>CM070634.1:59740513-60340513 GCA_036346255.1 Ampelocalamus luodianensis
CTCTGTCTCGTGGGCCCGAGCCCTTTGAAACCCCGCGGCGATTCCCCACGCTCCATTAATGGTTAAGACCAGGATTTATTGAGTTCTCCCCGTTAGCGCTGTCGGAAAGGTCCATTCGAGGCCACTGACACGTGGGACTCAACCTACTGTTGTCAGAATCTAAGCCACCGCTCAGACCACCCTCACGAACTACCAGTTTGATCTCCACCGTTTAGGACCTCCTTAGAGTTAATCAGGGCCGCAGGACCTCCCTCGGGGTCCTCTTTGCAAAGAGACCTCCCCTGGTCATTTTTGCAAAGACCACCCCAGGACCACCTCAGGGTCCTCTTTGCAAAAAGACCTCCCACTGGTCCTTGTTCGGAGAAGATAAGTCATAGGACCTCTTTTGGGCAGATCTGGACCGTTGAAGACCTCCCCGTGGAGATCGTAGCCATCCAGACCTCTCTCTATAAAACCTTATCGCTTTAGACCTCCCTTCGCCTCGATCTGGACCGTTCAGGACCTCCCCAAATCCATCTGAGTCGTCCAGACCTCTGTAACACCCTGGCTATCCGGAAGCCAAGATGTCACCTAAAACATCTAACATACATCCATAATGCGGAAGAATTTGAAACAAGTATATCAACTAAAGACAGCATTAAGTTAAACAGGATATGATGAAGGTATCCTTCCTTCACCTTTTAAGTTATTTAATTCCGATCATCAATAAAGAAGGTTCACACGCAGTAATAAATCAACATCCATGTGGAGAAGGTATCCTTCCTTCACCAAATATAATTTAATTATTACAGTTCATCATCAACGAATGTAAGATAAAACTAAATTTAATCTTGAACATGAATAGGATGATGTGAACGAGTAGTGCGTGTCTACTCCCTCCCAAGAGCCAACATCAGGGGTTACCTAAAATAAACAAACAACGCAAGAGTGAGTCCATGACTCAGCAAGTACAGTTATCAATAAGATAATCATTCAATATGAATAAGACAAACTCATCATCGAGTTCGATCACATCACAACCGATTACAAATGAAAACATGATATGAATGCTCAAAATCAAAGGAATGGATCGCACACATGCATATACGGTATAGCGGTGAAACACCCGTCGGTGTTCACTCAAGCCCGCATCTTAACAAAAATGCGGGATCCACTTCCGTATGAAGAACGTTTCATACGGTGTCCAACATTGCCCATCTTGGAGTTAATGGGTCTTACATGCCCATTCGGAATTAATGGGTCTTTCAAATCCACTCCGTGGACGGATATGACAATGTCCAACACTGCCCACATTGGAATGGTGGGACTTGCAATCCACTTTCGTGGATGAAACATGCATAATGAATGCATAGAATGAAATACGAATATTGAAAGACATGATAACAAAACATGGATTCAACACATATGAAAGAACATAGACAATCCATCTTCTCTCGTATCATACCAAATCACAGCATGACCATATAAACATTCATCAATCACAATCATTAAGGGTGGCAATGTACTTGCCTTCCACGATGCGACGCGTTAGTCGACAAAGGTGATACTCCTAAACCCGAGGCTTCACCTCCTAAACAAGTAAAATAATTTCAATAAGGACATAATATACCCAACACTACTAATCGATGTTAAACATCGCTTCTCGATGACTCTAGTCATTAATACAAAACTTAAAATGAAATCAACAATTTCTGACATAACTTAATTCTGGACAGCAGCACGGTAATTGACATATCTATTGGTCTGGAACTCGGAATGAGGTGAGACCAATTTCCATGGATTCTTAACTGACATATCTACAATACTCTGGTTGGGCAAAAGTTCAGATTTTGCCTCTAATAAAATTTGGCCCACGGCTCAAATCTGTTGACTGAATTAATAGACAGAAATATCGGCTAAATTAAAATATCCATAACTTTTGTTGTACAACTCCAAATTGGACGTTCTTTAACAATCTGAAAAGGTTATGAAATTATCTACAACAACCTAGTTGGCACGACATTCATATATTGTCTTTAACAAAAAGTGGCACACGGGTCAAAATTAAAGATAGAAACTGACATACAAACTGGACAGACTGACATACAATCTGGACAGTCACAAAGAAAAGTGCATAACTTTTGATCTATAAATCCAAATGAGGTGTTCTTTATCAATCCTGAAAGCTAGTGATATCACCTTCAAAATTTGTTATGGGCAAGACCTCTGAATCACCCTCTAACTAGGCCATAAATCAACCTATACAGAGACAGCTAATTCTCGTCAGGATTCTGGACAGCAGATAGTAAATCTATCATAACTTTTGACTCGAAAGTCGGAATTCAGTGTTCTTGGCGGCCACCGAAAGCTAAGATCAATATCTACAAAACTCTAGGAGATGGACAACCCAAATTCGGCCTCTAAGATCACGAAACAGGCCACGCAACATTCAGGACAGAACTGAAATTCTAACGGCAGCAATTCAATCCAATCAAACTAATCGAATTCGCATCGAAACAACCTAAACAGCGAGGAAATCGATCATTACCCTGTAGAACCATCGGAGATCGCTGATCAAATCCCACGAAGAAATTCTCCTTCAATCCTCTCTTCCTTCCTCTTCTTCTTCTTCCCACGGTCGCCACAAGCAGCAGGAAAGATGGCGCCGGGAGAGGAGGAGCAGCAAGCGGCGAGGCAATCGTAGCACGCCGCTATCTGTAGCACGGAGCTACTGTAGCACGGCGGCTACTGTAGCAAATGGGGCTAGGTTTGGTCCCCTCCTCCCTTGCCTTCTAATGGACTGCCGCCCACTCATGGGCCTTGGGCCACTATGGTGGCTCCTCTTCTCGAATATGGGTTGGCGGCCCATACTTCTCCTAAAATTCTGAATTTTAACTTATTTCCTCTCTAATCTTACAGCATTCGATATCGAATAATCGGGTATTACATTCTACCCCCCTTAAATAGGATTCGACCCGAATCCTCACACCGACCTACGCGAAAGGTCGGTTGCAACTAAAATTAATAACAGTAACATGTACTCGAAATGAACAAATCTGAATAATGCTCGTGCATGCGAGCCTCCACTCCTAAGTGGCCTCTTTCTCGATCGAGGACACCACAACATCTTGACGCAAATCGACGTCGTCTTAACACTCGTCCCGACACTTCCAGCTATACTCATCGGACGAGACTCGAAGGTAAGATCCTACTCGATGGTCAACGTTGTTAACGAATAACAAACTCCGGATCTCCCAGGTACTCACTCCACACCAAATGAAACCAAAAGTGAGTACAACGTGTAGGAATCCGAGACGGTCTTAGCGAAACGACAGCTATCGAAAACAACCCAATGAACCTGGGGTTAACCTTCTCCTTGAAGTCGAACCACACAACAAGCACATAGAGCACGGAAATCTTGTTCCACCTCTCCATTGAACTCTTCACCGAACAAGGATCACCCTCTTTTTACCGAAAACATACAATCGAATTCTTTTTAAGCAAACTCTTTTACCGGCAAAACACATCTGAATAAGAAAAAATTCACATCACAACTATACGTTACCAATCGAGTCTCAAGAGTAAAATCCGTAAATCGAATTTCATCAAGAAAACCTTTCCACTTTCCAAGTGGCAAATTGCGAATAAACGTCCACGAAAGCCAAAGGGAGATCACTTGAACGCTCAAACCAAAAACTTCTTTTGTTTTGCTGAATTGGAAAGAAGCAAACATGCCAACACAACACCAACTCACCATGCGAAGACACCACCAACAACATAAAACTCAAATGAGTAACAAGAAAACGCTTCAATACCCAAGGTAACATCCTTTTTCAATTCCTCTTTTAGGAATAAAATTTCTCTCGGACATTGGAATTGAATTCATCGCATACCACAGGGCTCAAACCTCTTAATTTAACAACCTCAAATTAGGCTTAAACCGAAATACATCATCCACACCTTTGTGGAGAGACTCTATTGATTCCACTCAACACTCTGGACCACTCCTTCAATCGATGACATTAATTTGATAGAAGGCACCAAAGCCCTCAAAACCCATGCAATCTCATCACCTCCAACTTTCAAGAATATCACATCGAATTTTGAAGACACCCGCTCATGAACTACAACAAAAGGGTTCTATCGACAATCATTCCACTACTCGAGTACTCAGTTTTCTATCTCCTCTACACACCAATCTTTGGGTGACCAAAAGTTTAGTATGAAACGGAAAGCCCAAATTTAACCTCCGAGACCTCTACAACGAATTCCTCTTATAACAAATAGTGAAATCATCGGATTAAATCTCTATGATCCCCACAATTCGATATACTCACTCATTGACATCATCAGAATCACTCATACCACATCGCGATACTTTCAATAGTGTTCTTGTATAAAATTGATTACGATTTCCATACATTTGATAATCCCCAACATTTCAACATGAACCAAGGTTCGGAACTACACTATACCATAGGTCCTACTTAGTCGAACAATATACGATTTTACCTCGAAACCAAACATTCCATCCGAATCAACTTCCTCCAAGAGATTCGGTCAAAACCAACTCATCTTCTATTACTACTCCAATAGTGGGTAGCAAAACTCACCCCTACAATCACTTAACCACCACCAAACAAACAACAACTTACGAGTTGTAAAACTTTCAAACACAAAGCGGTTGATCCTTTCTCAAAAGAAAGAGGCGAATAAGAACAAATTTCACCACACAGGAAAATGTTACTGCTCACAGTGAGCACAAAACCAAAAGAAATAATCTGGTAATAAAGATCTGGGAAAACAAAAATTGAGTTCACCGTGGAGTGCACGCATCCCTCGAAAAGGGAATAGCAAATAACCACCAACAAGAAGAATGACATTGCGATTGAAACTCGACAACTCTTGAGTGAAAAGAGCAAAAAGTTTATGAACAATTCAAATAACCACAAGTTACAAAACTTGACTCAATTCTCAAATATTCATAATGCATTCTCTCCTTTAACACTGTAATTAATTCTTTGACTAACATCACTTTGCCACAAAGAACAAGATAAGGTCTTTAGTCCAAACCACAAGGACTAATTAAGAACCAATAAAAATTCTTCCATACGTTATATTTATTCAGAACAGTTCAACTACACAAGAAACATGAGATCCAAATAATCTCACCACCAAACTCAAACATTTCCAATTACAGGATTTCGCGAAAAGCAAGTAGATTATTCTCCTCTTAAAGGAACCAACATAACTTCTTTGATTGCAACCTCGCGTTGCCAACTCAAACCAAAGAGCCTTTAGAGTTAAACCACACAAATCTCTTAAGAAGCAACAGACAATCCAATACCTTAATTTATTTAAAATAATTTCAGTTACGGATGATTTAAGAGCTCAAAGAAAATATCACAAAGCTAAACTTGAAATATTCACATCTGAACGATATCACCAAGGGCGATCAAATTACTATGGGTATTAACATCAATTTCACAACAACAATTAGAAAACACTTCAAAAGACCCACGTGAAAAGAATGAATTGATTCTTTCTCAAAAGAAGAGACAAACGGAAACGATTTTCACCAACTAGAAAACTCATCCACCACTCGCCCTGAACACGGGACCAAGGAAGAAACCAATTAAGCAATGAACTTATAGAACATAAGTGGAGTCCACAGTTGAACACTTAAGCCTCACAAGAAGAGAATATCGAACCTTAACAGATAAGAACAAATAAGTACTCGAAATCAAAGCACTTGCATTACTGAAGAACCATTATAACTTTGCAACATATCGCTACTCGATAAACTTCATTTACCACATAAAGCTTGAACCCCCAAAGGATCATGAACACAAAACTTAAAATTTGATCATTTAGGAAATATCACCATAGGTGATCAAATTACTATAAGAGTTAACCTCATTCTCCCATTTTGACGATTCAAAACATCGACAACATATACTAGTACCAAGAATCATCAAACTTTATTACTCCATCCTAAAACTTCCCAAAGGGAACACAAACAAAAGGTTGAAACAAATTTATTATAACAAGACTATGCTAAGCAATAACAATATCACAAGGCACGATATCAAAGACTACTTACGAAATTAGTCTCTCGTGACTGTGGGTGTTGCTCTACACCTTCTTTAGCGCTCAAAACAAATGATGATTGTATTAATCATGTATGAACATACGGTACTAATTCCATTTGCAAACACATAACCATATATAAACATAGAAATCATTTCAAAACATGATTAAAGATTCACTAACATAATTTTCTATAAACAAGGTTTCCCGAATCGATACACCGGCACCCATCCGGTCCTTTATACAAGTTTCAACAATTTTAGCATACCATGGAATAGATAAATCTAGCTCTTATGTAAGATCTATAGGTTCTGAACAGATATGGACAGTCTTTATTTAACATACAGCATGTATCAAATACAAGGATATTTCAAATTAATCAATTTCACCTTCATAGATGGTAGTTAAGAATAACTGATTTGCACCATGCTAATAACCCAACTTGATAACTCATATCGTAACAATCTATTCGCTTAGTTATAACTTCTCATTTTAAGCATGACAAGACATCACAAAAGGATTCTAACACCTTATGCAAAGAAAAGAGAGACTTCAAACCTCAACGCTCAAGTAATCCAAAAGAAACGCATAAAGCCAAAGCTTTCCGGGCAAACGAACTTACAGCAGAAACTCTCACTAACCAAGCTATCAAACGAGTAAATGAGTCATCTTTTTCAATGAGAAAGAAGGAGCAACCAAGAAAACATCAATCTTGCCAATTGACAACGATCATAAGTAGTAAAAGCAACTCAACAGTCGAAAAGCAATAATTGTTTCAGAGAACCAAGAGGGATCTATGGAAAACCATAACTATCATGGACCACAAACCCCGGAGAAATTCATCAACCACCACAGGACAAGAATTGCTAAATTCAGAAATGAAAGAAGAGAACAACTTTCTAAAGTAACTCATACTTAGTACCAAACGATGATACTCGGGTAACTACTCCTCTAACCACGTCTTGCGAACGATGGTGTAACTCGTGAATCGGAGTAACAACCACGACCTCCACTTCTTATCATCCGTTAACAACACGCGTCACCAAAATACTCAATTATGAATATGCAGGATCATCTCACGACAATCAAAGTATTAGTTCATAGATAATGAATATCATAGTAGATCATAGATTAACAACAAGAAAGATAATACAAAAGCAACTCAACAATTGCTCAACGAATGAAACATAACAATAGAAATGCGGAAGCAATAGATTCCCAACCCCACCTACTGTGCACAGTGTGTCATTTTAATTGTTCTTCTATTAACCACGGACCTAAAGCCCGCTCGATACCAACTGTAACACCCTGGCTATCCGGAAGCCAAGATGTCACCTAAAACATCTAACATACATCCATAATGCGGAAGAATTTTGAAACAAGTATATCAACTAAAGACAGCATTAAGTTAAACAGATATGATGAAGGTATCCTTCCTTCACCTTTTAAGTTATTTAATTCGATCATCAATAAAGAAGGTTCACACGCAGTAATAAATCAACATCCATGTGGAGAAGGTATCCTTCCTTCACCAAATATAATTTAATTATTACAGTTCATCATCAACGAATGTAAGATAAAACTAAATTTAATCTTGAACATGAATAGGATGATGTGAGCGAGTAGTGCGTGTCTACTCCTCCCAAGAGCCAACATCGGGGTTACCTAAAATAAACAAACAACACAAGAGTGAGTCCATGACTCAAGCAAATACGATTATCAATAAGATAATCATTCAATATGAATAAGACAAACTCATCATCGAGTTCGATCACATCACAACGATTACAAATGAAAACATGATATGAATGCTCAAAATCAAAGGAATGGACTGCACACATGCATATACTGCAGTATAGCGGTGAAACACCCGTCGGTGTTCACTCAAGCCCGCATCTTAACAAAAATGCGGGGATCCACTTCCGTATGAAGAACGTTTCATACGGTGTCCAACATTGCCCATCTTGGAGTTAATGGGTCTTACATGCCCATTCGGAATTAATGGGTCTTTCAAATCCACTCCGTGGGCGGGACATGACAATGTCCAACACCGCCACATTGGAATGGTGGGACTTGCAATCCACTTTCGTGGATGAAACATGCATAATGAATGCATAGAATGAAATACGAATATTGAAAGACATGATAACAAAACATGGATTCAACACATATGAAAGAACATAGACAATCCATCTTCTCTCGTATCATACCAAATCACAGCATGACCATATAAACATTCATCAATCACAATCATTAAGGGTGGCAATGTACTTGCCTTCCACGATGCGACGCGTTAGTCGACAAAGGTGATACTCCTAAACCCGAGGCTTCACCTCCTAAACAAGTAAAATAATTTCAATAAGGACATAATATACCCAACACTACTAATCGATGTTAAACATCGCTTCTGATGACTCTAGTCATTAATACAAAACTTAAAATGAAATCAACAATTTCTGACATAACTTAATTCTGGACAGCAGCACGGTAATTGACATATCTATTGGTCTGGAACTCGGAATGAGGTGAGACCAATTTCCATGGATTCTTAACTGACATATCTACAATACTCTGGTTGGGCAAAAGTTCAGATTTTGCCTCTAATAAAATTTGGCCCACGGCTCAAATCTGTTGACTGAATTAATAGACAGAAATATCGGCTAAATTAAAATATCCATAACTTTTCTTGTACAACTCCAAATTGGACGTTCTTTAACAATCTGAAAAGGTTATGAAATTATCTACAACAACCTAGTTGGCACGACATTCATATATTGTCTTTAACAAAAGTGGCACACGGGTCAAAATTAAAGATAGAAACTGACATACAAACTGGACAGACTGACATACAATCTGGACAGTCACAAAGAAAAGTGCATAACTTTTGATCTATAAATCCAAATGAGGTGTTCTTTATCAATCTTGAAAGCTAGTGATATCACCTTCAAAATTTGTTATGGGCAAGACCTCTGAATCACCCTCTAACTAGGCCATAAATCAACCTATACAGAGACAGCTAATTCTCGTCAGGATTCTGGACAGCAGATAGTAAATCTATCATAACTTTTGACTCGAAAGTCGGAATTCAGTGTTCTTGGCGGCCACCGAAAGCTAAGATCAATATCTACAAAACTCTAGGAGATGGACAACCCAAATTCGGCCTCTAAGATCACGAAACAGGCCACGCAACATTCAGGACAGAACTGAAATTCTAACGGCAGCAATTCAATCCAATCAAACTAATCGAATTCGCATCAAACAACCTAAACAGCGAGGAAATCGATCATTACCCTTGTAGAACCATCGGAGATCGCTGATCAAATCCCACGAAGAAATTCTCCTTCAATCCTCTCTTCCTTCCTCTTCTTCTTCTTCCCACGGTCGCCACAAGCAGCAGGAAAGATGGCGCCGGGAGAGGAGGAGCAGCAAGCGGCGAGGCACTGTAGCACGCCGCTATGTAGCACGGGCTACTGTAGCACGGCGGCTACTGTAGCAAATGGGGCTAGGGTTTGGTCCCCTCCTCCCTTGCCTTCTAATGGACTGCCGCCCACTCATGGGCCTTGGGCCACTATGGTGGCTCCTCTTCTCGAATATGGGTTGGCGGCCCATACTTCTCCTAAAATTCTGAATTTTAACTTATTTCCTCTCTAATCTTACAGCATTCGATATCGAATAATCGGGTATTACAACCTCCTCCCGCTAAAACCCTGTCGCATCGGACCTCCCTCGATTAAATCTGGATCGTTCAAGACCTCCCCAGTAGATCTTGACCGTTTCGACCTCCCCTTCCTTAGATCTTACCGTTCAGACCTCCTTCGCTTGATCGTGACCGTTAAGACCTCCCTTGGGAGATCTTAGCCGTCGGGACCTCCTCGGTGGTCTTAATTCGTAGGACCTCTCCTGGAGATCTAGACCGTCGGGACCTCCCCCGAGAAATCCTGACCGTCCAAACCTCCTCCGTTGGATTGGAGTTCTAGGACCTCCCTTAGTGCTCGGGACCGCGAGATCTTGATCTGACGGTCACGACCTCCTAGGCGCGCGAGGAGCTCCTCTGGCGTGCGCTGTGCGCCCATCTGATCGTAGCCGTTGGATCTCATCTCAACGGTCACGACCTCCCCTTTTTCGTTAAGCCAGTTCGACCTCCCGAGAGCTCCAGTTTTCTAAGTCTTTTGTAGATTCAAATTTCTTAAGTGCATAAGTTGGTCATTTTAACTCCTTTTGAATGTTTCAAGTTCTGATAGCTTTGTAGTAGGATAAATTTTAATTTGAGATTGTATGTGGTCACTATTCTAGGCTGGGATTTATTAATATTGCAGTAGGAGTTTGAATGGTTCAAGAGTTAGGAAAATCACTTCAAAATGTGTAAACTATATAACTTTTTGTGTATAACTCCATTTTGAGCAAACCCAAGTCTGTAAAATCCCTCTGGTAGTGTACTTTACTTAGCATGGGCCTTGTTCATATTTATGTTCCTGTAAAGTGGTATATGCCAGTTTCACAATTTTAAAAAATCATAACTAATTCATTTTAACTCCAAATTGTGCAAACTCAATTTTGTTGTTCTTAGAATGTCTTAACCTACCTACCATAAAAATTTCAGACTCTAGTTCATTCTAGAAATTTATGCTATGAACAGTAATAGCTATGAATTAAAATTGAATTATCAGGCTGATAGGATTTGTTTTAGTCATAACTTTTTCATACCTAATCCAAATGACTTAATTATTGTTCCTAAATTTGTCTCAAATCTTAATCTTGCTGCTGTATAAATTTTATTTTATTTGGATATCTTTTGCTGTTGGGTTTTATTTGTAGTTCTTGTTCTTATTTGGTTATCGCCTTTTCGCGCTAGGTTCCGAAGAAGTTATTGAGTACGTGAGTGAATCCTCTGCAGCAAGAAAGTGACCTACAGTAAGGCAAGCAGTGTAACATCATTTGATCATATTGCTCCTACTACTTTTAAATTCTAATATCTTGTTTGCAAAACCTAAGTATGCATGCTTCTTGTGTCAAGATTTATTTTGTTGATTAGAGGTAGCTAATCCCATTGCATGGTTGCCCTTAAATTGTTTATCCCCTGCCACAAAACATAAGTTATTAATATCGCTGGTGAATTAGAGCCCGGTGATTTAATTATGCTCTTTTATTGTCTTTACGGAGTCATGCTTAGAATGCTTAGGTACCGGTAGAATTGGACGATTATCAACTTGTCGATATCCTTGATCACATAAAACTTATTATGACTTATGATTTCGGCCTTGCGCCATGTTTACTTGTGAAAACTAAAAGAAAAATAAAAATAAAATGATTTGGACTTAGGCACAATGGTAAGATGGTGTGATTATGGGTGTGAATGGGACGGTGCCCGAGTCAACAAGGACCGAACATCTTGTTACACTAAACCAAGCATTTGGGCGTGCTAACCACACTAGAGGGTATGGGACCTCTCTTGACTTAGTACTTTGGCGTGTGTTGGCTACGAGTCGCAGGAGGGCGTGTGTGCGTTGTGTTCTGGTAAAATGAGTGGGTATTTGACAGGAGCATTGTAGTTGTCCGTAAAGCTTTACCCCAAGGGGTAGTTATCTTTGCAGCTTTACAATGTAAGTGTATGGGTTTCTATGCATACAAGCGGCTCGTAGTTGATACACAATATTAGAAATATCTCGTAGGACTTAGCCGTGCCGGCATACCTTCGGAAGTGTGCTAATCATGTGGCTTAAAGGCGGTCTGAGGTGTGGGTACATTGGTACACCCCTGTAGGGTTAAAACTATTCAAATAGTCTTGTGCTAGGTTATGGACGCACATGGCAAGGTCTTCCAAGAGTTAGACTACAACCTTTTTAATTAAAACTTGACATGGGTGGTGCGAATGGGTAATTCGTGCTATTGTTGTGATGGCTATTGGGTTAGTCATCTCCACGTTGTTGTTGTTACTTATTGTATCGTTGTTATTTATGCAATTAAAATTCAGATTGTCAAAAGTGCTTTCAAATTATTATCTATAGCAAATAAAACTTGCTTTATGCTGAAAATTAACCTTGAGCCTTCTCCTTTGATTAAAGCCTGCATGTTGTAATAACTAGGTTTGTTACCCGTAAGTGTTGCGAGTACAATTTTGTACTCATTTGCTTTGCTTAATTGTTGCAGAGGAAGAAGGTTGATCCCCAAGGGATCAACTTTGGTGAGTTTTGCTACGGTATGGACGACTAGCTTGGCGGCCCGGTCGGTTGCCCTGTGGTTATGTGGCTAACCGGTTGGCTCTTGTCTTAGCCATCTTATAGCACTTTTGCTTCCGCTGTTATTAATATTTGTTGTTTTTGGCTAGTTGGCCCTTTGTTGTAATAACTTTATATTATGTATGTCTTTTGCTACACTGGTTATCATTGTGATGTATGGAATTGATGCATGATTTTGTAACGGGGTGTGTATACTACATTTCTTGGAAGTATACATATCTCGAGGATTGGTTTATTTGAGTTGTGATGCTAGGGTGAATGGAAGACTAAGCATTACATGTCGAATAAATCGGGGTCCTCACACCCACATTCGTGGAATGTGAGCTATGAGCAAAGAGGTCCCCATCATTAAGGTGATGGGCAAAGGTCCCTATACATGTGGTGTATAGGATCTTGGTCCCTGTGCCAGAGGGCACAGGCAAGGGTATTCATTGACGGATGAATACCTCGCATTACCGGTAATATGCGAAAAGAGATAAAGTTCAAAAGGAGCATTGCATAGGTTGCATTTCTTAAGTTTAAAGGTTATGTTTAGCGTAATGTTATTGTGGATTATCGATGCTATGATTGAGTTCTTGTTTATGGCCTGGTTGATACTTGCTGAGTCTTTGGGCTCACTCTTACTTTAATCTGTTTTAGGTACAAATGGTAGGAACGTCATGCATGGGAGGGAGTAGATGTTGGATGCACTCACTACCTCACAATCTTAAGGCGTTTGCCACTTAGCTTCATCTCAGAAATAACTAAACTGTTGGAGTAGATGTTTATTTTGGTTTGAGTATCTGATTATTTTGTAATAATGAGATTTGCCAGTCTTGGTTATATTCATTCGGTTATCATGCAAGTTTGATTGAGCTTGATTATGAAGTTATTCTTGATAAATGCCATGATTTATTGTTGAAACCTCGGTAGAGCTGTTTAAACAAAGGAGACTCTGCCGAAATTTTGTCATTTGTGCTAGATTAGTTTAATTCCAGTAGCATTCCAAGCTCATTGAGAGTTGGGGTGTTACAGTTGGTATCAGAGCGGGCTGTAGGTCCGTGGTGACTAGGTTAATTAAAAAAAATTACTAATGCTAATCAACTTAAAAGTTTGACACACTGGTGCACAGTAGGATGGGGATGGGCTAATCATTGCATTTACGTTTCCGTTATATCGTTTTGATGATTGCTGATATGAATTGAGTTTGATTGCTTATTAATTAATTATTATGATTATTATGAGTGGGAATAATCAATGTTGAGAGGTTAAGGTCGTGGTTGTGACCCTGGGCTTTACCAGGTTACACCACCGTTCGTGGAGTGGGATTAGAGAAGGGCTACCTCGGATGTCTTAGTACAGGTGCTGATAGTGAGTATCTTTAGAAGAGTATCATTGGTTGATTTAATTGATTTAATTTGATTTGCCGAACTGTATTGCAAAGTCTCTTCGGTTGTGATTTGGCATCTAGATAGTGGTGGTATAGTAGATGGTTTGGTGAACCTTTAGGTGTCAGGTTGTTTGAGAGGCCTGGTGTAATAAATCCATTTATCAGAATAATCCTTGGAGAGGATTTGAGTTAAAAAGAATATTTGTCTTTGGAGCTAACAGATTTCGCTGTCGCAACTAGTAAAACCTATAGCGAGAAGTAGTCCAAGATTTGGTGTTCTTTTTGATCGAACATTACAAATAGCAAGTATGGAAATCTGGATCAGTTTATTGAGTGTCGCAATTGGATACTTAGTAATATTGTGTAGAAGAATTTTGATGGTCAAGTTAATGAGAGTAGCGGTGTAGGAAAATCTATTAGTCGTGTTAGTGATGGGATAGCAGGGATTGTTAAGTAATTGTCAAGTATGACTTGGTCTCAGTGATTAACCCTATGGGAGTTAGATTATCTCTAAAGATATCTTGGTCAAGAACATAATCATTTATTGATGTTAGTGACTGAGTATGTTTGAATCTTGATTAATCGGTTAAAGTATTGTGATTGGGTATATTGTGGTCGTGTAGCTGAATTTGATGGATATGGGTTAGAGAAGGTCTAAGGTTGGTGAAATGAATCACTTTAGGCAGTATCTGATTAGTGAGGAATGTTGATATTAATAACTGAGGTTATTGATTGAGCTGTGTGAATTTTAGTAAATGAATTTGAGGATTTCCTATCAATCATGCTAGAAATTCATAGCAGGAGACTTGGAGGTCAATTTTGGGGCTTTGCATGTTATGCTAGGACCCTAGAGACCCTATATTATGTGTAGAGGGGGATGAACAGAAGCAAATTTTGAATAGTGTGTGATCTTTGATAGAATACTTTGGGTAAAGTAAATGAGTGCGGATATGGTGAATTTCACATTGTTTATCCATAACAGATGAAGGTGACGTGATTGCGGAGGAAATCTATTTTGAGGTGTGTTGGGAATTATTTGTCAAAGTAATTCCTTTAGTAGAGAAGTTGAACAGAGTATGTTATTATGAATCGGAAGAGTATCTCTATCTAGGCGTGGATTTTGCGTACAGTTTGAGCATAGCTTTGAGATGGCCAAATGAAAAGAAACGAATTGGTGTGTTTATGCGATGATTTGGAATCTCATGGTTTAAGAGAAAGTTAAATTCTTAAAGAAAGTTTGAGAAAAAGGTTGTATTCTCGAATGATGAATTATTCTCTTGGTTTATATTTGAGCTTGACTCTATGACAGATGCCAAATTATAAATGGAGTCGTTTCTTCTTGCTCGTTTGCGTGGTTCTTTTCGGTTAAGACAAAGAAAGGAAATGGTTGTATTGGGCATACGAGTGATTTTTTGCTTCAACCTTTGTGGTGTTCATTGGCAAACTGCTTACTTGGAAAGTGGAAGAATTACATGTTGAATCTTTTGGTTTTTGGATTTAACTCTTTTGGTAAGGAGTTGATAATGCATGTTGCGATGAGAATCTTTTATTTTCAGCTGAGTTCTGTTTCTAAACGAGATTGTTTTAAAACAAGTTCTGTTGTGCGTCTCAGGTTAAAGGAGGTGCTCTTTTTCAAAGTGAAGAGATCGAAAGATACAAAGAACAAGGGTTCTATGTGTTATGCCCAGGTTTTGTGGTTTGGTACCAAAGGGAATGTTGGCCCAAGGTACATTGATTGTTTCTGGAAGTCGCGGAGATGTAGGAGATAGCGTATCACTAGGACCATTTGGAGTCCTGGCTTGTAGCACAGAATGTTTTGTATGACCTTTTGTCGAGGGAGTATTGGAGAAATCTGGAGGGTAAAGTTTCCTTAGAACAGTTGATCCACAGGTAAGTCCGTGCCTTCGAGACGTGTCCGTCGAGTGACTCTTGAAATGTTGGGACAATTAGTAAGGCGTAACGCGTCAGTATGTCAAAGTGTTTTTTTTGTCGCAGCAGACCGAGATAGAGGCCACTTGTGAACTAGAGTCTCGCATACGCGAGCTATATCTGGACTTGTTCACATTAGGTGTATATTCTTGTTGCTAAGTTCCAATCTCGGTTTTATCTCGTGAAGTTTGGCGTTTAGATTCGGGGTCGAATCCTGTTAAGGGGGGTAGAATGTAATACCCAAAAAATGTGTTAAATAATTAGTCGGGAGAAATTAATTATTCGGAAGAGAATTAAATGGATTTGCGGGAAGGACCAACTGGGAAATGTTCAATTCATCAGTTAGAGAGGGGGGTATCCGCTGTTTCAACCCAACTTGGGCCTGGGCCTTGGCCCAGGAGGGCTGGCCGGCCAAGGGAGGGGGCGCCACTTCCCCCCCCCCCCAAACCCTAGCCGCCCCTATCCTTCCCCCTCCCTCTTTCCCACACCCTCCACCCCTTTGGCCGAATTTCCCCTTACCCCTACACCTTGGCAGCCGCCACCTCCTGCCTTCTCCCTCCCTTGGCGCCTCCATCTCCCCCCCTCAATATGATCCCTCCATTGTTGCCACCTCCCGGAGGATTCCCTGTTTTTGGCCAGCCGCAAGGAGGACGAAGAAGAGGGGAAAAGAGGGGAGGAAGGAGGAGAAGAGGAGAGATTGTCTTCGCGGGGAGAGTTCATCATCTTGCTGCGATTCTACAAGGGTAACGTCACGTGTTCTTCGTTGGTTGATGCGTAGTAGTTGCGGTTGATGTCGTTTGTTAGATTGATTTGCTCGGTTTAATAGATCGCATTCTGTCCAGATTATTGCGTGGTCAGTTTCGTGTGTTTAGAGGCCGAATTAGGAGTTTTGATCTCCTAGAGTTTTGTAGGTTATGTTCTTAGCTTTCAATGGCCGCCAAGAACGCCCAAGTCCGATTAACGGTTAGAAAGTTCTGAATTGTTTAGTGCCGCTGTCTGGTTAATTTGTCAACATCCTGACAGTCTGTAGAAAACTGAGTTAATCTATTAGTTAAAGACGAAATCCGAGGATCTCAATATAACTTAAAATGTGGGTAATTTCTATACCTTTTCATAGAAGATTGGAAACACTTGAGAGTTTAGCGAGTTCAATTGTGTTATTATTTATGCTTTTGGTCCAGTATGCTGGTCTTAGTTGGGGTTAACTTATGTTCAGGTGGGATCGTGAACTCAGGGGCAGCACCCTCTTCGCGTCCACCGTTCTCGCACGGTTGAGGCAAGTATTCGGGCTATTGCACTTTTATGTTTGCATGATGGAAATTGTGATGTGTCTTGTTGGCATTAGCCATGTATACCCGTTAATGAGATGAGATACCATGTATCTTGATGACTGTTTGTTGTGGTTAAAGAATTCTTTTGCATGTTGTTAATGCTTACATGTTTATGTGAACGGAAATTGTGATGTGTCTTGTTGGCATTAGCCATGTATACCCGTTAATGAGATGAGATACCATGTATCTTGATGACTGTTTGTTATGGTTAAAGAATTCTTTTGCATGTTGTTAATGCTTACATGTTTATGTGAACACATTGAATTCTTACATGTGAAAGATGTTGTCATGGTGCATATGCATGTTTTGAGCATGTTGAGTCTTGGTTATATGATAACCAAGTTTATATAGTTGAGGTCCCCGTCATGCAATGACGGGCATGAGGTCCCCACTTTCGTGGAATGTGGGCTATGAGCAAAGAGGTCGCCATCATTAAGGTGATGGGCAAAGGTCCCTATACATGTGGTGTATAGGCTCTTGGTCCCTGTGCCAGAGGGCACAGGCAAGGGTATTCATTGACGGATGAATACCTCGCATTACCAGTAATATGCGAAAAGAGATAAAGTTCAAAAGGAGCAATGCATAGGTTGCGTTTCTTAAGTTTAAAGGTTATGTTTAGCGTAATGTTATTATGGATTATCGATGCTATGATTGAGTTCTTGTTTATGGCCTTGTTGATACTTGCTGAGTCTTTGGGCTCACTCTTGCTTTATTCTGTTTTAGGTACAAATGGCAAGAACGCTATGCATGGGAGGGAGTAGATGTTGGATGCACTCACTACCTCACAATCTTAAGGCGTTTTCCACTTAGCTTCATCTCAGAAATAATTAAACTGTTGGAGTAGATGTTTATTTTGGTTTGAGTATCTGATTATTTTGTAATAATGAGATTTGCCAGTCTTGGTTATATTCATTCGGTTATCATGCAAGTTTGATTGAGCTTGATTATGAAGTTATTCTTGATAAATGCCATGATTTATTGTTGAAACCTCGGTAGAGCTGTTTAAACAAAGGAGACTTTGCCGAAATTTTGTAATTTGTGCTAGATTAGTTTAATTCCAGTAGCATTCCAAGCTCATTGAGAGTTGGGGTGTTACAGATTCGTCGACCTCCAAAATAGTAGCTTCAGTAGCGACTGGCAGGTCCTTAGCAACCTTGGTGGAGTGCACGACAACTGCCTAAATAAATCATCAAAGTTAATTAGGTGTTGAAAATCATTTATCAGAAACATACATTTATGTTCAGTTACCTACCTCTGGAAGGCTGACATCCTGTGTGGTTGTAGGGATTGTCGGATCATCAATCGGCTCACAACTTTCAGTGGCCTCATTGATCCTCAACCCAACCGACTACACATCAAAGAGGATTTATGGTACACCGATCAGAAAAAAGTATGTATAGCAAAATAAAAAAATATAGTTGACAATCTTACTTTAAGTCTCTCAACCCTCTCTTTGACAGAAACGACCGCTAAGATCCGAGGGAAACTAGCCTTGTCGCTAGGCCCTCCGACACAGATCATTTTGATTCGGCTTCTAATTTCATTAGAAGATAAAACTGCAAAGGTGAATAAGAGACTTAAAAATATGAAAGTAATCTACTAATGTAGACAAACTGGTCGGAATCACTCAGAACTTACCCTCTTTGAAATCTTTGGTCGCATCATCACGACCAATATACCAGAGCATCGGGTATGCTCGGGCCTTCAAAAGACTAATCCGACGCATGGAAAATCCTTCACTACGTGCCAGGATGTTAAACCCTTGACACTAAGGACCTTGATGGCTTCGGCCCATCTTTCTATTTTTCCTTCCTTCTCCACGGAGGAGTGCCATCTCGGATTCTCGGCCGCCTTCTTACCAAAATAATAAAGGCTATCTTTATTCGTGACCGTCATATAGAACCAACTTTTCTTCGATGACGACCACGAAGATTTTGAGTACATGAGGATGTACTCATCAGCTTTTCCGTCATGGAGGTGCAAGGTGCACTCTCCAAGCGTCCCGATCGTCTTCCCAGACTTCGTCATCCTGTAGTAGTACTTGAACAGATCCAGATCTGCGGGAATCCCCAAGTATGCTTCGCAGAGATAGATGAAGATGTTGAGATTGGCGATAGCATTGCGAGCAAGATTTACCAATTCAACTCCATAATACTCCAAAACTGTGGGAAGGAAGGGGTGAATTGGCAATCTGAATATGCATTTAATATATGCGAGGAAAATAGGAATTTCCCCATCTTCATTGCTCGAAGAATGTTCTCCCGCCGCTGACCTCCAACAAATTAGATTCTTGTCGGGAAGCATCCCGATCTTCTCTAGGCTCTCAAGCTTCTGGATTGGTTAGGCTGACCTCCGAGAAATTAGTAATTTGGTCCGACATGGTCAGGCTTTTGGATGAGGAAAGAGGAGGGTTGAAGAATAAGGGGTCGGAGGCAGTTTTTTCCACTCAGGAGATGAAGAGGAAAAAACAGGAAGTGTAAAAACTCGAGGCCTACAAAGGGGTTTTTATAGCTTCAGAATTTTTAACTGCAATCAGGAGTTATCAAAAAAGTCCAACGGACAAAATCTTTTTTCTAACGGATACAAAACTCTTCGATTCCCAAGGAAAGTTCTCAACTTTAAAGTGAATATTAACCGCTTCAAATGTCACGACATTTAATAAGCATTTGCCCGACACAATTTTGTCGGAAGAAAAGTGTTCACACGACCAATTCATTTAAAGTTCGGGGGCTAACTGACGAGGATTAAAACCTCTATGTATTATCTTTAATACGTAAAAAGACCATACGTCTTCATGGTTATAACCCCTGAGGTTCACGACCACACTGGTCGTAAGGATTCCAGAGGTTACATAGTGGGTACCCTGGTGGACAAGGTCCTGTGCCTAGCCTCCCACTAGTAAACTGCTCGTAAAAGGTATGAACTGATATTTGGAAGTGATCCCAGATATATTCTCTACCGTGTGATGAATGGAACACATGCGTATATCCCATACCACACAACGTTTCTTATCCTGAGACACTGATGAACAACAACCATATGGTTAAGTATCTCACAAGCATACAACCGCTGAACGGTTGATACATCATCAACCATCATCTCGCTCCGACCAGTCGCGACGCTTCACAACAGATGTCTTCTCCAGAAGTAACTGCCACCTCTTCAAGAGCTATTTAAAGATGGAGCATATGGACGGAGCAAGGGATCAAGCCTCATCGGATTGAAGCATAGACATTAACATCAGATTCATGTTTTAAGCCCGGTATGGTAGCATAGCAAGCATTGTTCTCAGTGTAAACAGGATTAGTCCACCACCTAGTCATAAGGTATCAGTCACATTTTCTCCCCAGAAATTCCGCGTTATTCTCTCCTATTCATTTCGTAAGATCGACGTCTTGATCGTCGACAGAAGGGTAACTCGATTTGGTGGAGATGACTCTCATGATTCAACTACCAATCACACACGACCAATATGACCGCAATCGCCAAACCAACTCCAAGATTGTTATCGACCTTGCTAGAAGCATGATCGACCTGACCACGAAGGTCTATTCATGCATGCAATCAAAGAACAAGCAAGAATAAGATAATAAGCAATTTGAAATTGCAAATAGGATTGAAAATACTCAATAAAGCTAGGATTCTAAAGTAATATTATGGTTGTTCTAGTCGACACAACCCCATACACGAAGTTGCAATGTAGCTAACTTTTAACTAAACAAAATTCAAATCCTAAAATGTCACACACATGCGTTTATATGAGGGAGACAACCAGGGGTTGGGGGTGGCAGCCAGGGAGGTGTGCACAGACTAGGGGGTGTCACCCAGGGAGATGGGCGCATGCCCCTAGGATTACAAGGCCCATGAGCCAAAGTGGAGGTAGCACAACACCCCTTTGACTTGGATTCAGAATTAGCATCGGATTATTTTGGCGATTACAGTGCATACAAAAGGAATTTGGAGATGGGGCTAGATCCATTTGAATGAGGATGAGATAATCTTTCAATCAAGTACTCATGCACAAAACGGAATCCGTATGTGAAAGTTATGCATATTTAAAGTCAGGACTGTCTCGGGAGGCCGAATTGGATTCCAAAACATGTCCAACTTGAACTGTTGCTTGACTTGGAACCAAAATGACGTGGGGACCTTCCTTGTACCATGACGTGGAGTAGCAGTCATATCCAGAGGGTTGATGTCCTCATCATCCTCCCCTTTCTTACATTTGAGTTTTCATTGACTCACACTCATCATCTAGCTCTAATACAAGCTTAAAAACATGTAGCAATGTATGCTCATCTTCCTGCAAAATGTTAGCAACAACAAGTAGCAAAGAAATAGAGAAAGCTTTGCAACTTAAAGGTGAGTGTGCATGCATCAAATCAGCAAATGTACATTTTCTCATAGCATTCAGTTTGTAACTCAATTGACAAGTATAAATGAAGTATATAGTAAAGTTATTCATCGCCTTGGTAATGGGCATCGCAACAATTGATTTCAAAGTGCACAAGTCATTCATATAATCAAATTTCAATTGAGCAATAGTAAATTCATCTAGAAAGGGTGAAAAGATTTATAAGTTCTTCCATACTTCAACATCATTATTCAGATTGTCAATACTAGATGGTGCAATAAGAGATGAACACATAGACATTAAATGATCACTAAATTTTATACTTCTCTCATAATGAACAAGATTCAGCACAAAAGAATTATCGTTCAAAATGGCAAGCTTCAATTCATCCATGTGATCACAAGTTATGCATATTCGATATACAAGAAATTGATTGTCTACACCATAATCTCCAATCAAATTAAACTTATACTCCAGGGTGTAGGCACTAAATAATGATTTCAAACATGTGATTTCAGAAATTTTCTCCATAGCATGTGACAATTTCATAGGTGGATCCAATATAACGTAACATAAAGAATCAGTAGGAGAAATTCTAGTCAAAACTTATTTGTGTCTAACCAATTCCACATGATCATTATGTGCGATTAACTCATCACATGAAACACTCAAAACAGCAGGCAATTCAATTATCTTTATCACATGGTGCACTCAAGTTGGTAGATAAATCAATAATTTTATCACATGGTGCACTCAATTCAGTAGGCAAATCAATCAAATTATTATGGGATTAATGCAAATTCTTAATAATATCATATTTTGTAGCTAGAAAATTAATATCTGCCTTCTCAGCACTAGGTTCCTTCACCTCATGTGATGCAATGGTTTCTACTACAATCTGATTTTCCCTTTGTTCAATGATACTAGGCATGAAATCATGGGTATTGATCTCAGGTTGAGTGTTCAAATCAGTACCTTTAGTATTACCTTGTAGGCTCGACTCAGATGATGGTGGTACTAGAGGTGGTGAGCAGCCACAAGCTTTCCCTTCTTCGTCTTGCTCCAACTCAATTGCCCATAAGCGAGCCAATGATGCAAGATAGTAAGACAAACTGACGTTCACAGCAGCAGGGGTGGCAATCATAGTAGGTGCAGCAGCAGATGAAGCAACCGAAGATGATCTTGATGTGGAGGTGTGTACCGTGCGCTTGTTTGTTTCATGTACACGTGAATGTGTAGTGGAAGTAGACGAAAGTGCATGACTAGCCTTGGATTATCGTCCTTGTACTTTGTTTTCAGCTATGCAAGCAAGACGAAAAAGTGAGAGACAATTAGAGGTTTATAAACAAGTTTATCCTAAATTTGACGGTTTAATTGTCCTAAAAATCTAGTCATCATAGTATCTTCAGTTTCTTCTAAACCACGAGACCAGGCAGTTTGTAATTCTTAATAGTACTCCTCTACGGTGTTACTGTCTTGTTCTAAATATTGTAATTCTTGCAGCAAATTACAAGCAAAATATCTTTGCATAAATCTAGCTCTCATAATTCTCTTCATATCAACCTATGTTCTAGGTATGTCCTGACTATTACGACAATATTCATGCCACCAAACCGATTGAAAAACAGTAAACACACGGGTAATAGCCCTAACTTTCTAATGATCAGTAAATTCATGGCATGCAAATAATTATTGTACGGCTAATTCCCATGTGAGATAAGCATTATGATTATATTTCCCAACAAAAGAAGGTACAGTAGGTTTAGTTTTACCAGACATACTATCACGATCATGTACTTCTCGTGGTGGAGAATCTTGTCTCAAGCGTGCATGTTCCTTGTGGACTTTCTTGTGCTCCTATTAAATGGCTCGAAGAAGACGTGGATCTATCTTGTAATCATCCTATAAACCTGCTATAGTTAGTAGAAAACAATGAAACAAATCACAAGTATATGTTCCTAACAACTACTAGGATCTGAAGGCTCAAAGTTACTCATACTCAAGCTAATACTAGGTTCTTACCAATTCTTACTAAGCGAACATGCGGTGACCGACAACTAGTGTTGGTGCCAATTGCTCTCCAAAGATTGACAAAACGATTGCAAGCAAAAGGTACTTGTACAATGGTAGAAGGTGGAGCTAGGATAGGCTTCAATATGGTAGCAAGGATTAGCAACAATCAAATCAGTAATGCAAGTTAAAAAATTATTCAAAATACTAGTCAATGTTGCTCATCCTAGCCCAATCAAGGCTAGCTAATCAAAGCCTATGAAGCGAAGTGTAAAAAAGGAGCCATACTAAGAGAGAAGCAATATATATATATTGTGTCCTTCTGTTTTTCTTCTCTTTTTTTTGTCCTTCTGTTTTCTCTTCTCTCTTCCTCTTTTTTTTCTTCTCTTCTTCTTTTTTTCCTACCACAGAAAACTATTGGAAACCAAAAACCTGAATTTTTCGGACTACTACAGTAACCAAAAATGCTTCGGCAAACCAGACTGCTACTGTAGTACTTTAGGCAAAAACCAAATTTAGCACTTCGGCAAACCCTAAATTGCTTCAGCAAACCAGACTTGGCTGCAAAAACTGAATTGGGCTATATATGAATCCTTTCTTCTTGTAATCAAAAACCAACTCTTTCCTTTTCCTTCTCCTAAAAAACCAAAACTAACTATTCGGAGTCAGGATGATGATCTAACGGTGCTCGGCAAGGAAACCAACAGCAAGGCTGGAGCTCATGGTCAGCCACGGCAAGGATGCTAAATAGGAAATTTCGGCAAAGATGAACAACTCTAGTTTGTGCAAGAGACCGAAGTGTGCACGACAAGAAAAATCAAGTCAGTTTGCAATATGTGAAAACTAAACCCAACTCAAATTGGTTGCCACAGCAGCGATTCACTGTGGCGGCAGGGCAATTTGTTTGCCGCGACAGCGATTCATAGTTACGGCAGGAGGTTCCGGTTATCGTGGTAGTGAAGCGGTAGCAACGGCAGATGCGATCTGTTGCCGCAGCAGCGAGAGCAGCGGTGGCAGGAGGCTCTATTTGCCGCGGTAGTGAAAGGGCAGCAGTGGTAGATGCGATCTGTTGCCGCGACAGCGAGAGCAGTGGCAGAGGAGGCTTCGGTTGCCGTGGCAGGGAGGAAGGGTGATGTTGGTGGCTACGGCAGGGAGGAAGGATGATGATGGTGGCCGCGGCAGGGAGAAAGGATGATGATGACTAGCGGCAAAAACCACAGCACAAAAGATGCAAACTAGACAAATACCAATTAGACAATAACTAGAACTAGATAGAAATCAGCACTTGACACGACGATGCAACAAAAAATTCAATGATGCAATTACCAAAAAAATTACAGGGCACAGATTGGTTTGGACAAGATGAACTAACCCTTTTTTTTTTATTTTTTGTGGCTTTTGTGAACTGTAGGCAAAGAAAAAATCTCATCGATCAACTTCAGCTCTGATACCACCTGATGCGACAATGAGTGTCCAGATCTTTCTATGAGAAGGATAACTCGATTTGGTGGATACGACACTGATGATTCGGCTACCAATCGGACACAACCAATATGCCCGTAATCACTGAACCAACTCCAAGATTATTATCGATCTTGCTGGAAGCACGATCGACCTAACCACAAAGGTGTATTCCTACATGCAATCGAAGAATAAGCAAGAATAAGATAATGAGCAATCTGAAATTACAAATAAGATTGATAGTACTCAATCAAGTTGAGATTCTGAAGAGGTATTATGGTTGGTCTAGTCGACGCAAGCTAATTAACTAAACAAAATCCAAACCCTAAAGTGTCGCACACATGCGTTTATACGAGGGAGACAACCAAGGGGTTGGGGTGGCGGCTAGGGAGGTGTGCGTAGACCAGGGGATGGTGGCTAGGAGGTGGGCGCACGACCCTAGGGTTACAAGGCCCATGGGCTCAAGTGGAGCTGGTATAACACCCTTTTGACTTGGATTCAGAATCAGTGCCATATTGTTTTGGTGATTACGGTGTGCACAAAAAAATTTGGAGATGGGTTCAAATCCATTTGAAAGAGGACGAGATAAGCTTTCAATCAAGTATTTGTGCACCTCAAACGGAGTCCGTATGTGAATGTTATGCATGTTTGAAGTCGAAGCTGTCTTCGAAGGCCGAATTAGATTCCAGAACGTGTCCAACTCGAACTTTTGCTTGGCATGGAACCAAAATGACGTGGAGATCTTCCTTGTGCTGTGAAGTGGAGTAGCGGTCGTATCTAGAGGGTTGATGTCCTCATCACAATATAAAAAGCAAACATGGAATGTTACTCATCATGATATGACCTCATGTTGTTGATCTGTTTCAACTTCATTCTTAAATTTCATTAATCCACAATATTTCCTGAACTATTCTAAACGAATTGTGCTTGCTTACTGTGTGGTGATTTATTACACTTATTATGTGTTCCATGCTATATAAAG
Organism: Ampelocalamus luodianensis; assembly: GCA_036346255.1. Taxonomy (NCBI): domain Eukaryota; kingdom Viridiplantae; phylum Streptophyta; class Magnoliopsida; order Poales; family Poaceae; genus Ampelocalamus; species Ampelocalamus luodianensis. The sequence goes on from CM070634.1 coordinate 59,766,255, forward strand.
ACAAGGACGTCAACAATTCAATGTTGCTGATGGTCAAATATGGTAATTAGATCAGAGGAATAATTAAGGCGATCTAATACCAATTTACTATATTCATCAAGTTTCAAAGGTAACCGTTTATCATACACATTGCTTCCTTGATCAAAGTATGACCAATCCATCTTCATCAAGTTCCAATATGCATGTTATTTCAGTACTTGATGATTAAGGTTTCAAATTCGGCTGTCTCAATTCCCTGAATAATTTCAATCTGTATGTTGTCTGTCTTCTCAATTCCTTACATAAATTCAATCTGTTGAGGTGTAGGACGACATGGCCTAAGTATTGCCTACGACATTTGATCACGGCCTATTGCTCCATCATCAGAAAGCCTTCGAGGTAAGCATGTAAATTGAGGCAACTTAATCTGCATTTTCTGAAATTCTTGAGTACTGAATTCCCTGATCTGTTTGGTTTGCATTGCGTGTTCCAAAATTATTGAAATAAAGCCTCTTCATGTTTTGGCTCTACAGTGTGCACTTAGATATCACACTTTATAACCAAACTATCTATAGATCATGTTTTTCTTGTCAACAATAGACAAATTATGTACGCACATTCCTACTTCGTCTATTCTCATGTAGTTTTGCTTCATTTGTTTGGTTTGCGTTCTGAAACAAATAACACTGCACATGAGGCGGTCAATGAATAACCATTTGGATTCAAAAGGTAGAATATATTGTTTAACACTTTAACTCTTTAACCATCGTGTGATAGATGAACTACCATTTTTTAATGTTGTACTCAAACAAATAACACTGCACATGAGGCTAAGCTGGTTGTGCCTGTTGTAGCAGCCATGGACTTAATTAGAACCAATGCAGCTCGGCGTGGTGGCGAGGCCGAACATACCAGCGGAGTCGTGACATGCCACATTGGAGCTCGACTGAGTGTGGAAGCGAAGCCGAGGGCAGGAGGGAGGCGTAACGCGAGTGGTAGCGAAGCTCAGCCAGCGTCGTGTAACGCGAGTGGCAGTGAAGCTCGGCTAGCGTCGTGGCAGAGACGAGGGCGTGTTGTAGGGCCGAGCCCGACAATGACGCTCAACATGCTTGAGGCCATATATTTTCTGAATCCTCTTGGATTTTTATCCGTAGCAAAGTGTAGGAACACGGGTAGGCTACACTAGCATAAATTCAAAAATCTACCGCGCAACCAAGGAACCTCCGCTAGTAATAGATTACGGGATTACCACTAGACGCGCAGATTCGCAGCGGAAGAAGAGTCGATGTAGCGCGTTGGTGCAGTTGTAGTCGTACTAGTCTTGCGCCTCCTCCAAGTGCTCCCTGTGGCCGTCACAGATTGCGGATCGTCCTAGCGTTGAAGCCTCGCAGCAATGCCTCCAAGGTATCCACACGTACGGGGCAGGAACACCACGCGTTGAAGTGCTAGCGACGGCTGCGCGGTTTTGGGCGAAGGAGGTGTGGTGGCTAGGGTTTCGGGAATTCCGAAAATCACACTTGACCCTATGCCACCTCCTCTCTATATATAGGCATCCATGATGGATCTCGAACTTGAGGCCCATTAGGAACTCGTGGCCCATAAGAATTCGGATCACCATCCAAAACGTGTCCCGGCCCTTTAAGCGTGCGACCCTATAGGTTCACGTGCACTTGGACATGGCCCGAGTACTCCTACTCGTCCACTAATCGGTAGTGGCCCCTAGCAGGACATGCCGACTCCCAAGTAAATGTAAATATCACATCGGACGAACCTCAACAAATCTCATATGTATTTCCCTTTGCCTCACGATATCGGTCAAACTCAAGGCGAGTACGTGCCATCCTTGTTGGTTAGCTCAACCACTCTTTCTCGATCACGTGATTCGAATTCCTCGACTATGGTTAACTCTTTAACCATGAATAGCATGGCCATGCATTTCTGGAATCCGATCACTCGAGAGGCCTAGAGATATCTCTCCGTTGCATGGAGGGCAAATCCTATCTTGATCGACCATGCCTCGACGCATGTGTCATGACAAACCCGAAAGCTACCTTTATAACTACCCGATTCTGAGTAGCGTTTGGCAACCCTAAGTAAGTCACTATACATCTTGAGTGCATGCGACGATCTCAAGTCTAAGGATATAACATACATATTGTAAAAGAGACCAACTGATGACACAAAATAATACAACATTCTCGCAGTGTCTCATGGTGGGTCAATCCAACCCTATGTTCACTAACATGTGTCATATTATTGGTTTGATATCTCCATATCTATGATCCGTGAAACATGATCATCAACCAATACATATGCTAGTCTATTCATATGTGTCCTCATATGTTTCCGACTAGGGATCGCTTTAGAATAATCATCACAAAGATAAATATAGAGTTTCACAATCAAGTCACATACTTGATAATAAATATTAACGATATTATTCAAGGAACAATAAATTATCCAATAAATTATGAACATATAATCATCTCCATGATTGCTTCTAGGGCATATCTCCAACAGTCTCCCACTTGCACTAGAGTCAATTATTTAAGTATCTAATACCAATAGCTCTTGTGTGCGCCTCATGTTTTGGTTGTGTGAGAGGCTTTGTTAATGGATCAGCAACATTTAAATCCGTGTGTACTTTGCATATCTTTACATCTCCTCTATCCACAATATCGCGAATAAGATGATAGCGCCTGAGTATATGCTTGGACTTCTGATGGGATCTAGGCTCCTTAGCCTGCGCAATGGCTCCATTATTATCACAATAGATATTCATTGGGCTCAAGGCACTCAAGACCATACCCAATTCAGCAATAAAATTCCTTATCCAAACACCTTCCTTTGCAGCTTCAGAAGCCGCAATGTACTCGGCCTCCGTCGTAGAATCAACAACTATCTCTTGCTTGGAACTTTTCCAGCTCACTGCTCCTCCATTCAAAATGAATACAAACCCAGATTGCGAACGATAATCATCTTTGTCGGTTTGGAAACTTGCATCAGTGTAACCATTTACAACGAGCTCTTCATCACCGCCATAAACTAGGAACACATCCTTAGTCCTTCTCAAGTACTTAAGAATGTTTTTCACAGCTGTCCAGTGACCTTCACCGGGATCAGCTTGGTACCTGCTTGTAACACTTAGAGCATATGATACATCTGGTCGAGTACATATCATGGCATACATGATAGATCCAATAGCTGAAGCATATGGAATACCATTCATACGGTCTCGCTCCTCAGTTGTCGAAGGACACTGACTCTTGCTAAGACTTATGCCATGTGACATAGGCAAGAACCCTTTCTTGGCTTCCTGCATATTGAACCGTTTCAACACCTTGTCAATATAAGTACTTTGGCTTAATCCAATTAGTCTTTTTGATCTATCTCTATAGATCTTTATCCCTAAGATATATGCTGCTTCTCCTAGGTCCTTCATAGAAAAACTATTTTTTAATGAGGCCTTAACGGATTCCAGCATAGGAATATCATTCCCAATCAATAATATGTCATCCACATATAAGATTAGGATTACAAGTGCGCTCCCACTAACCTTCATGTAAACACAAGGTTCTTCTTTGTTCTTGACGAAACCAAACCTTTTGATCTCCTCATCAAAACGTATATTCCAACTCCGAGATGCTTGCTTCAACCCATAAATAGATTTCTGAAGTTTGCACACTTTACTAGCATTCTTTGGATCGACAAAACCCTCTGGTTGTATCATGTACACATCTTCACTTAGATTTCCATTAAGGAAAGCCATTTTGACATCCATTTGCCATATCTCATAATCGAAATATGCAGCAATAGCTAGAATAATCCGTACAGATTTAAGCATCGCTACCGGCGAGAAAGTATCATCGTAGTCAACTCGTTGAACTTGTCGAAACCCTTTTGCGACTAGTCGAGCTTTATGAATGTGAACATTTCCATCCATGTCAATCTTTTTCTTATAGACCCATTTGCACTCAATAGTTTTAACACCATCAGGCGGATCGACTAGATTCCAAACCTGATTATCTCCCATAGAGTCTATCTCGGATTTCATGGCTCCAAGCCATTTCTCAGAGTCTGGGCCCATCATTGCTTCCTTATAAGTCACAGGCTCATCGCTGTCCAACAACAATATATCACGCGAATACCGAGCAGGTACTTTGCGCGTCCTATCTGACCTTCGCAGATTTGGTGCTTCCCCGGCTAGGGTATCTCCGATTGTCGGTTCCCTAACCACATTTTCCCTTATTAGGGTGTCTGCAGCTAAGTCCTCCCCAACTGGAGTATCTCGAACCTCTTCGAGTTGCACGGTTCTGCCACTTGACCTTCTCGAGAGAAACTCTTTCTCTAGAAAGACACCATTTCGAGCGACAAATACTTTGCCCTCTTCTCGGTTGTAGAAGTAATATCCTTTGGTTTCCCTAGGATATCCTATAAAGAAGCATTTATCTGACTTGGGTGTGAGTTTATCAGACGTCAAACGTTTAACATAAACATCACATCCCCAAATCTTTAGAAAAGGCAAACTAGGACTCTTCCTAGTCCACATCTCATATGGTGTCTTATCTACAGATTTAGATGGTACCCTATTTAAAGTGAAAGCGGAAGTTTCTAGAGCGTAACCCCAAAAAGATAATGGCAGATCCGATTGGCTCATCATCGATCGAACCATGTCCAACAAGGTCCGATTACGCCGCTCGGACACCCCATTCCATTGTGGAGTGCCCGGTGGTGTAAGCTGTGGGACAATTCCACATTGCTTCAAATGATCACCAAATTCATGGCTCAAATATTCACCTCCACGATCAGATCGTAAAAATTTGATTGTCTTGCCAAGTTGATTTTGTACCTCACTTTGGAATTCCTTGAACTTTTCAAAGGATTCCGACTTATGCCTCATTAAGTATATATATCCATATCTACTAAAGTCATCGGTGAAAGTAATGAAGTACTGAAAACCACCTCTAGTCGTCGTGCTCATTGGCCCACACACATCCGTATGTACGAGTGCCAACAAGTCGACGCCTCTCGATTCTTCGATGAAAGGCGCCTTGGTCATCTTTCCAAGTAGACAAGATTCGCACGTTTCAAATGATTCCAAATCAAATGAGTTTAGAAGTCCATCATCATGGAGCTTCTTCATACGTTTCTCACTTATGTGACCCAAACGATAATGCCAAATAAAAGTGGAATTTATATCATTAGACCGAAGCCTCTTCGCATTAATATTATAGACAGGTGTATCATCAAGATTTAAAATAAACAACCCATTCATAACAGGAGCATAGCCATAAAACATTTTATTCAAAAATATAGAACAACCATTGTCCTCAATAATGAACTTATAACCCTCTGCCAACAAACATGAGGCAGAGATAATGTTTCTACTCATGGCTGGAACACAATAACAATTATTTAATTCCATAATAAATCCTGAAGGTAAATGTAATGGCAAGGTCCCGACGGCTAATGCAGCAACCCTTGCTTTATTCCCGACGCGAAGATCCATCTCGCCTCTTGCAATGCTCCTACTCCTTGTTAGACTCTGCATCGAATTGCAAATATGAGCAACCGATCCGGTATCAAATACCCAAGAGTTAACGGAAGAATCAGCAAGAAAAACATCTATAACATTAATACCTGAAGTGGAAGGCTTAGTCCCACCATTCTTTTTCAGATCAGCCAGGTATTTCTTGCAGTTCCTTTTCCAATGGCCTCGCTCTTTGTAGTAAAAGCATTCATTCTCTGGAGTCGGGCCGGACTTAGTCTTGGGCTTAGGCTTGTTAGCATGGATCTCATCCAAAGCTTTAGCCTTACCCTTTCCTTTGACCCAAGTCTTAGCCTTCTTCTTGAAGCTTGTACTCTTTTGCACCATCATCACATGACTGTTGCTTTTTTTATGGCTGTCTTCCGCAGTCTTAAGCATCATATGCAGTTCGGTGAGATTCTTGTCTAAACTATTCATATGGAAGTTCAGAATGAACGGTCCATAGCTTGCAGGAAGCGAAGCAAGAATCAAATCTGTAGCCAACTCTTGACTAAGTGGAAAACCAAGTTTTTCCAAGCTCTGTGTGTAACCAACCATCTTGATCACATGAGGGCTCACCGGACTACCCTCAGCTAGCTTACACCCAAACAAATTCTTCGAGATCTCATATCTCTCAGTTCTTGCTTGTGTCTCAAACATGCCTTTGAGCGCCACGATCATATCGTAGGCCTCTATGTTCTCAAACTGCTTCTGAAGGTCTGAGTTCATGGCAGCAAGCATGAGACAGCTAACATCAAGGGACTCATCACATGCCTTTTTATAGGCGTTTTTAAGAGCAAGCAGATAGCATTTTCAGTGAGCACTTCGAATTGGTTCCTCTAGAACATGTTCCTTTTTATCTTGCCTAAGAACAATTCTTAGGTTGCGGGACCAATCCGCAAAATTTGTTCCATTCAGTTTTTCTTTATCAAGAATCGAACGTAAAGCAAAACTGGAGGTAGGTACAGCAATTGGTGCCATGATCTACAACATAAAAATATGCAAAAACTAAGATATATGTTCAAGAAAAGTAACTTCTATTAAACAATTTAATAAAGATACTCCCACTAAATTCCATATCCCTCTTATGACATTTAGTGATTCAAGACCCATAATTAGTTAATCTACTAGTGAGCTTTGGCATCACTGCTAGAAGATTTGTGAAATTGGTAAGCAACCATTTGCTAATCATATCTCTATATGACTCTTGTTGTTGGGCGGCATCTCTATGCCCCGGTGCCCAACCCTATGCCCCAATGTCTATAACCATTATAATAACATTGTCAAGTTTAACTAATGCTATGTGTGTAAGTGTCCGACACAAACCCATCTAGTCAAGGAAAATTAATGGCACTCTGCTTTAGCAAGACCTACCATTAAAATACATGACTTTGGATGGTGTAGCTAATTGGGAGGGCATCAATTTTGCTTAATATTATGTGAGGGAATTTTACTTCTACCATGTTAAAAGCATTCAGAGTAACTAAATAACATGCATAGAAACAAACAGGAATATAAAGGCATTCACAGACAATCACATTGCATCGTGATATAGTATGACCCTTCCACATGGTGATCTCCATCGCCGTGCTTCCTGTTCGCCATGCCTCCAAGTGGCCAATTCCACCAAGTACTCCCACTAAGCCATTACTCCTAATAGCACTAGTAATAAATTACAAAGATTGAAGAAGCATCACAAGTCGACACGCAGGCTGTTATACAAATATAGACAGCCTTAGGCTGCAATAAGCATGACATGTAGGTCATGAACATTACACACATACATGCATCTCATACATTACGGGTCATACTATTCACAAAATCCTGCAAAACAAGTTAGGCGTAGAATCGCATTCTATCTAACGTATGGTGTGAATTAGCAATACTTAAACCAAGTTAAGGTCCTAATCCATAGGAGTGGCAACCTGCACCAAAAGGGCGGAAACCCTATCCCCTGTTGAATTTTTTTTTTGGACTATGTAGATCCAATCTACTATTCTGTCCATGCAAAATGCATTGGATTAATCACATTAACCCTTTCCGATCGCAACTCCGATTCGATCAATCAGATTGATCTTCGCGTGCTCCATGGATTTACGATCACTGTCTGCCCCGATGGCGGAAACCGACCGGTAGAGGCAAGTCGTGATTCGACCATGAAAATACGATCACGGAATAACGATCATGAACCCACATTGAGACCACCACGCATGGATGATCATATCAACCATCGCCAAAAACAATCTATCATATAGAACGACCGACAGAAACAGTAATAGATCGCATCTATGACTTCCACATATCACAATATGCATCTTATCCGAATCTAAAACTACACGGGATGGCTCTGATACCACTGTAGGAACACGGGTAGGCTACACTAGCATAAATTCAAAAATCTACCGCGCAACCAAGGAACCTCCGCTAGTAATAGATTACGGGATTACCACTAGACGCGCAGATTCGCAGCGGAAGAAGAGTCGATGTAGCGCGTTGGTGCAGTTGTAGTCGCACTAGTCTCGCGCCTCCTCCAAGTGCTCCCGTGGCCGTCCGCAGTTGCGGATCGTCCTAGCGTTGAAGCCTCGCAGCAACGCCTCCAAGGTATCCACACGTACGGGGCAGGAACACCACGCGTCGAAGTGCTAGCGACGGCTGCGCAATTTTGGGCGAAGGAGGTGTGGTGGTTAGGGTTTCGGGAATTCCGAAAATCACACTTGACCCTATGCCACCTCCTCTCTATATATAGGCATCCATGATGGATCTCGAACTTGAGGCCCATTAGGAACTCGTGGCCCATAAGAATTCGGATCACCATCCAAAACGTGTCCCGGCCCTTTAAGCGTGCGACCCTATAGGTTCACGTGCACTTGGACATGGCCCGAGTACTCCTACTCGTCCACTAATCGGTAGTGGCCCCTAGGAGGACATGCCGACTCCCAAGTAAACGTAAATATCATATCGGACGAACCTCAACAAATCTCATATGTATTTCCCTTTGCCTCACGATATCGGTCAAACTCAAGGCGAGTACGTGCCATCCTTGTTGGTTAGCTCAACCACTCTTTCTCGATCACGTGATTCGAATTCCTCGACTATGGTTAACTCTTTAACCATGAATAGCATGGCTATGCATTTCTGGAATCCGATCACTCGAGAGGCCTAGAGATATCTCTCCCGTTGCATGGAGGGGCAAATCCTATCTTGATCGACCATGCCTCGAAGCATGTGTCATGACAAACCCGAAAGCTACCTTTATAACTACCCAGTTACAGAGTAGCGTTTGGCAACCCCTAAGTAAGTCACTATACATCTTGAGTGCATGCGATGATCTCAAGTCTAAGGATATAACATACATATTGTAAAAGAGACCAACTGATGACACAAAAGAATACAACATTCTCGCAGTGTCTCATGGTGGGTCGATCCAACCCCATGTTCACTAACATGTGTTATATTATTGGTTTGATATCTCCATATCTATGATCCGTGAAACATGATCATCAACCAATACATATGCTAGTCTATTCATATGTGTCCTCATATGTTTCCGACTAGGGATCGCTTTAGAATAATCATCACAAAGATAAATATAGAGTTTCACAATCAAGTCACATACTTGATAATAAATATTAACGATATTATTCAAGGAACAATAAATTATCCAATAAATTATGAACATATAATTATCTCCATGATTGCTTCTAGGGCATATCTGCAAGAGTCTCCCACTTGTACTAGAGTCAATCATTTAAGTATCTAATACCAATAACTCTTGTGTGCGCCTCATGCCAACACAGAGTACAGGCACCAGTCACATCTAAACCAAACTAAAGAGAGTGTTTTTTAGCAGGCATTGCATTTCCAACAAGCAAAGGAATGAATTTACTTCGAGGTTAATTACCTGTATCTCCCAAGGATGACAAAAAAACAAAAAAAAGCGAAATTTAATTCCTTTTTCCGCAAGCTTTTTGAAGTAGGTTGCTTTAGATTGCAACAGATCAAATAAAGGGTTTCATATGCAAACAGTACTTCCAGAGCCATTAATAACAAATTAGTAAAATCTCACCTCTCAATTATCTTTTATTATGCCACACCAATCATGCATAAAAGGCTTCGATCTGTGACCTCAAAATGGCGGTGCGTTTTGCATAACTAAGTCCCCATTAGGAATTTCACGGGGAACAGATTGATTTATTCCCTCGAGAATCAGACAAAACTCTCGTTTAAGATAGGGACTGAAGGTTGAGGTAAAGAAACTCATGAACCCTGCCATGACTTTTGCTCCACGATGCCTTGGCATCTTGGTTGAATTGCTACCCAAACCGAGCTACGGCCTCAGCTGAAATCTTTTATTCGAGTACAACGATGGATCATAGTGAATTTTCCCATAGAAATATATTGCAGATACGTTAGAAAATACGAAAAAAAACACAATACCATAATCCATGCATAAAAGGTGAAGCCAAATAATGAGTGCTCGAGCCACAACCACTAGCTCAGCAGCAACAACTGGTCGGTTCTACTGCATTTGTGCTTTTTTAAGCTCACTAGCCCACTATTACTAGGATCGGATAAAACGCAGAATCTGGTCCTAAAAGTCTTTTTCTATACTCTTGCAGAATCCGGCCCTAAAAGTCTTCTCCTATCATCTTACAGTTACACTTTATATTAACTAGTATATGACAGAAGTGCCCAAATTGTTTATACAACACATGATTCTCTCTCTCTCTCTCCACATGAGAGTCCTGTGATTAAGCAGTTGGCGCAAAAGTTATTATATAATCAAAGTCCTCGAAGTTGTCTAATATGCTCTGGACTACATAGAGGGGGCAACAACTTGCTACCTTTTATTCTACACTTGAAAAAAAAAAACTCAGCAGCAACAACTGGTCGGTTCTACTGCATTTGTGCTTTTTTAAGCTCACTAGCCCACTATTACTAGGATCGGATAAAACGCAGAATCTGGTCCTAAAAGTCTTTTTCTATACTCTTGCAGAATCCGGCCCTAAAAGTCTTCTCCTATCATCTTACAGTTACACTTTATATTAACTAGTATATGACAGAAGTGCCCAAATTGTTTATACAACACATGATTCTCTCTCTCTCTCTCCACATGAGAGTCCTGTGATTAAGCAGTTGGCGCAAAAGTTATTATATAATCAAAGTCCTCGAAGTTGTCTAATATGCTCTGGACTACATAGAGGGGGCAACAACTTGCTACCTTTTATTCTACACTTGAAAAAAAAAAACTCGGAGAGAGAGAAATTGAGATGTTCTTCTGAGGCAAGGAGAGTAGGGTTAATTAGGGTGTGTTCAGTGGTAGACCCAGGATTTTCCAGATGGGTGTTCGGAGTTAACAAAATATTATTAACTAAAAAAGTAAAGGCCCAAAAGGGTATAAACACTACTACAAAAATGCTAATACTGGACATCTCATCACAGACGGTTGGCCAAAACCGTCTATATTATATGCAATCACAGACGGTTTTGGTTTAGAGACCGTCTATGTAAATGGATGCGCTAAAAACCGTCTGTGAAGAGGAAATATCACAGACAGTTCGTAAAAATAACCGTCTGTGAAGTAAACCATTATCACAGGCGGTTTGTAACAAACAACCGTCTGTGAAATTTCCAAGACGGTTCTTTTAACTAATCGTCTGTGATAATACTATACTTCACAGACGATTTTTTATCAGAACTGTCAGTGATAATTAAATGTTTCGGCTCTCGCGCGTTATGCATGCGTCTCTTCGTCTCCCGCACTGACGGGCGCCGATGCGTCTCTTCGTCTCGCGCGGCGACGTTACGATGTGTCTCTTCGACGTTTTATAAGAGTGATATTATCGCACGCCATGGTGAGCACGCATGGTATTAAATAGTACACCATGGTGAGCACGCGGAGCATGATGGCGAGGACCAAGCGGGCGAGGAGGTCAGCGATCACCATCCTTGATCTTCCTGATGAGCTCTCCTCAGCCCATGGCTAACCTCTGCACCCTACGAGCCACGTACGTGTTCTGTTCTTTTGTTTTTGGTAAGTCTGGTTATAGTCAGTTTGTGAAGATGACTGTAGCGTACAGAACCGAAAAATCGTATCATGATACAGCGCAAAAAATAAAATCTCGTGATGATTTCGTTTTATGCCCAATATCCAGTAATTAATTCTTGTATTAAGATTCTATATATCGTTTTGAATTTTAGTTGCAATGCCAAGTACAAGACGTCCAAAGCGTGTGTCGTGGGATGCGCGCGGCGTTGGAGCGGGAGGAGGCGATGAAGTGGCAGCACAACTAGTGCTACCTCACCGTCGTCAACCACCTAGCCAGCACCGGCAACCCGGAGGCCTGCTTCATTGTCGGCCTCGCGCTTGTCTTCGCGCCTCAAGACATGCAGCGTGGCCTCGTGTTCCTTGAACGGGCGGCCGACGCTGTCGCCGGCCATAAGGCCACGGCCTACGTGCTCGGCCTCCTCCTCTACACGGCAAGCGAGACGCGCAACGTTGAGAAGCACTATATCAGGCAGGTCGAGGGCGAACCGGTCAGCGGCGGGTGCGTGACGGCCAAGAGGACCAATCGGGAGTGCAGGCAGTGCCAGAGGCTCACCGCGGACATGATCCGGGCGGCGGCGTGGGGGAGGATGGCCAGGCCGCCACTGGGCCGGGTGTGGGCACTGTCGGAGGACGGCCACCGGTGCACGAGCACCGGTTGCGGCGTGTCAGGGTGGGACGACTACGCCGTTTTCTGCAGCGATGACTGCAGGATTAGACATGAGTATGCCAATTTCTTTGCAGAGGTGTTGGACTACTTGCCATAAAATTAGTGGCTTTAGCATAGTTTTAGATCACATTTTCTCACCGTTAGATGAACATTCTATGGCCCAGATTGTCTTTTTCTAAAATAGACAAAAGTATTAATAGACAAAATACAAAAAACAATTCACAGACGGTTCTATTATGGGACCGTCTGTGATACGGATCACAGACAATTCTATTGTGGACCCGTTTGTGATATGAGATCATATCACAAACGGTTCTATTATGCACCTGTTTGTGATACGTATCACTGACGGTTCTATAATAGAACCGTCTGTGATATACCTTTATTAATAGGAGCCCGCGCGCTAGGGTTTGCGCCCTAACTCGTCACTCCCCAGCGCGCACTAGTGTTCGGGACTTTGGTCGGGCTCCCGCATCGCGACTCCCTCGTCGCCGATTGGACCTCGCCACCATCTCCCTCACCGAATCGAGCGCGCCCCGCCATCTACGTCGCCGAATCGAGCTCGCCACCATCTCCCTCGCCGAATCAAGCTCACCCCGCCATCTCCCAAGCCTAATCGAGATCACCCTGCCATCTATGCCGCCAAATCGAGGAACACCGCTCCCATTTGCTCCCTCGGCTACCTCACCTCGGCCAGATCTGCCTCTCTCCCCTAGATGTGGGTTGTGCTGGTGGTGGCTGGTGTTTGCTGCCGTTGCCGCGTCGTATCTGCACTGGATCATGATTTCTTTAATTACCATGGACGTCTAAGAAATCTACCAAGCAGCATGAGGAGGATGAGGCAATGAAGAACGGACATCCCGTCACATGGATCGCTTCATCAGCATGAATTGATGTCACAAAAGCAATTGGATGTGATATTGTGTATAGATTAATTGTGCCTTGAGCTGTTAGATTACCTGTTGTTATGTATTGTGTATAGATTGTGCCATTGGATGATACTTCTATGATGAATTGATGTCACAAATGTAATTGGACGTGATATTGTGTATAGATTAATTGTGCCTTGAGCTGTTAGATTACCTGCTGTTATGTATTGTGTGTAGATTGTGCCCTTAGATGATACTTCTATGATGAATTGATGTCACAAATGTAATTGGATGTGATATTGTGTATAGATTAATTGTACCTTAAGCTGTTAGATTACCTGCTGTTATGTATTGTGTATAGATTGTGCCCTTAGATCCTGATTGTGAGGACACCCGGTTATTGGAAATGTACTTAATTAAAATTATACTGTAGCACAATTCTTAATTAAGGAACAGTGCTGCCCCTTTATTAAAGATCATACTAAAGGTATAAATTTAACAAGTGACAAATCCAATAAACAGGACTCCCGGATATATATATTTCACAATGGTTCCCAGGATCAACGACCATTGCATATATATCCTTCAACAACATTGCATCAAATACATACAAGTCATACATTGACATAATTAAACATAAGTTTACAACTTGCGGTTTTAGTACTACATTATGGAGTGACTTGGTCACTACAACAAGTTCAACAGCGGAAGCAAAACAAAATGGCAACATCCACCAATGGCCTCATCCACCCGCAGGCGATTGCGTGGAGGAAAGAAGTAGCTTTACTCGTTAGCGTCACCCTGATCGGCGCTAACGGGTACTTCATAAAGAAAACCATCCTCACCTGCAACAATAGGTGATAGCACCTTGAGTACGGAAGGTACTCAGCAAGTCTTACACAAACTAATAAAAGAAAGTGTTGATTAGAGCCTATTCAAAGGAGTAGAATTTATACATGCATAAGGTTGCAACAGTAAGGTACAATGGTTAAATTTTGCATAAAGTAATACATCTTAACCTACAAATGCTAAATTTTGATAAAGCAGTTTAATAAATCAAAGTTGGATTAGAACAGTAAGTAAATAACCTAATTGTAAACAGTAGACTGCATGAATCCCTCATGCAAAATCAAAAACCAAAACCAGTTTTGTACATCAAAATTTCTATACAGGTGACATCAATTCAAGTTATCGTCCATGACCGTGGACACGGCTATTCGACCAGTTTATACCCTGCAGGGGTGTACAACTTTACCCACACGACTTAGTCAGCCCGTTGCCTTCGGATGCCTCCGAATGATGACATACTTCCTTTGGTATGCCGACCGGGGAAACTAAGATTTGGCATTTTTCAACAAGCTAACACTATTGAGTTGGACCCCCATGTGTGAACTGATCTCGCTTAAACAACGACTGATAGCATCTGCTTAACCGGGGCACACATGTTGTGTCAGTAATGCCGACCCAAACAATTAAATGCGAACTGGGCTCACTACCCATATTAGGATGTAATCGGTATCTTTAAGGTACGTATATGCTACGGAGCACATATACGCCCTCACCCTTCTAAGAACATCTGATACTGACATACAAGCTCACATGGCATACAACGCAGTCATAAGACCAAAGCATCTATGCCATACAAGGTCAATACACATATTCTTACTTTCCTGTTTCCAACCCAATAGTCTTAACATTTTACTTAACCAAACAGCGCCCATACACTGCATGTGGAAGTATGTGGGGGACTTGAATTGAATAGTCAGAGTTCAGTCCTTAATTAACCCGGACAAGTCCACCACAATTCCCAATCTCGTGCACAAAAGCACCATCACTAGCATCCTCTTGTCCAGATCAATTTAAGTTTAAAATGCAATTCTGATGTAAGTAAACTGGACAAAGAGTTTAAAGTAACAGAAAGCCATTTGTGATTCACATGTTTGACAAGATATGCTTGTCAAACTCTAAAGTCTCTAGACTGCATGTTTAAGCCAAATCTGAAAATATACCTTATAATATACAGTACTATGCTAGGGTTGAGTGTATGGTTATAATTAAGGTAAGCCACAATGGTAGGTCATAACTAACTACTAACAGATCACAGTTTGTATTTTCAGAAAAGTAGCATGCACAGATGTCACTGGATTTGTAAAAGCTATTGTATAAAAGTTGGGATCAACATGGTGCAAAGAGGATGCTTGCCTTGATAATAATAAACCTCTTGTGCAGGCTCAGGTTGCTCAGAAATAGTGTCAAAAGCCTCAGAAGAACCAGATTCTATAAAAGATAATAAACTCCAATAAACACCAAAGATGACAACTAGTATAGATTAACAGAAAATGCATGATCAATAAAGAAATGCATGATTAACAGCATGCTTAAGTCACAACTACCCTAATAGTGATAATAACCCATATTATAATACACAACTTTTAAATAACAGAAACTAGTGTTTAAACCATAGTCGCAGTTTTCAGATTTTGAAAAGAACTGAAAACAGGACAGAGGCAGTTTTCGGGTTAGTTATGAATAGACTAAGTAAAAGATGTTAAATTGAAACTTAGTCTGGTTTTTAGAGTAGATAATATCCTAAGCAAACCCTAATTTAACCCTAGTTGGCCATATTACAAAAACTACCAAGATTCCAAAAGTGGTCGGTTAAACCGACAACAGAGGACAGAGGCAAACCTCTGCTACCAAGTTAAATAGATGTCAACAAGGATTAAAAGAACATCTTATTATGCTACTAGGATTCAGTCAAAACTTACATAGGATAATAAGTTGACAGGAGAAACCCTAGTTCTTGAAAACAATAAGAAAGACCGAAAAGTTATAAAAACAACTTTTCAGTTTACAACAAGTTGGAGCTACTGATGTATGAGAAAATGATCCACATGAGCTTCTAAGGTCCTTAAGGTGCTCAAGATGACAAAAACTAAAGTTTTAGCTTACCAGGATAAGAAAGACACCAAAGATTCTGAAAACCGAGGTTGATTAACAGAGAAATAAACTCTGGTTTAACCTACAAAAGATATCAAATCTTTATTACAAGGTGAAACCAGGGTTTAAGATGGATAAGCAAATCGGAGAGGCAAGAAACTCCACTGGACAGCAAGGAAGATGATGAGCTCCAGTGGTCAACAATGGCAGTAGCTCAAAAAGCTATGGTTATATAGAGAGGTTGAGCTACAGGGCAAAGGAGAAGTGTCTAGAGTTGATGAGGTGTCCACTTAGCTAAATATCCAAAAATTAGTGGCATGATTCTTGGATAACTCCTCTACTCGGTTCACAGAACCAGTGGCTACGCACAAAGGCAAGGAGGAAGAGAAGCAAACACCTGACATGTGGGTCCCTTTGTCAGCCACGGTCGCGCGCGACTCCTAACACGCGAAAGAACATCGACCGTCCGATTAGAAATGGGCGGCTACGATGAAAAGAGGGGTTAAAAGAAGTTAAACGATATCGATTAATATGGGTCGTGCGATCTCAAATGGACGATTGAGATTTAAGGGAGCCTTCGGGTAACCCGAAGGTTACATTCAAAGAGGAGCGTTGGATTAGAATCCAACGGTCCTATGAAGATCGGGCCCTAAACGCACGCGGTCAAAAAGGGCACCGTAGGATGGAGATCCAACGGCCAAGAATAAATGCGCGCCCTTGAGTTCAAAAACAAAAAGAGCGGCGCGGTTGGATTTAAGATCGACGGTGGAGATTGGGTTGAGGGCGGGTGACCCGAACGGCACAATGAATCTGGCACGCTGGTTTGGAAATCAACGGCCACGATGGAAAGGCTCTACAGGATAACCCGAACAGCCCATTCAATCCAGCCCGTCTATTAAGATCTGACGGTGGAGGACTGGAGGCGTGTTAGGACTTTGGAACTAAAGTTGGATGCCGTTGGATGAAGATCCAACGGTGAAAATCGGATGGAATACGTTGATAGCCCGCAAGGCTTTGCGCATCTCGGCCGTCCATCAAAGAATCGACGGCTTGCGCGCTAGGAAACTTGGTCACGCACACGAACGCGTGTCGGTGCACCCGATTGCACGCTTTGGACCCAAACTTGTTGAGCTCGAGTCGCTCACAAGCCAATGGCTGGGTTTAGACCAAATTAGTTGACCAAGCCCTATTCAAACGCTCAAAAGTTTGACTGGGCTTTAAAAATAGCAATAAATTTGTAAAATCATGAAATTTTGCCAAGAGACTACTGGGATGATATATTTCCCAAATAAATTTATAAAACCACAATTCCGCTTTGTAAAATATATAGATAATTACTTTAGCTCCAATATGTTTAATTAAAGACAAATATTTTTCTTCAAGACAAAATAATTTCTCAAAACTCAAGAAAATTATTTTTGACCAAGATAATTGATTTAAGTTGTAATAAAAATACTTCCACCACAACACAAGCATTAACTTGTATTTTCTTTGAAACCCGAATAGGTTTTGGATTCGCTAGAAAAGCAAGGTTTTAATTTGTAACAACAACTCCAAATTGTCAAATATGAACAGTAATATTATGATCAGTGTCCCATTACTGTTCATAAAGCAGATTATTACTGTTTATAAAATTGGGGCTGTTACACTGATCTCTTCTCTATAAAGTCTCTAAGCAGTGTCTACTTATGTCTGTTTTAAAGGCACAAGCAGCCACTGCTTGGAGACTTTATATAGAAAAATCATCACGGACGATTTCAGCTACAAACTGTCTATGGAGAAAAGTCATGATAGACGGTTTCAGTTACAAACCGTCTATAGAGAAAAATCATCACAGACGGTTTTATATACAAACCGTCTGTGATAGTTCCCTATCACAGATGGTTTTATCTAAAAACCGTCTGTGATAGTTACCTATCACAAACGGTTCTGAGTTAATAACCGTTTGTGACAGTATGCATCACAGACGGTTTGAATAACCGTCTGTGATGACTCATGTCATCACTGACACATAGACTCACGACACCGTCTATGATGACGTTTTTGATCCGTCTGTGAAGACCTTTTCTGTAGTAGTGAAATCAAAGAACAAATTGTTCCATCAAAAAACAACATCTCAAAATAATTTAGAAAAACTAAAAATTATTAAGAATATATATAATTTAACTCTTCAACTCTTCATACAATTTTAGAGGGAATCATTTGACTGCTCCTTATAACCGCCTTACTAATTCTTCAAAATTTTCCGCTAGCCAATTTGAAAGTTGATGGAATTTTCCTTTATTATGTGAGTCTTCCCATCTCTGCCCCCACAAAGATTTTAAATGTATAGGCTTCTTCTCCATTCTTAAAGGTTCTACGATATACATTTCACAGAGACATAGTCGTTCACTCAACTATTTAATTGGGATTTACCGTTTTCAGAATTGGTAGGGAAAGTGGGAGACCAACCGCAACTCGCATGGGAATGAGACCTATTTGAAACATGGGAGTTTTCCAAGAATTGTGGGTTGATATTTTTCCTGCTATATTCATGCGTGGTGCCCTAAATCGAGAAGAGATTGCATGTAGAGTCCTAAATCTTAAAAATAACAAGTCTGCAAACTAAAAGTAAAAAATGATCGTAGGAAATACGAAAATTCTTTTAGAAAAAAGAAAATATAAATCATCTGAAAATTAGTATTGAATAACTAGTGTATATACTTAGTTTTTGTTCAAAAATTAAAAACTAAAGAACCAAGCCTTGCTTGGGTGGTTAGTGGAGGTGGTTGTACCCCCAGCCCACCAGGGTTCTTTTGTCTTATTAAGGAGGATTTTCTTTCAGTGGGAGGTGACGTACCCGTCGCAAGTGAGGCGCCGGTGGTGTCTTTGTGTGGTGTGCGTGTGTGTGGACGTCTATGTGTTGTGCTAGGTGATTCGAAAAAAAAAATTAAAAACTAAAAAACGTAATCCTAAAGTAATCCATGAAAATCAACGGGAGAAGAAACGTATTGAACTGGCCCTTTTTCGAGTTAGATGACAGCCGAGAATTCTGAACAGTATAAAGCTCTCAGGTACTTTCTCTCGGTAGATCTGTCGTCTTCAACGAACAACTGTTCGTGACAACTAAATAGAGTATATTATTTTGTTTTTTCTTCGGGCACCGTACGTGTATAGTGCATGCATGATACACGCGAACGAAAGCATCCAAGCATAATTGGCCGTTCTGCAATTGTAAATTTGATGCTCAGCAACACATGGCGCATTATTATTTTTGCACATTTAATTAGATAGCTTTCTCGTTGCTTCTGCGATTGTCGGTCGATTAATTACATGTTGTTTGTTTCCAAAAGGTTTACGTACTAATCATAGCCTCTCGTAGGCTCACAACCCATATGCATGCAACTCGTGTATCCGTGTGCAAGCTAGCTATAACCTTCAACCTTGTATGAAAAGAAAAATGTGGTCAGGTGATTTTCTTAATTAAGGTATAAAATTAACAAGGATGAAAGTCAGCGCTACGCCGCGTCGGCGATTGTAGCACGGTCCAATAATCTGGTTTTTTAATATACATAAAACCATGGTGGAATAGCAGAGCGTATCAACAATGCTTGGAACGTCTGGAGCTGGTTGATATATTGGCGGGGTAAATCCATTTTTATCTATACTCTCATCTGTGTGGGACTGTCGAAGACAATGCTTGATGAATGGATGGCTAGACAGGAGAGATTGAGCGATCTCTGCTACAAACATGTGTCTTTATATTTATGCAATCTTTTGAACCTATGAAGAATAAAAACTAACTATAAGTCAGATAGATTAAACCGACGACTCTAATAATACGATCGTTATGTAAGATTGATGTTCTAGCTTTTCTTTTCGTAAATATAGGGGGTTGTATCATCTCGGAAGATTCGCCGTATAGATCATTGTTTTCATCACCTTGCATGTGTAATGTATGGCAACGAATGAGAAAACAGATGATTAACAGGTTAAGCAAATACTATAGAGCAAAGCAGAAAGGGTAAATTTTATCATAAAATATTTTTCATGATAAAATTACTGTGAAGTGATGTTACAATTATCGTTAAGCATAATTATGTATCCATGGCCTCCATCAGATTCCATCCAGCTCAACAGAGCTTAATCAATTTTGCAAACCGTACTTAGGACTTGGTAAAACACTACGTTTCTCTCTTGGTAAACCAGACTTAGGAGAGATAATCAGCTGTATTTATCACTTATAGCATAACCATCCATGATACAATATGTCATCAACGAATTCAATAAAATAGAAAAAAAAATTCCTAACCAAATGATGAATAGTGATATTCCTCAACAAACCTAAACATGCCCAGCGGATGTGTGCCGTAAATTTTAAATGTTAAAAAATCTCCCCAAATGTGAGAAACATCTGTACCTTTGCAACGCAACAGGGGCAGTACAGGCGAAGGGGAGGAGTGCTAGTTCATTTTAACTAACCTCTAATTACCTAGATAAATCATTACTAACCTAATTAAGAAGGCCCTCGTTAGTCCAAATGTCACTGACTAATCATCCAACTAAATGAATTGTCATTAATCATCTAATTTCGAGGCTTTGTGTCCACAAATACTCACTGATCAACTTACCTGCGGGTCCTACCGTGAATGGCTCATTTACACTACACTAGTGCTAGCTAGCAACTTACAAGTGGACCCACACTTCAGTCACAAGAGAGAAAACAACACAAAGGGAAGGAAGTATAGCTAGGAACAGAGGAGGCGCAGAGGCGGATCGGGCAAGGCTTAATGCCGGCGAAGGGTCGACGGCGGCGGCCGAGGATGGCAAAATGGATTACCGGGAGGGACAGGGGGTGGCATTGCGACCTGGGCGATGTTGGTTTGAGCTGGCGGTGAGGTGTGGTGGTTGGGCACGGGGAAGGAGGAGTGGCGATGCCAATAATAGGGGAAGCATGGCTATGAGGAAGATGCAAGGAGCTTACTGGTGTAGTTTCTGGCGACGGGGAGTGACCAAGGTGGGCCTGCGACACACTACTACAGAAAGGCACATATTGGACGCCTCATCACAGACGATTGACCAAAACCGTCTGTATTACATGCAATCACAGACGGTTTTAGTTTAGAGACTGTCTGTGTTACTAGCTGCACTAAAAACCGTCTGTGAAGAGGGCTATATCACAGACGGTTCATATTGAAAACCGTCTATCAAGTATCACAGACGGTTCTTAACACGAACCGTCTGTGATAATTGCAAACTTCACATACGGTTCATGATACGAACCGTCTGTGATATTTCACAGACGGTTCTTAATATCACAGACAGTTTGTATTAAAAACCGTCTGTGACTCAGAATTTTTCTTACTCTATGATTTTACCATGGCTTGAAATTACTCTGTGATTTTACCATGCCTTGAAATTTTCTTACTCTTTGATTTTACCATGGCTTGAAATCACTTACTCTCTGATTTCTATGGTAAAATCAGAGTGTTAGTGATTTCAAGCCATAGAAATCAGATAATAAGTGATTTTAAGCCATGGTAAAATCAAAGAGTAAGAAAATGTCAAGCCATGGGAAAATAATCTGAACCATCTATGATACTAGCTTATCACAGACAGTTTCTAATATGAACCGTCTGTGATATTAGCTTATCACAGACAGTTTTTATTTGAAATCGTCTATGATTCGCGAAAAATTTTGAACGCTTGCGTGGGAGGCGAAATATTTTGGTGCTGTCCTTATATATTATACCCACCCCCGCTTTGTCTTCCATCAGTCTCTCCCTCTCCCCTCCCCACGCCGAGCTCCGGCGACCACCCTCGATTCCCCGATGCGGTTCGGCGAGGAGACGCAGCCAACGACGAGGAGGAGGAGGGACGCGTAGGTGTTCCATGTCTGCCGCAGGAGGTAGACTGCCGGAAGGTACGTGTATATCCCCAAAACATAAACAATTTGTTGGTTGTTTGATGATTCTTATTTTATTTGTACCTAATGCCGGAGCGCCGCCGGAGGTTTTCAGGCGTCTCTCCTTGCTGACGAGCTTGAGTCGAACTCGGACAACATGCAAGAATAGCTTGTGATATGCTGGTGAGGTACAGAGAGAACCAGTGTTGAACCACCAATCCAAGAAGCCGATGAGTTCTTCAGGAGCTTGGAGGTACATATGGTTTCTAGCTTGTTTAACTTTGTAAATTTATTCTTTTTTCCTATTCGAAGAGAACGTTGTGAAACCTTTTGGTTTTCCTTTCCTATAATGTGTTTGCCATCATAATTTTAATTGGATTTTAGTTGTCTTGCTAGAGGTTTCATATGGAAACTATTGTCCAGTAATTGATTGGTTTTGCTCAAAATCCGGTTTTTTTTTGCAATAGAAAAAACTATCACATACGGTTCGGAACAAGAACCGTCTATGATAATAGACTATCACAGACGGTTCTTGTTCATAACCGTCAGTGAAAATAGACTATCACAGACGGTTCTAAACAGGAATCGTCTGTGCGATAAGTAATTATCACAGACAGTTCTTGTTACGAACCGTTTGTGATAGCTTTTTTCACAGACGGTTTGAAAACCGTCTGTGATGACTCATGTCATCACTGACCCATAGACTCAGACGGCTCACGAAACCGTCTGTAAAAGATCTGTTCTGTAGTAGTGACAGGAGCTACGGCTAGCGCGGCCTGCTTCTCGCGGCGACGGTGCCCTGGAGAGGTAGAGCCCAAATCGGGGGCTGGGCTGTAACATCCCAATTTTGGGCTTGTGTTTCAAATGTAAGAAAATGAGTAGAAATTAAAACTTTTTCTTACATCATGTGTTTCCTGTTTGTACTGGACAAGTATTGTACAAGACTTATGGAAATGCAAAGTCACAAGTCTTTTGATCCAAATCTTGTTCCTTCAAAAACAATCTTGTCAAACCCTTTTGATCATCCTCTGGAAATATTTTTCCTAAGTTCTTGGGATGGTATGTGACCCCTTTGAAAAATTTCACAATTTTTAGAAATTGTTTGAATATTTTAGAGGCGATCAAACTGTTTGACTCTCACCAAACCTAAAACCAGTACCTTGTAGAATTTTCGGAGAAAAATACAATGCATAAAAACCTCTGAAAATTTTACACAAGGTCAATGTCTCAGTCAGCAAGCTCCTGTAAAAATTCCAGAATTTTTGGAGTTATTTTGCTACCCCAAATAAATCCTCAAAAGTCTCAGCATATTTAAAACCTAAAACCAATTTCACTGTTCCTTGGGTTCGAGTCGGGCTCGAGTCCGAGCCACTTGACTCGGTCGAACCACCTAACTGCACCGAGTCGCATTTTAAAACGCGCGTGCAATCTCAGCCGTTGGATTCAAATCGCTCGGCCCACGTTCATGTGAGCATTCGGACCCTCCGGTTGCATTAACCAATTGGGACCGTTGGATCTCAATCCAACCGCCCGATTCTGAGGGCAATCGGACCGTCCGGCGAACTTCGTTAATCGTGACCGCCCATTTTCAATCCAACGGTCATCGTTCGCTACGTTCTTCTTCCTCCTCGGCTTCTCCGTGCGCGCGGGCGACAATGGCCGAAAGTGAGAGAGCGTGGGGCAGCGTTGATGTGTCACTTCAATGATTGTTTTCGTCAACGTCTCTCTGCGGGGCATTTAATGCGCACCAGGCTTTCTCCTCCATTGTCACCGTGCTCACTTGCTCCCATCATTTCTTGGTCCATGACCGCACCATGAACCGAGCTCACCATGGGCTCATGTTCGCGCTCGAAACCGTAATTCCTTTCCTATAAATTGGCCCTCTAGGTCCTCCTGGTGTTCCTTTACACCACACTTTGCTCTTCTCAGTGTTTTGAGCAGCTAAACCACCTCACACCCTCAAGGCACCATTGTTGACCGTAGAGCTCCAATGGCGGCCTTAGTGTCCAGTGGTTCATCTTCAACATCTCTTGCACCCTTTTGAACTCCTCAACCTCCTTTATATTTCCCCTAACTTGATTTTGGGTCGCATTCGCAGGAATCACTCAATTTTAAGTTTGGAGATTTTCGGTTGGGTTCACCCCCTTTCTTCTCCAGCTCCGGTAAGTGGTTCTTTTTGCAATTATTTGCTTTTGGAGCCTCTTTGAGCTATAATGAAGCTGTGGTGATGATTTGGTTCCACTCATTTTGCTCAGAACCTCATCTTCCACTTCATCTTCTTCGGCTCCGGTGGACTTCATCGTGTTCAAGTCTTCCCCGGCCATCTTTGGAGCTCCTCTCGGTTAAGGTAGCTTCTATATAGTCCCTAGGAGTGTTGGCACTCGCTTTCTTGGACCGCAGCGGAGCATCTTGCTATTTTCGCGTTTTGCCGTGTCGCCCTCTTTCTTTGTTTTCCGGCTCGCCGGCGTTCCAGACCTCCACCGCCGGCGAGGTCATCACTGTTGGGTCCGCAACACTATTGCGAACACATTTTGATAGTTTGTGGGCGCCGCCGCGACCGGAGTCGCCGGCGACAAGCCGTGAAAGCCACTCGGGTTTGGTCAGTTGAGAAGCTCCCATTTTCGTCAGATTATTAGGGCACAGTAATTGCTAATCATTGGATGCCATTAATGTGTCTTAATCTGGCCTAATGCCTCACTGACATGTGGGTCCAGCCCCCTTAAGTCACCACTGGCGTTTATCTGTGCGTTTAGGCATCATTAATGTTAATCTTAGGTTAATTAAGTGTCGGCATTTATTAGCTGTCGGGGATACCCCCCCTGTGCCACTGCCAGGTGGGCCCATTAGCTTAGCGCCGAAAATCAGAAGTCATTAGGGCTGATTTTGGGTTATTTATTGCTAATCATTGTTAGCAATAAATGTGTCCGAAATTACCTTTTTGGGTCACTGACGTGTGGGCCCTCTGTCCCTAAATCACCTCTGTTCGAAATCTTTAGGCCGCATTAATTGCTAATCATCACTAATCATTGGTCATTAGTAATTAATTAGCTGTCCTAAGAGTCTCCTTTAAGTCACTGCCAGGTGGGTCCACGGGCACTGTGCACGTGTGTTAAATCTCGCATGTGTGACTCTCAGTCACTGACATGCGGCCCTACGTGTTAGCACTCCTGTTTGCACTTCGATCTTGGACCACCGTCCATTTGGCGATCTGCGGCCTAGATCTTGTATGCGTTCGGACCCTCCGGTTCCCCTCATCATTCTCGGCCGTCCATTACTTGATCTGCGCCCGATCGATCGCGCGCAATCGGACCATCCGATCGAGGCGTGATCGAGCCGTTCATCCTTAGATCTGCGGTCGTGGATCGCCGAGGCAACCGCACCGTCCCGTTGCATCCTTCCTCGTGAACCGCTGGATCTTGATCCAACGGTGGCTCTGTTATGAATCGCGCGCGCGCGCGTTTCTCCGTCGCGTGTGGCTCGTTGGATATTGCATCAACGCCCACGAGCGCCCACGTCGTTTATTTTCGGTTGGGTTGGTTTTTGTTTCTGTAAGTATTTATTTATCAACTGAAAATTGTATCAAAACTTTAGAAATTCATAACTAATTTAAGATAAATCCTTTTTACATGAAACCAACTGCAATAAATTTGTATTTCACTAAAGTTTAATATAAAAATGCTTTTAGCTATGCTTCTGTAGTAGAAATTCTGTAATCTTTTATAGCTTGTTTTCTGCTATTTTTATATATTCCAGAATTGTATTAAAACTTGGAAAATGCATATCTTTTCTCAGATATCCGCTAATTGAATGATTTTAACTTTGATAAATTTGTTATTAACTAAACTTTAATCTAAAAATGGTGGTAGGCCTAAATCAGCACCAGAAAAATATGTTAATAGATTTAACCTTATTAGTAGCAATTAAAAATTCATTTAATGATGTAATAGACACCAGTAATTCCCTGTAAATCCTAAAAATAGAAATTTGATGTTAGGAAATCCCTCTGTTATCATACTATAACGTGAAATAGGTTTTGCACATGTTTATATTTCTGGAAAGTGCATTATGCTAGTTTTGCATCCTAGAAAAATCATAACTAAATCATTTTAACTCCAATCAAGACGAAACCACTTGTATTAGCCTTAAAATGTCAGTAGCAACCTATCATAAAATTTTCAAGTCCAGAAAACCTCTAGAAAATATTTTTGCTACAGTACCTTGTTATGGCCGAAAATGGGTTTTTAGGTAATATCTTTTGCACCACAAATCCAAATTAGGTTTTTCCAGTTTCTATGTCTAAGTATATTCGTGTCCTACCTTATGTATAAGTTTCGTCGCATTTGGATAATTTTTGCTTGCTCGTTTGTTTAAGTGTGGCTCGTCTTATTGGTTGTTCTTGGTTCTTTTTGCCTTTCGCTTAGGGTTCGACATTTGCGGTAACCCCGAGAACGACCCTCCACAACAGTTTGAGCAACAGCAAGAAGGCAAGCAGTTTGATCATGTTAATCCCAGTATTTTAAGTATTTATGTTGATTACAAATTCTATGTATGCATTACTATTTTGTGTTAATAGTTGGCCTAGTAGATGCATTTCCTTAGCAAATGATTATTCTCTACTACCATGAGCCTAGGTTACTTGCTGTGATTTAGAGTTCATGGATGGGCTCTTGTCACTTAGTAGTTGCGAATTAATTGCTTAGCCATGCTTAGCTTCGGTAGAAATGGGCGGTTATCGACTTGTCGATAACCTTGATCACATCAAACTTATTATGATTTTGATTTCCACCTTGTGCTATGTCTACTTATGAAAACTAAAACTGAAAACAAAATGATTTAGACTTGGGCACAATGGTATGATGGTGTGATTTTTGGGTGTGACTGGAATGGTGCCCGGGTCAACAAGGACCGAACATCTTGTTACACTAAACCAAGCATTTTAGCGTGCTAACCACATTAGAGGGTATGGGACCTCTCTTGACTTAGTACTTTGGCGTGTATTGGCTCCGAGTCGCAGGGAGTCGCAGGAGGAATGGTGTTGGGAGCATTGTAGTGTCCGAAAGCCTTCAACCGTGATGGAATTTGTTGTCTTTCGGCTTGCAATGTAAGCATATGGGTTTCTATCCATATGAGCGGCTCGTAGTTAATACAGAAGATTGGAAATGTCTCGTAGGACTTAGCCGTGCCGGCATACCTTCGGTAGTGTGCTTTGTGGCTTGAAGGCGGTCTGAAGTGTGGGTACATTGGTACACCCCTGCAGGGTTAAAACTATTCGAATAGCCTCGTCCTAGGTTATGGACACGCTTGGCAAGGTCTTTCAAGAGTTAGACTACAACCTTTTAAATTAAAACTTGATGGGTGGTACGAATCGGGGATTCGTGCTATGTTGTGGTGGCTATTGGGATAGTCACTTCCAGGTGGTTACTTGTATGTATCTTTACTTACTGTTACTTTGATAACAAAACAGATTTGCAAACTTGCTTTTAAAATGTATTACATTATTGCAAATAAAGTTGGCTTCATGCAAAATGAGACATACAACCTCCACCTAAATAAGCTTGCATGTAGTTTATGAATAGGTCTGCTATTCCACACGTCAGTCTTGCGGGTACAAAGACAATCTTTGTACTCAGTTGCTACGCTTAATTGTTTTGTTGCAGAGGAAGAAGGTGAGCCTGAGGGGCCTCACTTTTGTGAGCTGTGTTGTGGTAGCTTGTGGGGCGACTAGTTTGGCGGCCCGGTCGGTTGCCTTGTGGGTGTATGGCTAACCGGTCGACTTTCGTTCTAGCCATCTTATGGCACCTTTTGCTTCCGCTGTCATTCTTGTATATGGTTCTATTTGGCCGGTCGGCTCTCTTTTGTAATAACTTTACTTTATGTATGTCGTTGTTGAACTTAGTGCTGTATGTTGTATGGAAATGATGTGTAATTTTGTGATGATGTGCATATGCTGCAATTTTGGGAAGCATATGTCTATCGAGGCTTAGAATGTTTAATTAGTAACACTAGAACCATTTGGAGGTTAAGTGTTACTAGTTAAATATTCCGGGTCCTCACATGGGCATCAGAGATGAAGGCGTGAGGATGCACAAGTCTCGACTAACACGAACTAGCAATAGCTTGTTTATATCAGTGCAGGAATGGTTTCTATCCCTGTTTGACAAGCTAAATAGTTTGTCTGCTCTCTTTAATTTTCTAGTGGGCATCAGCGCATTTTCTTTTATACGCTAGCTTTTGCTCTATGATAATTTGGTGATTGAAGTCAACGATTAGTGACCAGGTTTAATTAGCATAATAATGTGATCTAGCTTTTCTTTTTAACCTTTGAGATTGACAACAATTATCTAGTGTAGTTAACTAACGCATCATTATAACCACAAGTCGATCGCAAGATCAAACCCGTGAAACTATAGTTTAAAATTCACAGAAATAATAGACCTAACTTGTAGTTAATTGAAATCAAACTAAATATCCGAAGAAATAAGCAACATAGCATGTAACTGGTGCAATGATCTCTGACTGTCAGCAAAAAAAACGAAGCTTCCACACGCCAAATTGCACTGTCTAACGGTTGCAATTGTGGACCTATCTAGTCTAATATCAGGACCCGAACATGCACATCCGGATAAGCATTCACTTCCATAAGCATATCATAACAAAGCCATTCCACATGGATATGCAATGCTCAAGGATCCTTTCTCTTTATCTCTTTTTGCATTTTACCAGTAATGCAAAGTATGCAATCGTCGCTGCATACCTATGCCTGTGCTCGCAAGCGCAGGGACCAATTGCCCAATACTCCGCAAGTAAAGGGGACCTCAAGCCCACACTCCACAAGTGTAGGGACCTCAAGCCTGTCACATAAGTGACGGGGACCTCAAAGATATGCATGCTTGGTCACCACATGACCAAGTCTCATCATGATCTCAAAATGCACATGCACAAGCTCTATTCATCATCAATATGCCAAAAATAAGTAACTTCATACGTGAATAGAGCATAATCATACTTGTGAGCACACACTATTCTTAACACATCATGCCAGCAACCAAGCCTCACTTTCATGTACCAAATACACACATTCATGACCAAATAATACACTTGCCTTAACCACGTGAGAACGGAGGATGTGAACAGGGTGCTACCTCCGTGACCACTCCCCCACCTAAAAATCATTTAAAAGCTTACTAAGACAAAAGTAATGGACCAAACAAACTATATAAGCAAACACGAACTAGCAATAGCTTGTAACGCGATCCCGACTCCAATTTCCTAAATAGTGATCTGTCCCCTCTGTAAACAGTCATGTTCTAAAATTCGTATCTTTTAGTACAAGAGTCCAAATGAGATGTTCTTGGACTTCATTGAAAGGTTATCAAATTCCCCAACTAAACCTAGTTGGTGGGCCTTCCTTATTCGGCCATATAATACCCCTATCATGCCAATTAATAGAACATCAATTTCACGTTAGGTTCTCTGGACAGTACACTAAAACTATCGTAACTTTCAGCTCGTTTGTCAAAACTTCGCATTCTTGAGCTTCCATGAAATCTACGACAATTATTTACAACTTTAGTTATACTGAGATCCTATAATTTTCCATTTAACTGAACGCTCAAGTCAGATTACTAAAACATGTCAGAATACTGACAGACTTGCAGAACAGTCGCACTAAAAAACTCATAACTTCTGCTACATAAGTCCAAATGATGTGATCTAGTACTTCGTCGAAAGCTAACAACATCCTCTACAATACTCTAGGAGACGTCCAGAACTGATTCTGCGTGCATCTATAACAAAACATTGATCTAACACCAACTGTCCTGAACAGACCTAATTACCGATACTGCTATAACAATAAAACATGCATCTAATCGGGCGGAAACCGGGATTACCCTTGACGAACCGATTGCTGGGCACAGAAAGCACCCACCAGAAAACTCTCCTCCCCTCACCTTCTTCTTCCTCCAACAGCTAGCCACCTCTAAGCGATCTCCTTCTTCTTCCTAGTCGACAGGCGTGGAGAACAGACGTTCTTCGCTGGCAGCAAGGGAGACGTGATGGGGAGGGCGCAAGGACCAGGAGGATTGTCCTCGGTGGGGAGGCGCACAAGGGGGTGGAAGGGGGTGGCGTCCAAGAGGAGTGGGAGGGGGGCAGCAAGGAGTAGGGGACGGCTAGGGTTTGGAGGGGGAAAGGGGTGCCTTCCCCCTCCCCCCCCCCGTTGGCCGGCCACCAAAGGGCCCCTATGGACCAAAGCCTAGGCCTAGGTTGCCAGGATTTTCCAATAAGCCCCTTCTCCTCCCGCGTAGTTAAATAATTTCCAATAGGTCCTCCTCCTGGATCGATTTCCCCATACACTTTTCCTTTAATTAATTAGGTTCCTTTCCCCGAATTCTAACCTGGAGTACTACAGGCAGCCAGCCATATAAGAGGGGGGAACCTTAGCTTTGCTACAGTACCATCATGCTATAGTGCCACCGTTGTTACTGTAGCAGTGTAGCACACCTCCATGCTGTCCTCCTCAAAATTCTTTTCGATCTCTCCAGAATCCATATCAGCTTTGACTCAAAGGTTAAATCTTGCTCTATGATTAATGGATCTAGTGGAAGAAGATGCTCCGGATCTCGTAGGTACTTCCTCAACATGGATACGTGAAATACATTATGCACTCCTCGCATAGACTTTGGAAGGTCTAAGTGGTATGCCAACTTCCCAATCCGAGCCAAGATAGTGAAAGGCCCAACGTACCTCGGGCTAAGCTTCCCTTTGGTACCGAACCTCACCACACCCTTTGTGGGAGATACCCTCAAGAGCACCTGATCTCCCACTTTGAATTCCAAATCACGTCTTCTCACATCTGCATAACTTTTTTGCCTGCTCTGGGCTGCTAACAGATTCTATCTCACAAAGGCCACTCTTTCAACCGTCCTTTGGACCCAGTCTGGGCCCAAGACTACTTTCTCATCCACTGCTTTCCAGCAAATGGGTGACCTGCATTTGCGCCCATACAAAACCTTGAACGGTGCAGCTTTAATTACTTGAATGTAAGCTGTTATTATAATTGTTGTCAATCTCAAAGGTTAAAAAGAAAAGCTAGATCACATTATTATGCTAATTAAACCTGGTCACTAATCGTTGACTTCAATCACCAAATTATCATAGGGCAAAAGCTAGCGTATAAAAGAAAATGCGCTGATGCCCACTAGAAAATTAAAGAGAGCAGACAAACTATTTAGCTTGTCAAACAGGCATAGAAACCATTCCTGCACTGATATAAACAAACCAGGAAGGATTCCTCATCGTCCACGCCGAAAGGCTTCATTCTGCTGGGAGAATATATATATATGTGTGTGTGCCGTTAATCACCAGATGTGTAGTATCTAATATTATGCGTTCGCGAATCTAATCGACATGATTAAGCAAAGTGCTCGAGTAGTGTTTACAGGAATAAATTTTTTTATGAGAGAGTTTGAGGAAATATTTTAGTATACATTCTACATGCTCTTGCATGCATTATTATTTTTGAATCTCGCCCATTAATCAAAGTGTCTATCTGTGGGGTTCATATACTACCGTTGCTAAAGTTTGTCACAATTTTTTGTGATACTCAAGTAAGGTTAAGTTATCAAAATTGGAGCCACACTTTAACTAACGAAAGGGAACCTAGCCACACTTTCGCCTAACTCATCAAACTTGTCTAAGTTAGAGAGTGGCAAAGCATGACAAGGTTCCACTACAAACTAAACAAACCTAAAAGTATACCATTAATGAACTCACTAGTAAAAACTGGAAAGTATTCCAAACACACTATATATACCGTCAGCTCCCACAGTACAACTAATGCCACACCAAACTTTTGTAATATACTATTTTTTTAATACAGGATAGGAGGGTGCGGCGTGAGAAGCACCGTTGCCGAACAATTTTTAAAACAGCGTCTTGAAGCTTGAATTACCGATGACCAAATTATCAACTTCCGGTGGCCAAATTTTAAAATGTTCATTAAAAATAGGATTTCATTCTCCTTCTGTCCTCAATTTTTAAATAATAATTTTATTGAAAAAATAGTAATAATAATGGTTTAGCATGCCTGCGTGTGTTCTGGCAGATGAACATGATTTTGTAGCGTGTCCATTTAGCGAATTATCATTTTCGTATGTGTCCTGCATTGCGAAGTAATATGGCATCACGTATCGACCATTGGTATCTACTCTCTCCTGTAAAATTATTTTAGTTTGTTTTTTAACTATGAAATTAACATGAGTATATATTGTGTTGAAAAATATTGGGGATGCTAATTTGGAGGCACATGCTAATGTCAAACGACACTTCTTGACCAGATAGAATATTATAAACGCCAACCAGACCATATGCTATTTGGTATATTTAGTTTTCATGCTAGCCATGCGAGGAGACCATAATATATTATACTCTCTTTGTAGCCCGTAGAATCGCCGCACTCTGAGCGTTTCCAGCCGAATTTTTCCTAATCAGGCGGCGACACGTGTTCTAAGGGGTTGGAATAGTTGAATCTCAACGTTCCTGGCCGAGTTTTTGCGAAATAGGCGGCGACGTGTGTTTCCCTCTCCATTTCTTCCTTTCCCCCTCGCACACCGAGAGCCGAGCCAAGCGCGACGTTGCGCTGTGCCTACGCCGGCCACCGTACTCACCCCACCTATTCCGTCGAAGCAGTAAGATCCGTTCGATTCCTTTCATGTCACATCGTGTTCTGCCACATCACAAGCATTTCCCCTCAATCGATTTTGGCTTTTTGCCACCAGAGCACCCCTCGTCTTCCCCAAAACTAGCCAACCCGCCACCTTGGATGCCGCCCTCCCCTCCAGTAAGCCCCATTCCAATTCCTTTTGTGGGAAGCATCCTCACGCCTTCATCTCTGATGCCCAGCCCCCGATAGTTTATAATAACAGCTAGCAAGAACTAGCTCAAAAATAATGATCTCAAAATGCACATGCACAAGCTCTATTCATCATCAATATGCCAAAAATAAGTAACTTCATACGTGAATAGAGCATAATCATACTTGTGAGCATACACTATTCTTAACACATCATGCCAGCAACCAAGCCTCACTTTCATGTACCAAATACACACATTCATGACCAAATAATGCACTTGCCTTAACCGCGTGAGAACGGAGGATGTGAACAGGGTGCTACCTCCGTGACCACTCCCCCACCTAAAAATCATTTAAAAGCTTACTAAGACAAAAGTAATGGACCAAACAAACTATATAAGCAAACACGAACTAGCAATAGCTTGTAACACGAACTACTAATACTTGAATGTAAGCTGTTATTATAAGCAAATTATGCTAAAGGAAACTGATCCCCCCAACTACCCTTCCAGGACAAAACACAGGACCGCAACATGTCCTCCAAAGTCTGAATGGTGCGCTCCGACTGCCCATCTGTTTGTGGATGAAATGTTGTGCTAAGGCGGAGTTGAGTGCCCAGTGCACTCTGCATACCCTCCCAAAACTTGGAGACAAATTTGGCATCTCTGTTAGAAATGATGGTCTTTGACACACCATACAATCTCACAATCTCCCGCACATAAATAGGAGCTAAGTCACTTGCTGAGTTGGTCGTGCGGATTGGAATAAAATATGCGGATTTGCTGAGACGATCCACTACCACCCACACTGCATCCTTACCCCGCGGTGATCGGGGTAACGCAACCACGAAGTCCATAGTGATGTCATCCCATGGCCATTGAGGGACCTCTAATGGCTGCAACAATCCTGCAGGGCTCTTATGTTCTGCCTTCACTTGCTGGCAAACGCCACAAGAGGCTACATAATTGGCTATATCCACTTTCATCCTTTTCCACTAGAAGTTCTGTTTCAGGTCACGGTACATCTTTGTCTCACCCGGATGAACAGTGTATGGGGTGTGATGTGCCTTCCTCAAGATATCATCCTTAACCCTTGCTTTCTGTGGTACACAAAGGCGACCTTTAAACCGCAACACACCAGACCCATCCAAATTGAAGTCCTTGTCTTTGCCCATATCCAAATGCTTTCGGACCCTCTGGAATAACCGATCATCCTGCTGTGCTTCCTGCACCTGCTCTGGTATGGCTAACTCTAAGATCAACTGTGTTTCAACATGTGCTGTGCCCGCATAGCAAAAAGATATCCCCATGTGGTCAAAATCAACAATAAGGCAATCCAAGGTAGCAGGCGTCGCCTTGCGACTAAGAGCATCAGCCACCATGTTTGCCTTGCCAGGATGGTACTGAATAGAGAGGTCAAAATCCTTAATCAGCTCCAACCACCTACACTACCTTAAATTCAGATCCTTCTGTGTGAAAATGTACTTAAGACTTTTGTGATCTGTGAAAACATCACAACCCTCACCATATAGGTAATGCCTCCAGAATTTTAGGGAAAACACCACGGCGGCCAATTCTAGATCGTGGGTTGGGTAATTATGCTCATGCTTCTTCAGCTGCCTCGATGCATAGGCTATCACTTTTCCCTCCTGCATAAGGACACAACCCAACCCAATCTGAGACGCATCAGAATACACCATAAATCGCTTCCCAGACTCGGGAAGAGTAAGAACAGGAGCTGTCACTAGCTTTTCTTTAAAGGTTCAGAAACTAAGCTCGCAGTCATTGTCCCACCTAAACTTTACATTCTTTTGCGTGAGTCTAGATAAAGGCTTGGCAATAATGGAGAAATCCTGCACAAAACGCTGATAGTATCCTGCCATGCCAAGGAAGCTTCTCACTTCTTTGACATTGGTCGGCCTTCCCCATTCTACCACTGTGGAAATCTTACTTGGGTCAACCGATATTCCCTTATCATTGATGACATACCCTAGAAATCCCACCTCAGACATCCTGAACTCGCACTTTTTCAGCTTAGCATAAAACTTATTCTCCCTTAGTGTCTCCAACACTAGCCTCAGATGACGCCCATGGTCTGCTTCAGTCTTTGAGTAGATCAAAATGTCATCAATAAAAACAACAACAAAATCATCCAGATACTCATGTAACATCATGTTCATTGTCTCCATAAAGGTAGCAGGGGCATTTGTTAGTCCAAAAGACATAACTTTAAATTCAAAATGCCCATACCTTGTGGAGAACGTCGTCTTCTCAATATCCTCCTTTCGAACAGGAATCTGATTGTATCCTAACTGGAGATCAATCTTCGCAAAAACTTTGGCCCCTCTCAACTGATCAAATAAATCTTTAATGCGAGGCAGAGGATATTTATTCTTGATGGTCAGCTGGTTGAGAGCACGGTAATCAATACACATGCGCCAACTACCATCCTTCTTCTTGGTGAAAAGAACAGGAGCTCCCCACGGAGACATACTGGGATGAATAAGATCTTTTGCTTTTAAATCATCCAACTGCTTCTTTAGCTCCTCCTAGAAAGGACGGGCCAAACGGTAGGGAGTCATGGAGATAGGTCGAGCAACTGGTACCAAATCAATTCTGAACTCCACAGGACGAGGTGGAGGCATCCCTGGTAACTCTGCTGGAAATACATCCAGGAATTCCCGAACAACCAGAATATTCTCTGTTATTAAAGACGAACTCGGCTTTTCCACTAGGTACAAAAGAAATCCACCCTTCGCTGCACGGCCACCGGGAAACAAGCTAGCCATCACAAAAAGGGAGTGAGATGGGGCGCTACATTGGAATACTATCTTCTGCCCAGACAGAGCTTGCAAGGTTATTGTCTTCCAAAAACAAGAGATGACAGCACGGTAGCTATGCAACCAGTCCATACCCAAGATAACATCAAATGTCTCCATCTTCATAACCATCAGATTAGTAATAAATTCTTTCCCATCTAATGAAATCACACAACCAGCACAAACTCTGAAGCTAGAAAGAATTCCCCCAAGATAATTAACTAGAACTAATTGAGCTATAGGTTGCATACTCAAATTTGCCTTACTAGCGAAATCTAATGATGCAAAAGAGAAAGTAGCTCCTGAGTCAAAAAGAACAAATGCCTCCACTGAGTCCACTAAGAGTGTACCTGTTACCACATCGGGATGACCCACGGACTCAGCCATCGGCATGGCATAGGAAACTACTGCTGGGGCGGTAGGAGCTCCAACACCCTGGTATGGTGGTGCAGTAACTGCTGGAGGTGCTAAAGGTGCCACAACCGGAAACGGGGCCACGGGAGTGGGCGGCCAAAAGTAACCTGGCGGTGGGATCCCTCTAGGAGCAGGAAAGTAAGGCTGGGGCGACACCCAAGTCTGAGTAGGAGTAGCCGCTAACATCTGCACCGACCCCCGAGAAGAAGCAGCTGGTGCTGGCGCTGACACTAGAATAGGCTCCCACTTGATGATACTAGTGGGATTCTACTGACAAACCAATGCCTTGTGGCCCTCCTGACCACAATGGCGATAAGATCCAAACTAGGTACAGTCTGAAGCGCGCTGCTCACTGCCACACTTGAAACACTTCATGCCTTGCCCTGGGACCGGATGTAGCATAGGAGTACCCACCAACCATCGCGAGGTGGTGGAAGTCTGTGACTTTGTGAACTTGGTCTTGAACGATTTCTGTGGCACTTTGAACTGCTTGGAAGCAGGCCTCTGGAAAGACCCACCCCCTCCGCCAAAACTCCTCTTCTGGTTGCCACCTGTACCATTGGAAACCACAGTACCTTCCGCACCGGACAGCTCCTCACCGAGTTGCATTTCTAGCTCCATGCCCTTGGCTTGTTCTACTAGGGAGCCAAAATCACGCAACTCCAATGCCCCCAACACCTGACGGAACTCCTGCCTAAGCCCTCTGCGAAACCTCTTGGCCTTCTCTTCATCGTTTGTGGCCATAGCTAGAACGAAACGGATTAGGTTTTTAAAACCTGCTTCGTATTTTGACACTATCATTTTGCCCTGCTTGTAACTATGCAACGAGACTTCCATTCTCCCCACAAATGAAGCTGGGTAAAACCTCCTCTGGAACTGCTCAACAAACAACTCCCAAGTAACCGGGCCATGGGCAGTGGTCCTAGCTGTCAGGACTCCCTCCCACCAAATATCCGCCTGCCCCTTTAGCTGAAAGGCTACAAACTGAGCCCTCATCTTCGAACTCATCCCTAGTGCTCCGAAGTTTCTCTCCATGTGTAATAGCCAGTTAGCAGCATCAATAGGCATGCCTGACCCGTCGAAGGTGTCCAACCTCAAAGTGTTCCACTAATGTAGTCCCATGGCAACCACCGCAGGGGCCGCCATAGGAGCGGCAACAGGCACAGCTGGTCGAGCCTAGTTCTCCTGAGCTGCTGAAGCAACCTCTTCTTCTGATCCCTCAGGACTAGCTCCTCCAGCTACGGAGTTCTGAACAACGGGGGAGGACGTTGCCTGGCCCCGACCGGCACCCTGCCATCCACGACCACGACCTCTACCCCTTGCCATCGCCAAACATCACAATAAGATCAATCAAACAATTAGCACAAGATCAACTAGTAACTACAACACAAGTGTAATAATATATTCTACGGTAACGTAATGCAATGCAATGACCCATTCCCACCTACTGTGCATAGTGTGTCAAGTTTAATGTTTCAAATACCAGGGACCTACACCAGCTCGATACCAATCAGAACACCCAAATTTAACTTTGAGCACGGAATGCTACTAAACTAACATTCAATAATTCTAAACCAAGGCAAACCACCAAATTTCGGCACAACCTCCCTTATAAAGTTAACTACACGGAGGTTCCAACATTTAGATAAATCATAAATAAATAATCCAATATCCAGAATCATCAATAGACATTCAAAACATTTTAAGCAACTAGCATATCCAAAGGAAACCGAAATACACTGCTCATCATTATCACACTTAATCCATTGCATGAGGCATAATCATAATCAATCCTTAAACAGTTCGTTCATTTATAAAAGTATGATCTAAAACTTAATCAACTTTAAAGATGAGTGGCAGTGTGCGAATCCAAATCAAGTCTACTCCCTCCCATGCTTGTGCTCGCAAGCGCAGGGACCAATTGCCCAATACTCCGCAAGTAAAGGGGACCTCAAGCCTATACTCCACAAGTGTGGGGACCTCAAGCTCATCACATATGTGACGGGGACCACAAATATATGCATGCTTGGTCACCACATGACTAAGTCTCATCATGATCTCAAAATGCACATGCACAAGCTCTATTCATCATCAATATACCAAAAATAAATAACTTCAAACATGAATAGAGCATAATCATACTTGTGAGCATACACTTCTCTTAACACATTCACCATGCTTGCAACCAAGCCTCACTATCATGTACCAAATAGACACATTCATGACCAAATATTTACGACCAAAGTAACAAATAATGCACTTGCGTTAACCGCTTGAGAACGGAGGATGTGAAGAGGGTGCTGCCTCCGGGACCACTCCCCCACCTAAAATTCATTTAAAAGCTTACTAAGACAACAATAATGGACCAAACAAACTATATAAGCAAACACGAACTAGCAATAGCTTGTAACGCGATCCCGACTCCAATTTCTTAAATAGTGATCTGTCCCCTCTGTAAACAGTCATGTTCTAAAATTCGTATCTTTTAGTTCAGGAGTCCAAATGAGTTATTCTTAGACTTCATTGAAAGGTTATCCAATTCCCCAACTGAACCTAGTTGGTGGGCCTTCCTTATTCGACCATCTAGTACCCCTATCATGCCAATTAACAGAACATCGATTTCACATCAGGTTCTCTGGACAGTACACTAAAACTATCATAACTTTCAACTTGTTTGTCCAAACTTCACGTTATTGAGCTTCCCTGAAAGATACGACAATTATCTACAACTTTCATGATACTAAGATCCTCTAATTTTCCATTTAACTGAACGTTCAAGTCAGATTACTAAAACCTATCAGAATACCGACAGATTTACAGAACACTCGCACTAAAAAAATCATAACTTCTGCTACAGAGGTCCAAATGATGTGATCTAGTACTTCATCCAAAGCTAACGATGTTATATACAATACTCTAGGAGATGTTCAGAACTGATTATGCGCATATC
This sequence comes from Ampelocalamus luodianensis, assembly GCA_036346255.1. NCBI lineage: Eukaryota > Viridiplantae > Streptophyta > Magnoliopsida > Poales > Poaceae > Ampelocalamus > Ampelocalamus luodianensis. The sequence continues at coordinate 59,805,204 of CM070634.1, forward strand.
TATAACAAAAGATCGATCTAACATGAACTGTCCTGAACCGGCCTAATTACCGATACTGCTACAACAATAAAAGATGCATCTAATCGGGGGAAAACCGGGATTACCCTTGACGAACCGATTGCTGGGCATGAAAAGCACCCACCAGCGAACTCTCCCCGTGAGGATGGTCTCCTCCCCTCACCTTCTTCTTCCTCCAACAGCCAGCCACCTCCAAGCGATCTCCTTCTTCTTCCTAGTCGGCAGGGGTGGAGAACGAAGGTTCTTCACCGGCAGCAAGGGTGACATGATGGGGAGGGCACAAGGACCAAGAGGGGTGGCTCACAAGGTGGTGGAAGGGGGTGGCGGCCAGGAGGAGTGGGAGGGGGGCGCAAGGAGTGGGGGGCTACTGGGGTTTGGGGGGGAAAGGGTTGCCTTCCCCCCCTTGGCCAACCACCAAAGGGCCGCTATGGGCCAAAGCCTAGGTCCAGGTTGCCAGGATTTTCCATTAAGACCCTTCTCCTCCCTCTTAGTTAGATAATTTCCAATAGGTCCTCCTCCTAGATTGATTTCCCCATACACTTTTCCTTTAATTAATTAGGTTCCTTTCCCCAAATTCTAACTTGGAGTACTACAGGCAGCCGGCCATATAAGAGGGGGGAACCTTAGCTTTGCTATAGTACCATCATGCTATAGTGCCACCGTTGTTACTGTAGCAGTGTAGCACACCTCCATGCTGTCCTCCTTGGCCAAGCCTTGTCGCCCCCTTACCGCTGGCCAAGGAAGAAGCGAAGAGAAAGGAAGATGAAGGGGGATGTAACATCCCCAATTTCAACTTGTGGTGTAAGTGTAAGAAAATGAGTAGAAATTAAAACTTTTTCTTACATCATGTATTTCCTGCGTGTACTAAACAATTATTGTACAAGAGTATGGGAATACAAAGTCACAAGTCTTTTGGATCCAAATCTTGATCCTCCAAAAACAATCTTGTCCAGTCTTGTGATCCTTCTCGGGAAATATTTTCCTAAGTTCTTGGGATGGTTGGTGACCCTCTGAAAAATTTCACAATTTTTAGAAATTGTTCAATATTTTTAAGGTCACTAAACTTGTTTGACTTGTAGTCAAACCCTAGCTCAAAGCATTGTATAATTTCGGAGAAAAGTGCTCAAGATAAAAACCTCTCAAAATTTTATACAAGATCCATCTCAAGGTTAGCAAGCCATCACAAAATTTCATAAAATTTGGAGCTAGTTCTATCTCTTGAGACCCTTCAAAATCTCAATTCAAATTAAAACTCTAAACTGGTCCGAGTCAAACTTAGACTCAAACCTGTGTCCGACTTTCAGTCTTGGTCGCACAGAGCCACTTAAGCCGTGTCGGGCTCGGTCGGGTTGGGCGCGGTGGTGCGGGCCGTTGGATTTTAAATCCAACGCTCAAAGACCTCCTCGGTCTTTGTAAAAGACCTCCCACCCGCACGACCTCCTCCTGTTCTATTTGCAAAGACAACCCTCGAGGACCTCCCTAGGACCTCCTTTGCACCTTTCGCAAAGACCACCCCGGCGACCTCCTCGACCCTCCACGACCACCCCTAGCACTTGGGTGATCGTGGGCGCCCATCTTGAGATCCGTGGCTCGGACCTCCCTAAGTGTTAGGACCTCTAACACATAATTCTAAATCTGAGCCCTTGATTTCAATCCAACGACTCACGACCTCCCTAGTGGGAGCTCAGGCTGATTTTAGCCGTTGAGCTCTTTTGACTGGTCCTCTCACCATCGGGTGGGCACAGGCATTATCATTTTGTGCATGACAAGAGGGAGCAAAGCCTTGTCAACTCTAGGGTGACAAAGGCTATGTGCTGCCAACATTAAATGTCCGCAAGCACCTTTGCTCAAAAGTCACCCCGACAACCTACTCCCATCACCTCATGTGTACTATAGCTCAGTGCACCCATAAGCTTGGCCTGGTTCATTTTGGCGCCTGGCTATATATGGATCCCTGCTTCTCCTTAAGCTTCTTTGGATCCATTCTTGCACCCCTATTTTCTTTCTCTGCTCTTGAGCTCAAGTCACCCGAAAGCCTCTGCCACCATTGCTCGACCTTGAAGATCTCCGGCGACCTCCGAGCTTCAGTGGTTCAATATTGCAATAGCGGCTGTTCTTTTGTTCTCTTGATCACCTCAAGCCTCCCTAACTTGATTTGTTTAACCATCACAGAGGTAGACAGCAGGGAGCTTGTTTTCGTGGCCGGGAGCTTCGTCTTCTTCACCTCCGGCGACCTCCACCGTCACCGGAGCTCCTGCGACCATTCTCAGGCCTCCTTCATTCCCTGGTAAGTACCTCAGTATCGGAAATCCCTATTCTTTTAGACCTCTTTAGGTGTTCGTGTTGGCCGCATTCTGTCTCCAGCGGTTATCTCCGGCTAGCCGCCGGTAGGAGCTGTTCTAGGGGTAGCTTTTGGCATTTTTAGGTCCTCCTCCCTATTTGGGACTCATCCGTGTTCTTGGTTCCCGCCGACGAGGTCCACATCGCCGGCGGCAAGCCGCTGAACTCGCTCGGGTTTTGCCAGTTCGCAAATCCCGTTTTTGTCATGTTCTTCGGACCACATTAATGCTCAAATCATTGCTCATCATTGGTGCATTAATTGTGTCCTAATTTGTGCTGTGGAGTCACTGACGTGTGGGCCAGGGCCTTAGAATTAAAGTCTGGGAAGTCATTAAGTGTCCCTTTTAGGTTCATTTATTGTCAATCATTAGATGCATTAAATTTGTCTTGGCCGCCGCTGCCCAGAGGTCCTGCACCATTAAAACCACTCTAGGACCTCCTCGGGCTAATCTTAGCCGTCCCCGACCTCTCCAAGTTTAGATCTGGGCCTTAGGATCTTTTCCGAAAAATCCTAAGTCTCTGGACCTCCCCCTAATCGTATCCTGGCCGTTAAAGACCTCCGTAGGTTAAATCTCAGCCGTTAGGACCACCCTCCGCCTTGGGGTCCTCTTTGCAAAAGACCTCCTTGAGGTCCTCTGTGCGAAAGGACCTTCCTTGGTCGTTTTATAAAAACCACCCTCTCGGACCACCCTCACCGAGGTCCTCTTTGCAAAGACCACCTGGCCTTTTGTAAGGAAAACCTTCAAAACCACCCCCACCGAGGTCCTCTTTGCAAAAGACCACCCCAGTACTTTGTAAAGAGAACCTTCAAAACTACCTTTGGGGTCCTCTTTGCAAAAGGCCACCTCGGTCCTTTGTGAAGAAGGCCGTCTAGGACCCCCCTGTCGGCTCTGGATCGTTAGATTTAGATCTAACGGGCTAGACCTCCTCAGTCTATTTACAACTCTATCGCTTAGTTTCTCTCTTGGTCGTTCATCTTTAGATCTACGGCTCGGATCTGGAGAACATTCGGACCCTCCGGATGCGATCTTGATCTAGGCCGTCCATCTCAAGATCCAAGGCCCAGATTCGTTGAGGTGCTCGGATGGTCCGAACATCCCATCTCACGTGGGCCGTTGGATCTAAATCCATCGGTGGAGTCATTGGCAGTTAAGACCTCCTCAGGAGATCTTAGCCGTCAAAGACCTCCCTCCTTCCGATCTCGCCGCCTGCACCTTTTCCGTAGATTTAACCTAGGACCTCCTAAGGAGGTCGGGACCGTCGATCTTGATCTAACGATCCCACCACCTTTAGCGCGAGGACCTCCTCGTGTCTTGTTGTCGTGCACTAGTCGTAGCCGTTGGATTCAATATCGATGGCTAAGACCTCCCTAGGCGCGATGAGGTCTTTGCGCCCGGGAGCTCGTCGCGGTTTTAGAATCTGAGATCGTGAGCCGTGCGATCTTTGATCAACGCCCACGACCTCCCCGCTTTTATTGGTTTTCCATTTAGTTCCGAGAGCTTTTATTTGCACATATTAATTGTTTTAAACTTCAAAATTTCATATCTTTTTCTCTGTAGCTCCAAATTTAACAAACTAAAGTTCTATAAATGCATCTGTTAAAGTACTTTAGCTTAGTATAGGTTTTGCAAGAGTCTTTAATACTAAAATTAATCGTGTCTTAGATTTAAAACTTAGAAAAATCATAACTCTTCCAATATAACTCCAAATGACCTGAAATTTTATATGGGTTACCACTATACCAGTGGGTAGCTACCATAAAATTTCAGCTTCAAAATCTTTCTAGAAAATATTTTTGCTACAGTGCTAATTATGGCGAAATTAGGTTTTTAGAGAATATCTTTTGCACCACAAATCCAAATTAAGTTTTTCCAGTTTCTATGTCTAGGTATGTTCGTATTTTGCCTTGTGTTTAAATTTCGTCACATTTGGATAATTTTTGCTTGCTCTTTTGTTTAAGTGTTGCTCGTCTTATTGGTTGTTTTCGCTCTTTCGCTTAGGATTCGATATTTGCGGTAACCCCGAGAACGACCCTCCGCAACAAGTTGAGCAACAGCAAGCAGGCAAGCAGTTTGATCATTTCCCATTAATCCCATTACTTTCAAAGTCTAATATTTTGTTTAACTTCTATGTATGCATTGCTATTTTGTTGTTAAATTGATTAGTTAGACCTCTAGTTGCATAATCTGTAGGTAAATAATTATCCTCTACTACCTGAGCCTAGGTTACTTGCTGTGGTTAGAGTTCGATGGATGAACTCTTATCACTTAGTAGATTACGAATGAATATTGCTTAGCCATGCCTAGTTATCGGTAGTATTGGGCGATCATCGACTTAGTCGGTGATCTTGATCACACAACTACTTATACTACTCCATTATGTCCAACCCTTGTGTTTTATTGATTTACAAATCAAAAATTCAAAACAAAAATTATATCTTGACTTGGGCACAATGGTATGTTGGTGTGATCTTTTGGGTGTGATTGGAATGGTGCCTAAGTCCCTAAGGACCGAGTTACTTGTGCCATTGATCCAAGCAATTATTGCGTGCTAACCACACGAGGGGGATATGGAACCTCTCTTGACTAAGTACTTTGGGAGGTGCTAATTATGAGCTGGTCGGTGGGTGTGTGCGTGTGTGTGTTTGTGGTGTGCGAGGGGAGCATTAGCTGTCCGGTTAGGCTGTCTAATGTATCCTTCTCCCGTGGGTTGCGGCTCTTAATTAGCATCGTCCATTGGAAAGCGTCTTGTTAGACTTAGCCATGCCTGCATACCGAAGGAAGTGTGCTAACCGTGGCTGGTGGAAAGGCGGTCTATCGTGTGGGTACATTGGTACACCCCTGCAGGGTTAAAACTATTCGAATAGCCTCGTCCTAGGTTATGGACACGCTTGGTTATTTCCCACAAGAACTAGACTACAACCTTTTAAAAACTTAAACTTGACATGGATGGTATGAAGGGTACTTCATGCTCTTGTTGTGGTGACTATGGGTTAGTCACTTCTAGGTTGGTGTTGTCTCTATCTATGTTATATTTGTCTCTCTTTTATTTGAACAATAAAAGTTAATTGCAAACTTGCTTTGAATCTATTACCTTATTGTAAATGAAAACTTGCTTTATCTTGAAAATAAGTCCAAAGCCTCATCCACTTAAATAAAGCTTGCATGTAGTTAATTATAGTTCTGTTATCTCACACGTCGGTCTTGCAGTACAAAAACAAGTTTTGTACTCATCCGCTTGCTTAATATTAATTGTTGCAGAGGAAGAAGGTGAGCCCCAAGGGCCTCACTTTGTGAGTCATGTTCTTGTACTGCTTGGGACGATTAGCTTGGCGGTCCGGTTGGTTGCCTTGTGGGTAAAGGCACACCGATTGGCTTTTGTTCATCGCCATCTTATGGCCATTTTGCTTCATTGTGTATTTACTTGTCTTTATGAATTTTGGCAGTCGGCCTCTCTTTGTAATAACTCTCTTTATATTATCTATGTCTTTCGCTTATTGCTTTTGCTTCGCTCTATGTGTATGAATGGAATTGATGCATGATTTTGTAGCGGGTGTGTATCTGCATTTAGGAAGTATACATATCTCGAGGCTTGGTTTATTTGATTTGTACTGTTAGGACCAAGTGGATGGTTAAACAGTACAAGCCGAATAAACCGGGGTCCTCACAAAGTTGGTATCAGAGCCATTCCGACCGTAGTAACCCAAGCTTGATCGTCTTTAGGATATTTTGGAAAACTTAATTTCAAAGTATCAAATGATTTATGAAAGCTTAAGTAAGTTCTCGATTTTATTCCTTATCCATCTTAGCTTTCTATCTCATCTTGCTCTAATTGAGTTTTAAACAATTGTTTTCCTCTCATCCTCTTCTAAAAAGATAGTGTTATCGTTTAAATTGGGTTTTGGGAACCAATGAGTTTGGCAAATTGAAATGTTAGCCGCCCTCTACAAGATTTTGAAGCTTCCGAAGTTGAAGGTTTTGGCTAGGAGGCTTGGATGCAAAATCTGGACAGCGATCGTTCAATTTCCGGACAGCAAGCTCAAAGGTTTCTAAATAGGGTAGAAAATGAGAGGATAATCAACTAAAACTTGTGGGAATAAAAGGGTAAGATGTGATATTAGTTGGCTAAGTATCTAACACCCCTTATTAGTGATTTTACCCTGTTATTTAGTTATGATAAGACTTAAGTGGTGTGCTGAAATTTGCATTCCTAAACCGATTGCTCGTTCTTTCCATACGAGTTAGTCGTACCGGGAAGTTGCTCTTGTGATTGAAACTTTGTGCTGATTTTGTGGTTGCTTTTGGGCCTTTAGAGTTCATCTCCTAATGAGTTATTGTTTCTTTGCCTTGAGCTTTCGGGTTTAATCCTTGTCCGTCTTAGGATCTATCCCCACTCCACCTTTCTGCCGAACTCCCTAGTCCTTGGCTTTTCTTTCGCACCTTTCAGCTTCTAGTTTCCGGGTTGCGTTGCTAACCCATCCCTTCGTAGCAGGATGTTGGGACAGACCAGCAGTGGCGGATTTTGGTCACGTGGCCCCGAGGAACGGCAATTGCCTCCCTTTTTCATTGGTTATGGTGAAGGGAGCCATGTCGTCAAAGATCGTGAACTAGGAAAGGTCAAGGTCTGTCAGCGATGTGGTGAGGAAGGACACTACAACAACGAGTGTACTCTACAGCTTGCCCAAACTGTGACGAAGACCACTTGCACGAACCGTCATCGTCAGAATCACTTGTTTCCTCTGCGAGGGAAACAATCACTATCCCAAAGAGTGTAGTTTGAACAAGGTAATCTCCAAGTCGTTAAAACTTCAACGACTGCTTCTTCGGTCGTCTGTAAGCACAGCAACCGCCAATGCCTCCAAACCAACGAAGTTCCTAGATGATTTGTCTACGGAGCTGCGGGACAAATTACCAGTTTATACCTTCCCCGACTTTCAGATTGTGGTCGAAGATCCCGTTGTTGCTGGGGCTAGAAAGAGAAAGCTAAAGGATCGTCGCAAGCGTCAGCAGATAGCTGATGTCACTTGTTTCTTTTGCAACAACAAGGGTCACTATGCGCTAAATTGTCCTAAAGAGAGTGCAGCCACCCCTTGTCCTCCGAAGGCTGTGTCTCGATCTTGGGCACCTGCGAGTCGGCAGAGCGGCCTCCGTAACCTAGCCGAAGTCACTTGTTTCATTGCAAACTCGTGGTCATTATGCTTTTAATTGTCCTAAGGAGCTTGCAGCAACCCCTCGATTCTTTTCGCGGCCTGTGATTCGATCGCATGCACCGTCGAAACATCGTGACTGGAGGGTCGTCTGTGCTCAAGTCAATCCTATCTCTGTTGGGAAAGCTCAGGAGGTACCCGACGTCGTGTAAGGTACACTTCTTAGCCTTTACCCTAATACTATTGTATTCAATTCCGGAGCATTTCATTCCCTTTTATCCCCATCTTTTGCTACTTTTTGTGGAATTTGTTTCACTCTTTTATCTGGTGCTCGGTATCTCCCTAGTTTCGAAAGGTCTTGCTAATCTATCTCAAACCCCAATATACCTTCCGGGATGTCGTCATTTGTTCGACTAAGCGGTAATCTTCCTTCCCTTTATATCCTAGGGCATCGCATGCCAGTTTTTGCCTCAAATCCCTGCGACCCCAAAGGGCCGCAGCTCCTCTAATCAACTAGCTCGGAGGGATGACTCAAGATAGCTAGTTAACCGACCGTGGTCTTGTTCGTTAGTGAAGTAACTGGACAATTTGCTTCGCCAACTAAGAATGACCATAGTCACTCTAAGATAGCTAGTCTGCGGAGGATGACTCGTATAGGTGGTTAGCGGTGAGATTCCGTTGTTAGTGGAACTAACCGGACAAATCGCTCCACCACTAACAACGACCTGCACCACCACCCTTGGAACCAAGAAGAATCTCTCAATCATCAATCCTTGTTTTATCCGGACTTGGTAAGTTTCTCGTGTCAACTAAAGTGGCACATTTTCTACAGTCGAACCAAGATTCGTACCAATCACCTAGCGGAGCTCTATGTCGCCGAGGATCGTGAGCTTGCATGGGGTGCGAAGACGATCATTTCGATCGTGGTTCCATCTTCACTTCGATTCGGCATAGCTTGCAAGAAGCTATGGGAACTCGTCTTTCTTTCAGCACAGCATATCACCCCCAAACAGATGGTCAGACCGAGAGGGTCAACCAAGTTTTGGAGGACATGCTGCGAGCTTGTGTCCTTGCCTATGGGAAGCACTGGGAGAAGTGCTTGCCATTCGCCGAGTTTTCTTACAACAACAGTTTCCAAGCCAGTCTCGGCATGGCACCATTTGAGGCCTTATACGGGAGAAAGTGTAGAACCCCGTTGAACTGGTCTGAGACCGGTGAAAGACCTTTCTTTGGCCCGGGCTCGATTAATGAGGCCGAGAGTCAAGTCCAGCTCATTCGTGACCGCTTGCGCACAGCTCAATCCAGACAGAAGAGCTATGCGGATCGTCGTCGTCGTGAGTTGAGCTTTGAGCCCAATGACTTCGTTTATCTCAAGGTTTCTCCTCTGAAAGGTCACCAGCGTTTTGGTGTCAAGGGAAAGTTAGCTCCTCGATATGTTGGCCCCTACCGTATTATCGAGAAGAAAGGAGCTGTTGCCTACAAGTTGGAGTTACTCTGCACTTGCGGGAGTACATGATGTGTTCCATGTGTCCCGGCTAAAGAAGTGCCTCGTGTTCCAACAGAGGAAGCTCGTTGGAAACTCTTGATGTCGGGAAGATTTGACCTACCGCGAGCATCCTGTTCGCATACTCGAGGAAGTCGAGCGAAGAACGAGGAATAAGACCATCAAGTTCCTTAAGGTTCGGTGGTCAAACCATTCCGAGGATGAAGCTACTTGGGAGCGAGAAGATCGCCTCCGTCTGAACTACCCTCTTTCTTTTCCGAGTGAACCAAATCTCGGACGAGATTTTTGTAAGGGGAGGTTTGTAACATCCCAATTTCAACTTGTGGTGTAAGTGTAAGAAAATGAGTAGAAATTAAAACTTTTCTTACATCATGTATTTCCTGCGTGTACTAAACAATTATTGTACAAGAGTATGGGAATACAAAGTCACAAGTCTTTTGGATCCAAATCTTGATCCTCCAAAACAATCTTGTCGATCTTGTGATCCTTCTCGGAAATATTTTCCTAAGTTCTTGGGATGGTTGGTGACCCTCTGAAAAATTTCACAATTTTTAGAAATTGTTCGAATATTTTTAAGGTCAGTCAAACTTGTTTGACTTGTAGTCAAACCCTAGCTCAAAGCATTGTATAATTTACGGAGAAAAGTGCTCAGCATAAAACCTCTGAAAATTTTATACAAGATCCATCTCAAGGTTAGCAAGCCACTTTGTCAAAATTTCATAAAATTTGGAGCTAGTTCTATCTCTTGAGACCCTTCAAAATCTCAATTCAAATTAAAACTCTAAACCTGGTCCGAGTCAAACTTAGACTCAAACCAGTCGACTTTCAGTCTTGGTCGCACCGAGCCACTTAAGCCGTGTCGGGCTCGGTCGGGTTGGGCGCGGTGAGTGCAGGCGTTGGATTTTAAATCCAACGCTCAAAGACCTCCTCGGGTCTTTGTAAAAGACCTCCCACCCGCACGACCTCCTCTGTTCTATTTGCAAAGACAACCTCGAGGACCTCCCTAGGACCTCCTTTGCACCTTTGCAAAGACCACCCAGGCGACCTCCTCGACCCTCCACGACCACCCCTAGCACTTGGGTGATCGTGGGCGTCCATCTTGAGATCGTGGCTCGACCTCCCTAAGTGTTAGGACCTCTAACACATAATTCTAAATCTGAGCCCTTGATTTCAATCCAACGACTCACGACCTCCCTAGTGGGAGCTCTGTGCTGATTTTAGCCGTTGAGCTCTTTTGACCTGGTCCTCTCACCGTCGGGTGGGCCTAGGCATTATCAATTTTGTGCATGACAAGAGGGAGCAAAGCCTTGTCAACTCTAGGGTGACAAAGGCTATGTCTTTGCCAACATTAAATGTCTGGCAGCACCTTTTGCTCAAAAGTCACCCTGACAACCTACTCCCATCACCTCATGTGTACTATAGCTCAGTGCACCCATAAGCTTGGCCCTGGTTCATTTTGGCGCCCGGCTATATATGGATCCGGGCTTCTCCTTAAGCTTCTTTGGATCCATTCTTGCACCCTATTTTCTTTCTCGCTCTTGAGCTCAAGTCACCCGAAAGCCTCTGCCACCATTGCTCGACCTTGAAGATCTCCGGCGACCTCAGAGCTTGGTGGTTCAATATTGCAATAGCGGTGTTCTTTTGTTCTCTTGATCACCTCAAGCCTCCCTAACTTGATTTGTTTAACCATCACGGTGAAGACGGCTTGGGAGCTTGTTTTCGTGGCCGGAGCTTCGTCTTCTTCACCTCCGCGACCTCCACCGTCACCGGAGCTCCTGCGACCATTCTCGAGCCTCCTTCATTCCACAGTAAGTACCTCGATGTCGAAATCCCTATTCTTTTAGACCTCTTTAGGTGTTCGTGTTGGCGCGATTCTGTCTCCGGCCCATTTATCTCGGCTAGCCGCCGGTAGGAGCCTGTTCTAGGGGTAGCTTTTGGCATTTTTAGGTCCTCCTCCCTATTTGGGACTCATCCGTGTTCTTGGTTCCCGCCGACGAGGTCCACATCGCCGGCGGCAAGCCGCTGAACTCGCTCGGGTTTTGCCAGTTCGCAAATCCCGTTTTTGTCATGTTCTTCGGACCACATTAATGCTCAAATCATTGCTCATCATTGGTGCATTAATTGTGTCCTAATTTGTCTTTGTGGAGTCAGCGACGTGTGGGCGGGGCCTTAGAATTAAAGTCCAGGAAGTCATTAAGTGTCCCTTTAGGTTCATTTATTGTCAATCATTAGATGCATTAAATTTGTCTTGGCCGCACGTCAGGAGGTCTGCACCATTAAAACCACTCTAGGACCTCCTCGGGCTAATCTTAGCCGTCCCCGACCTCTCCAAGTTTAGATCTGGGCCTTAGGATCTTTTCCGAAAAATCCTAAGTCTCTGGACCTCCCCTAATCGTATCTGGCCGTTAAAGACCTCCGTAGGTTAAATCTCACCGTTAGGACCACCCTCCGCCTTGGGGTCCTCTTTGCAAAGACCTCCTTGAGGTCCTCTCATGCGAAAGGACCTTCCTTGGTCGTTTATAAAAACCACCCTCTCGGACCACCCTCACCGAGGTCCTCTTTGCAAAGACCACCACGGCCTTTTGTAAGGAAAACCTTCAAAACCACCCACCGAGGTCCTCTTTGCAAAAGACCACCCACGGTACTTTGTAAAGAGAACCTTCAAAACTACCTTTGGGGTCCTCTTTGCAAAAGGCCACCTCTGGTCCTTTGTGAAGAAGGCCGTCTAGGACCTCCTCGTCGGCTCTGGATCGTTAGATTTAGATCTAACAGGCTGACCTCCTCGATCTATTTACAACTCTATCGCTTAGTTTCTCTCTTGGTCGTTCATCTTTAGATCTACGGCTCGGATCCGAGAACATTCGGACCCTCGGATGCGATCTTGATCTAGGCCGTCCATCTCAAGATCCAAGGCCCAGATTCGTTGAGGTGCTCGGATGGTCCGAACATCCCATCTCACGTGGGCCGTTGGATCTAAATCCATCGGTGGAGTCATTGGCAGTTAAGACCTCCTCAGGAGATCTTAGCCGTCAAAGACCTCCTCCTTCCGATCTCGCCGCCGGACCTTTTTAGTAGATTTAACCCTAGGACCTCCTAAGGAGGTCAGGACCGTCAGATCTTGATCTAACGATCCCGACCACCTTTAGGCGCGAGGACCTCCTCCGTGTGCGCTGTGCGTGCACTAGTCGTAGCCGTTGGATTCAATATCAGTGGCTAAGACCTCCCTAGGCGCGATGAGGTCTTTGCGCCCGGGAGCTCGTCTTGGGTTTTAGAATCGAGATCGTGAGCCGTGCGATCTTTGATCAACGACCCACGACCTCCCGCTTTTATTGGTTTTCAGATTTAGTTCAAGAGCTTTTATTTGCACATATTAATTGTTTTAAACTTCAAAATTTCATATCTTTTTCTCTGTAGCTCCAAATTTAACAAACTAAAGTTCTATAAATGCATCTGTTAAAGTACTTTAGCTTAGTATAGGTTTTGCAGTAGTCTTTAATACTAAAATTAATCGTGTCTTAGATTTAAAACTTAGAAAAATCATAACTCTTCCAATATAACTCCAAATGACCTGAAATTTTATATGGGTTACCACTATACCAGTGGGTAGCTACCATAAAAATTTCAGCTTCAAAATCTTTCTAGAAAATATTTTTGCTACAGTGCTAATTATGGCCGAAATTAGGTTTTTAGAGAATATCTTTTGCACCACAAATCCAAATTAAGTTTTTCCAGTTTCTATGTCTAGGTATGTTCGTATTTTGCCTTGTGTTTAAATTTCGTCACATTTGGATAATTTTTGCTTGCTCTTTTGTTTAAGTGTTGCTCGTCTTATTGGTTGTTTTCGCTCTTTCGCTTAGGATTCGATATTTGCGGTAACCCCGAGAACGACCCTCCGCAACAAGTTGAGCAACAGCAAGCAGGCAAGCAGTTTGATCATTTCCCATTAATCCCATTACTTTCAAAGTCTAATATTTTGTTTAACTTCTATGTATGCATTGCTATTTTGTTGTTAAATTGATTAGTTAGACCTCTAGTTGCATAATCTGTAGGTAAATAATTATCCTCTACTACCTGAGCCTAGGTTACTTGCTGTGGTTAGAGTTCGATGGATGAACTCTTATCACTTAGTAGATTACGAATGAATATTGCTTAGCCATGCCTAGTTATCGGTAGTATTGGGCGATCATCGACTTAGTCGGTGATCTTGATCACACAACTACTTATACTACTCCATTATGTCCAACCCTTGTGTTTTATTGATTTACAAATCAAAATTCAAAACAAAAATTATATCTTGACTTGGGCACAATGGTATGTTGGTGTGATCTTTTGGGTGTGATTGAATGGTGCCTAAGTCCCTAAGGACCGAGTTACTTGTGCCATTGATCCAAGCAATTATTGCGTGCTAACCACACGAGGGGGATATGGAACCTCTCTTGACTAAGTACTTTGGGAGGTGCTAATTATGAGCTGGTCGGTGGGTGTGTGCGTGTGTGTGTTTGTGGTGTGCGAGGGAGCATTAGTGTCCGGTTAGGTCATCTAATGTATCCTTCTCCCGTGGGTTGCGGCTCTTAATTAGCATCGTCCATTGGAAAGCGTCTTGTTAGACTTAGCCATGCACATATACCGAAGGAAGTGTGCTAACCGTGGTGGTGGAAAGGCGGTCTATCGTGTGGGTACATTGGTACACCCTGCGAGGTTAAAACTATTCGAATAGCCTCGTCCTAGGTTATGGACACGCTTGGTTATTTCCCACAAGAACTAGACTACAACCTTTTAAAAACTTAAACTTGACATGGATGGTATGAAGGGTACTTCATGCTCTTGTTGTGGTGACTATGGGTTAGTCACTTCTAGGTTGGTGTTGTCTCTATCTATGTTATATTTGTCTCTCTTTTATTTGAACAATAAAAGTTAATTGCAAACTTGCTTTGAATCTATTACCTTATTGTAAATGAAAACTTGCTTTATCTTTGAAAATAAGTCCAAAGCCTCATCCACTTAAATAAAGCTTGCATGTAGTTAATTATAGTTCTGTTATCTCACACGTCAGTCTTGCAGTACAAAAACAAGTTTTGTACTCATCCGCTTTGCTTAATATTAATTGTTGCAGAGGAAGAAGGTGAGCCCCAAGGGCCTCACTTTTGTGAGTCGTGTTGCGCGCTGTTTGGGACGATTAGCTTGGCGGTCCGGTTGGTTGCCTTGTGGGTAAAGGCACACCGATTGGCTTTTGTTCATCGCCATCTTATGGCCATTTTGCTTCATTGTGTATTTACTTGTCTTTATGAATTTTGGCAGTCGGCCTCTCTTTTGTAATAACTCTCTTTATATTATCTATGTCTTTCGATTATTGCTTTTGCTTGACTCTATGTGTATGAATGGAATTGATGCATGATTTTGTAGCGGGTGTGTATCTTGCATTTAGGAAGTATACATATCTCGAGGCTTGGTTTATTTGATTTGTACTGTTAGGACCAAGTGGATGGTTAAACAGTACAAGCCGAATAAACCGGGGTCCTCACAGGGGATAAGGGAGAAGAGAATGAAGAGGGATCGTGTGGTGTTCATCGAGTTCGACAGCAGGTTCTTCAAGGGTAATCCTGATCCCCATTCTTTCTGTGATGTATTTGATTAATTAGGCGACGTTGGTAATAGATCTGTTTAAGATAGTCAGTATTAGCCGAAGTTTTTGAGGAAGTTAACTGCGGAATCTGTCCTGTACGCCTCCTAGATTGTTGTGGGCGATGTCGCTAGCTTTCAGTATAGTATTAGATCACGTCGTTTGGACAAGCGGTTTAGGAGTTATGAATTTCGTAGCACTGTTGTTCTGCAGTTGTCATAATTCTAACTGTTAATGTTAATCGATCATTAGGAAATCGTTAATGAATTTTTTAGAGGATCTCACCAAAACAAAAGTTGTAGGTATGCTCGTAAGCTTTTCAAAGAGCTAAAGATCATAATTTTTGGATAAGTGTACTGAAAGATACGTTAGTTTTAGTCTCGCTGTTCAGAACCTGTGACAGGATTTAGCAGTCCTAGTAATCTGTTTGGTAGGAATAGAAGATGACAAAATCTGGGAATCTCGCCAACTAGTTTTATGTGTATAATTTAATAAGATTTCAAGTGAATCAAAGAACACTAGACTTGGATAAGTATACGAAAAGTTATGAATTTTGGCAGACGACTATTTTGTTTTGGGGACAGATCGATGTCTATAGAAGTTGGTGTTTTGGGTTGCGCTAGGGAGCATAGTGCGTCGTGTACTTATTTCTAGCACCGTCTTGTCCAGAAATGTCCTCTTAGTGTGGTTGTTACATTTATTCAGGTGGTTTGATTCCGGGGACAACATCCTCTCCGCATCATCAAGCTTTACACGGTTGAGGCAAGTACAGTTAGTGGTAGATTATTCATGAGTGATTGTTCATGTTTGCTAGTATTATGAATGTATGCGCTATTCATGGATGCTAGAATGTTATGAGTATCAATAATCATGAATGCTAGAAGTATAAGTAAGTTTTATTCATGCATGTTGCTGCTGTATTTACATGTTAATGATGGATAGAGTGTGGGCTTGTGGTCCTTGCGCTTGCGAGCACAGGCATGGGTATGCAACGATGGTTGCATACCCTGCATTACTAGTAAAATGCAAAGAGAGTCAAAGAGAAAGGATGCATTGAGCATTGCATGTGCATATGAATTGGACGTTAAAGAGAATCGTGATGGATGGTGATATTATGATTATGAATGTTATTGTCTCATTAATTGTGCTTTGCTGAGTCTTGGACACACTATTGCTGTTGTTTGTGTTTTTAGGTACACCTTACAAGAAAGGCATGCATGGGAGGGAATAGTCATAAGTTTGGATGCACACTGCCACATACCATTCACAGTTGAATAAATTGGATGATGATTTAGTATTTGATCAAACTGCTTAAAGGACTTATTATTATTATGTCATATGCTTTGGTTGACTTGTAATAGCGTTGAATAGCATATTTTGGATGCCTTTTGATTATGTTTTAAATTGGATGTTCGGATTATTAAATTATGAAATAAATGCCTATTAGATCCTCCTTTATGGTTAACTATACAAAGGTGGTTCTGCCGAAATTTAGACTTTTAAATGTCTTTTGTGTGGATTACAATGTTGCTTTCTGCAAGTGAACCTCATGGATGGTATTGGGTTTGAATTGTTGCTAATTTAAGCTTGAACATTTTATTTGTTTGTGGAGTAATGCATTTATGTGTATTGTGGATTATATGATGCATGGATGTATATGAATCAAATATTAGTGTGGTGTATATGTGATCAAATAATTGATAATTTTTGCTAGCACGGCTAAAATCTTGGCTGCTAGAATTATAATTTTGCTAACCGCCACTGAGTCATTTTGGTGACAGTAATGACAATTAGGGAAAAACAATTTGCTGATGGGAAAAAACCGTTAGGTTTAATTTGCTTGACGGTAATGGTCCCGTGAGCCAAAGTTGTAAACTGACGGGCAAAAAACCGTCAGGTTTAATTTGATTGACGGTAATGGTTCCGTCAGCTAAACTCGATAATTGATTGGCAAAAAACCATCAGGTCTATTTTTGTTGACGGTGATTATCTATCAGCAAAATTCCTTTTATGGATGGGCAAAAAAAAACGTCAGGTTAATTTTTGTTGATGGTGAATACACGTCAACCAAATTCTTTTTTATGGATGGTTCACAAAACCATCGGCAAAATATCAAAAAACCATTAGGAATAATTTTCTTGACAGTTAACCGTCAGACAAATTGAATTTTCCCGATCACCTAGACTTGAGGGGATTTGCCTAGCGGTTACTTGTCAGGAAAATTAAACCTGACGATTATTTATATTTTGCTGACGGTTTTCAACCGTAGGGAAATATCCGTTTTGTAGTAGTGTTTTATATGCTTGTGTACAGTATCATTTCTATTGCTACTTCTCTATCACATTTGTTTGATAGTAGAGAACAATAGCAACAGTAATATGTGCACTCTCATGTGTAGTAGCTTCGCTTCATACACTCATTGCATCGAACATGGCCTCGCTCGTATATATACAGGAGCCAGGGGCTGCCATTGAATTAATGATAATTGAAACGTTGCAACACATGCCTTTCCCATTCATAACCGATGCATGCAGTCATTTAACCGATACATGGCATTGAACCGGTTCTTACCTTTTAATGCTTAGTGCCTCTACATGCAACAAACAGCATTGAACCATGCGGTTACCATTAGCACTTAATTTCCTTAATGCTCATCTTAATGTCCTTGCCTAACGTCACAATCCAAGAGGAAAACAGCATTTCCTACGGCACAGGAAGTTAGGAACCCAAATGACAGCCCGTACCCTTGCTTTACACGGAACAAACCTATGGATATACACAAACACTACTAAGTGATAATTTAAAGGGGGGAAGATATGGAATTTAAACCGTGTGATTCTAATATTTTAGTCTAGCGACTCATACTAGTCCATTCCTATTTAGAATCATTTCGTTTAATTACATGCGACATATCCAATTATAAAATAAGGTAAATGCTCACCAGCAGATGTCCGATATGAACGTGTTCCATCGGACGCTGGTTGACTCGCACAGAGCTAAGCGTTGAGTCCATAAAGTGCGCCACACTCCACGCACTCCCATTGGTTCAAGCCCCCACCCTGCCCGACAGGGAAAAGCTAGCTAGGTTAGCTAATCACGGCTGATTACTTGAATATCTCTACTACTTAAAAATACGAGTTGGTGACGGTCCGTCCTCCCACCAGCTTTCTCGTCCGTCTGATCGAAGCTTGGATCACCAACGGACTAGATCATCCGCGTGACCCTAGCACCTCCTGCTCCCACGCCCGCGTCTAAACTCTAGACTCGCGCCGCCCTCACTCCCTCCCCCACGTACGACGCCAAACCGCTGCCCTCACTCCCTCTCCCCCACGTACGAAGCCAAACCGCCGCTCCTACCCATCCTCCCTCGCCTCTGCGCCTGCCCTGCGACGCCTCCCTCGTCCGCCGCCGCGACCCCCTCGCCCCTCACCCACCCCTCACCCAGCTCCCTCACCTCCGTGCCTGCCCCTCTCGGCGTCTCCCTTGCCCGCCGCCGCGACCCCCTCGCCTCCGTGCTCGCCCCTCGCAGCCCTCGGCCCTCGCCCACCTCCCTCGCTTCAGCGCCTCCATTAAGGTCGCCTCCCCCTCCTAACCTTCCCTTCCACCCCCCTCTTTTCGCTCCCTTGCCGCCACCGACCCGGCCTTCTCCTCCCGTCCTCCTCCGACCAACTCCCGCCTCTCGGCTCCTCCTCCTCCAACAGCAACGCCACTCCGTTGTTCCAGATCCAGCCCTTCGGCACCGCTACGACCGCGTCTCCCTCCCCATCATCGCCACCCGCAACCGCTCCGCGCCGACCGCATGGCCGGCGGCGCTGGCGCTCGGCCTCACCTCCGGGAGGACGTCGTCGCCTTCTACGGGACCCATGGGAGCTCGCCGCTGTCGACGCTACCTCCACCGACAAGTGCCCCCACCCCACCCCACGCCGTTTCCATCCGCGGCGCGGAGGCGTCTTCCTGCCGTGCGGCCTCGCAGCATGCTCCTCCGTCACCATCGTCGGCGCGCCCAGGGTCAGTGGAGGAGGCGCTAGCGACGGTGCCGTCCGCCGCGCCGCGCTCTGCCGCGGCCGTGCCATTGCCCGACGCACTCAGCCTCGTCCTCGCGGAGGACATTTGCGTGCCCGACCCCCTCCCTCTCTTCAGCGCCTCTGTTAAGGTCGCCTCTCAATATATTGAAGGAGCACCTGAACATTCTGAACTAGAAGTATTTTGGTAATAAATATTTAGACTTGGTTGGATGCTAATTTTACACATCATGTCCTGTAGCGTTGATGTTGTGAGAGACATCTTATCTGTCTAAACTTCTGATGCTGAAAATGGGCTTACAATAGAGCACAAGTGAAAAGATATGTTGAGACAATACTCACTATGGGAAAGATGAAGGACGTTACAATGATTCCACAGCCAGTCGGTGGTGAAGCTAATTTGTTTAGTTCCTGTTTTTTAAAGTTTTTCTTTCTTAAGTGTCTGTGTTCTTACTTATGGTATTTTGCGCTCTGCAGATTCTATTAAAGTTGATCTTGTCATGAATCTTATTGAACGCCCCTCTGGTGGTTTATCTGCTGTTGGTGACATTTCAAGCGGATGAGTACAAGTAGTAGTGCTTGCTAAGTGAACTCAATTGAGTGAATTGTATGCTTTCATAAGATCTGTTTCTCCTGAAAGGTGTTGAAGTGATAAATATGATTTCAAAGACCATATTTTAACATATCTGCAAATTACATTTTTTAGTCTTAGCATCTATGTATGTGATAATAGACATGCTGTGTTTTCTGCAGGATAACAAATGAACCTCTTTCTGGACTTATTGGCAGGTCAGCAGGTTCTTTCATAGCTTAATGGGTATGTCTTCAACTAATCTGGTGCTGTTTGTAATGCTAGGATTTTGACATGTGACGACCCACTCTTAACACAAGGGTCGTTGCTAATTGCGTTATCTTGTTTCCTCTGGAATGTAGCTTGTTTATTTATGTAATGTTGCGATGGTGATTTCTTAGAATCAGCTTTCTTAACTCCAATTGGGTTTTGAGCCTTTTTGAATGGGCTTAACATTCCCAAGAAGCTTCTTGAGTTATCAACTATGTTCCAAACTGAATATTGCACCATGAATGCATGAACATGATGAGCCTTGAGGGTTGAGAAGCATGCTCACATAGCAGTCTCCTGCCGACTGTTGAGACATTTCTGGGACCACTGAATGCATGATTCGCATCTAGGATCCATTCCATTTTTGTCTGTGTAGTTAAAATTACCATCAAGGGATCCATTCCATTAACTAATTATGATTTTAAGAGCCTAACAAAGTCCGTTAACTGAGGCAGTACTGAAGTTCAAATTCAATTGTGCTGCCTTGACACTAATGGTGGACTGACAGTATTGTGACATCAATTTTTTTGCACTACAATTAGAGTGTGAAAAAAAACAAGCAGAATGTTCTGTCTAGAATTCTACTACACATACATGATAAGGCAATCAAATCCACTACATATAACTTAGCTTAGCAACAATTGTATGTATATGCAAAAGTTCGATAAGACTTCACATTCATCTGCTTGGAATTACTATCATGTTTGTGACATCAAAGCATAGGATCTTCATATTCCGTAGTGCATGGCTGATGTATTTCAATCAGCTCCATATGTGCAACATCATTGCTACTTGTACGTTGCACCTTGTGTTGATGCGAAGTAATTCATTCTGGATTCCATTTTCATTGTTCAGGCGGTCTGCACAGAAGCTGGAATGTTTGCTCTCTGGGAGAGAAGGGTTCATGTAACACGAACTTTGAGACAGCGGTGGCAAAGGTGATGAAGAAAGACAGAAAAAAACATGTCTCTACGGAACCTCTCAAAGTGAAGCCCACGGCTTTATATATCGAGCTTTTACTGCCTTCTTTGGAGCAATGGAAGCATGTAACTGTGTGTTTTGGACCTTTTCCATGTGCTTTAAATTATGTTGTTCCATGGTTAACTTGAAAATTTTAAGATACACGTATGGCAGTATGATGATGCAAAGTTCAGTTTATTGAATTGGCTAGATACATGATACTAAGACATTGCTTTGCAGACTTCTCTAGGACAGATGCTTGATCTTATTGTCACCCATTCGGACCAGATTATCTTGCAAAATACAGATTTAAGGGTAAGTGATTAATCTGAGTAGTTCAATAATTAGCTTACGCTAATTTCCTTTTCTTTTGCCATGCAGTTACCGCCGCATTGTTAAGTACAAGACATCCTACTGCCCCTTTTGCCTTCCTGTAAGTCTGGTTATCAAGATGCAGCCATACTTTTCAATACTTCCATGTATCTAAAAATCTCTATAAAAAGTCCATATCTTTTCAACTCCAATGGAAAGGATAATAAGATATGGGACTCAGCAAGCCTAAGCCCTGCAAGTTTTTGATACCTGATGAACCAAACACAAGAAGTTGCTTTGCTGCAAATTTTTGAGAAATTTGCATGGGAAAAAATATTCAGGTTGAATGGAGTTTGCTCAACTGATGTACTCTGAATTCTGAACTTAATACCTATCATTAGTTATTACACGAATATTAGCACACTGAAGCTATTTTCTTTAGATGATAGTTCTGAAGCATAGTACTAGACTTGGTAATATGCAAATCTCCAGTTCTTGTGAATTGCAATGTCAACCTTTTCTCCTATCGCTTTAGGCGGCCTGCGCATTGCTCGTCTGGTGCAAAGCTGGAAAACTTCACTGGGCTAAAGGATATTCTTATTGAAATGGACATATATTTTCTGATACATGTATGCTTTTCTTTGATGAAACCTTATGCCGATGTTGGTTTACTTTTTGCTTTGACAGTTATGGTACCTTTGCAGGATGGCTACTTGGACTGTTTTGCTAACCTCAATGCCATAGGAAAGGTAACAGTAGGGATCAAAATAATTTTTTGAAACTGATGCAACATCTAACATCTGATACTGTTCTGCATTGTAGATTGGAACTGACATTAAAGATCACAAGTGCTCCTGGTTAATCGTACAAGCTCTCGACCACACTGATAGTATGGTAAAAGCTGAAGCTGAATAGTTCAAGAGCAATTCATCAATTTTGTGTGCTTGTAACATTTGCATCTGTTTTCTCATAAGATCTTTGTATTTTTAGGTGTTAAGTTGTTCAAATGTGCTCCTTACTTGTTAGAACTGCTTAAAATGCTCAGAAATTGTAGGTATATTAAACACATTGTTTAAAAAAATTTGGTTCAAAGTATGAGTTTTCGTTGCAACGCACGGGCACATAACTAGTATATATATATGGGAAACCATCTCACACATACTCCTGTTTGCAAACGGGACGATGATTTTCATAGCACTCCACTATTTGTTACTGTAGTCAATCTCATGTATACATACATATACACGCATGAGCTAGTGTCTTGAATTGCATGATGGTTAGGATCAGTGGCGGACGTCAGACTTAAATGTAGCCGGTGATAGCTAAGAAAGATAGAATTGCCGAAATAATTGTTGGATGTACTGATTGAGTCTCGAGGTATATATAGTACAAGGTGACTAGATATGAAAGGGAACCATAATGGATATAAATCCTAACCGATTCTTATTCTATCTCTAATAATCTTGCCACACAAGACATGCACTCAAACATACTTTTTTGTTTTTTTATTTGTGATGTTGCAACCGTTATCTGGGGATATTGCAACCGTTGTCCAGGGATGTTGTAACTGTTGTCCGGGGATGTTGCAGCCGTTGTCCTACGATGTTGTAACCGTTGTCCTAGGTTGTTGCAAGTGTTGTCCGGGGATGTTGCAATCATTGTTCTAGGATGTTGTAACCGTTGTCTGGAGATGTTACAACTATTATCCTAGGATGTTATAACCGTTGTCTGAAAATATTGCAACCGTTGTCCGAAGATATTGTAACCATTGTCCAGGGGATGTTGCATGCAGCGGCTTAATTTTAGAATTGTCGTGTAACTGTTGGCGGGGCCGTTGAACTATCTGCCATCTTTGTTCGTCCAATTTTATCCCAACTTCACCTTATCCAGGATTACTAATCAACTAGTAGTAGCTGGACTAGGTTCTTATGACGCGCCACCACGCTACACATAATTACATAAACTTGGTCCTAATCTTTTTTATTATTTCTTGTTGTAACACGAAGCCAATTCCTTCCAAGTTTTTCCGACTCGAACACATGGCCAATACGCACATACCGGGCGTACGGGGAGATTGATTTAATCGGACGTACGAGCCAAGTTGCACCCATAAAATAATCTTGCGCAAAGGTCTGCTACGCCATCTGATTTGACTCATGCAAAGATAAACTCGTGCGGCTGGTCACCGGTTGGCGGCGGCGGCGGCGGCGCCCATGGCAGGGAACTGATGCATCCTCTTCTTCACCGGTTATGGGCGGATGCTATTAAGTTCATGGGTATTCACTTGAACGTCCATTATTTTTTTATAAAAAATTCAATATATATATATATATATATATATATATATATATATTGAAATATACTCTTAATTTTGTCAGTTAAACCACAACTCCCTCTCAGCTCATCAAACCATGTCTCCCTCCGGTACCCCATAACCTCAAACTAGCACATGTGATGGCCAGCTTATGGTCACACACCATTCAGCTTTTGCCCTTTGAGCATTGGACCATTCGGTCCAACCAGAACAAGGTCACTTCCCCTTATTTCTCTCTAACCCTATCAATCAACAGACAATAGCCGGCTCTCATATCTCTCGCTATGTCTCTCTTGATGCGGTAGCGAGCCATGACGAAGCCAAACCCGGCGGCAGGGCGGAAGTCGGAGGAGTAAGGTCGGGCACCGGCCACCGGTCGGGCCGTTGCCATTGGGGCACCGAGCAGGGAGGGCGACCGGGATTATTTTCTTGATTATTTTGTAATTTCACTAAATTATTTGAGATGTTGTCATTAGTATGAATAATTTGTCTTCTGGTTTTTGCTACTGTATACCTTTATATTTTATATTGAATAATATTTTTATAACTTCGAACACCCATTTTAAAAATCGTGGATCAGCCATTGTCACGGGCTCCCTCCCTCCTTTCTCTATATCACACACAAGCTGGCGGCTGGCGCCTGCAGTTTCCATATGGTGGAGGAAATGGAGCGACGAAAGGAAAAGAAAAAACAAACTAGGGAAAGTTGTTTGACCTAACTGACGTACGTGATATTTTTTTCTTTCTCTTTTTTTCTTTCTTTATTTTTTGCAAGCTGGCGGCTGGCGCCTGCAGTTTCCATATGGTGGAGGAAATGGAGCGACGAAAGGAAAAGAAAAAACAAACTAGGGAAAGTTGTTTGACCTAACTGACGTACGTGATATTTTTTTCTTTCTCTTTTTTTCTTTCTTTATTTTTTGCAAACTTGGTCCTGACTCCTGACTGGGTCTAGAGGCTATATGGGCTTTTCCATCAAGTCTATTTTTTCCGTTCAGGTCAGTAGCTTGGACAACAATCTTTCATATCGTACTTTAAATATATTGCAACAGTTTGAAAATTTATCTTTTTCAACAATTATCTTTTTGTTGCAATGTTGCAACAGTTAGCTCTTTTCCAACAATTTATCTTTTTGTTTCAATAGTCAGTTTTTTTTTTTTTGCAACGAAATTCCAAAGTACTGCAACATATATAAATCGTGGCAATAAAAATGAGTTATTAGCACGAAATTAAAAATCGTGGAAATAAATAAAATATATTACCACAAAATTAACTGTCGTGGCAATATTCAAAGATATTGCAATGATTTTTTTTCAAGGTATCGTAAAATATTACTACTTATAAGGCTTGGCCGAGCTCTAGCTCAAGATTATGGGCTTTAGAAGCTAGCTTTTGTAGAAGTTAGGAGCCGACCAAACTACCCAAAGGTTGCTCCACCATTTCTATACAAATGCACATTGGTGGTAGTCCGAGTGTTTAGCCCGCCGGCTCCAGCTTCTCAAAGCACACAACCATGATCTATAAATATAAAAGGTGAAACCTGAAAAATAATAAGTAGTGGAGGGAAAAAAAAGTGCTGGGTCAACAACTGGTTGGCTCTACTGTATTTGAGCTTTTTCAAGCCCACTGTTATTACGATAAACTGGAGATGCTGCCCCTAAAAGTCTCCTTCCTATCATCTCTCACTTTACATTAGCATACGGAAGAATTTAGTACCCTATACCTATACAAAAATAAACACTACACTATCGATCGATTCTCCATTAAAAAATTTTATATAAATGACACATGATTCTCTGTTCTCCACAGCCATCGAGCCCAATACGCGGTCGCCGGCAACGGGGAAAGGTGACGGGCTGTCGCAATCCACGTGCGTCAGACCTTCACCGTTGCTGGTGACGCGGCAAAAGATAACCACTGTCGCGTGTGTGCCGATTATTCCTATCCTATAGATGTGTTTTCCATTCGTCATTCTCTAGTCAGTGTGTGCCCTTTGGAATCTGAAGTTAACGGTAGGCCGATTGTTCGCTCTCACAAAGGGAAAAAACAAGGTCAAATCGAAAGAGATGTTAGGTCGTGCTCGAAAAGGAACCGGCCGGGCACGTTTATGTATGTGCGTAATTTGCATGTAGGAGAGTTTACCAGGATTTGAGGGCGTTCAGTTTCCATGGCATGTACATACGCCGGCCTAGGGGCATCTATAACGCAGCGTGTGTCATCCCTGTAAGAATCGACAGGGGCATCTATAATTCTATAAACGCCGGCATAGGGTTACGGCGGCATCTGTAAATGCCAGCTTAGTGAGAATCAACGGGGCGTCTGAAAACGCTGCTCTAAGGTCTATCGTGGCATTCATAAGTGTCGGTCTAATAGGAATCAACCGCAGTAGCTCAAATATGAGGGCATTTGTAAACGCCATGGTAGATTATGTACTGGGGCCTTGTGAACGCCGGCGACAATTTACCATGGTGTTTATCAAAAAATTGGAAACAGCGGCCGGCTCCGAAAATTCATTTCCACGTTTTACGCTCCCTAGCTCTTGGATCTAAGTCACCAAACACATATCCTACCCTCTCCCCTCACACCCTCTCCTCCCCAATCACTCCCTCTCTAAGACCCACTAGCACCAGCACCAGAGCCTACCCTGGTTGTTGGCGCTTCAAACTCGGTCATCATTGGGCCTACTTCCGCTGACCTCTTGGACCGCCACCGCCGAGCTTCGAACCACCCCGGCCCCCTCCCCCCTTCGTCTGCCACCAGGAAGATCTAGTGCACCTGCATCTGGATTCCCAGAGCTCTTGGCTACCTGTCACCACATGGGGCTTTCCACGCACCGTCGTCCTCTTCTGGCCGCCCCCTGTAGATCCGCCCCGAGGGACCGGCGCCACCTTGGGCCCTACACCATGCGCCACCATAGCACCGAGGGCGTGCCGCCGGAGTGCCAGGACCGTTGCCACCTTGGGCCATGCACCATGCACTACCATAGCACCCAGGGCGTGCCGCCGGAGTGCCAGGACCATCGCCATGGGTCGCTGCTTCCAGATCAGCGATCCGGTGGCTATTTGAACTCTAAAACTCAGACTAATCTAAACAACGCTAATCGATATTTAGTAGTAAATAAAATTAATGTAAACAAGAACAAAGCATAAGCTCAGATTGATATCAAACACATTGCCAAACAATTTCATATAAGATATATTCTCAAGAGTTCATCAACATAATTTACAATATCGATATAACTCAAAATCAATTACAATATGAATTCATTATAAGTGGACAAACAATATTGATGCAATTTCTGAGATAAATTACAATATGAATACATCTCAAGCGAAATTAAAACATTATTACAAACTCGGAATGGATTACAAAAATCATTTACAAAAGATTAAATAAAAGTTACAACTTGAATACATTACAAAAGAAAAATAAAAGTCTTGCATATCGCCGAAGCCCTTGCATCCCTATCCATGTATTGCTAGCCACTCGAACCCTTTTCCTTGGCCAATCTGAAACCCAGTCCATATTTCCATCATCCGCCAACAACCAAAAAGAACCGTAGCAACCAAAGGCTATAAAGGAAAATTAGATGTAAAGATTGGATTGCTGTCAGATCGCAGGAAGATCATCGAGGTTCCCAGACTGACCTAGGTTAGTTGGCACTATCTCACCTCCGGTGGGTTTCATCACCCGACAGTTTAGAAAATCTGACACCCACGTTATACCGACTTACCTTCGTCGCAGAAAATCCGAAGCATAGTATCAGAGACATCCTTAGGACCAAAGGACCATTGATGAGGACTAAAATCTCCAAATATCCATTTATTTAATTAAAGAACGCACGTCCTTCGTGGTCGTAACCCCTGAGGCTAATGACCCCTATGGCTATAAGGATTCCAGAGGTTACATCGTGCGTACCCTGGTTGGATGAGGTCCTATACCAAATCCCCAACCAGATGGCTACTTATAGAAGCAATGAACTCGCACTTAGACACGTTCCAAGTATATTCTTTTCATGTGACAAGTGGAACATATGCCTTATTCATTCCAAACCGCACGATGTTTTATAGCTTTAAGTCATTGACACTAACCACCATATGGTTATATCTTCCACTAGGGTCAACTGCCGAACGGTTGATACATTATCAACTATCGTCCTCCTCTGACCAATCGTGACGCTTCCAATAGGTGCCCTCTTCAAGGAGTAACTGCCACCACTTCGTCAACTACTTAAAGGAGAACACAAATGGCAGAAGGCAATTCAATTCGGAAGATCAACAAACGATTGGATTTCATCTGAAGCAATAGCATAGCAATCAGAACACCAAGTGTAACCAGGACTAGTCTACTGCCTTGTGGAGGGTATCTCCTGTAATAGTCAGTTCATAGCAATAAAGAACAATTCCATTCTCTCCCAAAAACTTTTTACCATTATTCTCTATTTTATTTCGTAAGATCAACAACTCGATCATCGATAGCTGGCGCCGTCTGTGGGGAAGAAGGCGTCGAGTTCTTGAAGTTTTCTTTGTTCAAGGAATCCTCATTCACTTTCCCTCACTGAATCATTGCTCATGCGAACATGGCAGGGACTTGGGATGAGAAAAACTGGTTTGACTTGGCAGACTACTCCGACATGGACATGGACGCATGCATTTTGCGCCATGGAACAGGATGCAATGTCGTCGTCATCCTCTTCCGCCACTGGCTCTCCACTCGCTGAAACTAGCGAGATCGACCGAATGGAGGAAGACACACCACTAGTGGCGTCACCAGAGGAGCCAACCGTTTCGACCAGTTCGGAACACCCAAAGGCCTCTGCAAGCCCGGTCCTTCTGACAGGCGAAAAGGGTGATAAAAGCTCAGCACCGCAGCCTGAGGTTCAATGTACTCTCGATAAGGTCATGGGCGACCAGTATTCGCCAATGGCTCCGACGTATTCCGAGGACCAACCGACATCTAATAAGGGTGTCAATGAAGCTACCACTGATCGTAGGCTAAGTGGGAATGATAAAACTCAACATACGATCGACAATCCGCTGGATCAGGCTGAGTCCACCACAAAGTCTACCAGAGGTGATAATTTCCGACCGCTCACCATCATGGAGGCTCCATGTCGAAGCATTGGAAGGCTATCCCTTAGCTACAATGGAAGCTCGTCGGAAGATCGCTGTTGGAGGCATGAGGTCAATGCGATCGGAGATACTGATCAATATGCCATGCATGATCCTCCACTGCTTAACCCGCCACCATGTACTGATGGAAATGGTACGAGCACTCAAGCACCAAATATCGGAGGTATCAGAGCTGACGGACATTCATCAGTTAATTCACTTGCTTCTGCCCCACTGCCCCGCTCACTATCATGGAGGGTCTTCGAGTCATTGAATACCATCTGCTACCAGAAATCCTCCAAGACCTTTAGTAACTATTCAAAACATGCAACAAGTTCGTGATATTCTAAATAATCTGGATCCTGCTATAGCAGAAACTCTAGGATTGCTCAACTTGTAGGAAGGGTGTCGGAGATTCTCCAACAAACCATGCAGCGTACAGAAATATACTGGGAACAGCGGGCCTCATAAAGTCAAACCTTGACTTCATCCCAATGTTCCTCCCTTAGCAGGGGATAGCATGGCCGGACTGGAAACCGATCGATACAAAGACCTCCTAGAAGATTCCGACTGGGGAGTCACGAGGGAAGATGGCTTTTTCATGCGGCCACACCTCCCCCTCGTCATGAGGAGCAATTGGTTATTCCAGGCGATCCTCGACATCACCTGAATCAGGCGGCTGGTCGAAGGCATCACACCAATGTCCATGTATGACCAACTCGGGACATCAGATCCTCGGTGTGAGGACCCCAGAATATTGGAAATGTTCTGAATTAAAATTATCCTGTAGCATAATTCTTAATTAAGGAACAGTTCGGTTCCCTCATTAAAGATCATGCTAGAAGTATAAATGTAACAAGTAACAAATCCAATATTCAGGTTCCCGGATATATGTCTTACAATGGTTCCCAGGATCAGTGACCATTGCACATATATGTAACACCCCAGCCTGACATGAGCCTGGAATGCTACTAAACAAAACACTAATAATTCTAATCAAGGCAATGTTAGTAAATTTCGGCAGAACCTCCCTTGTAAGTTAATTACACGGAGGTTCCAACATAGAGATAATTCATAATTTAACTAACTATCATCCAGAGACATCAAAAGATAATCAACGATATGCTAAGTATCTCGCAATCCAATGAAGCATAAAGTTCCACTACTCAACATTATTACACTTAGACCACTGCAAGAAACAAGACATAATAAACCTTGAGCATCTTGCCCAAATAACTAAAAACAATTACGATCTGAAGATCATTCAACTTTATTTAGTTCAAGTGGCATGTGTGTGACTAACGACTACTTCCCCATGCATGTCGTTCTTGGCTCGGTACCTAAAACAACAATAAAGCAAGAGTGAGTCCACGACTCGGCAAGTCTGAATAAAAGTTATAACATCAGCATCCATATATAGGAGATCAATAATAACACGTCTCACATGCAAATACAATGCTCAAGGATCATTTCTCTTTATCTTTCTTTGTGCATTACACCGGTAATACAAAGTATGCAACCGTCGCCGCATACCCATGCCTGTGCGCGCACGCACAGGGACCAATTGCCTAATACTCCGCAAGTATTGCGGACCTCAAGCCCACACTCCACGAGTGTGGGGATCCCGGACCCGTCACCTTCATGACGGGGATCTCAAAGGAAAATATACCTGGTCACCACGTGACCAAGCCTCAACATGATCTCAATATGCACATGCTCATCATTTATTCATCATCAAATTACTAAAAGACGATAACAACATACAACAATAGAGCATAGACATATTTGGTGCATCCACTAATCTTAAACATTCACCATGCCAACAATCTCGCTATGCTATCTCATATCAAAAGCACACAAGCATCACCAATCAATCACAACCATGAATCAGACACTGCACTTGCCTTAGCCGTGTGAGAATGGAGGACGTGGAGACGGCGCTGCCTCTGGAACCAAACCCCCACCTAATACATTAGGAACATAAACTAAGACCATAGTAACGAAAAACATGAATTAAATAAGCGAACTCAACAAGTAGCAGATTGCACCGCGATCCCAACCCCACAATCCGAAGTGCTGAACTGCCCTCTGTGAACAGTCAAGTTCTAAAATTCATATCTTTCTGTACAAAGGTCCAAATTAGGTGTTCTTGGACTTCATTGAAAGGTTATCAAATTTCCCAACTAAACCCAGTTGGTGAGCTCCCCTGATTCGGCCATCTAAAATCACTTTTAAGCCGATTAACAAGACATCGATTTCACGTCAGACTTTCTGGACAGAGCACTAAAACTATCATAACTTTCAGCTCGTTTATCCAAATTTCGCGTTCTTGTACTTCCCTGAAAGCTACGACAATTATATACAACTTTCGTTATACTGGGGTTCTCAGATTTCCATTTTAACCATCAGTTTTAATCGGTTTTCTACAAACTACCCAAATGCTAACAGATCAGCGGAACAACAATCTTAAAAAATTCATAACTCACTAACCGTTAATCGGATTTGGGCGTTCTTAGCGGCCACCGAAAGCTAAGAACATAAGCCAACTATCTATAGGAGGATGGATCCCCATATTCTATATCTAAACACCCGAAAACTGCCGTCCAATTCTCTGGACAGAACGCGATCTAACCGGTGACGAGATTCGATCTACCAAACGAATTCAAATGTGACTAAAACACCACAACCAGTGAGGAACGCGCGATGTTACCCTTGTAGAATCGCAGTAGGAAGGAGAACTTGCCCCGCGAAGAAGGGCTCCCTCCTTCACCTTGTCTCCTTTCTTGGCCAGTCAACCCCGGGTGCGATCTCCCTCTCTTCACCACTCGGCCAGCAATGGGGATGGAAGATCTTCACCGGCAGCGAGGGGAGAACCAGGGGAGGATGCGCAAGGTGGAGGAAAGTGGGAAGGGAGGGGCGGCCACAAGGGGGAGAGGTGGGGGCGTGAGGGAGTGGGGGCGGCTAGGGTTTAGGGGAGGTGGCGCCCCCCCTCCTTCAATTGGCCGGCCACCCACATGGGCGAAGGGCCCAAGCCCAAGTTGTGTCGAAACAACGTTTTCCCCCCTCTCTGACTATTAAATTGCACACTTTCTACTTGGCCCTTCCCGTAAATCCAATTAATTGTTTCCCGAACAAGAAAATCACTTATTCCACCTTCGGGGTATTACACTCTACCCCCCTTAAACTGAATTCGACCTCGAATTCTACAAGTTACTTCCCCAGAAAAACCTAATACAGAAAAAGAACTGGAACTTATTAACTCATACCTGTTGAGAATAGCTCTGGGTGCAACATGCGTATGCGGGATTCCAATTCCCAGGTGGCTTCTCTTTCAGTTTGCTGCGACCACAGCACCTTAACGTACTTCAAAGTTTTATTCCTTAAAGACTTTTCTGATCTTTCCAAAATTCGCACTTGCTTGGACTCAAAGGACAAATCCTGCTCAATGGTAAGAGGTTCTAGCGAGATGTGATGCTCCGGATCTCTCAGGTACTTCCTCAACATAGATACATGAAATACATTATGCACCCCCCCCCCCGCATCGACTCTGGAAGGTCCAAGCGGTACGCCAATTTCCCAATCCGTGCTAAAATAGCGAAAGGTCCAATGTACCTCGGGCTAAGTTTCCCTTTTGTACCAAACCTCACCACACCTACTGTGCATAGTATGTCAAATTTAACTTTTCGAATACCACGGACCTACAGCTTGGTCTGATACCAACTGTAACACCCCAGCCCGACATGAGTCTGGAATGCTACTAAACAAAACACTAATAATTCTAATCAAGGCAATTTTAGTAAATTTCGGCAGAACCTCCCTTGTAAAGTTAATTACACGGAGGTTCCAACATACAGATAATTCATAATTTAACTAACTATCATCCAGAGACATCAAAAGATAATCAACGATATGCTAAGTATCTCGCAATCCAATGAAGCATAAAGTTCCACTACTCAACATTATTACACTTAGACCACTACAAGAAACAAGACATAATAAACCTTGAGCATCTTGCCCAAATAACTAAAAACAATTACGATCTGAAGATCATTCAACTTTATTTAGTTCAAGTGGCATGTGTGTGACTAACAGACTACTTCCCCCCATGCATGTCGTTCTTGGCTCGGGTACCTAAAACAATAATAAAAGCAAGTGTGAGTCCACAGACTCAGCAAGTACAGAATAAAAGTTATAACATCAGCATCCATATATAGGAGATCAACAATAACACGTCTCACATGCAAATGCAATGCTCAAGGATCATTTTTCTTTATCTTTCTTTGTGCATTACACCGGTAATGCAAAGTATGCAACCATCGCCGCATACCCATGCCTGTGCGCGCACGCACAGGGACCAATTGCCCAATACTCCGCATGTATTGGGGACCTCAAGCCCACACTCCACGAGTGTGGGGATCTCGGGCCCGTCACCTTCATGACGGGGATCTCAAAGGAAAATATATCTGGTCACCACGTGACCAAGCCTCAACATGATCTCAATATGCACATGCTCATCATTTATTCATCATCAAATTACTAAAAGACGATAACAACATACAACAATAGAGCATAGACATATTTGGTGCATCCACCAATCTTAAACATTCACTATGCCAACAATCTCGCTATGCTATCTCATATCAAAAGCACACAAGCATGACCAATCAATCACAACCATGAATCAGACACTGCACTTGCCTTAGCCGTGTGAGAATGGAGGACGTGAAGACGGCGCTGCCTCTGGAACTAAACCCCCACCTAATACATTAGGAACATAAATTAAGACCATAGTAACGAAAAACATGAATTAAACAAGCGAACTCAACAAGTAGCAGATTGCACCGCGATCTCAACCCCACAATTCTAAGTGCTGAACTGCCCTCTGTGAACAGTCAAGTTCTAAAATTCATATATTTCTGTACAGAGGTCCAAATTAGGTGTTCTTGGACTTCATTGAAAGGTTATCAAATTTCCCAACTAAACCTAGTTGGTGAGCTCCCCTGATTCGGCCATATAAAATCACTTTTAAGCCGATTAACAAGACATCGATTTCACGTCAGACTTTCTGGACAGAGCACTAAAACTATCATATCTTTCAGCTCGTTTATCCAAATTTCGCGTTCTTATGCTTACCTGAAAGCTACAACAATTATCTACAATGGGGAGAGGTGGGGGCGTGAGGGAGTGGGGGGCAGCTAGGGTTTAGGGGAGGTGGCGCCCCCCCTCCTTCAATTGGTCGGCCACCCACATGGGCCAAGGGCCCAAGCCCAAGTTGTGTCGAAACAGCGTTTTCCCCCCTCTCTGACTATTAAATTGCACACTTTCTACTTGGCCCTTCCCGTAAATCCAATTAATTCTTTCCCGAACAAGAAAATCACTTATTCCACCTTCGGGGTATTACAATATATCCTTAAACAACATTGCATCATACACATACATGGCATACATTTACATAATTAAACAGAAGGTTACAATTCGGTTTAGTACTACAATATCAAGTGACTCAGGTTCACTAACAAAGTTTAACAGCGGAAGCAAAAGATTAAACAACAAAAGCCACCAATGGCCCCATCACCCGCAGGCTATTGCGTGGAGACTAGAAATAGCTGCATTCGTTAGCGTCGCCCTATTCGGCGCTAACGGGCACCTCATACAAATAACCATCCTCACCTGCAACTTGTGGTGAAAGCACCTGAGTACAGAAGGTACTCGCAAGACTTAACACAAAACAACTAAAAGAAAGTGGTTGCTAGAATCTATTCAAAGGATTAGAATTTGTACATACATAAGGTTGTCAACAGGAAGGTTGTAATGGAAGTAAGTTTGCATAAAGCAGTACATCTTAACCTACACATACTAGATTTTAACAAAGCGATTTTATAAACTAATTTGAACTAAAAACAGTAAGTAATATAACATGTAATTATAAAACACAACAATAATAAAGTGGTTTCCACCACAAAAAAGATATTGCATGAATCCCCTTCATGCCGAACTAGAACCCAAACAGTAGTTTAAATCAAAATTCTATACAGGTGATATCAACTCAAGTTATCGTCCATGACTGTGGACACGGCTATTCGAACAGTTTTAACCCTGCAGGGGTGTACATCTTTACCCACACGACTTAGTTAGCCTGTTGCCTTCGGATGCCTCCGAATGATGACACACTTCCTTTGGTATGCCGACCGGGGAAACTAAGATTTGGTATTTTTCAACAAGCTGACATTATTGAGTTGGGCTACCTATGTGCGACTGATCCTGTTAGTGTAGGCTATACCCCCTACACTAACAGGGCACACATGTTACGCCGGAACATCCGATTCAATAAAAGAAACAAAAGTTGTGCTCCCCTACACATATAGTATTGAAATCGGAGCCTTATGAACCCTGATACATTCAAAAGTCCTCGCCCTTAAGAACATATGATATGACATGGTACGAAACCAAACACATGTGGCATATGTTATTGATAAGCAAGCACATATGTCATATGCAATCAACACATATATCCTTATCAACCTGCACCCCAACTCAATAACACAAACCCCTTACTTAACTAAACAACGCCCATACACCGCGTGTGGAAGTACGTTGGGGCTTGAATTGAATAGTCAGAGTTCAGTCCTTAATTGATCCAGACAAGACCACCACATTTCCCAATCTCGTGCACGAAGGCACCATCACTAGCAACCGCTTGTCCAGATCTTATATATGCTTTTAAGGCTGAAATAAAATTTAGTTTTGAAACTTTGATCAAGAAATCAAAGCTTGAATTTAGTTCACAAAACAGATCCGAAGAACTGAATCAAAAGTATTTTATTTTTCCCATGGTTGACAAGATAAGCTTGTCAGCCAACTAACGTTGTAATGACTGCGAAGCTAAGCACAAGCTACAGGATAAATTAACAGAACAAGGATACTATCTTAAGGCATAAGTGTATGAATTTAATTCAGGGTAAGCCACAATTATTGGTATGTAGCTAACTACTCACAGATCACAAATACTTTAGAAAATAGCATGCACAGTATCACTGTAAATTTGAAAATCTAAAGTATTGAAATCTGGGCTTAATATGATGCAAAGAGGATGCTTGCCTTGATATTAATAAACTTCTTGTTCAGGTGCTGATGTTTTAGAACTGGACTCAATTACGTCAGAAGAACCATATTCTAAAAGAAACAATAACATCCAATGAACACAAGAACTGACAGCAAATAAAAGATAAAGAGAAAATGTATGATCAAGATGGTAATGCATGGTTAACAACATGCTTAAGCTATATCTACCCCAATAAAGATAATAACCCATATTACCCTCTACTGCCACTAATTGTCAGGAATTAGGGTTTAGGTTCAAGTTATAATTTCAGGTTTTGAAAAGAATTGGAAACAGGGTAGATTACATATTTCGGGTTAATTGAAAATGTACTAAGTAAAAGGTTCTAAATTGAAGCTTAATCTGATCTTTAGAGTAGATAATACCCTAGACTAACCCTAATTGGTCAGATTACAGAAAACTATCAAAATTACAGAGGTTGTCGGTTTGGCCGACAACAGCTGATGGAGGCAAATCTTTGATACAAAGCTAAGTAGAAGGCATTAAGAATCAAAAGAACAACTGCTTATGCTACTAGGGTTTAGCTAAGAACTAACTAAGCTGAAAAGATAACATGGGAAACCCTAGAGCTTGAAAATGATAAGAAAGACCGAAAAGTTATAAAAAGAACATTTTTGGTGCTAGGTTAAACTGAGCACTTAATTAATGTGTGAGTGATCTAGGTAGGTTATTGGTGTCCTTAGGATGCTCAAAGCAGGAAAGAACAAGATCAATACCTACCCGTCGGAGTTGGAGAAGAAGAAGTTGAGTTTCGACCAAAATAGCAAAGATGCAATATCAACTTCACCTGCTTGACCAAGAATGGAATTAATGGAAAGCTTATGCTATACTTAAGCATAAGACATGAGATGACATGGATGAAATCTGGAGGAACTTACCGGAGCAAGAACACCTCCATGGTGGTGCTCCGACAAACTCGAGCCAGAGAGCAACTCACGGGTTAATCCTACAAAAAGATGCCCAAAGCTTTCATTACAAGGTGGGTTAAGCATAGATAGAGACGAACAAGAAGTGAGGGCAAGAAAGCTTCACTGGAAAAAGGAAGGAAAAGTGGGAAGCTCTCTCGGTCAACAATGGCAGGGAGCCAAAAAGTTAGGGTTTATATAGAGTTTGAACCTCCAGAGCAAACGAGAACTCTCCAGAGATGATGCGGTGGCAATTTAGTGCCAGATGTCAAGGATAGATTTGCCAAAATCACGGTGGAATACCACCTCTCTAGCAACGAAGTCGGCGGCGAAACACAATCGCGAGGAAGAAGATAAGCACCTCGCTGACGTGCGGGCCCCGCTGTCAACCGCAGCAACACACGCCCTCGCAATATCAAAAGAACATCAACCGTCCGATTAGCAATGGGTGGCTGTGATTGATGGGAAAAATAACCTCTAACCGGTATCTTTTAATATGGGCCACGCGATCTTAATCCGACGGCCAGAGCAAGATCCCAACAAGAGATACACGCGGGTTAAAATGGCACCACCCGATCACAATCCAACAGCCACCATTTAATGCGCGCCTTTGAGTTTTGAATCGAAAAGGACGGCGCGGTTGGATCTAAGATCAACGGTAGAGATTGAAGAGAGGTTCGGGCGACCTGAACGGCCCAAAGGATGCGGTCCGTCCGATCAAGATCCAAAGGTGGAGGTTGAGTGGTGCGTTCGGGCAACCCGAACGGCCCACAAGATCTGGTCCGTTGATTGAGGATCGAATGGCTCGCACTCATCTCGGCTTTTACCATTTAAAAATGGCCTTGCCCGAAAATGGCGTACCACAGGATCTAGATCTAACGGTCATGATTGCTGGGCGTGTCGGGATGTCCCGAACGGCACAATCACTCGTGGTCTATCAGATCAAAATCCCACGGTGGAGATTGAATAGGCTTTCGGGTGACCCGGAAGTCACAACCACTCTCGATCGCCCGATTTAGATTCAAGGGCTCAGATTCAATGTGGTGCTCGGGTGACCCGAACGACCCACTAGATCTGGCCCGCTGATTGAAAGTCCAATGGCCAAGATAAAATGGCTCTACGGGATGACCCGAACGGCACAATCAATCCAGCATGTTCATTAAGATCTAACGGCTGAGGATTGGAGGCGCGTTAGAGTTTTGAATTAAGATTGGATTGCTGTTGGATGAAGATCCAACGGTGGAAATTGCACCAAGCGCGTGGAGACCCCGCACGGCTTCGCAAATCTTGGCCGTTCATCTCGAAATCGACGGCTCACGTGAAGTGTAACCTTGGGCTCGCGCCCGAACATGTTGAGTGTGGCCCGGCTGCACAGTTTATACCCAAAACACTTGAGCTCGGTCGCTACAGTGCAAATGGCTGGGTTAGACCGGAAGAGTTGACCAAGCTTATTTCAAGCCTTCAAAAGTTTGACCGGGACTTTTAAAATAGCAAATAAATTTGTAAAATTATGAAATTTTGCAAGGATGATACTGGGATGATATATTCCCCAAATAAATTTTGAAAACCATTGTTTCACCTTTTAAAATACATACTTAATTCACTTAAACCGAGTAGGTTTATTTAAAGTCAAATATTTTTTATCAAGATCAAAATAATTTCTAAGAATTCAACAAAAACTGTTTTTGGCCAGGGTAAGTCATCTAGGCTTTAATAAAAAATACCTCCCAGTTGTAATACAAGCACTGACTTGTATTTCCTTTGAAACTTCAAATAGGTTTTGAATTTTTGCTAGAAAAGGAAGGTTTTAATTTGTAACATAATGCCAAATTTGTAAAACTGAACAGTGATGCTATGAACAGCATCTCATTACTGTTATGAACAGTACCTCATTACTGTTCATAAAGCATTTTATTACTGTTCCATAAAACTGGGGCTGTTACACTCGGTATAACAACTTGAGAAACCGGTCCCCAACTGATTATAATCCGGCAACTTTTCAGAGAAGACGCCACGACTCGGTTACAGGTTGTCGAGCCTTCTCAACAGGGCTCCAACCTATATGCTAGTCGGACAGGTTTCGACCAGCAAACATGGAGAAATTCAATAGGACTCAGAATCCATTGGAGTTTCTCCAAATCTATACCACCGCCATCAGAGCTGGTGGTGGTGATGACAACATGATGGCAAATTATCTGCTAACAGTACTTGAAGGGTCTGCCCAGTTGTGAGAGCCTAGGGTATTTAACTTGTAATACTTAACCATCCATTGGTCCTAGCATCACAAACGAAATAGCCCGACCCTTGGGATATTATATACCTCCGAGAACAGCGGTACACATACCCCTTTACAAAATCAAATATCAATTCCATACAACATATCACAATACCGAATACGAAAAGTTACCATATCCAAAAGACATACACCTACTAGAGCTATTACAAAAGGGGCCAACCGGCCAAATGCCAAATCAAATAATTAAAGTAGCAGCGGAAGCAAAAGCCATAAAATGGCGATAAACAAAAGCCAACCGGTTTACCCTTACCCACAAGGCAACCGATTGGGCTGCCAAGCTAGTCGTCCTGCACAACGTCTGTCTCACAAAAGTCGATCCCTTAGGGATTAACCTCCTCTGCAACAATTAAGCAATGCAACTGAGTACAAAAATGTACTCCCAAGACTTACAAGTAACAAGCCTATACATAGCTACATGCAAGCTGAATCAAAGGAGAAGGCCATAGGGTTCATTTGACGCATAAAGCAATTTTTCATTTGCAATAATGTAATAGATTGAAGGAAATTTAACAAATATGTTTTTTAATTGTTTAAATAACAGCAAGACAACAATTATAAGCATAAATAACATCCTAGAGGTGACTTCCCCATAGACACCACAGCAAAGCACGAATTACCCATTCGTACTACCCGATTTCAAGTTTTAATGAAATAGTTATAGTCTAATTCTTGCGAGAAATAACCAATCGTGTCCATAACCTAGGACGAGGCTATTCGAATAGTTTATAGCCTACAGGGGTGTACAACTATACCCATATGTCAGACCGCTCCTTTTGTGTCGAATCCGAGAGCGAAGGAATCCCGAATTCTCTGTGTTTTATACACTAGTCCAGGATTTCTAGTGTACACAGTCAAACAAAAGTGATAGCAAAATCATATCACACACTTTATTACTAATAATTTCTGAGTTTATTACAAAAAGGGCCTGAGGCCAAATAGAAAAGGGATAACATAGCGGAAATAAAATAGTGGTAGACCACACGACTTGCCACAGGCAATCGTCTGGGGGGCGTAGCCTATTCGTCCAGATCCTCACCGTCCTGATAGAGGTATTCTCCTTAATAAAGATTATTCAGCAAGAGTAAGCACAACTTCAGTGCTTGCAAGTTACACCCAATATTGAAAGTTAATGCATGCATAAGGTAAACAAAGGATAATGGCAGGGTTGTTTTGCATAAACAACATTTTTAGGTTAAATACCAATAATAATTTCTAAGGTCAGTTTTTATACTATAACTAAAATCAATGAATAATATGATAATGAATAGTGGATAACCTCCATTAAATGAATAGTGAAGGATACTATCCTATCACTTGGCTAACCGCCCACATTTTACCATAGGATTATCCATCCTAAAATCATCTGTGGAAATCATTTTATAAACCAAAAACAAGTCTAACTTAGAGTGGCTTTGCTAGCATGTCCATGACCGCGGACGTGGCTATTCGAATAGTTTCTACTCTGCAGAGTTTGTACAGCTTTACCCACACGAGATAATATTCTTTTAATGTCGGCCAGAGCACGCTTCTGAAGGCGTGTGACTAAGCAATTATCATGAGGCCGTTACCATGTAGTGCCTTAATGTATTTACGCCCGCTAAGGTTTCACTGCCATTGGACTAACCATCCTCCGGAAGCCCCCTCTTGCGCTAGGTGGAACTAATGTCTAACCGACGCCCACGCATACAACATGGCATAAATATCACTAAGACGCCACAAATTATTTAGCCAAATCTGTCCCATTCCAGACATGTGGCGGTACGGTAAGGCGTAGCAAAATACGCTCAAAGACCGGTCCTTAACTGACTTGGGCGTCTTTCCATTAAAACGCTGGGCCTTAATCCTAACCAGATTAGGCCCGTGCATGAACCTGCACCCACCATCCATCCATCCTGCCCAAGTCCAAACCCATTTTATTTTATTTGGAGTGAAAACCTCTTTATAAGCCTTTCGTGGTAAAACAATACCACAAAAACAAATTGAAATCAAGTTGTAAAAGATTTGGCTAAACCTTCCTAAATTTATACATATGATCTAAGCATGGCTAAGCATATGACAAATTTTACCTATGGGTGTCAGGGTATTCATATTTAATAATCAAATTGGCCATACCATGGAAGTTGGAATAACTATATACAAAAACAGGACCTTCTGACATTTATATAAACATATGCATGCAATAGTAATTTAAAAATAGGAATTAAATAATTTAAAATACTGGGAAAAATATGATCAATAGTGTAACTTGCCTTCGTTCAAGTCTTGAAACTCTAAATCGTCCGAAGGATCTAACTCTCCGGAGTCGTCGAAGTCTATACGCAAAATACAACAAATTCAAATAAATTCAAAAACTCAGCTCAAAAGAACTCCAAATTGAAATATTTTGGTTTAGTTAGCTAGATTATGATTTTAGACAAATTGTGCAACTTGAATCACCCAATTTAGAGTTCAGATGCAAAAGATATGAATTTTAGAAGTTTTAAACCTAATTTTGTAATTTAATTGAATTTCCCAAATTAATTTTCTACTAAAAAATCTATTTATTGCGCAATGCTGATGCCAGCGAGGGATTTTCGGAATTTAAATAAATTAACGGAATTTCTGACATGTGGCACCCACATGTCGGTCTCACGGCTCATGTGGACCAAGTCCACGGGTGGATCGGCGTGCGGGGTTGCGTGGCTTGCCACGCCAGCAGCCACGTGGGCTGCCACATGGCAGCCACGCGCACAAAAACGCCAAGGTGGCGCCACTGTGGCGTGTGCGTGGCCGGCCACGTAGGTCCGAGACTGGTGGTGCTCCGGTGAGCGGTCTCGCCGGCGTTCTACGCCGCGGCGAGCTAAATGGTGGTGCGCAACATGTAGAGGAGATCAGTGCGAATTTGTGGGTTACCAAAACGACGGCGGAGCGGGACGGGAAGGTCGTCGGCGACGGAGTCCTGCGGCGGCGGTGTGCGGTCGTCGGCGAAGAAGGTGTTCCCGAGGTCCTCCGGCGAAGTGGGTGGCGGCAGCAGCTTCGCAAGGGCAAGGCGATGGTGATGGTGCCGACGGCGTGGACGGAGGAGTGCTGGTGGCGTCGGAAACGGAGAAGACCCGAAGGGTATCACCGGCGGGGATCTTCGAAATTAGGGCGCTATGGTGACGGAGGGGCTACGGGGGTGGCGGCTATGAGCTGTGGAGGTCGAGGTGGTCCCGGTGGTCCTATTTAAAGGGCGCGGGCGCCACTGGGTTGTCGTGGAGGGCACGAAGCTCCACGTGGCGTTACTGGCAAGATTACGGGGATTCGGGGCCGGAGATGGAAAGGGGAGGCCGGGTCGGAGGCGGAGAGGATCGGAGTGTAAATGCGCGCGAGATTGCGGGATTTAGATCAGGATTGCGCCGAGTATGGAAGGTCTCCGCTTCGGCGTCCATGGCGGACGCGCTGGCGAGAAGAAGGAAAGTGGAGGAAGAAGAAAGGAAAGGAGGAAGACGATGGGGGCACGTCCGATTTTGATCGGACGGCCGAAAACAGATTTTGTGAACCGGTAAGTGGGGATCGGGCGCAGCCGTTGGATTTTAATCCAACGGTTGAAGGCGATGGCGCGGTGGAGCGGGCCGTGCGCGCGCGGGAGGGATGTGGGCCGAGCTGGGTTTCGGCCCACTGACTGTTTGGGGATTTCTTTTTGATTTTCTAATTAATTTAATTCTAATAATTCAATTAGACTTTAGAATATAGCAAATTAAGTCCAAAAATTTTGAGAAAATTCACAGAAATTCTCTGGAGCATTTAGGACTTAAATAAAATATTTCCAACTATTATCTGGAAATAGATTTTGCAAATAAATTTGTTTAGTTTTAATTTGATTAAGTAAAAGCTTTTGAAAATTCCAAAAAAATCGACAAAAATAATTAGACTTTATTTTCAACTGAAATTTGAAATTTGGGCTGTTACAAACCTACCCTCCTTAAAGGGAATCTCGACCCCGAGATTCAAGCTTGGTTAGCAAAAAGATTAGGGTAGTTGTCCTTGAGTTCTTCTTCATTCTCCTATGTGGCTTCACTTTCTGGATAGTGACTCCACTGCACCTTGTATGATCTGATGATTCTGCTTCTGGTAACACGTTCTGCGACATCCAGAATTTTAATTGGTCGCTCCACGTAGGTGAGATCTTCTTGAAGGTCAAGGCTTTCCAGGAAGGTATGGTCTTCTGGCGCTCGCAGGCATTTCTTTAATTGTGATACGTGGAAGACATTATGTACTGCTGACAAGGCTTCTGACAGCTCTAGCTGATAAGCTACCTCTCCACGTTTTGCCAAGATCTTGTATGGCCCAATATACCTGGGTGCGAGTTTACCTTTTGTTTGGAATCTCCTCACACCTCTGAGTGGGGTAACCCTGAGATAGACAAGGTCTCCTACCTCAAAGTTCAATTCCCTCCGACGGTTATCGGCACAACTCTTTTGTCGGGATTGGGCTACTTTAAGACGCTCCTGAATAGCCTTTACTTTGCTCTCAGCTTCTTTGATCAACTCGGGTCCAAGGAGCTGACGCTATCCTACCTGATCCCAAAGGAGCGGGGTTCGGCACTTCCTACCATACAAAGCTTCAAAGGGAGCCATCTGCAAACTAGCTTGGTAGCTATTATTGTATGAGAACTCTGCATATGGCAGATCTTTGTCCCATCCTTTTCTGAATATCTTCAAGAACTTGATTGGTGCGTTCTGTCTGCCCATCTGTCTGGGGATGATATGTCGTGCTTTAGTTGAGTCGGGTCCCCAAGGCTTCATGCAGACTTTTCCAGAACCGGGAGGTGAACTGAGAACCTC
This sequence comes from Ampelocalamus luodianensis, assembly GCA_036346255.1. Classification (NCBI taxonomy): domain Eukaryota; kingdom Viridiplantae; phylum Streptophyta; class Magnoliopsida; order Poales; family Poaceae; genus Ampelocalamus; species Ampelocalamus luodianensis. Next base: position 59,848,515 of record CM070634.1, read on the forward strand.
GGTCAGACACAATCTTTTTGGGTACTCCTTGCAGGTGGACTATTCTGGCCGTGTACAATTCCGCTAGCTTACTGCTCTGGTAGGTGGTCTTGACAGGAATAAAGTGGGCCACTTTGGTTAATCGGTCAATTACCACCCAGATGGAGTCATATCCCGATTGGGTCCTGGGGAGTCCAGTGATGAAATTGTAACATCCCAATTTTGGACTTGTGTTTCAAATGTAAGAAAATAAGTAGAAATTAAAACTTTTTCTTACATCATGTAATTCCTGTATGTACTAAACAGTTCATGTACAAGAATTATGGAAATACAAAGTTACATGTCTTTTGATCCAAATCATGATCTTTCAAAAACAATCTTGTCAAACCTTTTGATCATCTCCTGGGAATATTTTTCCTAAGTTCTTGGGATGGTATGTGACCCCTCTGAAAAATTTCACAAGTTTTAGAAATTGTTTGAATATTTTTAGAGGGCAGTCAAACCTGTTTGACTTTTAGTCAAACCTTGGTCCAGTACCTTGCAGAATTTTTGGAGAAAAATGCACTGCATAAAACCTGTGAAAATTTTGCACAAGGTTGATATCTAAGTCAGCAAGCTCCTATAAAATTTCAGAATTTTGGGAGTTGTATTGCTACCTCAAATAAATTCCCTAAGTCTCAGCTCAATTTAAAACCCCAAAACCTAGGGTTCACTGTTCCTCAGGTGCGGACCAGACTCGGGCTCGAGTCAAAGCCCAGTCACCCGACTCGGTCGAGCCAAGTCCACCAGTGACTTTGGGTGCGTGTGTTCTAGCCGTTGGATTAGGATCCAACGTCCACGACCTCCCCACCATCTCTAAGTCTGGGGCGATCTCAGCTGCTCTGGACCGTCCGATTTTGATCGGAGGTCTCACGACCTCCCTGACCTCCCTCCGCTGTTCTTCTTCTTCCTCCTTCCGCTGTACGCGAGCGTGCGCATGTGCAGGTGAGCAGGGCGGGGTGTGGTCAACTTGTGGGGCCCGGCAACGGCTTTGAGCCTCGCTTTTGCCCATGTCAGGAACAGTGCTACCCTGACCTTACCTGCTCTCTCCTCGTTTTCTCGCGCGGCAGCATCTTTTGTCCCGTCGCCATTAAGCCTCCGTCGTCGTGCCCCGTTGGACTTCTGGCTACTTGAGCACCTCCGAGGTCCTCCTCTAGCCCCTTCACACTCCCAGCCACCCCAGCATACTCTCGTTGTTAGTTGGGTGCAAAGCCACCAAGTGCCTCTCACCCCACCATTTTCGAGCTTCGGAGCTCTTCACGGATGGCAGTGTTCCAGTCGATCTCTTGCACTAATCTTTACCCCTCTGAGCACCTCTGGTCGTCGTCAAGTTGTGCCCTAATCCCATTTTGGTTTGCCTCCCCAGGAGCAGCTGGATTTGGATTTTCGGGTTTCGCGGCCGTAGGTGGAGCTTCGTCGTTCCCAACTCCGGTGAGTGTCCCCTGTGCAATTCCTTTCTCCTTGACCACCCCTTGGTCATCGCGAAGCTATCCTAACCTTTCTTTTTGCCTCTGTTGACTAAGAGCACTTTGTCGCCGTCATCTTCTCCAGCTCCGGTGAACTGCTCCGCTGTTGGTCCCCTCTGATTTCCCTCGATCCTCCCCTGCACTCGGGTAAGTTCACATTAGTCCTTTAGAGCTTAAGGTCTAGCTAGCTTAGCTCGTGGCGTTTGTTTTCGCCGTCTTCGGTTTTTGCCGGAAACTTGTCCTCCGCCCTTCTCCGGCTCGCTGGTGATTTAGGCCCGCTCCGCCGTCGAGGATACCTCCGTTAGGTTCGCAATAGTATTGCGCTCGTTTTGGTACCTTTAGTTAGCTCTGCCGTGGCCGTGGTCGTCGGCGGCATGCTGGCGAGCAAATCGCAGAGCTCTGTACCTTGTCGGGTTTCCGACAAGTCCCCAGACCTCCTTGGCTTCGTCTAGACCGTTGAGAACCTCCCTAGGACTAGATCTGGACCCTGAGATCTTTTCCGAAAACCCTTAAGTGCAAGACCTCCCCCTAGCTTGATCCTGACCTTTGAGACCTCCTTAGGTCGAATCTTAGCCGTGGGGTCTGGCTCTGTGAAAAAAATCTTAAGCGCTAGGACCTCCCCTGGTTAGATCCTAGCCGTCCATAACCTCTTTAGACACAATCCGAGCTGCTAGGACCACTCCTGCGCAAAAAGACCTCCTCGGGATCTTTTTGGTAAAAACCACCCCTGCATACCACCCTTGGGGTCCTCTTTGTAAGAAACCACCCCTGGTCTTTTATAAAGAAAACCCCCGACCTCCTCCTCGAGTTGATCCTAGCCGTAGACGACCTCCTCAGGTTTAGATCTGAGCGTTAGATCTTCTTTGCTAAATCCATAGTCCCAGGACCTCCCTCCGCGTTAATCTGGACCGCTAAATACCTCCCCCATGAGATCTTGGCCACCCAGGAGCTCCCTCGTTTAAATCCCAACCGTCCAGGACCACCCCGGGTAGATCTTGACCGTTCAGGACCTCCTAGGGGGGGATCTGAGCCGTTAAGATCTCGTCTGTTCAAAAGTTAACCTTAAGACCCCCCCTTGGAGCTCTGGACCGCCCGATCTTGATCTGACGGTCACGACCTCCTCCGTGCGCTTGGAGCTCTTTCGCTTGCGCTGTGCATGCACTGCTCGTAGCCGTTGGATCTCATCTCAGCGGCCACGACCTCCCCGTTTTCGTTAAGTTTGTTAGACCTCCCGAGAGCTCAATTTTTCAAAGTATTTGGATTGTTCAAATTTCAAAAGTGCATAACTTTGTCATTTAGCTTTTTTTTGAATGATTCCAGTTGCTTTCGCTCTGTTGTAGAATAAACCTTAATCTAAGAATAAATTTAGGCACTATTATGTAGCAGAAAATGATTTAAACTGCATGAACTTGTTTAATATAAAATGGTTGTCTAGAAATTCATTGAAAATTTGTAAAATGCATTACTTATTCTTTGTAATTCCAAACTGAGCAAACTAAATTTTGTTAAAACCCACTAGGAATGTACTGTAATGTAGAATAGGTCTTAATATGATCCTTGCCACTGAAGTTAATGATCTACTAATTTTAGAAATTAGAAAAATCATAAGTAATTCATTTCAACTCTAAATGAAGTAACTCAACTTTGCTGTTCTTAGGATGACCTTATCTACCTACCATAAACATTTCAGGTTCCAGATCATTCTAGAAATTTTTGCCATGAACAGTAGCCGTAGTTAATTTAATTAGAATTTTTCAGGCTGAGAGAAATTGATTAGGTCATAACTTTTTCATGCTAAGTACAAATGAAGTGATTCTTATTCCTAAAATTTTCTAAACTCAACCTCTTACTGCTGTATAAATTTCATGGGATTTGGATGTCTTTTGCTGTTGAGTTTTGTTTGGTGTTCTTCGTTCTTATCGGGTTTTACCGCATTTTCGCGTTAGGTTCCGAAGAGTTTATTGAACCCGAGAATCCTCATTGCAAAGAGCAATTCCAGAAAGGCAAGCAGTTTGATCATGTTAATCCCTGTATTTTTAAGTATTTATGTTGTTTGCAAATTCTATGTATGCATTGCTAGTTTGTGTTAAACTATTGTCGTTAGTTTACCTAGTAGATGCATTTCTTAGGCAAATGATTATCCTCTACTACCATGAGCTTAGGTTATTCCTGTGATTTAGAGTTCGTGGATGAGCTCTTGTCACTTAGTAGTTTGCGAATTAGTGCTTAGCCATGCTTAGCTTCCGGTAGAAATGGGCGGTTATCGACTTGTCGAAAACCTTGATCACACCAAACTTTTTATCACTTATGATTTCAGCTTTGTGCCTTGTTTACTTGTGGAAACTAAAAACTGAAAATAAAATGATTTAGACTTGGGCACAATGGTATGTTGGTGTGCTTCTGGGTGTGACTGGAATGGTGCCCGGGTCAGTAAGGACCGTGTTACTTGCGCCACCGTGCTGAGCATTTTGCGTGTTAACCACACTAGAGGGTATGAGACCTCTCTTGACTTAGTACTTTGGCGTGTATTGGCTTCGGGTCGCAGGGAGTCGCAGGAGGGATGGTGCTGGGAGCATTGTAGTGTCCGAAAGGCTTCCGTGATGGCTGGTTGTCTTTCGGCTTGCAATGTAAGCGTATGGATTCTGATCCATACGAGCGGCTCGTGGTTAATACACAATATTGGAAAACGTCTCGTAGGACTTAGCCGTGCCGGCATACCTTCGGAAGTGTGCTTTTGTGGCTTAAAAGCGGTCTGAGGTGTGGGTACATTGGTACACCCCTGCAGGGTTAAAACTATTCGAATAGCCTCGTCCTAGGTTATGGACACGCTCGGATACGCCCCGTGAGAACTAGACTACAACCTTTAAACTAAAACTTGATGGGTGGTACGAATCAGGGATTCGTGCTATGTTGTGGTGGCTATTGGGATAGTCACTTCTAGGTGGTTACTTGTATTTACCATTACTTCGCTGTTATTTCAACAATAAAATGGATTTGTAAACTTGCTTTCAAATGTACTACAATATTGCAAATAAAGTTGGCTTTGTGCAAATGAGACATATAACATCCACTTAAATAAGCATGCATGTAGCTTATGAATAGGTCTGCTATTCCACACGTCAGTCTTGCGAGTACATTCGTGTACTCATTTGTCTTGCTTAAATGTTATTTGTTGCAGAGGAAGAAGGTGAGCCCCAAGAGCCTCCCTTTTGCGAGTTGTGCTGTGGTAGTATTAGAGGCGACTAGCTTGGCGGCCTGATCGGTTGCCTTGTGGGTTGTGTTGGCTAACCGGTCGACTTTTGTTCTTAGCCATCTTATGGCGCTTTTGCTTCCGCTGTCATTCTTGTATATTGTGTTATTTGGCCGGTCGGCTATTTTGTAATAACTTTACTTTATGTATGTCGTTGTTGAACTTAGTGTTAATTGTTGTATGGAAATGATGTATGATTTTGTGATGATGAGCGTGTGCTGTAATTCTGGGAAGCACATGTCCATCGAGGCTTAGGATATTTAATTAGTAATGCTAGAACCATATGGAGGTTAAGTATTACTAGTTAAATACCCCGAGTCCTCACAAAGTTGGTATCAGAACCATACTGACCGTAGAAACCCCTAACTTGGTCGCCTTTAGGATATTTTGAAAACTTACTTTCAAATGGGTCACGAAGATTTAAGTAAGTTCTCAGATTTTACTCCTTACCTATCTTAGCTTGCTCATCTCACCTTATTCTTGGTTAAATTTGGAAAATTGTTTTCCCTCTCATCTTCTTTTCAAAGATAGTTGTTTAATCGATTAAATTGGTTTTGGGAGAACCATGAGAGGTTTAAATTGAGTCTTGGCTGTTTTGGAGCGAAGATTAGGAGATGCTGGAAGTGAAGATTTCGGCCAAGGGCTTGAAGGAGAAATCTGGACAGCAAGCGCAAATTCTGGACAGCTAGTTTGTAATTAGTATATAGTGCTGATAATGAGAGGTAAATTCAACTAAAACTTGTGGGGATAAAAGGGTAAGAAGTGATATGAACTAGCTAAGTATCTAACCTTTCTCTAGGTGGTTCTACCTTGCTTTTAGCTGTGTTAAAACTATGATTATGTGCTGAAGTTGTTTTTCTAAAACTGATTGCTCGTTCTTCCGTACGAGTTAGTCATGCCAGGGAGTCGATTTTGAAAATTTAGGTCTTGCGTTGATTTTATGTTGGTTTCTAAGCTTCTGGAGTTCATTTGGTAGAGATGTGAATGGTTTTCCTTGCCTTCGGTTTTTGGGTTTATCCCTTATCCATCTTAGTATTTATCCCCACCCCAAACTTTCAGCAGAATCCCCCTAATCGCGTCTTTCAGCTTCTAGGTTTTCGGGTTCGTGCTAACCCATCTCCCCGTAACAAGATGTCCGACGGACCAGAATGGACTAGGTCGTGGTGGCGGGGATGAAAATCTCCCTGGCCCCAACTGTCCTAACAAGGCTCGCAAGCGCCTCCCCTCTGGCGATTGTGATGGATTTTGGTTCCATTGCCCCGAGGAACAACAATTACCTGCTTTCTGCTTGGGCTGTGGCGAAGAGAGCCATGTCGTCGAAGGTTGCAAACTAGGAAAGGTCAAGGTCTGTCAGCGCTGTGGTGAGGAAGGACACTACAGCAATAAGTGTACTACGGCTTGTCCAAACTGCGATGAAGACCACTTGCCCGGGAATTGTCCGTCTGCCAAAGTCACTTGTTTCCTCTGTGAGGGAAGCAATCACTATCCCAAGGAGTGTAGCATGGACTGAGTAATCTCCAGGTCGTTAGAACTGCAACGACTGCTTCTTCGATCATCCTTGAGCATCGCAACCGCCAATGCCTCCAAACCAGAAAAATTCCTGGAAGATTTGTTTGAGGGACTGCGGGACAAATTACCCGTCTATACCTTCCCCGACTTTCAGATTGTGGTCGAAGATCCCATTGTTCCTGGGGCTAGAAAGGGAAAGCCAAAGGATCGTCGCAAGCGTCAACGGATAGTTGATTTCACTTGTTTCTTCTGCAACAACAAGGGTCACTATGCGCATAATTGTCCTAAGGAGAGTGCGGCCACCCCTCATCCTCTGCAGGCCATGCCCCAATCTCATGCACCTGCGAGTCAGCAGAGCGGCCTCCGCAATCTAGCCAAAGTCACTTGTTTCCTCTGCAAACTCAAGGGCTATTATGCTAATAATTGTCCTAAGAGGCTTGCAGCAACCTCTCGTTTCTTTTCGCGGCCCGTGATTCGATCACATGCACCTGCGAAACATCGTGACTTGAGGGTTGTTCGTACTCAAGTCAACTCCATCTCAGCTGGGAAAGCATAGGAGGTACCCGACGTTGTGTTAGGTACGCTTCTTGTCACCTCTTGCCCCGATACTATTTTATTCAATTCAGGAGCATCTCATTCCCTTGTATCCTCATCTTTTGCTACTATTGGTGGTCTTTGTTTTGCTCTTCTATCTGGTGCCCGGCACCACCTCGGTTTTATTAAGCCTTGCTAGCCTACCCCGTTTCCCCCAAGAAGAATGCTACCATCTGGATTGTCCTCGGTCGTTTGACTTGAGTGACACCCTTCTGTCCCTATATATCCAAGGGCATCACCTACTAAGTATTGCCTCAAATTTCTGTGGCCTAAATGTCCATAGCCCCTCTAATCAGCTAGCTGCGGAGGGATGACTCCGCATAGCTAGTTAGCAGGCTGAGATCCCGTTGTTGGCGGAATCAACCAGACTAATCGCTCCACCAGCTAACAACGATCTTGCCCCACCACCTTTTGAATCTAGAAAGATCTTTCTGTCTGTCAATCCTTGTTTTACCTGAACCGGGAAAGTCCCTCTGTGCCAACTAAAGTGGCACATTTTCTACCAGGTCAGAACCAAGATTTGTACCGGTCACTTGGCTAAGCTGTACGCCTCAAGAATCATAAGCTTGCAAGGCACCAATGGTGCTCTGTGCCCGTGTTCAGACTACCCCTCTTTCTTTTCCGAGTGAGCCAAATCTCGGGACGAGATTTTTGTAAGGGGGGAGGTTTGTAACATCCCAATTTTGGACTTGTGTTTCAAATGTAAGAAAATAAGTAGAAATTAAAACTTTTTCTTACATCATGTAATTCCTGTATGTACTAAACAGTTCATGTACAAGAATTATGGAAATACAAAGTTACAAGTCTTTTGATCCAAATCTTGATCTTTGAAAAACAATCTTGTTAAACCTTTTGATCATCTCCTGGGAATATTTTTCCTAAGTTCTTGGGATGGTATGTGACCCATTGAAAAATTTGAGAATTTTTAGAAATTGTTTGAATATTTTTAGAGGGCAATCAAACCTGCTTGACTTTCACCAAACCTTGTTCCAAAGACCTTGCGAAATTTTTGGAGAAAATGCACCGCATAAAAACTCGTGAAAATTTTGTACAAGGTTGATATCTAAGTCAGCAAGCTCTGTAAAATTTCAGAATTTTGGAGTTGTATTGCTACCTCAAATAAATTCCTAAGTCTCACTCAATTTAAAACCCCAAAACCTAGGGTTCACTATTCGTCAGTGCGGACCGGACTGGCTCGAGTCAAAGCCCGATCACCCGACTCGGTCGAGCCAAGTCCACGGTGACTTTGGAGTGCGTGTGTTACGCCGTTGGATTAGGAACCAACGCCCACGACCTCCCCACCATTTCTAAGTCCGGGCGATCTCGGTGCTCGACCGTCCGATTTTGATCGGAGGGCTTACGACCTCCCGACCTCCCTCCGCTGTTCTTCTTCTTCCTCCTTCCGCCGTGCGAGCGTGCGCGTGCAGCAGTGGCGGGGCGGTGTGGTCAACTTGTGGGGCCCGCAACGGCTCGAGCCTCGCTTTGCCCATGTCGAGAACAGTGCTACCCGACCTTACCGCTCTCCTCGTTTTCTCGCGGCAAAGACTTTTGTCCCGTCGCCATTAAGCCTCATCCTCGTGCCCCGTTGGACTTCTGGCTACTTGAGCACCTCCGAGGTCCTCCTCTAGCCCCTTCACACTCCCAGCCACCCCAGCATCCTCTCGTTGTTAGTTGGGTGCAAAGCCACCGAGTGCCTCTCACCCCACCATTTTCGAGCTTCGGAGCTCTTCACGGCTGGCAGTGTTCTAGTGGATCTCTTGCACTAATCTTTACCCCCCTGAGCACCTCTGGTCGTCGTCAAGTTGTGCCCGAATCCCATTTTGGTTTGCCTCCCCAGGAGCAGCTGGATTTGGATTTTCGGGTTTCGCGGCCGTAGGTGGAGCTTCGTCGTTCCCAACTCCGGTGAGTGTCCCCTGTGCAATTCCTTTCTCCTTGACCACCCCTTGGTCATCGCGAAGCTATCCTTGTTGGAGATATGCCCTAGAGGCAATCATATTGATGATGATATTTCGTTGTATCCATGATTTAATAAATGTTCCTTGAATCACTACTACACACAGCCTCATCACAGACGGTTCCGAACAGTCATCACAGACGGTTCCGAACCGTCTGTGTTTTTGTACGTCTGTGATAAGCTGGCGGTTATCACAGACGGTTAAACATCCGTCTGTGATAAGTCACAACATAGACGGTTCTAATTATATAACCGTCTGTGATATCTAATTATCACGCATACTCTATTCAAGAACCGCTCATTATAAACGCATATCACGCATACTCTATTTACTGAACCGTCATGATATACACATATCCTGACGGTTGCGTCAAATAGAACCGCTCTGTGATAAAAGGATATCCTAGACGGTTATATTTACGAACCGTGCGGGATATGTGTATATCACGACGGTTATATAATAGAGCCGTCGATTATACATATCACGCACGGTTTGATTGATAAACCGCTCGTGATAGTTATTTCAAGATAACTATTTTTAAAAATTTTCGCTAGCCTCGGGATTGCTAGCCATGCCCTCTCAAAATAAGCGGCAGAAAATAGATACATCACGGATATCAATCGTTGACAACCCAAAGTGATCATTGTCATACAAACGAACATATATCAAATACAACAAACATTGTAATATCAACTCGCTCGTAAAATATTGTCATACAACCCAAAGTGACAACCCAAAGTTTACCATTGAATCACAACTATTCAAAGTGAATTACAACTATATCAAATATATTAATTGTTTCAAGGTCGTTCAAGAGTGAAACTCTCCGCTGGCGCAATGATATCCGTCGTGATGAAGGTGCAGAGCCTCCTCGAACATCCGAGATCTCTTTACAACGAGTGAATCTAAATCTATATTCAAAACCTACAAACAAGAGTAAAGTGTTACACATATATATTTAAATTTATAATTAGCAATTATTGCGAGATTGACCAACCTCGGGATCCGCAACCTAGCACTCATGAGAATCGCATATGATGGCAAGCGAGAATGCACATTCTTACGCTTTTCTTGGCGATTGAAAAAATAGAATTACATATATAGGTATAGTCGGTTCGAGACGATTATTACGTATGATATAGGATTATTGTGTTGTAGCACGCATCGGAAATCGCGTCCCGTGATTAAGTGTGGCGTTCGTTCCTTGTATAGCCCTCCTCGGCAATATAGGAGATGAACGACCTACATGTTTCCAAAAGTTAACCTCGGCCATTTCAAACGAAGGAAGACTACAATAGAGTTATGTATGGAGGAAATGAGCACACCGGCGACTACTTCTTGCACAAGGGTGAAGTCGTGGCCTTTTTCATTAGGGAATCAAGGTATAGTACTGATTCCTCTTTGGTATAATGACTAGAAGGATCCAAAGTGATGCCTACTCATGTATGTCGCTATAGTCATTAAACCTAAGTTCATCTCACATATAAAGTACAAATGAAATTTGTATAGCAAGTAGTGAAGCACTTACTTACAGTTGTAGGGCACCATTATGTAGTCCACGTAGTTTTGAGCAAGCAATCCCGCCATTATGTATTTCTCGACGAGGATGCGCTCGCCAAGATGGTTTGCACAGAGACCACGTGTGGGTCGAGGAAACCCACCGGTTCTTTCAATCGCCGCGTTTTAATCATGTATCTATACATAAGCAATGAGTTGTTATATTACGTGAATGTACGTGAATGTAGAACTTGATTGTACACACTTACGGTGTCCAAAGATCGTAGAAGTGAGGCATCGAGGGCTTTGAGGTTGAATAGGTCGAACAAGTCGCCGGCTCACGATGAAGGGGGCCCGCCGTGGAGGAAATAGTCCTCCGTGTATCCGACGGTGATTCCATCAGCGCACCCTTTCTCTTTGGTCTTCTTCAAGTACCAATATGCAAACTCGACAACCTAATCCAGCGTGAGGCTAATCTCGTGCTCGCCGCCAACGGACTTCGAAAGAGTATTTCTTAGGGTTAGGAGGCGGAAGCGCCTTAATGTTCTTCGATTTCGATTTGTCTGAACGAATTGCGCTCACGCGCCTTCCTCCCGCCGCACGACTCGAACCGATCGGCGCACGCTTTTTTGTTCGTTCGGTGTCTTCTCCACGGAACCGATGAGGCGGGCTTCAAGCGAAGGTTGAGGTGCGATCATGGAGGGTCTGTTGAGAGACATGGTCGTGTCGAGGTGGTTGGGGTAGAGTCATCAAAGGTTGAGGCGGATCGCAGGTCCGGGACGATGTCCTTCAAAAGTTGAATTGGAGGGCATGGTCGTGTGGAGATGGTTGGGGTGGAGTCATCGAAGGTTGAGGCGGCACCGCAGGTCCGAGCGATGTCCTTCTTTGGCCACCGAATAAAACTGCATGGGCATCCCCTAGTGTTATGATTTCGTCGTTCGGGTGAATCTCCAATGTAGGACGGCCCTAAAATTATCATGTACCATGTCCACTGACCGGGCGTAACCTGCGCCACACAGGGCACCGTCTTTGCACTATCCCTTCATTGCATGGATACACCACCCCCCGCCCAGCCTCAATAGACATCCCAACCATCCTCACTTGGAGTGTGTAGTGCGTCGGCTCCTACAAAACGATACGCAATTAGCTAAGGCGTCCTATAGGTCTATCTTTGGAGCATTCCAGATGTACATTACCTTGATGTCGCCGATAGGTAATTGGACATCATCGTGTTCATAATTTTGCGTGGACGCGACGCTACTCCGATGTTGAGGAGGACTGCCTACCAAAACAACGGGGGCGGCCTGCGACTGGTTGTTGAGGAGTAGTAGTTGATTCACTTGGTCCCGCAATCTTGCTATCTTTTCTTCAAATTTTGCAAGAAGCACCCGCTCTCTTCCTTCAAATTTTGAAGTAAGCACATGTTCCAACAACGTGTCGTACTCGCCTTGGATCTCTTCCCGCTCCTATACGTGCGAGAGTCGTGCATGAATCCATCCTCCAAGATACTTAACCCTTTGCCTCGCGTGCGACCCGGTGCTCCTTGTTTCCCGGGGCGTGAGTTAGTATATCCTTCTCCCTCGCTCGCTTGGAAGGAGCCTTGAACATGCGTAACTCAATTCTTCTGCAAGAGGTCATCATGTTATTATATACATTATGAAGTTATAGACTTATTAACAACTAGGTAGTTCAAGACATTTACCACACGGTTGGCCACATCCTGATCTCACTGGTTTGTGAAAGAGATTTCGCCAAGACGTGGCGATGCCCTCGCTCTTAACCGGAGAGAGCGCGCTGGTCCGTGATCTCAAAGAAATGGCCTTGTTTCGCTCGCGTCCTCCGCGCCCATTGCGCGGTTTTACCTGCGTACCAGTGTGCCGAGTTTGTGGGGTGAGTGTTAAGTGTCCGAGAGCCTTGTGCGCCGCACTTTCCTCAAGAAATTCGGCGTCGTCTTCATTTGCACAAAGGCGCCCCATATATCCCGCGACAAGAATTTATACGCCGTGAAGGGCGTTCGACCGTGTTCACGCACCTTGTGACAAGCACGCTCTTGAAGGTCCTCCACGCCTTTCGATCGAGAGCAACGCCGTTGCTCCACGCGCCAGTGTCTGCGGCCGGAAAGTGAACGATTTTAAAACTTCGTCCCACACCGGCTTCTCGAACATCCGACCACGGTGTTCCACTCGGTGTGGTGATGGGGACCGCTCCTTCCAAGTATCCCGCACAAGGTTCGAATCTCGCCACGCTTTGGGGACTCACAGGATCCCATTGGCATTGACCTCGTGGCGGTCATTATGCTCGGAGGAATTCTCGATGTTCCTCCGCCATCTCGCGTCGTACCACTTTCCTCGAGATCCGCACGGCGCGAAGATGGTGCGGGCGCCATGTCGCTACTTGCTATCTATATATGCACGAAGCAATATGCGTAAGCTCTAATCGACTGTATTCAAGCGGTTTACTCAACTTAACCGAAAATGATGCACAAACGTATAATATATAAAGAAGGATTGATGGTAGTTTGTGCTCTCGTAAGGAGAGTTGCAAAAGAACAAGTCTTTGCCATCTCAATCCTATTGTCTATACTCTTCATTAAATGAATATGATAGTATAAATTCAAACTATGAGCTCTAAACAATACTTTGCTTAATCACAAATGATCTCAATCATTATCAAAATGATCTCTTAACTATCACATTCAATCTCAAGATAAGAGAAAAGTTCATCACAGAGCGAACCGAACAAAGCCCACTAATCAATTTCAGTTCACATTATCAAAGACTATCAAAGTCACATCACGTAGGGTTCGTCAATACAATAGAGCTCATGAATGAACTAACAAGATATCAAATTGACGGATGCATTCAACCGTCTGTGACAACTAGCATTCAACCGAAAGTAACAAATTAACGAAGATATGAAATTGACAAGAGCAAGTAATTTGTACAATAGAGCTCAAGAATCAACTAACTATCACATTCAATCTCGGATAAGACGAGTTCATCACGAGCTTGTCAACAAAGCCCACCGATCAATTTGCGATCTTTAGGAATACTCACGAGAGGATGCCGCACAACAACTCACGGTGCAAGGAGGAGGCCGGTGCGGGGAGGAGGCCGACGCGGGAGGAGGGAGAGGCGCGGGAGGAGGCCGACACGGGAGGAGGACGGTGCGAGAGGAGGAGGCCGACACGGGAGGAGGCCACGCGTCGAGGCGGAGCGCGTCTGCCGATGAAGGCGCGGCATCGGGTCTTACGGCCGGGAGGTAAACGGCGATCCTAGAGGAGCCGAGAGCGCGCGAGAGCCTAAGGGCGCGAGAGACGGCGACGAGTAAAGAGCAAAACCTAGGTGCGCTTTTAATAAAAAAATATCACAGCGGCTCTATTAAAGAACCGCTCGAGATATCAAGCAATATCACAGATTTACTCTATTTAAGCACCGTGCGTGATAATATCCTGACGGTTTGCTTAAAGAACCGTCGAGATATCTCAATATCACGACGGTGTCATTCAAGAACCGTCGTGATATTGAGATATCTCGACGGTTCTTTAAGAAAACGTCAGTGATATTATCACAAACGATGCTTAAATACACCGTCTGTGATATTGTGGATATCTCGAGCGGTTCTTTAATAGAGCCGTCTGTGATAATATATCACAGACGGATCCATCATAGAGCCGTCTGTGCTATGGATCTCATTCCCTTCATCTCCCGCGCGAGTGTCCCTTCGTCTCCTGCTCCAGCTTTTATATAAATAGACAACCCTTATCAAAGGGATTTCTCACGAACCTCCTTGATCATCCCCTCTCTCTCCACAAATTCCAAATGGCTTCTTCCTCTCTCGTCCCGGCTGTACTGGCCTACATTTTGGTTGTGTACTCGCACCTCTCTAATCGCAACCTGGCCCAAGCTGCGAACAACGCGTCCGTTCGCAATGCAATCCGTTGTAGACCCTCCCATCTACCGGAGACCATAACGGCGATCATCGGTCGATTGGAGCTCCTCCTCCAACGAGACCGGTCACGAGGCTCTCCAGCATCCGGCGAGTAAACCTCGTCGTGGAGATTGTCCTATAGAACTCTTTGGTCCGCACCGAGGATGCAGCCCAGAGAGTCGAGGACGACATCGACAATGCAGGAGAGCGGGTCCGCCTAGCCGAGACCGTGGAGACCGGGTTGATGGCCTCGGGCTATATGGGACTTGATTACGAGTCCGAACATCTACAAGAGGAAATTGAGCGTGCAAGGTCACAGTGGAGGCGTTTGGTGAGACGATCGGTGATCCCGCTCCCACCGGCCGACGAGAATGCGTCGAAGATTTGAAGACTAAGATAGGATCGCTCATCCTTTTTATATCGCGTGATGTAAAACGATAAGGCGCCTATTGTCCGTGCGTGATGTAAATATGGTCTTTTTGTCTGTGATGATATAGTCTTTTTTATCGTCTGTGATGATATGGTCTTTTTTATCATCTAATTATTACTGGGCAAATCAGACGCTATCACGCATTTGTTGAATAAAGAACCATCTGTGATAATATACTCATCACAGACGGTTCCTCTCACTAACCGTCTATGTTGACAATCACAGACGGCTCCATGTGGAACCGTCTGTGATATCCTCCATAGCACAGACGGTTTGTGAATAGAACCGTCTGTGATGTTGAGTATATCACAGACGGTTTCACATGGGAGCCGTCTGTGAAAGTTCAACACAGACGGTTTGTGTAGAACCGTCTGTGATATACTCGTATCACAAACGGTTGGAAATAAGAACCGTCTGTGATATTTCACCCCTATAAATATAAAGACCGACCGAGGCCCCCGCCTCTAGCGCCTCGATCTCTTCTTTGGAATAGAGGGCTTGAGAAGCTTTTCTCTGTGTTGGCTGTAGGAGGCTTGTTTATTTGGCTTGCCTTGTTCTTGGTTGTGGGTTGCCCTAGCAACTTATGGTCATTTGGCTTGCATGCATGCTTGCTTTGTGAGGCTTTGGTGGTAGCTCTCGGTTTGGGTGTAGGTGAATGAGTGTTTTTGTGAGTGGGATAAGCTGGTGTATTTCGACTGTGGCTCTCTTGCCCTGCTCATTGGCTCAAGGAGAAGGACAGTGAGGAATCTCGCGGGATATTAGGAATTTTCGTCGTGAGCTCCGAGGGTAACGATCTTTAACTCTTTATATTTGCTTAATAGGAGGAGTAACGTATTTGCAGTTAATAGGAGGAGTAACGTATTTGCAGTTTATTAATATAATTTAACACTACTAATTGTTACATGTGTAGCGTAGATGGACCGAATCGATGTACAGTGCGAACTGTGAGTGAAGAGTACATTAATGGCGTGATTGCTTTTAAAAGAGCCGGAGCGGATATGCTGAATAAGGGATAGAATTTATGTACTATCCATGCATTGATTGCGATAATCAAGATTTTTAACAACCCGCGCAGATCGTAGGGCACTTGATTGAAGGGTTTCAAAAAGGGTATACATGTTGGACCATCCACGGTGAAGAGCAGATTATACAGAAGTTAATAATGATGACATCGACGAGGAAGTCAACGATATGCGGATGTGGATATGTTTTTGATGACGATAGGTCGTGCGATGACAATCTGGATCGATGCTACGCGATGCGAAAAACTACAAATGAGAGAGTTTTGTAAATTCGAGCGCTTAATGGAGGACTCGGAAACCTTTGTTCCTCGGCCGCAAGCCGAATACACAAGGTTGTCAACCGCATTTGAACCGCTGAAATTGAAGGCGAGCAATGGTTGGTCCGACAAGAGTTTCACGGCGTTGTTAGGTCTCCTAGCGGACATTCTTCCGGAGGAAACGTGTTGCCCAAAGACCACCTACCAAGCCAAGAAGGTTCTTTGTCCATTGGGAATGGAAGTAGAAAGAATACATGCATGTCCGAACGATTGTATCATGTATCGTAAAGAGTATGCAGACTTGCATGTATGTCCCGTGTGCAAAGCATCCCGATACAAGCGTAAGAATACTGCTAAGGTGAAGCAAGGACCTTCTGCTAAGGTGTTGTGGTATCTGCTTGTGATCCCACGTTTGAAGCGTTTATTTGCGAACCGAAAGGAGGCAAGATTGCTGCGTTGGCACTCGGAGGAGCGTAAGAAAGATGGAAAGCTAAGACACCCTGCTGATTCTGCCCAGTGGAGAAACTTCGATCGGACCTTCAAAGAGTTCGGTGCGGAACCGAGGAACATAAGGTTAGGGTTGAGTACAGATGGAATGAATCCTTTCGGTAACATGAGCGTGACATAGCACATGGCCCGTGAACCTATGTATGTACAACCTTCCTCCTTGGTCGTGTATGAAGCGGAAGTACATTTTGATGTCACTACTTATCCAAGGGCGAAGCAACACAGGGAACGATATTGATGTGTACCTAGCACCATTCTCGGATGATCTTGTGACACTTGTGGAACGAAGGGTACAAGTATGGGATGCGTATAAACGAGAGAACTTCTCTTTCGCGTCATGTTGTTCTCGCACTATCAATGATTTTCCTGCCCTTGGTAACTTTGTCGGGCTTGATGCGAAAGGAGCCAAAGCCCGTCCGCACCGCTTAGATGCTACGGAGAGTGTATGGTGAACAACTTGCGCAAATCGTGTATATGCGTCACCGTAGGTTCCTTCCTGAGTCACCCATACCGCAAGATGAAAAAACAATTCGACGGAAATAAGGAGGACAGTTCGGCTCAAGGGCTTTTAGAGGGAAAGAGGTCTATGATATGGTTAAGGATATCCATGTTGTGCTTGGGAAGGGATGTAAATTAAAACCCGTCGAAGAACATCCGAAGAAGCGGTCAATTTTTGGGACTTGCCTTATTGGGAGCACTTAGAAGTTCACATCGCATCGACGCCATGCACGTGAGAAGAATGTATGTGAAAGCTTGATTGGTCTCTTCTCAACATTAGTGGCAAAACAAATGATGGTGTTAACGCATCGACGCGACTTGGTTGATATGAACATAAGGACCGAGTTAGCACCAAAAGAGACGATAAAGGACGAACATACCTTCCACCACTTGCTACACTATGTCCAAGGCGAGAGAAATGAATTGTGCCAAAGCTTGCATGGTGTCAAAGTCCCGTCTCGTTACTCCGCTAACATTAAGAAACTTGTTTCTATGCAAGATTTGAAATTAATTGGTATGAAGTCTCATGATTGTCATGTCTTGATGACACAAATGCTTCTGTTGTAATTATGGGTATCTTGCCAAACAAGGTCCGAGTGGCAATCTTGAGGTCGTGTTATTTCTTCAACTTAATTGCTCGTAAGGTCATCGATCCCGAAGGACTAGATGCTCTGAGCCGAGGTGGTGACGACTCTATGTCAACTTGAGATGTATTTCCCTCCGTCATTTTTCGATATTATGGTCCATCTCATTGTTCATCTTGTGAAAGAGATAAAGATATGCGGTCCTATGTTCCTACGTCATATGTACCGCTCGAGAGGTATATGGAATTCTCAAGTCCTACGTGCGGAATCGATCTCGACCGAGGGCAGATCATCGAAGGTTATGCAACCAAGAGGTCATTGAGTTCTGCGTCGACTACATGGTCGAGGTGGAACCGATGGGTGTGCCTCTATCTCGCCATGAGGGAAGGCCGGATGGTATCGGACCATCGGAAGGAAATCAATCACTCCCGATCCGATACGTGCACGCTCAAGCCCATTTCACGGTCTTGCAACACATGACCCAACCGTCCCCGTACATCGACGAGCACAAAGACATGGTACGCCAATGTAATCCGCACGGTCGGAGGTTTGGATCACGAGAGCACAACCGCTTGGTTCAACGAATGGGTAAAGGTGCGAATCATGACCGGGAGGTCATCAAGTGATGATACGCTGCTATGGTTGGCAAAAGGGCCACAATTTACAATTGTCACATGGCAAGGATACGACATAAATGGGTACACATTTTATATGGCCGCCGGATAGGAAGAGCACTGATCCGAACAGCGGTGTCCGCATAGATGCATTCAAGCACGATGGGTGAGGAGCTCGTACTATGGGCAAATAGAGGAGATATGGGAGCTCGACTACGTGCTTTTCAAGATCCCCTATTTCGGTGCCGTTGGTCCATCTCCCACATGTGAAGGTCGACAAATGCGGCGTCACTACCGTGGACCTCGATCGTGTCGGATACAAAGACGAACCATTCGTCTTGCAACCAAGTTGTTCAAGTCTTCTATGTAACCGACCGGCAAATAAGAAGCGCCACGTAGTTCTTCATGGAAAAAGAAGGATTGTCGGAGTTGAGAATGTAGTGGGCGAGGAAGAATACAATCAATTTGACGAGTTGCCTCCTTTCGAGACGGCATCGGGCTCGAGGAAGAACCCAGCGAGGAAGCTAGCTATATGCGCGTCGATCATCGTGAAGGACTATATTTTAATTAAGAAATTACTCCATTGTAATTAATTTATTCCATAACATCATGTGTTATGAACTTGTAATATGTCGCGTATATTTTGATGTCAACGTGGAATTGTAATCGCTCTGTCCTTGTGGACCGTATATTTTGGTGCATTAAAAATTCATTTCATTTGAAAAATAGTCCACCGCACCACCTTTCTAGAAACCTAAAAACTAAAATTTTATGGCAAATAGTCTAACACCTTTGCAAAGAAACCGTATACTCATGCCTAATCCTGCGATCGTCATCGCAAAAGACGACGTGTCGTCCCACCCTTCCACACCGCACCAATGCTCGTGCACCGGTGGCCATCCTCCGACAGCGCCACACCCGCCCAGGCGGCCTTCTTCTTCCCCACGCCGCTGGACCATGTCCGCGGCGAGCCTCGCACCGCCGCACTCCCGGTTGGTCTTGGCCGCCTCGCACTCCGCCGCCGGCCCGCTCGTCCTCGACACGGCTGATGTAGTGCTTCCCAACGCGCGCGCCTCGCCGGCCGTGTAGAGGAGGAGACCGAGCACGAGGCCGCGGCCTTGTGGCGGCCACGCCGCTGTTCAAGGAACATGAGGCGCATTTGTATGTCTTGGGGCGCGAAGACAAGCCCGAGGCCGACGATGAAACAAGCCCCGGGTTGCGGCGGCGCCGTGGTTGACGACGGCGAGGTAGCGCTCGTTGTCCCGCCACTTCATCGCCTCCTCTCGCTCGGCGCCACGCGCCTCCCCACGGCGCTTCTTTGGACACCTTGTACAAGGCCTTGCAACTATACGTACATACATTCAAGATGTTAGAATAAATAGTAGTATGTACGTCGTATATTGTAGACATAAAGATGTACGTCGTTAATCGTAGGTGCATAGGTCCTCCATGGGCTGAGGAGAGCTCGCGTCACACGGCCGACGCATGTCGACGACGACATCGTGAGAAAGAGCGGCGATCACCGACCTCCTCGCCTTGGTGCCGGCCCGATCGCTCGCATGCTAACCTTGGCGATTGACGTACTCAAAACCGTGAGATGAAGAGCGATGGGAGGAGTTTAATCTTCGTGATTATTCCGCCTTATATCAAGAATTAGGAGTAATCGCACGTGAGACGAAGAGACACATGTATCGCTCGGCGTGCGAGACGAAGATACTTGTCGCGATGGTGAAGAGACACATCGCGCGGGATATCACAGACGGCTCTATATGGGAACCGCTCGTGATAATAATATCACCGACGGTTATTTAATAGAGCCGCTCGTGATACTAGTATATTACAAACAGCTTCTCAAATTGAACCGCTCGTGATATTTCACGAGCGGTTTTATTTCAAACCGCTCGTGATAAGGCGTCCTCTCACGAGCGGTTCATATTACCAACCGCTCGTGATACTTCACGACGAGGCGGTTGAATATGAACCGTCGTGATATGTCCTCATCACGAGCGGTTCATATTACGAACCGTCTGTGAAGTATCACAGACGGTTGGTAATATGAACCGTCTGTGAGGAGGACATATCACAGACGGTTCCCAGACGGTTCCAAAGGGAACCGTCTGTATAAGTTAAACACAGACGGCTCCTTTGGAACCGTCTGTGATGAGGTGTCTGCTATTGCCTGTTTTGTAGTAGTGAATATTACCTTTGTGTTGATTAACAAGTATGTGACTTGTTTGTGAAACTCTTTACTTGTATGGTTATTCTAAAGTTGTCCCTAGTCGGAGTTCATGTGAGGACACATGTGAATGATGGATTAGCACATGTATCGGTTGATGACCATATTTCACAGGTCATAGACATGGAGATGTCAAACCAATAATGTGGACACATGTTTAGAACATGGGGTTGGACCGACCCAACATGAGACATAGTAATTATTCTTATGGTTCTCTCTACACAATGTGTACGCCTTGTCCTTAGACCTGAGATTGTCGCATGTACTTGAGATGTGAATCGACCTACTTAGGGGCTATCAAACACTACTCCAGAATCGGTAGTTATAAAGGTAGCTTTGGGTTTGTCATGAAGCATGTCATGAGGCATGGTCATCGAGATGGGATTTGCCCCTCTCTACCTGAGAGAGATATCTCTGGGCCCCTCGAGTGATTGGATCCAGAAATGTATGGCCATGCTACTTAAGGTTAAGAGTTAACCTAGTAAGGGATTCCGGATCACAGGATCGAGAAAGAGTGGTCAGCTTGGAGCTCGACCAGAATATCGTGAGGCAAAGGGATTGGCATGTACATAACGCTGTGATGGTTCGTCCGATATGATCTTTACGTGCGCTTAGGAGTTGGCACGCCTTGCTAGAGGCCACTACCAACTATTGACCAAGTATGTGTACTTGCGCCATGTCTAAACATACGCGGAACCATAGGGTCACACACTTATGGGTTGAAGCCTAATTCGGATTGATCCGACTAGATCGGGCATTGAGTCCTAATGGGTCTCTATTCGTAGAAGCCCATTATAAGGACGCCTATGAAAGGAGGGCGGCGCGCTTGTTGAACGATGAGTTTTTCGTGACATCCTCAAACCACGCCGCCACCCTCCCACGCCCTAGTCGCCGCGCAGATCTAGTAGTCCGGCGTGCGCCGCTTCCTCCCGCACGTGTGGATACCTTTGAAGGCGCCGATCCGCGTGGCGTTGGGACGAACCGCAAGAAAGGAGCAGACGTGGGGCGCCACGACGAGGACGCAGGAAGTAGTACGACTACTCGCCTCGACGCATCGCATCAATCGAGTACGACTACACCGCCCGACGTCTTTGCATCAACTTCCGCACCTGCGCGTCTAGTGGTAAGACCGTGATCTATAACTGCAGTGATCTTGGTTTACGGGTAGAATTTTTTTTAATTTGCGCTAGTGTAGCCTACCCATTTCCCTTCAATCCTAACCTTTCTTTTTGCCTCTGTTGACTCAGAGCACTTTGTCACCATCATCTTCTCCAGCTCCGGTGAACTGCTCCGCTGTTGGTCCCCTCCGATTTCCCTCGATTCTCCCCTGCACACGGGTAAGTTCACATTAGTCCTTTAGAGCTTAAGGTCTAGCTAGCTTAGCTCGTGGCGCTTGTTTTCGCCATTTTCGGTTTTTGCCAGAAACTTGTCCTCCGCCCTTCTCCGGCGATTTAGGTCCGCTCCGCCGTCGAGGATACCTCCGTTAGGTTCGCAATAGTATTGCGCTCGTTTTGGTACCTTTAGTTAGCTCCGCCGTGGCCGTGGTCGTCGGCGGCATGCCGGCGAGCAAATCGCAGAGCTCTGTACCTTGTCGGGTTTCCGACAAGTCCCCAGACCTCCTCAGCTTCGTCTAGATCGTTGAGAACCTCCCTAGGACTAGATCTGGACCCTTAGATTTTTTCCGTAAAACCCTTAAGTGCAAGACCTCCCCCTAGCTTGATCCTGACCTTTGAGACCTCCTTAGGTCGAATCTTAGCCGTGGGGTCTGGCTCCGTGAAAAAAAATCTTAAGCGCTAGGACCTCCCCTGGTTAGATCCTAGCCGTCCATGACCTCTTTAGACACAATCCGAGCCGCTAGGACCACTCCTGCGCAAAAAGACGTCCTCAGGGTCTTTTTGGTAAAAACCACCCCTGCATACCACCCTTGGGGTCCGGCGTGCGTCGCTTCCTCCCGTACGTGTGGATACCTTTGAAGGCGCTGCATCTGTGGCGTTGGGACGAACCGCAAGAAAGGAGTTGTACATGGGACGCCACGACGAGGACGAGGAAGTAGTACGACTACTTGCCCGACGCATCGCATCAATCGAGTGCGACTACACCGCCCGACGTCGTCGCATCAACTTCCGCACCGCGCGTCTAGTGGTAAGACCGTGATCTATAATCGCAGCGATCTTGGTTTACTGCAGAATTTTTTTAATTTGCGCTAGTGTAGCCTACCCGCTTCCTTCGCGGTATCGAGCGGTTCTTTGTCGCCATGTTATAGGTTCGGGTGATTTGCATATGGCGATATGTAAATCGGTGTGATCGATGTGATCGATTGTATAGTTTTGGTAATGGATTGATCTGGTTCCGTGATCATGCTGCTAATGTCGTGAAACAACATACCCCTACAGGTCGGATTCGCCATCGGGGTAGACAGTGACACGTAAAACCGGTTGCGGAATGCGAAGACCAATATGGTTTGTCGAATCGGAACCTAGATTAATAATCGATGTACCGTGATCGTGCGCTCGGGCTCCATGAGCCGAGAGTTGTCTTGTCAGACCCGGGTATTAATACACCTAGATCCTCTGTGCATTGTTTGTCTTAATGTATTTGTGCCCGCTAAGGTTTCACTACCATTGGACTGGCCATCCTCCGGAAGCCCCCTCTTGTGCCAGATGGGTCTACTGTCTGACCAACACCCATACCAACAACATAGCACCAATGACACTAAGACATCACAAATTATTTAGCCAAGTCCCGCCCACACAGGACACGTGGTGGTACGGTAAGGCGTAGCATCATGCGCTCGAAGACCGGTCCTTAACTGACTTGGGCGACTTGCCATAAAAACCCCTGGGCCTTAACCCTCACCAGATTAAGCCCGTGCATAAACCTGCACCCACCAATCATCCATTTCGCCCAAGTCCAAACCCATTTTTATTTTACTTTTCAAGTCATTTGTAAAACTCCCATGACTCACCAATGCCAAGAGTACAATTTAAACAATAATTGATTGTTGGCTGAAATTCCCCAAATAAACATGTTTGGTCTAAACGCATGGCTAAGCATGATTTTTCTCAAAATACTCTAGTTCATACTATCGTACCAACTAGGTTTGATCTATGGTGACAATATGTTTGCTTCAATTATCAAAGTTGGCCATACAAAGGATTTTCGGCATAACTATACATTTAAAGCAGGAATTTAAATTACTGATATAAATAAGCATGCAGTAATAATTTAAAACAGAATATAAGTAATTTGAAATAATGGGATCGATATGATCAAGGGTATAACTTGCCTCGCTTGAGGTGATGTTGTTTTTCTTAATGCATCACCTTAAGCGTAACGCCCGTGTTGAGGTAACGTTGTTTTTCTTAACAGGTCACCTAGTACTCACAAGTACAATCTTCAGGTAGTCCAAGTGTACGATCACGATGATCATACAGTCAAAATCAATCCTCTTATGTTGTTCTTCAATCGGCGTCAAATTTGATTCTCCGAAGTCGTCGAAATCTAATCGTGTAAATACGACCAAATTCAAATAAAATTGAAATAACAAAACAAAGGAACTCAAAATTAAAATAATTTAATTTAGTTAGCTAGATTACAATTTTATAAAGATTTTGCAACTTTAAGCACTCAAATCGGAGTTCAAATGCAAAAGATATGAATTTTGGAAGATTGGAAATACATGAAATGATAAGTTAGGGTTTAAAGGAATCATTGGTCAAATGAACTGAAAATTAAAGAATTTTGGTATGGTTGGCTAGATCTCTATTTTATATGAATTTAGGAATTTGAATCGACGAAATCGGAGTTCGTATGAGGGAGAACGAACCCCGGGAAGTTTTAAATCTAAATAAACCCTAAAATCAGATTTTATTGAATTTCTTGAATTATTTTTCTAAAGGAAATCCTAATTATTGCGCAAGATGACGTCAGCAGGGGATTTTCGGCTGAAAAGAAATAAAAGAAAAAGAAATTGGCTGTGGGACCCACTGTCATAGAAGGGTGCACCATGGACTAGGTTCATGAATGTTTTGGCTCGGGTGGAATCTGGGTGTGCCACGCGGGCAGGTGACTGGGCGACCACGTCGCTGCCACATGGGCCAAAAGGGAAAAGGTGGCAGCCATGTGGAGGTGAGTTGGCGTGCGGTGGCTGAGACGTGGCGATGCCACGTCAACTTGTGGCCGGCGTTGAGCCCGCCGGCGAACGGTGGCGATATGGCCTCCGACGAGGGTACCAGGAGCACGGGAGAGCTTCACTGAGTCAGGTTCTCACCTTGGATGCATGGAGACACGAATAATTCGCCGGTGGTGAGGTAAGAGGCGGAGGAGAGGGTCGGGCTCCGGTAAGCCTTGGGCCGAATGAGAGGGCGCAGAGGGACGGCGAGGTGGCGGCGATGCCGTGGGGTCGTCGGGGAGGCCGGGGAGTCGATGACGGCGGTGCTAGAGGCGGCGGAGAGTTGCTCGGCCGGCGGTGAAGAAAAGCCAAATCCGGCGACTAGGGGGCGAGGGAGGAGGAGTGAATGGTGGCGGTGGGATGAGCACATCGAGGCGGAGCCGGGGCGCTCTTTATAGGGGTCGGGGAAGCACGGGAGGCGAAGATCGGGTGCGGGAAAGGCGGCGGCGATGGCGCGGTTTCGGTGATTCCGTGCGTGAGTGAGGGGGAAATGAACGGAGATGGCGCGGCGCAGTTCGGGGGTTTTAATGCGCGTGTCCATTTGTGGAAAGGAGGCGAGAATCTCGGAATTGAGGAGCTCCGAGCGCGCGGCGATGGCGGCGGCTCAGGCGCGGCTGCGAGCAAGAAGACGCGGGGAGAAGAAGAGGGCGTGATCGTCGGATTTCGATCCGACGGTGGGGAGAGGAGGAGGGGGCGGTGAGGGCGTGGATGGCCCGGATGCCGTCGGATGAGAATCCGACGGTGGAAGGGAGTGAGAGGGGGAGAAAGAAAAGGCCGGGGTGGAGCGGGCTGGCTTGGGCCGGTGCGCGTGCGAGAGAGGGATTGGCCGGGTTAGATTAGGCCCAAAAGGATTTCTGGGTTTTTAAAATTGCTTTCTTAATTGATTTATTTCCAGAAATTCGAAATAGCTTTAGAAAATAGCAAATTAAATCCAAAAGTTCTAGAAAAATTCACAGAAATTCCTAGAGTTATTTTGGACTTAATTAAAATAGTTTCAACTTGAAGTTGGCTATAGTTTTTGCAAATAAATTGTTTTAGCTTTAAAATATTTAGGAAAAAGCTTTTAAAAACTCAGAAAATTCCAGAAATTATTTTAATTTTATTTTTCAGATCAAACCAACTGAAATTTCAAGGACTTCAAATAAATTTTAAATTTTGGACTTTTAGAACTTCAGAAATTCAACTAAGGCAATTAAACTCTTTCAAATCTCAGAAATTCCAATAAAACAATAACTTTATTTTATTTTATTTTGGTAACATAACCTTGGGATGTTACAAACTACCCCCCTTAAAAGGAATCTCGTCCCCGAGATTCGGAGTGGCTAGAAAGAAGACTAGGGAATACAAGGTTTTCAGCTGGAGTTGTTGTCGTTCACATCCTGCTCATCATCTGACAGAATTTGAGTTGTGACATTGCATGCACGCCCCTCGCCCGTAATTTTGCGCTTCTTGTTTGCTTGCATGATGTTGACTTCAGGGTTGACTGGGTTTGTTGCATGCTGCTTCTTTGGACATTTACTGGCGAAATGTCCAACCTCATGGCAGTAGAAGCATGTGATGCCTGCAACATAGGATGGGTCCTTCTGTGCCTGATCACCATCAGATGTGTTGGAGGGCTCCAAGTTGGTTGGGTTGTCTGCTGTTGGCTGGAGCTTGTCTTGATACGATGAGGTCCTTCTGGCTTTCGGAAAGCTTCCAGGGTTGAGCTTCTATGTAGCCATCCTTCTCTTGCGATTCTCCATTTCTCGGTGTTTGCCTTCTTGACGAATCGCCTTGTCGACTAGCCGTTGGAAGTCGGTATAATCTCGGGAAATCACCGCACGGACAAGTCATCGCTGAGTCCTTCAAGGAATTTTTCTTGCTTGTCTTCATCTCTTGTAACATCTCCCGTGCATAGCGTGCGATTGATTGAACTTGTGCGGTACTGCTCACCGAGAGGTTGCCTTGACGGCGTGCGGAACTCCTTCTTCTTGAGGGTCATCATGCGGAAGGATATGTGCATGGCGGAAAGCTCGCACAAATTCATTCCAGGTGATGGCTTGAGCATCAGCATGTGAGATGCTGAAGTTGTCCCACCATTCGGAAGCTGGACCCATGAGCTGGTGTGAAGCAAACAATACCCTCTCACGATCGGTGCACTGAGCAATATCCAACTTCTTACTAATCACTCGGAGCCAATCATCTGCATCCATGGGCTCTGTGCTGCTTGAATAAGTCGGCGGACGCATCCTCATGAATTCTGACATACTGGTCCTTTGGGGTGGTTGAGGTGGAGTTGGAGCTTGGGAAGCTGTAGCTTGTCGAACTTGATTGTTGTTGATGGACTGAGAGAGCAGTTCGATCAGACGGTTTTGATTGGCCATCATCTGCTGCCATTCCGTTCCATTGATTGTTGATGATGGTGGAATCGAGGCATTCCCTTCATTGTTGGTTCCACTTCCCGAGTGATGCGGGTTCACCATCTGTTGGTTTCTCCGGAGAGTTAGGGAAGGAGACAAGGGGAGGGAAGAAACAAATAGGAAGACCAAGGGGATAGTGTGAAACAATACTCCAAATGGAAGAACCAACTCAAAAAGCTTTACAACGTTCTATCGATTAAGATTCTCAATTTGGTGGAATGACTCAATGCACAGAATGAGTCTTGGCAACCCTATACTATATGGCTGAGCTGACATCGTATCTTCTGCTCGCGGTCTTCGATGATGATGTTTCCTTGACAGCCTCATGTCTTTTGGTCATGATCGTAATGGTAGGAGACGTGTTGACCAACTATAGAAATTTATAAGGGAAAGAGGATCCATTTAACTTTATAAAATGGGGAAGAGCGAATCAGGTGAGAAAGAATTGCTATGGAGAAGCTATAGATAGATGACCAAGATGAGGAGAGAACATTTTATTTTTCTTGTTATGTAAAATAAGTTTTGAAGTTTGCAACTAACGACCATTCTAACTAGGTCACGACCTACAGTCGATATGGCTCTGATACCAATTTGTCAGACCCGGGTATTAATACACCCAGATCCTCTCAGGTTTACGGACTAGTCCCATGATCGTAGCTAGTCCACACAGTAAACAAAATGATAACAAATTCATATCACGACTTTATTAATAAATAACAACAGAGTTGATTACAAAGGAGGCTTACAGGCCAACAATAAAATAAATACAGCGGAAGACGAAGAAGTAGTAGGGTCCAGCAATCTGCCACAGGCAATCGACGGGGGAAGCGGCCTAGTCGTCGGGGTCCACGTTGGTAGCAAAGTCCTTCTCCTCTGAAATTTTGTTGCATAAGCAAGAATGAGCACAACTTTCGTGCTCGCAAGTTACACCCGTCAAGTAACAGAATGACATGCATATGGATGTAACAAAGGATGGCTTATAGGGTCATTTGCATAAAGCAGCATTTTCTTTAAATACTTGTACTAAGTTCCAAAGCAGATATTCTATACTACAAATCTTTTGTAAATTCTCAGTTTTATAGTTAGATAACATTCACACATGAATGGTGAAGGACACCTTCCTATCACATGGCTTTCTGCCCAAATTCCCATCTGGATAAACCAGTTGTGAAGAAGTTTATTTTCAAACAAAACCAAAGTCTAACTTTGAGTAGTTCTGCTAGCATGTCCATAACCGCGGACACAGCTATTCGAATAGTTTTACACTCTACAGAGGTTGTACAGCTTTACCCACATGACAAGACTTCTCTAGTTTG
The DNA here is from genome assembly GCA_036346255.1 of Ampelocalamus luodianensis. Classification (NCBI taxonomy): domain Eukaryota; kingdom Viridiplantae; phylum Streptophyta; class Magnoliopsida; order Poales; family Poaceae; genus Ampelocalamus; species Ampelocalamus luodianensis. The sequence continues at coordinate 59,876,768 of CM070634.1, forward strand.
TCCGGCATATATCTATGCCACCACTCACTACCTTTGGTAAGCGGTCTAGAGCACATGTCGAGGCCTTTACAATGTTCTGTCTTAATGTATTTGTGCCCGCTAAGGTTTCACTGCCATTGGACTGGCCATCCTCCGGAAGCCCCCTCTTGTGCCAGATGGGTCTACTGTCTGACCAACACCCATACCAACAACATAGCACCAATGACACTAAGACATCACAAATTATTTAGCCAAGTCCCGCCCACACAGGACACGTGGTGGTACGGTAAGGCGTAGCATCATGCGCTCGAAGACCGGTCCTTAACTGACTTGGGCGACTTTCCATAAAAACCCCTGGGCCTTAACCCCGACTGATTAAGCCTGCATAAACCTGCACCCACCAATCATCCATTTCGCCCAAGTCCAAACCCATTTTTATTTTACTTTTCAAGTTATTTGTAAAACTCCCATGACACACCAATGCCAAGAGTACAATTTAAACAATAATTGATTGTTGGCTGAAATTCCCCAAATAAACATGTTTGGTCTAAACGCATGGCTAAGCATGATTTTTCTCAAAATGCTCTAGTTCATACTATCGTACCAACTAGGTTTGATCTATGGTGACAATATGTTTGCTTCAATTATCAAAGTTGGCCATACAAAGGATTTTCGGCATAACTATACATTTAAAGTAGGAATTTAAATTACTGATATAAATAAGCATGCAGTAATAATTTAAAACAAAATATAAGTAATTTGAAATAATGGGATCGATATGATCAAGGGTATAACTTGCCTCGCTTGAGGTGACGTTGTTTTTCTTAACAGATCACCTTAACAGAACGTTTGGTGTTGAGGTGACGTTGTTTTTCTTAACAGGTCACCTAGTACTCACAAGTACTATCTTCAGGTAGTCCAAGTGTACGATCACGATGATCATACAGTCAAAATCAATCCTCTTATGTTGTTCTTCAATCGGCGTCGAAATTTGATTCTCCGAAGTCGTCGAAATCTAATCGTGTAAATACGACCAAATTCAAATAAAATTCAAATAACAAAACAAAGGAACTCCAAATTAAAATAATTTAATTTAGTTAGCTAGTTACAATTTTATAAAGATTTTGCAACTTGAACCACTCAAATCGGAGTTCAAATGCAAAAGATATGAATTTTGGAAGATTGGAAATACATGAAATGATAAGTTAGGGTTTAAAGGAATCATTGGTCAAATGAACTGAAAATTAAAGAATTTTGGTATGGTTGGCTAGATCTCTATTTTATATGAATTTAGGAATTTGAATCGACGAAATCGGAGTTCGTATGAGGGAGAACGAACCCCGGGAAGTTTTAAATCTAAATAAACCCTAAAATCAGATTTTATTGAATTTCTTGAATTATTTTTCTAAAGGAAATCCTAATTATTGCGCAAGATGACGTCGTGAGGATTTTCACTGAAAAGAAATAAAAGAAAAGAAATTGGTATGGGACCCATCGTCATAGAAGGGTGCACCATGGACTAGGTTCATGAATGTTTTGGCTCGGGTGGAATCTGGGTGTGCCACGCGGGCAGGTGACTGGGCGACCACGTCGCTGCCACATGGGCCAAAAGGGAGAACGTGGCAGCCATGTGGAGGTGAGGTGGTGTGCGGTGGCAGTGATGTGGCGATGCCACATCAACTTGTGGCCGGCGTTGAGCCCGCCGGCGAACGCTGGCGATATGGCCTCCCACGAGGGTACCAGGAGCACGGGAGAGCTTCACTGAGTCGGGTTCTCACCTTGGATGCACGGAGACACGAATAATTCACCGGCGGTGAGGTAAGAGGCGGAGGAGAGGGTCGGGCTCCGGTGAGGAAGGTGCTCCGGTGAGCCTTGGGCCGAATGAGAGGGCGCACAGGGACGGCGAGGTGGCGGCGATGCCGTGGGGTCGTCGGGGAGGCCGGGGAGTCGATGACGGCGGTGCTAGAGGCGGCGGAGAGTTGCTCGGCCGGCGGCGAAGAAATGCCAAATCCGGCGACTAGGGGGCGAGGGAGGAGGAGTGAATGGTGGCAGTGGGATGAGCACATCGAGGCGGAGCCGGGGCGCTCTTTATAGGGGTCGGGGAAGCACAGGAGGCGAAGATCGGGTGCGGGAAAGGCGGCGATAAGCGCAGCTTCGGTGATTCCGCGCGTGAGTGAGGGGAAATGAACGGAGATGGCGGCGCGCAGCGGGGTTTTAATGCGCGTGTCCATTTGTGGAAAGGAGGCGAGAATCTCGGAATTGAGGAGCTCCGAGCGCGCGGCAATGGCGGCGGCTCGGGCGCGGGTGCGAGGAAGAACACGCGGGGAGAAGAAGAGGGCGTGATCGTCGGATTTCGATTCGACGGTGGGGAGAGGAGGAGGGGGCGGTGAGGGTCTGGATGGCCCGGATGCCGTCGGATGAGAATCCGACGGTGGAAGGGACTGAGAGGGGGAGAAAGAAAAGGCCGGGGTGGAGCGGGCTGGCTTGGGCCGGCGCGCGCACGAGAGAGGGATGGGCCGGGTTAGATTAGGCCCAAAAGGATTTCTGGGTTTTTAAAATTGCTTTCTTAATTGATTTATTTCCAGAAATTTGAAATAGCTTTAGAAAATAGCAAATTAAATCCAAAAATTCTAGAAAAATTCACAGAAATTTCTAGAGTTATTTTGGACTTAATTAAAATAGTTCCTATTTAAAGGTGGCTATAGTTTTTGCAAATAAATTGTTTTGGCTTTAAAATATTTAGGAAAAAGCTTTTAAAAACTCAGAAAATTCCAGAAATTATTTTAATTTTATTTTTCAGATCAAACCAACTAAAATTTCAAGGACTTCAAATAAAGTTTAAATTTTGGACTTTTAAAACTTCAGAAATTCAACTAAGGCAATTAAACTCTTTCAAATCTCAGAAATTCCAATAAAACAATAACTTTATTTTATTTTATTTTGGTAACATAACCTTGGGATGTTACAGTTCTCAAACCACGGCATGCTGCATGCGAAGATCAGTACAAATTGGTCGAATCGGAACAGTAGTCGATTTGTGGTAAATATGATTTGCCGATCAAAATCCTAAGTAAAAATTGCATAGATTGGATCTCTGTTTTTTTACGAATGTCGATACCGCGAGGGGCGCTGCCCCTTCGAACCCCGCGGGGGGAAACCACCTCGAACCCCTATCCGGTAGATTGTGATTCTATGCATAAACTTGTTTTTGCAGGATGTATGTGACCAGTATGGCCTAATGTGTATGTGATGCATGTTTGTAATATTTCGTGACCTGCGTGTCATGGGTTCGGCAACACGGCCGGAGCCAATGTGTTGTCAAAGTATTGTATAAACGGCTGCGTGCCGACTTGTGATGATTCCTAGTATCCATGTATTTTATTACTAGCTGTTATGAGTAATAGCTTATATTAGTACTCGAAGGACACATCACTTGGAGGGATGGCACACATGAACCATGGAGATGGAGATCATCATGGCGGACAGTGATGAGGACATCACTCCTTCGGATACACACACTACACAAAATCCTACGGATCCAGCTATAAACTACAAGGCCCGATGACAAGAGCTCGTGCACGCCACTTAAATTATGAGGTGAGCTCGTTTCTAGGTGCTAATAATTTATCTATGCGAGAATGGTATACTACCTAATAATTGTGATCTGTTGTTACTTAGGAATAATGGATCCCCAAGGTCTACGACTGTGTCTACAAGCCCTACGACCAGATCCCGCGGCGCTATGACCAAGTCTCAAGATCCTCGACTAGGTTCGCGGCGCTCACGACTGGACCGGCGGCGCTACGACCAAGTCTCAAGATCCTCGACTAGGTTCGCGAGCGCTACGACCAGACCATCCAGCGCTACGACCACATCTCAAGCTCCTCGACAAGGTTCGCCAAAGACTACGACTGCACCCGATCGGCGCTACGACTAGGTCTCACGCTCTGACCGACCATTAGGTGCTGCGACACCGTTTTGGGCCTAATAGGGCCTTGTAAGCGTGTCGGGGTCAAAGCCTAGGTTGTGTACGCCTCTCCCCATGGTCGCACAACCCTAGGTCAACCCCCTCACGTTACCCCCCCATATATATATATGCAGCAGCCGCCACAGTTTAGGGTTGGGTTGTTCTTAGATTATTCTGCCACTTTGCAGTTTCGCCGTTTATCGGTTTGAGGAACCCCATATTTGTGAACTTAATTCATATCTGCAATACAATTCAGATTGCATCTTCCTTGTTCTTGTGAGTTGCTTCGATTGCTTGCAGGAACAATAACCCTCGTGGTAAGGTCGATCGTGTGCGAGCGTGGTTGATAACGACAGTCGTGCGGGTGTAGCGAATTGCGAGGTGACGATCTGCTGGTCGAAAGCCTCAAAGCGTCAACGTCCTCACGACGAAACCAATCGAACCTATCGGAAGATCGGGACACCGTGACTCATCATTTGGTATCAGAGCGAAGGTTTCCCGTTAGGTAATCTCGTTTATCCCCTTTTGTTAGTTGTTTTCCATCACCTATAGTCCAGAAAATTGCCCTACAAAAAGTTTTAGATCTTAGTCTTTCCGCTGTCCAAACCACGTTGTGCCTTTCGCAATTTTGTTTTCAGTATTCGCGTTGTTGAGTTCGAGTCCATCGTCGGTGTCTTTGTTGCCGGTCTAGTCGTCGTGATCTAGTTTGTAGCGTCGAGTCTTTGCTGTTTTGGTCATCGTGTATCTCGACTTGTCCTTTGTTGCATCCGTTGCAATTAGGGTTTGTCTGCTATAGCCGAGAATTGAGTCACCCCCCATCCGACCACTTACTCGTGACACCACCCCTATCCGACCACTTACTCGAGCCAACATTCCCATCCAACCACCTACTCGGGTTCGACCACCCAGTCGGATTCGACCACCTACATCGAGTTCGACCACCTCGTCGGATTCGACCACCTACTCGAGTTCGACCACCTGCTCGAGTATTCGCCCCTGGCAAGTCTATCTGTTTCTGGTTGCTCTCGGACACCCACACACTCATCATATCGTGTTCGACCCAACAAGGACCGAGAAGAAATCCCATAGCCGAAACAGAGATAGCCAAAGTTCAGAGAGAGAGAGAGAGTATCTTTTTATTACCTTATTACCCCTGCTCTCCGGAAAAAGTTTGTGACCTATATCTATCCTTAGGCCTGAAAAGGGGTTTTGAAGAGTTGTGAGTCAAGGTCACTTGCAAAAAAAAAAAAAAAAAGAGGAATCCTAGGTTGAGTTTTCGTCAGTAAAAAAAAAGAAGAAGAAGAAAGAATCAAAAAAAAAAGAGAAAAGAAAAAGAGAATCAAAAAGAAAAAGAGACCATCTTAGTTGGCTCACGACCACCCTCAGTTGGTCTACGACAACCCACCAGAGCTCCACGACCACCCACAGAGATAACGGTTGCTTTGCAACTTTGTTCTTTTGAGCTTGTATCTACCCTATCTTTCGGCTTGCTTGAGCTAGTGCTAGGAGCGCGTTTGGACCAAAAATCGTGACGAGTCTCGTGGACTTTGATTTAACATTGCTAATCTGATTTCATTATTGCTGCTCCTTGCTACTAAACATTTCCTGTCCGAGCTCCACGTACTTTTGGCCCTCAGATTTGGATCCTCGCATTCGCCTCCGCCGTAGTCATACATCCCACCCTCTCCGATCAGACCACCTTCTGCAATTTGGTAAGAAATTCATAAGAGCTTGGTAAGACGCTTGAGAGTGTGTGATTCCACCTTCCACCACCTAGTAGTTGATAGGGATAATATCTTTGTGTTGCCTTTTGTCTTCTACTAACCATGGCAGGTGAGGAATTGGATGCGCAAGAGTTTGTTATGGGGGGAGAGCTCACTAGGGTGTTGGATGAGCACCGTGATGCTATTAATGACAACATTACTAGGAAGTTTACGACAACAAATGCTACACTGCAACAACTCAAGGAAAGTATTGCGATGCTCAATGCACGCATTGAAGGATTGGCCAATCAACCACCGAACAATGGGCGTGTGGATCCTCAAGGTGCAGCCCATGACCATGAGATCGACAACGATAATGAGATGCGCAACCGCGATGCCCTTGATGCACGACAACAGAACCGATTGAACTTCAACCGTCAAGGTATGAGAGGTAATAACTTTCCGCAACATAATGCACGTGATAATGATGATCCATATGCTAAAGTCAAGTTCACTATACCATCTTTTGCGGGTGCTTATGATGCTGAAGTATATTTAGATTGGGAGATGACGGTAGAACAGAAATTTAATGCTCACTTAGTTCCCGAAGTCATAGAGTTAGGCAACCTACAAGTGAATTTAAAAATTTTGCCATCATTTGGTGGAGTAGAGTATGCAATGATGGATTAGCGCCTACTACATGGGATGCTTTAAAGGTTGCTATGCGTAACAGATTTATTCCACCCTCTTTTAAAAGGGACTTGCGTAAGAAATTGCAGCGTTTAAACCAAGGCAATAGATCTGTAGAAGAATATTATCAGGAGCTACAAATTAGTATGTTGCGTTGTGATATTATTGAGGATGAAGAGGCTGCTATGGCACGTTTTTATGGAGGACTAATACGTGAAATTCAGAACATAGTTGACTACAAAGAATATGATAGTGTTCCTAGATTGTTCCACCTTGCTTGTTTGGCAGAAAAAGAATTGCAGGGTCGACAGCAGAGGCCAAGGAACCCTTTTGGAAGCACGTCTACACCACGATCAACATCAGGGCACGTTAAAACAGTCCAACCTTCAGCTACGCGGTCTGCTGCCCCCTTTTCGAGTAGGGCGCGTTCAGCAGCACCTCCGACACCAACACATGCACCCGAGGTAAACAAATCTACTAGTGTGCAGGCCCCAGCCAAGAGTTCTTCTTCGGTTGCTTCCACAGGTCGTCGATCGGGATTATTTGCCATCGTTGCAAGGGAATGGGCCATGTCATGAGGGATCGCCCAAGTCGTGAGCCTACCTTGCCACCAAGACGGAGGTTATGTAAGTGCTAGTGATATTGAGGATGAGTATGTGCTTGCGGCTAACATTGCGGTGGAGGAGATGAGACAGCATAAAGGATCTTGATGATGTGGAAGAACAAGTAGCCTGCTGTTGACACGTGGACCGATGTGAGCCTTGTTGCGCAATGAGTCTTGAGCGCACAACCGGAGAGAGCGGAGCAAAATCAGCGCACAACTTGTTCCAATCCAGATTCTCGTGAAGGAGAGAGCTGCAGAGTCATCATTGATGGAGGAGTTGCAACAACCTTGCAAGCTCCGAGATGGTCAAGAAGCTTGGTTTGACCACACAACCACACCCACGTCCCTACTACATCCAATGGTTCAATTCGTGTGGTAAGTTAAAGGTAAACAAAGTTGTGAGAGTACAATTTTTAGCTGGTAATTACAAAGATAGTACCGACTTTAATGTAGTGCCTATGCAAGCATGCTCGTTGTTGCTCGGTAGGCCTTGGATATATGATAATGATGTTTTGAACCATGGTAAAGCTAATACCTACTCATTCTCACATAGGGGTAAGAAGATTAAGTTGTTGCCTTTGACACGTACTGAAATTGTGAAAGATGAAGTAGAGCGTGCTAACAATGAAAGAAACACCAATGAACATAATTCTGAAAATCAGCAAGTAGCGAAACATGTTTACCCACCTAAAAAGGAGAAAGTGGCGCCTAGTTCCAAGGCCGAGGGAATTAAATTGAAAGGGTGTGTCATGCTTGCCACTAAATCTGAGCTTGCTGAAATTTGTGATAATGAGCTGCTATGCTATGCTTTGATATGCAAAGATGCTTTATTTTCACTTGAAGATATATCTAGCTCTTTGCCCCCTGCTGTTGCTAATCTTTTGCAGGAGTATGTGGATGTATTTCCAGCTGATATACCCCCGGGGTTGCCCCCTATTCGATTTTCTAAAATGGCACATTTTATACCTTGTCACAAGAGCGGTGATGCTACAAACATAGCTGATTTATTTTTTTCGAGAAATCATTCGCTTACATGGAGTGCCCAATACTATTGTCTCGGATCGCGACACAAAATTTTTGAGCCACTTTTGGCGATCACTTTGGAACAAATTGGGGACAAAGCTGCTGTTTTCTACTACGTGCCATCCCCAAACTGATGGACAAACGGAGGTTGTCAACCGCACGTTATCCACCATGTTGCGGGCTGTTTTAAAGAAGAATTTGAAGATGTGGGAAGAGTGTTTACCGCACATTGAGTTTGCTTACAATAGGTCTGTAACAGCCCTAACTTAGGGTTTGTATTTCAAATGTAAAATTTTTAGGAGGAATAAAAACTTTTGTTGTCTCTTCAAATCATTTGGAAGTTTTCCAAATTTTCCCTAGCAATTTCCATTTTCTAGAATTAAATTCTTGTGAATGGAAATTGTTGTCAGCAAATTCTTAGCTTTCAAACTTGTGATCGTCCTCTGAAATTATTTTTCCTATCATCTTGATCATCCTATCTACCTCTCTGAATTATTTCACAATTTTTAGATTTTATTTGGTATTTCAAATGGCCAAGTCAAACCAGTTTAGAAATCTGGTCAAACCCTAGTTCAACAGCTTGTGAATTTTCTCCAGAACAATGCGGTGCATAAAAGGTTCTGGAAAATTTATGAGGTGTTGTTCTCTTCCCAAAGTATCTACCATAAAAATTTCAGAATTTTTGGAGCCCTGGAGCTATCTCTAAAAATTCCCCAAACCTTCTCTGTCTTTTAAATCAAATTCTAAAAATCTCGTTCCTCGCCCGAACCCAACTCGGGCTCGCGTCCGGCTCGCACACTTGGTTCGGTCGCGTCAACTAAACGCACCGCCCGAGTCCAATTGATCGCGACCGTCCGATGCAAATCGAACGATCCACGCCGCATGCGCAACCGACTGTCCGAATGCATACATCAATCTCGACCGCCCATCTCGGATCCAACGGTCAAGATCTTTCCGATCGAGTAGAACCTCGGCTCGCACCGCTTTGCTCTCGCCGGCCGACATGTGGGTCCCACCGCCAAGACGACCTCGTCTTCTCCGCACCTCACCGGAGCTCACGGCGGCGCGCATGCTTGCCACGTCCCTCGTCGCTGCCACCTTTTTGTCCTCGTGTCAGCCCGTGAAGCATCGCCGGGATCTCATCTACCCACTGAGCCCATCCACTACCCTTCGCGTCCATTCTCGTGTTTTCTCCGCCCAAATTTCCTTTCCGGCCGGAGAAGAACCCGAGAGCAACGCCGCCGTGTTAGCGCCGCCCTCGAGCCCGTGACCGCACCGCTGTGATCCACGCTCGACGCCGCCTCCATTTTTCCCATCTCGAGCTCTCGGTGTCCAGTGTATCGCCGGGGGCGTGTCCGTCGTCTCCGCCTCCGGTGATCTCGGCCCCGCAAGCTCATCTGCGTTCTGGTGAGTTCCTAGTATCGACTTTTGGTCCTTTAGGATCGCAATCGACCACTGAGTCTAACCGTGACCTTGTTTAACTCTTTGGTGCTTCACCGAGGCTTTGCGACGCCTTCTTCTCCAAGCTCGGTAAAGCGCCGCCGTGTCAATTCCGGGCGCCACCATCCTCCTCCATCATCAAAATCGTGGGCTTATCGTTCCTGGTGTCTCCGCGATCCCGTGGCGCACCTTCTCGGCCGCCGAAGTCTGTAGCATCTTCTCCGCGAGCACCGCACTTTCTTCTCCGCCTCCGGCCGTCGTGAGCTCATCTCCGTCGACCATTGGGCTCCGCGTCACCGTCATCGAGTTCGCGGGGTCCTTGCGAACCCGAAGGTACCACTCTTTCGCCCGAAACCTCCGGTTTGCAAGATCATTGCTGCGCGCCGCCGCCGCCGTTCGTGCTCGCGGTGAACCGCGGTGATGATTAGTTTAACTCTAATCATGTTAACCTTGAGTCTCGAATTGTGGGCCCTCTCGTAATCGTGTTTAGTAAACCTTAATCCTACCGTTGTGTTATTTTCTTAGTCACCGCCATGTGGGCCCATGCTGTTAGTTGTTAGTTGTGTAGCTCTGATAATGTGTGTTCTCTGTTGGGAAGCGTGTTTCTTTGTGAGGGTAGGTTAGGTTTGCACTTTGGTAAGCCAAGACGTATTCTCGAATCGCGCTTCGACGCCACCTTATGCGCGATCCGCTCTGTCGTTTTGCGCGGGCCCGCCGTCGATGGTTGGGGCTAGCGTGCGTCGGTAAAAGAAGTGTTAAGTGCTTTAGTATTTCAAATGCTTTTACATTGCCTTCGTTAAATCAATTAAACTTAGAAAATGCATAACTAATTCAATTTTTATCTAAATCGCATGAATCAAGTGCTGTTAATTTTCATTTTAAATGTATTATTTACTAAAATTAGTTTCATCCATGTCTCTGTAGCAAAAATCTGTTAATTAATAAAATGATGTCTTATGTATCTTCTAAATTAGAAAATGCATATCTCTTCCAATAATTGTCCAAATTCAATGAACCCGATTCTCAGAAAATTTCATTTTCAGTATACTAACTATTAGGATAGGTTTTGCACAATCGTTTCTGTTCATGAAAATTTGTTGAGTAATTAACTAGTGACTTGTTGTGTTTTTAGCTTAGAAAATTCATAGAAAATTGCTAATAACTTAAAATGATTTGTTCTCTGTTTCTAAAATTTTGTTATTTCATGCTTAGGCTCTTGTGTGAGTTTTGGCTTGTTTTGATGTTGTTGTATGTTTGAGTTTTGTCGGTGTTATTCGTTCTATTTGTCGTTATGTTCGATCGTTAGGCTTCGATATTTGCGGCAACCCCGAGGACGATCCTCCGCACCATATTGAGCAACAATGACCAGCAAGCGCTTTGATCATGATAATCCCAAGATTTAAATTCTAATATTTTGTTTCAATTGTATGTATGCATTGCTTAATTTGTGTTAAAATGGATTAGTTAAATCAGTGTTGCATATCCTGTAGACAAATATTGATCTCTACTACCCGAGCCTAGGATATTTGCTTTGTGATTAGAGATCATTGGATGATTTCTTGTCACTTAGTAGATACGATTTCAGCGCTTAGACATGCTTAGTATCGGTAGAATCAAGGCGGTTATCGACTTTAGTCGGTAACCTTGATCACACAAAATTTACTACAACTTTATGTTTCAGATTTTGCTATGCTTACTTGCAAAACTAAAACCAAAAACAAAAATGATTTAGACGCGCACAATGGTAAGATTGGTGTGATCTGTTGGGTGTGATCGAAAGGTGCCCGGTCAATTAAGGACCGAACATCTTGTGAGTTTCATTATCCAGCATTTCGGCGTGCTAACCACACTAGAGGGTATGGGACCTCTCTTGACCTAGTACTTTGGCGTGTATTGGTCCCGGTCGCAGGAGGTCGCAGAGGGACGGAGGTGGGAGCATGGTAGTTGTCCAAAAGCTTTATCTGAGTGGGTAGTTGTCTTTCGGCTTTACCATGTAAGCGTATGGGTTTCTATCCATACGAGCGGCTCGGGTTGTTACACAATATTGGAAACAGTCTCGTAGGACTTAGCTGTGCCGGCATACCTTCGGAAGTGTGCTTTGGCTTAAAGGCAGTCTGAGGTGTGGGTACAGTGGTACACCCTTGCAGGGTTAAAAACTATTCGAATAGCCTCGTCCTAGGTGATGGACACGCTTGGGTAAGCTTATCGAGAGTTAGACTACAACCTTTTAAAATTAAAACTTGCAGGGTGGTACGAATCTGGGGATTCGTGCTATGTTGTGGTGACTATTGGGATAGTCACTTCTAGGTGGTTACTCGTACCTATCTTTATTTCGCAGTTATTTCATCAGTAAAAATGAATTGCAAACTTGCCTTTAAACCATATTATATTATTGCAAATGAAAATTGGCTTTATGCAAATGAAACATATGGCCTCCACCGATAAGCTTTGCATGTAGCATATGAACAGTCCGCTAGTTCACACGTCGGTCTTGCGGGTACAAAGACAATCTTTGTACTCGGTGCTTTGCTTAATGTTTTGTTGCAGAGGAAGAAGGTGAGCCTCGTGGTCCTCACTCGTGAGTCAGTGTTGCCGCTTCTTGGGCGACTAGACTTGGCGGTCCGGTCAGATGCCTTGTGGGTTGAAGGCACGCTGATTGGCTTTGTTTATAGCCATGTTATGGCACTTTTGCTTCCGCTGTCGTTCTTGTCTATTTGTGTATCTTGTGGCCTGTCGGCCTTTGTCTGTAATAACTCTACTATTTGTTTATCTTCCGTTTGTAGTGTAATGTTTGGACTCTATGTTTTGAATGGAGTTGATGTCTAATTTTGTAACGAGGTGCGATATCGCTCGAAGTATACATATCTCGAGGATCGCTTTATTTGATTTGTGATGCTAGGACCGGTGGTTGGTTACATTACAAGCCAAATAAACCGGGTCCTCGTAGTTGGTATCGAGCCATTCGTAGTAGTAACCCAAGCATAGCCGCCCTTAGGATATTTTGAAAGTCTTATTTTCAAATTATAAAAGGTTTATGAAAACCTAGGCGATTCTCGATTTTATTCCTTACCTATCTTAGCTTTCTACTCTCATCTTACTCTAATTTAAGTTTTGAAACTTGGTTTCTCTCTTTCCTATCAAAAGATAGTTAATACCTGTAGAATCGGTCTTTGGGAGAACCATAGAGAATTAGTTTAATTAAAAATTTGTGGGGCATAAGGGTAAGATATGTATGAGTTTGCTAAGTGTCCGATCTTTGTCGGTTGGTTTTGTAACTTAAAAGTCTTGTGCTTGTTTTGTCTTTGTTAGTAAGTTAATTGCAGTGGGTATTGACTTCGTGTTTTCCGCTATTGTTAACTTGTCTTAGTGAAACAGATGGCCGGAGAACGCGCAGCCAAGAAGTGGTCATGATGAGGAGCTTCCTCCTCCAACCATGGTGAGGTTCTCGCCGATCGAGCGAAACCGCATGGACCGACGCGCATCTTGGAGGTTATTGCTAGGAATACCTCCACTCGCCGTGGTGGCGCCACCGGACTCGCGGGGGACTTGCAGAGTTCCTCCGTACACAGCCGCCGACTTTCTCCCGCTCCGAGGACCCTCTCGATGCGGATGATTGGCTGCGCATGGTTGAGCGGAAGCTCAACATAGCTCAGTGCCAGGCGCCGGACAAGGCACTCTTCGCGTCCCACCAGCTTGAGGGCGCGGCACTCTCATGGTGGGAGAACTATCTCGCCATGCAGCCCGCGGGCCATGTGGTCGCGTGGGAGGAGTTCAGGTCAGCTTTTCGTCGGGCCCACATCCCTGATGGCCTGATGAAGTCAAGAAGAAGGAGTTTCGCGCTCAAGCAAGGGCGCAAATGCGTGACGAGTACTTGTACGAGTTCAATCATCCGCTCGTTATGCTCCGGGGAGGTGGCCTCGAGATGAGGCTAAGCAGAGAAGTTTATGGATGGCTTGTCCGAGGAGCCGCAGGACAAGCTATCTATTGTGGACTTCTCGCACTTTCGTGCCTTGGTAGATAAGGCCATTGTTGCCGAGCATAAGGCAAAGGCGCTGGCGAGTCCCGCAGCGCAAATGGGAGGCACATCGCCTACTCACGCCACCTCGTTCGTCCTCGGTGGGCGGCCCGATGGCCGTTCTTTTGCTCCACCGCGCCGAGACCATCTCGCACCAGCTCCTCGCCCACCGCAGCCGTGTTTCAGCCACGTGCGCTGCGATCCAAGACAGCGGCCTCCGCAATCCGGCGGCCGAGGTGACTTGTTTTATTGCCACAACAAGGGCCATTATGCGAATGCTCGCCTCGAGTGTTGCGGCAGCCCTCGCCCTAATGGAGGACGCGGCGGGAGAGCGGTCACCGCGACGACTGTAAGATTATTCGAAGACCCGAGTGCGGCAATGGTCGAGTGAACCACCTTTCACCGAGGAGGCTCGGGAGGCGCCGGATGTTGTGATTGGTATACTTCTTGTTAATTCTCGTCCCGCTGCAGATTATTTGATTCGGAGCATCGCATTCTTTATTTCAAGATCATTTGCTGCTGCTAGTGGTCTTCACCGTGTTCCTTTGAAGTTCCTTTGCTCATCCGCTCTCGGGTCGGAAATGAGAGCCGATTCTGATGTCGGGATGTTCCTATCATAGTTGAAGGAGTGGGATTTTGGCAAATCTCATTCTCGCTCGCCAATGAGTCCGGATGTGATTCTTGGCATGGATTGGTTGTCCCAACACTTGGGGCAAATCGATTGTGCAGGAAGATTGTCTATCTTACCAGCCCTTCGGTGAGCAAGTCGGTTTTCGCCACGGCTTGGGGCCCGTGTCTTTGTGCATTAGAAGCGGCCACCTTGCGGTTCGGGATGTTCCCATAGTATCGACTTTGAGGATGTCTTTCTGAAGATTTGCTCGGATGCCTCGGTTCGAGATCCGAGTTTGCCATCGAGTTGCTGCCCGTGCGCTCCGATTTCAAGGCGCCAGACGGATGCCTCCCAATGAGCTAGAAGAATTGAAGAAGCAGCTTGGTGAGCTCCAAGCAAAGGGTTTCATCCGTCCCAGCCATCTCCTTGGGGTTGTCCGGTGATCTTTGTGAAGAAGAAGGACAAGACTTTGCGCATGTGTGTTGACTACCGCCCTCTCAATGAAGTGACGGTGAAGAACAAATATCCTCTGCCCGCATTGATGATCTTTTGACCGCTTGTCCGGAGCTCGTGTGTTCTCCAAGATTGATCTCGAGATCGGGCTATCATCAAGTCCGGATCGTACGAGGATATTCCAAGACGGCTTTCACTACTCGTTATGGCACATGCGAGTACACCGTCATGTCTTTCGGTTTGACCAATGCTCCAGCGTTGTTCATGAACCTTATGAATTCCGTATTCATGGAGTATTTGGACAAATTTGTGGTGGTCTTCATTGATGACATTCTTATCTATTCCAAGATCAAGCGAGCATGCCGAGCATCCAAGATTGTTTTGAGCAAGTTGCGGAGCATCACCGTATGCGAAGTTCAAGAAATGTGAGTTCGTTGAAGGAAGTGGCATTCTTGGGCCATGTTCTTTCAGTGGAGGCATAGTGTGGATCCCAAAGAAAGTCACGATGTTCTATCTTGCGCCACCCAAGTCGATCCATCGATGTGCGGAGTTTTCTTGGTTTAGCGGCTACTATCGCCGCTTTATCGAGAACTTCTCCAAGATCGCAGTCGATGACCGAATTGCTCAAGAAGGACAAGAAGTTTGTATGGTCCTCTGCTTGTGATGAGAGCTTTCGGGAGCTCAAACAATGATTGACTTCACTCCAGTCCTTACTCTTCCTGATATCCACAAGAGCTTCGATATTTATTGCGATGCCTCTCGTCGGGACTCGGATGTGTTCTTATGCAGAAGGCAAGGCGCTTGCCTATGCATCTAGGCAACTGAGGCCTCATGAGCTCAATTATCCCACCCATGATTTAGAGCTTGCTGCAGTAGTTCATGCACTCAAGATTTGGCGGCATTATTTGATCGGAAATCGCTGTGAGGTGTATTCCGATCACAAGAGTTTGAAATACTTGTTCACTCAGCCAGATTTGAACCTCAGGCAGAGGAGATGGTTGGAATTAATCAAAGATTATGACATGGGTATTCAGTATCACCCTGGCAAGGCCAATGTGGTTGCTGATGCACTTAGTCGAAAGGTGTATTGCAATACTTTGATGATCCAAGAGCGACAACTGCGCTTCTTGCGAATTCCAAATGCCTCAACTTGGGTTTGGTTGAGCATGGTTCCTTGTCGCCTTGGTTGTGCAACCAACCTTGGTGGATCGATCAAGGCGACAAAGAATCGATGATGGTGTGGGTAAAATCAAGCAAAACATCAGGAATGGATCAGCCAAGTGTTTCACAGAGGATGAGCACGGTGTTGTATGGTTTGGGCAGCGTCTCGTGGTCCCAAAGATCCCCGAGTTGCGGGATTTGATCCTTCAGGAAGCCCATGATTCGCCTTTGTCCATCCATCCCGGGGCTACCAAGATGTACCAAGATCTGCGGCAGAAGTTCTGGTGGACTCGCATGAAGCGCGAGATTGCCGGGTTCGTTGCCAGATGCGACGTATGTTGTCGCGTGAAGGCCGAGCATCGGCGTCGGCGAGTCTCCTCCACCCTTGCCTATACCGAGTGGAAGTGGGATTCGTTGGTATGGACTTCATCACCGGTTTGCCCTGCACTTCTTCGGGGAAGGATGCTATCCGGTGGTTATTGATGATTGACGAAGTAGCACATTTTCTCGCCAGTGTGTACGGCCCTCGCCACATAAATTGGCGCACCTCTACATATCCCGCATTGTGAGTTTGCATGGTGTGCCACGGACGATGGTGTCGATCGTGGTTCTCTTTTCACTTCCGACTTTGGCACGATCTACGAGGAGGCCATGGGTACCGTCTTACTTTCAAAGACCGCCTACCATCCTCGCATCGATGGTCGACAGAGCGCTCAATCAGTGCTTGAAGATATGCTCCGTGCTTGTGTCCTTTCCTATGGGAAGAATTGGGAGAAGTGCCTACCACTTGCCGAGTTCTCCTACAACAACAGCTTCCAGCTAGTCTCGGCATGGCACCGCTTGAGGCCTTGTATGGGAGGCGATCGAGACCCCGTTGAACCGGTCGAACCGTGAAAGGCGGTTCTTTGGCCCGATTCCATCAATGAGGCCGAAAGCCAAGTGCGCTTGATTCGTGAGCACTTGCGCGTAGCTCGCCTAAGCGTAAGAGTTATGCAGGTCGGCGTCGCCGTGAGTGAGTTTCCACCCAATGACTTGGTGTATCTCAAAGTCTCACCTCTGAAGGGACATCGCCGTTTGGTGTCAAGGGCAACCGCTCTCGATATGTCGGGCCGTATCGCATCATCAAGAGTGTGGGAGCGGTTGCATACAAGTTAGAATTGCCAGCTACACTTGAGGGGGTGCATGATGTTTTCCATGTGTCGCAATTGAAGAAGTGCCTTCGTGTTCCTGTGGAGGAAACGCCCTTGGAAAATATCGACGTGCAAGAAGATCTGTCTTATCGTGAGCGTCCCGTTCGTATCCTCGAAGAAGCTGAACGCAGAACAAGGAACCGTGTGCTCAAGTTCCTTAAAGTTCAGTGGTCAAACCACTCCGAGGATGAAGCCACTTGGGAGCGGGAAGACCGCCTTCGAGCAGATTACCCATCCTTCTTCTCCCAGTGATCAGAATATCGGGGCGAGATTCCTGTAAGGGGGGGAGATTTGTAACAGCCCTAACTTAGGGTTTGTATTTCAAATGTAAAATTTTGAGGAGGAATAAAAACTTTTGTTGTCTCTTCAAATCATTTGGAAGTTTTCCAAATTTTCCCTAGCAATTTCCATTTTCTAGAATTAAATTCTTGTGAATGGAAATTGTTGTCAGCAAATTCTTAGCTTTCAAACTTGTGATCGTCCTCTGAAATTATTTTTCCTATCATCTTGATCATCCTATCTACCTCTCTGAATTATTTCACAATTTTTAGATTTTATTTGGTATTTCAAATGGCCAAGTCAAACCAGTTTAGAAATCTGGTCAAACCCTAGTTCAACAGCTTGTGAATTTTCTCCAGAACAATGCGGTGCATAAAAGGTTCTGGAAAATTTATGAGGTGTTTTGCTCTTCCCAAAGTATCTACCATAAAAATTTCAGAATTTTTGGAGCCCTGGAGCTATCTCTAAAATTCCCCAAACCTTCTCTCGCTTTAAATCAAATTCTAAAAGTATCGTTCTCGGCCCAACCCAACTCGGGCTCGCGTCCGACTCGCACACTTGGTTCGGTCGCGTCAACTAAACGCACCGCCCGAGTCCAATTGATCGCGACCGTCCGATGCAAATCGAACGATCCACGTCGCATGCGCAACCGACTGTCCGAATGCATACATCAATCTCGACCGCCCATCTCGGATCCAACGGTCGATCTTTCCGATCGAGTAGAACCTCGGCTCGCACCGCTTTGCTCTGCCGCCGACATGTGGGTCCCACCTGTCAAGATCGACCTCGCCTTCTCCGCACCTCACCGGAGCTCACGGCCGCGCGCGCATGCTTGCCACGCCCTCGCCGCCGCCACCTTTTTGTCCTCGTGTCACCGTGAAGCATCGCCGGATCTCATCTACCCATCGAGCCTATCCACTACCCTTCGCGTCCATTCTCGTGTTTTCTCCGCCCAAATTTCCTTTCCGCCGGAGAAGAACCCGAGCAACGCCGCCGTGTTAGCGCCGCCGAGCCCGTGACCGCACCGCCGTGATCCACGCCGACGCCGCCTCCATTTTTCCCATCTCGAGCTCTCGGTGTCGAGTATCGCCGGGCGTGTCCGCTGCCTCCGCCTCCGGTGATCTCGGCCCCGCAAGCTCATCTGCGTTCTGGTGAGTTCCTAGTATCGACATTTGGTCCTTTAGGATCGCAATCGACCACTGAGTCTAACCGTGACCTTGTTTAACTCTTTGGTGCTTCACCGAGGCTTTGCGACGCCTTCTTCTCCAAGCTCGGTAAAGCGCCGCCGTGTCAATTCCGGGCGCCACCATCCTCCTCCATCATCAAAATCGTGGGCTTATCGTTCCTGGTGTCTCCGCGATCCCGTGGCGCACCTTCTCGGCCGCCAAGTCCGTAGCATCTTCTCCGCGAGCACCGCACTTTCTTCTCCGCCTCCGGCCGTCGTGAGCTCATCTCCGTCGACCATTGGGCTCCGCGTCACCGTCATCGAGTTCGCGGGGTCCTTGCGAACCCGAAGGTACCACTCTTTCGCCCAGAAACCTCCTGGTTTGCAAGATCTGCTGCGCGCCGCGCGCTGCGTTCCGTGCTCGCCGGTGAACCGCCGGTGATGATTAGTTTAACTCTAATCATGTTAACCTTGAGTCTCTGAATTGTGGGCCCTCTCTGGTAATCGTGTTTAGTAAACCTTAATCCTACCGTTGTGTTATTTTCTTAGTCACTGCCATGTGGGCCCATGCTGTCAGTTGTTAGTTGTGTAGCTCTGATAATGTGTGTTCTCTGTTGGGAAGCGTGTTTCTTTGTGAGGGTAGGTTAGGTTTGCACTTTGGTAAGCCGAAGACGTATTCTCAGAATACGCCTTCGACGTCACCTTATGCGGGCAGTCCGCTCTGGTCAGCGTTTTCGCGCGGGCCCGCCTGTCAGTGGTTGGGGCTAGCCGTGCGTCGGTAAAAGAAGTGTTAAGTGCTTTAGTATTTCTGAAATGCTTTTCTGTTGCACTGTTAAATCAATTAAACTTAGAAAATGCATAACTAATTCAATTTTTATCTAAATCGCATGAATCCAGTGCTGTTAATTTTCATTTTAAATGTATTATTTACTAAAATTAGTTTCATCCATGTCTCTGTAGCAAAAATCTGTTAATTAATAAAATGATGTCTTATGTATCTTCTAAATTAGAAAATGCATATCTCTTCCAATAATTGTCCAAATTCAATGAACCCGATTCTGTAAAATTTCATTTTCAGTATACTAACTATTAGGATAGGTTTTGCACACTGGTTCTGTTCATGAAAATTTGTTGAGTAATTAACTAGTGACTTGTTGTGTTTTTAGCTTAGAAAATTCATAGAAAATTGCTAATAACTTAAAATGATTTGTTCTCTGTTTCTAAAATTTTGTTATTTCATGCTTAGGCTGCTGTGTGAGTTTTGGCTTGTTTTGATGTTGTTGTATGTTTGAGTTTTGTCGGTGTTATTCGTTCTTATTTGCTGTTATGTTCGATCGTTAGGCTTCGATATTTGCGGCAACCCTGAGGACGATCCTCCGCACCATATTGAGCAACAGCAGCCAGGCAAGCAGTTTGATCATGATAATCCCAGTACTTTAAATTCTAATATTTTGTTTCAGCTGTATGTATGCATTGCTTAATTTGTGTTAAAATGGATTAGTTAAATCCGTAGCTGCATATCCTGTAGACAAATATTGATCTCTACTACCTGAGCCTAGGATATTTGCTGTGATTAGAGATCGCTGGATGATTTCTTGTCACTTAGTAGATACGATTTCAGCTGCTTAGACATGCTTAGTATCGGTAGAACTGGGCGGTTATCGACTTTAGTCGGTAACCTTGATCACACAAAATTTACTACAACTTTATGTTTCAGCATTTTGCTATGCTTACTTGCAAAACTAAAACCAAAAACAAAAATGATTTAGACGCGGGCACAATGGTAAGATTGGTGTGATCTGTTGGGTGTGACTGGAAAGGTGCCCGGGTCAATTAAGGACCGAACATCTTGTGAGTTTCATTATCCAGCATTTCGCGCTAACCACACTAGAGGGTATGGGACCTCTCTTGACCTAGTACTTTGGCGTGTATTGGTCCCGGGTCGCAGGAGGTCGCAGGAGGGACGGAGGTGGGAGCATGGTAGTTGTCCGAAAAGCTTTATCCTGAGTGGGTAGTTGTCTTTTCGGCTTTACCATGTAAGCGTATGGGTTTCTATCCATACGAGCGGCTCGGGGTTGTTACACAATATTGGAAACAGTCTCGTAGGACTTAGCCTGTGCGGCATACCTTCGGAAGTGTGCTTTGGCTTAAAGGCGGTCTGAGGTGTGGGTACAGTGGTACACCCCTGCAGGGTTAAAAACTATTCGAATAGCCTCGTCCTAGGTGATGGACACGCTTGGGTAAGCTTATCGAGAGTTAGACTACAACCTTTTAAAATTAAAACTTGCAGGGTGGTACGAATCTGGGGATTCGTGCTATGTTGTGGTGACTATTGGGATAGTCACTTCTAGGTGGTTACTCGTACCTATCTTTATTTCGCAGTTATTTTATCAGTAAAAATGAATTGCAAACTTGCCTTTAAACCATATTATATTATTGCAAATGAAAATTGGCTTTATGCAAATGAAACATATGGCCTCCACCGATAAGCTTTGCATGTAGCATATGAACAGTCCGCTAGTTCACACGTCGGTCTTGCGGGTACAAAGACAATCTTTGTACTCGTGTGCTTTGCTTAATGTTTTTGTTGCGAGAGGAAGAAGGTGAGCCTCGTGGTCCTCACTGTGAGTCGTGTTGCCGCTTCTTGGGCGACTAGACTTGGCGGTCCGTCGGATGCCTTGTGGGTTGAAGGCACGCGATTGGCTTTGTTTATAGCCATCTTATGGCACTTTGCTTCATTGTCGTTCTTGTCTATTTGTGTATCTTGTGGCCTGTCGGCCTTTGTCTGTAATAACTCTACTATTTGTTTATCTTCCGTTTGTAGTGTAATGTTTGGACTCTATGTTTTGAATGGAGTTGATGTCTAATTTTGTAACGAGGTGCGATATCGCTTTGCGGAAGTATACATATCTCGAGGATCAGTTTATTTGATTTGTGATGCTAGGACCAGGTGGTTGGTTAAGCATTACAAGCCAAATAAACTGGGGTCCTCACAAGGTCGGTACACACCACCACCAAGGTAAGTCCGTTTCAGGTAGTGTATGGTTTTAACCCCCGTGCTCCTATTGATTTACTACCTTTGCCTACCTCTGAACACATTAATTTAGATGCTAAGAAGCGTGCTGAATTTGTTCTTAAGTTGCATGAAACAACTAAAGAAAATATAGAGCGTATGACTGAAAAGTATAGGGTTGCTAGAAGTAAAGGTAGGAAAGAAATAAAATTTGCATGTGGTGATTTAGTTTGGGTGCATTTGAGGAAAGACAGTTTCAGAGTTAAGAAAATCAAAATTGATGCCTAGAGTGATGGACCATTTAAGATAATTAAGAAGATAAATGACAATGCCTATCAATTGGAGCTACTGCAGATTTTGGGGTTAGCCCCACATTTAACATTTCATTTGAAGCCATACGTGGGAGAAGCAGATGAGTTTGAGTCGAGAACGACTCCAATTCAAGAGGGGGAGGATGATGGGACATCACTCCTTCGGATACACACACTACACAAAATCCTACGGATCCAGTTGCGAAACTACAAGGCCCTATGACAAGAGCTCGTGCACGTCACTTAAATTATGAGGTGAGCTCGTTTCTAGGTGCTAATAATTTATCTATGCAGAATGGTATACTACCTAATAATTGTGATCTGTTGTTACTTAGGAATAATGGATCCCCAAGGTCTACGACCAGGTCTACAAGCCCTACGACCAGTCCTGCCAGCGCTACGACCAAGTCTCAAGATCCTCGACTAGGTTCGCCAGCGCTACGACCAGACCAGCCAGCGCTACGACCAAGTCTCAAGATCCTCGACTAGGTTCGCCAGCGCTACGACCAGACCAGCCAGCGCTACGACCACATCTCAAGCTCCTCGACAAGGTTCGCCAGCACTACGACCAGACCAGTCAGCGCTACGACTAGGTCTCACGCTCTACGACCAGTCATTAGGTGTCATGACACCGCTTTGGGCCTAATAGGGCCTTGTAAGCGTGTCGGGGTCAAAGCCTAGGTTGTGTACGCCTCTCCCCATGGTCGCACAACCCTAGGTCAACCCCCTCACGTTACCCCCCCCCATATATATATACAGCAGCCGCCACAGTTTAGGGCTGGGTTGTTCTTAGATTATTCTGCCACTTTGTAGTTTCGCCGTTTATCGGTTTGAGGAACCCCATATTTGTGAACTTAATTCATATCTGCAATACAATTCAGATTGCATCTTCCTTGTTCTTGTGAGTTGCTTCGATTGCTTGCGTGAACAATAACCTCGTGGTAAGGTCGATCGCGTCGCGCGTGGTTGATAACGATATCGTGCGGGTGTAGCGAATTGCGAGGTGACGATCTGCTGGTCGAAAGCCTCAAAGCGTCAACGTCCTCACGACGAAACCAATCGAACCTATCGGAAGATCGGGACACCGTGACTCATCAGACAGATTCTATGGCGATGGAGATCACCATGAGAAAATAGGTCATACTGAGTCACAACTGTGTGAATGCTATTCCTGTTGTTTTACTCCTATGCATGTTTGAATGGTAGAAGTATAGCGATCCCTCACAAAATGTTAAGTTAAACATATGCCCTCCCAATTAAACTTTGCACTATCCCATGTCTTGTAAATTGATGGTAGGTCTATAAAATTAGGGCACCATCAACTTTCCTTGACTAGATGGGTTTTGTATCAGATACTTACATGCATAAGGATTGGTGAACTTAACAAGGTTATCATAAATGTTATGGGCCTTGGGGCATAAAGGTTGGGCGCCGGGGCATAGAGATGTCACCCAACAACAAGAGTCATATAGAGATATGATTAGGAAGGTGTTGCTTACCCAATTACCTTGTCTCCTAGCGGTGATGCAAAAGCTCACTAGTAGACTCGTTAATTGCGGATCTTGAATCGCTAAGAATCAACAGAGGGATGTTGATTTTAGTGGGAGTACATTCTATTAAATTTGTTTAATACAGTTTACTCTATCATGGTTTTATTTGTCTTAGTATTTTGCATTTCCTATTGTAGATCAATGGCATCTAGCAACCACGCACACCCTTTTGCTTTGCGATCGATTCTTGAGAAAGAAAAATTAAATGGAACAAACTATTCGGATCTGGGTCCGTAACTCGAGAATTGTTCTCGTGAGCGTATAAAAGGAAAACGCTCGACACCTCAATCCCGTAAGAACACGCTAACAATGCGTCTGCTGCTTGTTAAAAATGCCTACAAGAAAGCATGTGATGACTCTCTTGAGATTAGTGTCTTATGCTCGCATGCATGGAACCCGACCTTCAAAAGCGCTTTGAGGATCGGAAGCGTATGATATGATCATAGCGCTTAAGGACATGTTCCGACATACGTGCCAGATGAACGGTTCAATGTCTCTAAGGCTTTCTGGAATGCAAGTTAACGTAAGATGCACCCGTAGGCCCACATGTGATCAAAATGGTTGGTTACAATGGACTTTGGATAAACTTGGTTTTCCAATTGGCCAAGAGTTGGCAATCGATTTCATTTAGCGTCTCTTCTACCTAGCTATGGACATTTCATTTGAACTACCATATGCATGGGGCGGATAAGGGCCTTAATGAGCTTTGTGGGATCCTCAAACAGCAGAGAGTGACATTAAGAAGTGTGCGGGGCCTAGCCATGTGATGGTCATGCGTAACAAGTCTAGCTTCAAGAAAAAGGGTAAGAAGCCATGGCCAAAGAATAAGGGCAAGGTTAAAGATATGATCTCGGCCAACGCCTAAGCCTAATGCCGGACTCAGAGTTGAGACAATATGCTTCTATTGTAAAGAAACTGGCCACTGGAAGAGAAACTGCAAGAAGTACATGGATTCCGATGAACGCAAGAAGAAGGCTGGAAGTAAGAGTTGCACCCATGGTACACTTGTCATAAATGTTTTAGACATTTTTCTCGCTGATTCTCCTATTAACTCTTGGGTATTTGATACCGGATCAGTTGCTCACATTTGCAACTCGATGCAGGGGCTAATAAGAAGTAGAGGAGTCACAAGAGGTGAAGTTGATTTTCGCGTCGGAAATAAAGCAAGGGTTGCTGCGTTGACCGTCGGCACCATGCAACTTCAGCTTCCTTCAAGATTTATTATGGAATTGAATAATTGTTATTATGTTCCTAGTATGAGTCGAAACATTTTATCCCCCTCATGTTTGATGAGAGATGGTTATTCATTTGCAAGTAAAGACAATGGTTGTTTGATCTCTAAAATGGAATGTTTATGGCTTTTGCGCCATTGTGAATGAGTTATTTATTTTAAATCTTGATGATGCGCCTATCTTTAACATAAATGCTAAAAGACTTCGACCTAATGATTTGAATCCCACCTATGTTTGGCATTGTCGCTTGGGTCACATAAGTGAATAGCGCATGAAGAAGCTCCATGTCGATGGTCTTCTAACTTCGTTTGATTTTGAATCATACGAGACATGTGAAGCTTGTTTGCTTGGTAAGATGACCAAATCACCTTTCAAAGGTTCTTTTGAGAGGACGTCAGACTTGTTGGAAATCATACATACTGATGTATGTGGACCAATGAGCACGACCGCTAGAGGTGGATTTCATTACTTCATAACTTTCATCGATGATTTTAGTAGATATGGCTATGTCTACTTAATGAAGCATAAGTCCAAACTTTTGAAAAGTTCAAAGAGTTCCGAATGAGGTTGAAAATCAACGTGCCAAGAAAATTAAGGCTCTGCGATCTGATCGTGGTGGCGAGTATTTGAGTCATGAATTTAGCAATCATCTGAAGAGTTGCGGAATTGTTCCACAGCTAACACCGCCCTAACGCCTCAAAGAAATGGGGTATCCGAGCGCGTGTCGGACCTTGTTGGACATGGTTCGATCGATGATGAGCCATCAGATTTACCATTATCCTTTGGGGTTACGCCTAGAAACGGCAGCTTTCACACTTAATAGGTACCGTCTAAATCAGTAGTTAAGACACCATATGAGATATGGACCGGAAGAGTCACGCTTTGTCTTTTCTAAAGATTTGGGAAGTGAGGCGTTTGTCAGCGACTCTGATCGGACAAGCTCACACCCAAGTCGATAAATGCATTTTCGTGGGATATCCAAGGAAACCTTTGGATATTACTTCTACAACCGACTAGAGGGCAAAGTGTTTGTCGCTCGAAGTGGTGTTTTCCTAGAGAAAGAGTTTCTCAACAGGGAGACAAGTGGAAGAACGGTGCAGCTTGAAGAGGTTCAAGATGAACCAATCGGGGAAGACTCGACGAATGATGCCCATGTGGTAGAACAAGTTGAGGAACCCATGGCAAAGGAAGCACCACCACCACGAAGGTCCGAAAGGCTCCGCAATGCGCGAGATATGTTATTGTTAGACAATGATGAGCCTACGACCTATGCGGAAGCAATGATGGACCCAGACTCTGAGAAATGGCATAGTGCTATGAGATCCGAGATAGCATCCATGGGAGACAATCAAGTTTGGAATTTGGTTGACCCGCCTGATGGTGTCAAAACCATATAGTGCAAATGGATCTATAAAAGGAAGATTGATATGGATGGAAATGTTCATATCCATAAAGCTCAACTTGTCGCAAAAGGTTTTCGGCAAGTTCAAGGAGTTGACTACGATGAGACTTTCTCGCATGTAGCGATGCTTAAATCAATACGGATCATTCTAGCTATTGCTGCATATTTCGACTATGAGATATGGCAGATGGATGTCAAAACGGCTTTCCTTAATGGAAATTTAACTGAGGACGTGTATATGATACAGCCCTAGGGTTTTGTCGATCCAAACAATGCTAGAAAAGTATGCAAACTTCAAAAATCCATTTATGGATTGAAGCAAGCATCTCGGAGTTGGAACATTCGTTTTGATGAAGTGGTCAAAGGGTTTGACTTCATCAAAAACGAAGAAGAATCTTGTGTTTACAAGAAGACAAGTGGGAGCTCACTCGTATTTCTAATCTTATATGTAGATGACATATTACTGATTGGAAATGATATTCCTATGCTCGAGTCCGTTAAGACCTCACTGAAAAATAGTTTCTCAATGAAGGACTTAGGGGAAGCGGCATATATTTTGGGTATTAGGATCCATAGAGATAGATAAAAAAAGGTTAATAGGATTAAGCCAGAGTACTTACATTGACAAAGTGTTGAAACGGTTCAACATGGAGGAGGCAAAGAAAGGGTTCTTGCCCATGTCTCATGGCATAAATCTTGGCAAGACTCAGTGTCCTTCGACAACTGATGAGCGAGATCGCATGAGTAAGATTCCATATGCTTCGGCCATTGGATCTATCATGTATGCTATGATATGTACTCGCCTAGATGTTTCCTATGGTCTAAGTGTTACAAGCAGATACCAGTGATCCAGTGAGAGTCATGACAATGTTAAAAACATCCTCAAGTATTTGAGAAGAACTAAGGATGTGTTCCTAGTCTACTGAGGTGAGGAAGAGCTCGTTGTAAATGGTTACACCGATGCAAGCTTCCAAATCGACAAAGACGATACAAATCGCAATCGGGTTTTGTGTTCCTTTTGAACGGTGGTGCGGTAAGTTGGAAGAGTTCCAAGCAGAGATCGTTGTCGACTCTACAACGGAGGCCGAGTACATTGCGACTTCAAGCAAAGAAAGGAAGGTGTTTGGATAAGGAAGTTCATAACCGAACTAGGTGTGGTTCCTAGTGCGTGCGATCCTCTGGATCTTTCTCGTGATAACAGTGGGGCCATTGCGCAAGCCAAAGAGCCGAGGAATCACCAAAAGAACAAACACATACTGCGGCGGTTTCATCTCATTCGAGAGATCCTTAATCGAGGAGATTTAAAGATATGCAAAATACACACGAATTTGAATATTTCAGATCCTTTGACGAAGCCTCTCCCACAGCCTAAGCATGAGGCGCACACAAGAGCTATGGGTATTAGATATCTTCTAGATTGACTCTAGTGCAAGTGGGAGACTATTGGAGATATGCCCTAGAGGCAATCATATTGATCATGATATTTCGTTGTATCCATGATTTAATAAATGTTCCTTGAATATTACCTTTGTGTTGATTAACAAGTATGTAACTTGTTTGTAAAACTCTTTACTTGTATGGTTATTCTAAAGTTGTCCCTAGTCGGAGTTCATGTGAGGACACACGTGAATGATGGATTAGCACATGTATCGGTTGATGACCATGTTTCACAGGTCATAGACATGGAGATGTCAAACCAATAATGTGGACACATGTTTAGAACATGGGGTTGGACCGACCCAACATGAGACATAGTAATTATTCTTATGGTTCTCTCTACACAATGTGTACGCCTTGTCCTTAGACCTGAGATTGTCGCATGTACTTGAGATGTGAATCGACCTACTTAGGGGCTATCAAACGCTACTCCGTAACTGGGTAGTTATAAAGGTAGCTTTCGGGTTTGTCATGAAGCATGCTGCGAGGCATGGTCAGTCGAGATGGATTTGCCCCTCTCTACCTGAGAGAGATATCTCTGGGCCCCTCGAGTGATCGGATCCAAAAATGCATGGCCATGCTACTTAAGGTTAAGAGTTAACCTAGTAAGGGATTCCGGATCACAGGATCGAGAAAGAGTGGTCAGCTTGGAGCTCGACCGAATATCGCGAGGCAAAGGGATTGGCATGTACATAACGTTGTGATGGTTCATCCGATATGATCTTTACGTGCGTTTAGGAGTTGGCACGTCTTGCTAGAGGCCACTACCAACTATTGACCAAGTATGTGTACATGCGTCATGTCTAAACATACGTGAACCATAGGGTCACACACTTAAGGGGCTGAAGCCTAATTCGGATTGGATCCGAATTAGACTGGGCATTGAGTCCTAATGGGCCTCTATTCGTAGAAGCCCATTATAAGGACGTCTATAAAAGGAGGGCGGGGCGCATCGGTTGAAGGATGAGTTTTTCGTGACATCCTCAAACCCTGGCCGCCACCCCTCCCACGCCCTAGTCGCTCGCGCGGATCTAGTAGTCCGGCGTGCGCCGCTTCCTCCCGTACGTGTGGATACCTTTGAAGGCGCTGCATCTGTCGTGTTGGGACGAACCGCAAGAAAGGAGTTGTACGTGGGACGCCACGACGAGGACGAGGAAGTACTACGACTACTCTGCCCCGACGTACTGCATCAACAGAGTACGACTACACTGCCCCGATGTGCTGCATCAACTTCCGCACCTGCGCGTCTAGTGGTAAGACCGTGATCTATAACTGCAGTGATCTTGGTTTACGGGTAGAATTTTTTTTAATTTGCGCTAGTGTAGCCTACCCGTTTCCCTTCAATCCTAACCTTTCTTTTTGCCTCTGTTGACTCAGAGCACTTTGTCGCCGTCATCTTCTCCAGCTCCGGTGAACTGCTCCGCTGCTGGTCCCCTCCGATTTCCCTCGATCCTCCCCTGCACTCGGGTAAGTTCACATTAGTCCTTTAGAGCTTAAGGTCTAGCTAGCTTAGCTCGTGGCGCTTGTTTTCGCTGTTTTCGGTTTTTGCTGGAAACTTGTCCTCCGCCCTTCTCCGGCTCGCCGGCGATTTAGGCCTGCTCCGCCGTCGAGGATACCTCCGTTAGGTTCGCAATAGTATTGCGCTCGTTTTGGTACCTTTAGTTAGCTCTGCCGTGGCCGTGGTCGTCGGCGGCATGCCGGCGAGCAAATCGCAGAGCTCTGTACCTTGTCGGGTTTCCGACAAGTCCCCAGACCTCCTCGGCTTCATCTAGACCGTTGAGAACCTCCCTAGGACTAGATCTGGACCCTTAGATCTTTTCCATAAAACCCTTAAGTGCAAGACCTCCCCCTAGCTTGATCCTGACCTTTGAGACCTCCTTAGGTCGAATCTTAGCCGTGGGGTTTGGCTCCGTGAAAAAAATCTTAAGCGCTAGGACCTCCCCTGGTTAGATCCTAGCCGTCCATGACCTCTTTAGACACATTCCGAGCCGCTAGGACCACTCCTGCGCAAAAAGACCTCCTCGGGGTCTTTTTGGTAAAAACCACCCCTGCATACCACCCTTGGGGTCCTCTTTGTAAGAAACCACCCCTGGTCTTTTATAAAGAAAACCCCGGACCTCCTCCTCGAGTTGATCCTGGCTGTAGACGACCTCCTCAGGTTTAGATCTAAGCGTTAGATCTTCTTTGCTAAGTCCTTAGTCCCAGGACCTCCCTCCGCGTTAATCTGGACCGCTGAAGACCTCCCCCATGAGATCTTGGCCGCCCAGGACCTCCCTCGTTTAAATCCCAACCGTCCAGGACCACCCCGGGTAGATCTTGACTGTTCAGGACCTCCTAGGGGGGATCTGAGCCGTTAAGATCTCGTATGTTCAAAAGTTAACCTTAAGACCTCCCCTTGGATCTCTGGACCGCCCGATCTTGATCTGACGGTCACGACCTCCTCCGTGCGCTTGGAGATCTTTCGCGTGCGCTGTACATGCACTGCTCGTAGCCGTTGGATCTCATCTCAGCGGCCACGACCTCCCCGTTTTCGTTAAGTCTGTTAGACCTCCCGAGAGCTCAATTTTTCAAAGTATTTGGATTGTTCAAATTTTAAAAGTGCATAACTTTGTCATTTAGTTTTTTTTTTGAATGATTCCAGTTGCTTTGGCTCTGTTGTAGAATAAAACTTAATCTAAGAATAAATTTAGGCACTGTTATGTAGCAGAAAATGATTTAAACTACATGAACTTGTTTAATATAAAATGGTTGTCTAGAAATTCATTGAAAATTTGTAAAATGCATAACTTATTCTCTATAATTCCAAACTGAGCAAAATAAATTTTGTTAAAACCCACTAGGAATGTACTGTAATGTAGAATAGGTCTTAATATGATCCTTGCCACTGAAGTTAATGATCTACTAATTTTAGAACTTAGAAAAATCATAAGTAATTCATTTCAACTCCAAATGAAGTAAACTCAACTTTGCTGTTCTTAGGATGACCTTATCTACCTACCATAAACATTTCAGGTTCCAGATCATTCTAGAAATTTTTGCCATGAACAGTAGCCATAATTAATTTAATTAGAACTTTTCAGGCTGAGAGAAATTGATTAGGTCATAACTTTTTCATGCTAAGTCCAAATGAAGTGATTCTTGTTCCTAAAATTGTCTAAAATCAACCTCTTACTGCTGTATAAATTTCATAGGATTTCGATGTCTTTTGCTGTTGAGTTTTGTTTGGTGTTCTTCATTCTTATCGGGTTTTATCGCATTTTCGCATTAGGTTCCGAAGAGTTTATCGAACCTGAGAATCCTCCTCTGCAGCAAGAGCAATTCCAGCAAGGCAAGCAGTTTGATCATGTTAATCCCTGTATTTTTAAGTATTTATGTTGTTTGCAAATTCTATGTATGCATTGCTAGTTTGTGTTAAACTATTGTCATTAGTTTACCTAGTAGATGCATTTCCTTAGGCAAATGATTATCCTCTACTATCATGAGCCTAGGTTATTGCTGTGATTTAGAGTTCGTGGATGAGCTCTTGTCACTTAGTAGTTTGCGAATTAGTGCTTAGCCATGCTTAGCTTCTGGTAGAAATGGGCGGTTATCGACTTGTCGAAAACCTTGATCACACCAAACTTTTTGTCACTTATGATTTCAGCTTTGTGCCTTGTTTACTTGTGGAAACTAAAAACTGAAAATAAAATGATTTAGACTTGGGCCCAATGGTATGTTGGTGTGCTTCTGGGTGTGACTGTCATGGTGCCCGGGTCAATAAGGACCGAGTTACTTGCGCCACCGTGCTGAGCATTTTGCATGCTAACCACACTAGAGGGTATGGGACCTCTCTTGACTTAGTACTTTGGCGTGTATCGGCTTCGGGTTGTAGGGAGTCGCAGGAGGGATGGTGCTGGGAGCATTGTAGTGTCCGAAAGGCTTCCCCCGTGATGGCTGGTTCTCTTTCGGCTTGCAATGTAAGCGTATGGATTCCGATCCATACGAGTGGCTCGTGGTTAATACACAATATTGGAAAACGTCTCGTAGGACTTAGCCGTGCCGGCATACCTTCGGAAGTGTGCTTTTGTGGCTTAAAGGCGGTCTGAGGTGTGGGTACATTGGTATACCCCTGCAGGGTTAAAACTATTCGAATAGCCTCGTCCTAGGTTATGGACATGCTCGGATACGCCCCGTGAGAACTAGACTACAACCTTTAAACTAAAACTTGATGGATGGTACGAATCAGGGATTCGTGCTATGTTGTGGTGGCTATTGGGATAGTCACTTCTAGGTGGTTACTTGTATTTACCATTACTTCGTTGTTATTTCAACAATAAAATGGATTTGTAAACTTGCTTTCAAATGTACTACAATATTGCAAATAAAGTTGGCTTTGTGCAAATGAGACATATAACCTCCACTTAAATAAGCATGCATGTAGCTTATGAATAGGTCTGCTATTCCGCACGTCAGTCTTGCGAGTACATTCGTGTACTCATTTGTCTTGCTTAAATGTTATTTATTGCAGAGGAAGAAGGTGAGCCCCAAGGGCCTCCCTTTTGCTAGTTGTGCTGTGGTAGTATTAGAGGCGACTAGCTTGGCGGCCCGGTCGGTTGCCTTGTGGTTGTGTTGGCTAACCGGTCGACTTTTGTTCTTAGCCATCTTATGGCGCTTTTGCTTCCGCTGTCATTCTTGTATATTGTGTTATTTGGCCAGTCGGCTCTTTTGTAATAACTTTACTTTATGTATGTCGTTGTTGAACTTAGTGTTAATTGTTGTATGGAAATGATGTATGATTTTGTGATGATGAGCGTGTCTGCACTGGAAGCACATGTCCATCGAGGCTTAGGATATTTAATTAGTAATGCTAGAACCATATGGAGGTTAAGTATTACTAGTTAAATACCCCGGGTCCTCACAGAAATCCATACCAACTTCTTCCCACTTCCACTCGGGAATTGGTAATGGCTGCAACAGACCAGCGGGTCTTTGGTGCTCTGCCTTGACTCTTTGACAGATATCACAACGAGCGACGAAATCAGCAATTTTGCTCTTCATGCTGACCCACCAATATCTTTCTTTTAAGTCCTGATACATTTTGGTGCTACCAGGATGAATGGAGTATGGTGACTTATGAGCTTCTTTCAGAATCGACTCCTTTATCTCCTGCTGGTTGGGTACACAGATGCGATCTCCAAACCACACTGTCCCTTGCTCATCCTCGGAGAAACCTGGGGCTTTGCCTCTTCTCATATTCTTCTTGATTTCCTGGATGTCTTCATCTTCTAACTGTTTTGTTCTGATCTGGTCCTGAAGAGTCGGTTGAACTTCCAAAGCGTTTACGCAACCTTGGTTGACAATCTTTAGATTCAGGTGCTTCAGTTCCTCATACAGCTCTGGCTGATTTTGTTGTACCACGATGGTGTTGCAATATACCTTTCTGCTCAAGGCATCTGCCACCACATTGGCTTTGCCCAGATGATAATGGATTCCGAGGTCGTAATCCTTTATCAACTCCAACCATCTTGTGAGGACCCCGATTTATTTGACTAGTAATGCTTAGCCTTCCATTGACCCTAGCATCACAAAACAAATAAACCAAGCCTCGAGATATGTATACTTCCCAGAAATGCAGTATACACACCCCGTTACAAAATCATGGATCATTACCACACATCACAATATAACAAGTCTATCAAAAGACATACATAATATAGAGTTATTACAACAAGAGGCGATTGTGTAATACTCCAGAGTAGATTTTGAGAGAAAGCCGAATATTCGAAGAAAAGGACTATTTAGAAATTGATCCAGGAGAAGGATCAAATAGAAAATACTTAATTAAGCAGATAACGGAGGGGTTTGCAGCTTTATTTGGGCAACTTTGGCCTGGGCCTTGGCACATTTGGCCATGAGGTGGCCGGCCAATGAAGGGGGGGAGGCTCCCCAACCCCAAAACCCTAGCCACCCTCCTCTCCCCCTCTTGGCCGCACCCCTCCCTCTCCCCCTTGGCCGCCCCCATCCCCCTCTTTCCTCCTATGCCTCCCCATGTCCAGCAGCATCTCCTCCTCCCTTGAAGCCCCTTGCTGCAGCCAAGAAGATGTTGCCCGCTGCCGGTGTCGAGGAGGAAGAAGGAGGCTCGCCGGGAGACAGATCGGCCAAGAAGAAGGAGGAGAAGAGGAAGAGGAAAGGGGGAAGGAGAGATCGTGGCCTGGGGTGAGTGTTCATCACGTTCGGTGGTGGTTCTTCAAGGGTAACCCCTGTTTCCCCCTAATTAGATGCATATTTAATTGTTGTAGCAATGTCGGTTTTCTGTCTCCTCAGGACAGATCGCGTTAGAGGGACGTTTTGATATAGTTAAGTGCGGATTCAGTCTCGGACGTCTCCTAGAAAATTGTAGAGGACGTCAATAGCTTTCAATTAAGTGCTAGATCGTGATTTTTGGACCTCTGTAGCAAAAGTTATGATTTTATTGGTGCGGCTGTTCTGCAACCCTGTCAGTTTCTGGACAGGTTTAGTGATCTGACCTTTGCGATCAATTAAAGAGAGAATTAGAGGTTCTCAGTATAACGAAAGTTGTAGATAATCGTCGTAGCTTTTAGGGAAGCACAAGAACACGAAATTTGGTTAAACGATCTGAAAGTTATGATAGTTTTAGTGCGCTGTCCAGAAAGGGTGACGTGAAATCGATGTTTTGTTAATCAGCTTAAAAGTTATTTTAGATTGCCGAATCAGGGAAGCTCACCAACTAGGTTTAGTTGGGAAATTTGATTGCCTTTCAATGAAGTCCAAGAACACCTAATTTGGACCACTGTACAGAAAGATATGAATTTTAGAACTTGACTGTTCACAGAAGGTACAGAACAGCAATTAGAAATTTGGATTCGGGATTGGGTTGCGAGCTATTGCTAGTTGTGTTTGTTTTTAGAATTCATGTGGTTCGTTACTGTGGTCTTAGTCTATGTTCTTGATTGAATTTAGGTGGGGGAAGAGTACCGGAGGCAGCACCGACTTCACGTTCCCAGTTCTCACGTGGTTAAGGCAAGTGCATTGTTGATTCGTGGTTGTGATTGATTGGTCATGTTTGTGTGCTTTTCGATATGCGATGGCATAGTGAGATTGTTGGCATGATGATTGTTTAAGACTGATGGATGCTCCAAATATGTCTATGCTCTATTGTTGTATGATGTTATCGTCTTTTGGTAATTGGGTGATGAATAAATGATGAGCATGTGCATATTGAGATCATGTTGAGGCTTGGCCACGTTGTGACCAGGTGTATTTCCTTTGAGATCCCCGTCATGATTGTGACGGGCCCGAGATCCCCACACTCGTGGAGTGTGGGCTTGAGGTCCCCATTACTTGCGGAGTAATGGGCATTGGTCCCCGTGTGCAGCGCACGTGCATGGGTATGCGGCGACGGTTGCATACTCAGATTACGGTGTAATGCACACGTAAAGATAAAGAGAAAGGATCCTTGAGCATTGCATCCGCATCCAAATGTTTGTTGTTGATCTTCTATATATTGATGCTGATGTTATGGCTTCTATTTCTGTACTTGCTGAGTCTGTGGACTCACTCTTGCTTTTGTTGTTATTTTAGGTACCCGAGCCAAGAACGACATGCATGGGGGGAAGTAGATTGCTAGTCACACACATGCCACATGAACTAAATAAAGTTGAATGATCTTCAGATCGTAATTGTTTTTAGTAAATGGGCGAGATGCTCAAAGGTTTATTATATCTTGTGTCTTGAAGTGGTTTAAGTGTAATAATGATGAGTAGTGGAACTTTATACTTCACTGGAATGCTGGATACGTAGCATATCTTTGATTATCTTTTGATGTCTCTGGATGGTAGTTTGGTTAATTTATGATTCATTTGAATGTTGGAACCTCCGTGTAATTAACTTTACAAGGGAGGTTCTGCCGAAATTTATTAAGTTTGTTTTGATTAGAATTATTAGGGTTTGTTTAGTAGCATTCCAGGCTCATGTTGGGTGAGTGTTACTGATTGTTATCGAGCGGTCAGAGGTCCGTGGTGAACAGATTAACGACTTAGGTAACTTAGCTTGTTAAAAAAATTTGTTAATGGTTAATTAACTGAAAACCTGACACACTGGTGCACAGTAGGATGGGGTGGGTCAAGCATTGCATTTACGCTTCTGTTATATTGTATTGATGATTCCTATTATGAGATGACCTTATATACCTATAATATGATTCTATAATTAGAATGAGTGATGGTAGCGCGTGTTGAGAGGATTGAGGTGTAACATCCCCAATTTGGCTTGTGTTTCAAATGTAATAAAATGAGGGTAAATTAAAACTTTTCCTTCATCCTTTTACTCTTGAAACTTTTCTGAAATTCTTGTAAAAGAATTTTGGAAAATCCAAAAATCAAAACCCTCAATTATCAAGTCAATGACCTCCTTGGTCAAATCTTGTGTCAAACCCTTGGAAATAATTTTCCTGGGTTCCAAGGTTGCTTGGTGGCACCTCTGAATTATTCCATAATTTTTGGAAGTTATTTGAAATATTTTAGAGGCAAGTCAAACCTTGGTCAAACCTCTGAAATAACCTTCTGGAATTTCTTGAGAAAATTACATTGCTCCAAAATCTCTGGAAATTTTATGGAAGGTTAATCCTATTGTCAGCAAGTTCCAGTTAAAATTTCATAATTTTTGGAGTTGAGTTGATACTTCAATTAAATCCCCAAAGTTTCAGCTTTTAAAAATCAAAATTCAAACTGGCTTGCACTGTTCCTCCGACCGGAGCCAACCCCGACTCGACTCGATCGAACCGCCTAGCTGCACCGGGCCGAGCCGCACCGCGCGAGCGCATCGCGAGCCGTCCGTTTGGAGATCGACGGTCCAGATTGTGTGGGCATTAGGATCGTCCGAATGTCCTCTCGCCCTCAACCCTCCGATCTCGATCCAACGGTGGCCGCGTCGTCTCCTTCCTCTGGCTCTCCCCTGTCTCCTTCTCTCGCTCTCTCGCTCTCTCGCGCGCGGGGCCCTCCAACGACTATTGCTGCCACGCATTAAATGTTGTCGTGCGGCCGGCCGCGCCCAAAGTCGCCTTTCCCTGACCTCTCACCCACTCCTGTTGCTCAGAGCACCCGAGGTCGCCTCGCCCGTGAGAGAGAGAGCCGTTGAGGTCCCCGTGCCCCCTCTGCTACTTAAGCTTCTGCGTCCCCTCCTTGGGCTTCCTTTGCTCTCTCCGCAGCTCTCTCTTGCACTCACCAAGCTTGGGCGAGCCCCAAACTCAAACGCGGCCATTTCCGCCATTGCTGCCGCGGGAGCTTCTCGGTGAAGCTCGCATCCAGTGGCTCTCGGGCTCGTCGCTTGGTTCCCTCTCCACCCCCTCACCTCCGTGAGCATTAACCCTAACTCAATTGGCCTTGATCCTCGCAGGAGGGCTCCAATTTGGAGGTTCCCCTTCGACGGCCAGAAACACCCCTTTTCTTCTCCGGTGCCGGTATGACCTCCAACCCCCACCCCTTTCGGCTGAACCCTCTCTGGGGCCTAGCGGACCTAATGGTACCATCCGGTCCTCTTCGTGTTGTCCAGGGTGGCTTCTCCTCGTGAAGGCTCCGCTGCCGCCTCCGGTTCTCCGCCGCCAGCACCCCTCCGGCCAGCTTATCTTCACCGCGACCTTCCGGTGAGTCACTGGCACCCTCCAGTAGCTAGCGCACAGGATAGTGGGGCTTAGCCCTAGCATTCTCGCGTTGTCGCTTACCGTAGGATCGCCTCGCCTCTTTGTCGTGTCGGCGTGTAGGTCGTCTCCGCGATGTTTTTGGTGCGGCGCAGCGCAGGGTATTGCGCTTCCATTTGGCCACTCAGCCTGCGCCGCCGTAGCCCAGCTCGCCGCGCGCGCCAGAGCGAGCGGCGTCGCGGTTCGTTGTCGAACGACAACGCCGCGGAACGACGTGGTGGTCTTCGCCGTTGGATCCGAGATCAACGACCTGGAGCCTCCACGCCGCCCTCTCGCTCGCGCGCGAGAGGATGTTTTGGCGTGGTTCAACCGGGACGTCCGATCTGAGATCAATGGCTCGGTTCGCCCACGCCGCTAGGTGTTAGTGAAGTCCCGAAAGTGCTAAGTCCAGAAATCAGTGTCACATTAGGGTCTTCTCATTTTCATGTCTTTGTCATCTTAGCTCCAAATTAGATGATTCCAGTTTTGTTAGCTTCCTTATAACTTGCACTTAAATAGAAAAATAATTGTAGACCATGATGAAACCTGGAAAACCATTTTCAAAAATAATAGACAAGTGAACTTAATACTGTTTTCAGAACTTTTAGCAAACTTTTAAAATGCATAACTTTTAATCTATAGATCCTTTTTGTATGAATCCAATTGGATTAGCTTCCAATGCTAGTGTATTTGCTAGGAAAATTGGTTTCACAAATTTTACTGTCTTTAAAAATCATAAGGATCATATTTTAGTTTAATACCCTAAAACAATTTAGAAAAACCATAACTCTTTCAATATAACTCCAAATGACCTGAAATTTTATATGGGTTATCACTATAACAGTAGGTAGCTACCATAAAAATTTCAGTTTCAAAATCCTTCTAGAAAATATTTTTGCTA
This sequence comes from Ampelocalamus luodianensis, assembly GCA_036346255.1. Classification (NCBI taxonomy): domain Eukaryota; kingdom Viridiplantae; phylum Streptophyta; class Magnoliopsida; order Poales; family Poaceae; genus Ampelocalamus; species Ampelocalamus luodianensis. The sequence goes on from CM070634.1 coordinate 59,914,566, forward strand.
CAGTGCTAATTATGGCCGAAAATAGGTTTTTAAAGAATATCTTTTGCACCACAAATCCGAATTAAGTTTTTCCAGTTCCTATGTCTAGGTATATCCATATTCTACCTTGTGTACAAATTTCGTCGCATTTGGATAATTTTTGCTTGCTCTTTTGTTTAAGTGTTGCTCGCCTTATTGGTTGTTTTCGCTCTTTCGCTTAGGATTCGATATTTGCGGTAACCCCGAGAACGACCCTCCGCAACAATTTGAGCCACAACAAGCAGGCAAGCAGTTTGATCATTTCCCATTGATCCCATTACTTTTAAAGTCTAATATTTTGTTTAACTTCTATGTATGCATTGCTATTTTGTTGTTAAATTGATTAGTTAGACCTCTAGTTGCATAATCTGTAGGTAAATGGTTATCCTCTACTACCTGAGCCTAGGTTATTTGCTGTGGTTAGAGTTCGATGGATGAACTCTTATCACTTAGTAGATTACGAATGAATATTGCTTAGCCATGCCTAGTTATCGGTAGTATTGGGCGATCATCGACTTAGTCGGTTATCTTGATCACACAACTACTTATACTACTCCATTATGTCCAACCCTTGTGTTTTATTGATTTACAAATCAAAAACTGAAAACAAAACTATATCTTGACTTGGGCACAATGGTATGTTGATGTGATCTGTTGGGTGTGTGGAATGGTGCCTAAGTCCCCAAGGACCGAGTTACTTGTGTCACTAAGCCAAGCGCTTATTGCGTGCTAACCACACGAGGGGGATATGGAACCTCTCTTGACTAAGTACTTTGGGAGGTGTTAATTATGAGCTGGTTGGTCGGTGTGTTCATGTGTGTGGTGTTTGGAGGGGAGCATTAGCGGACCGGTTAGGTCATCTAATGTGTCCTTCTCCGTGGGTTGCGGCTCTTAATTAGCATCGCCCATTGGAAAGCGCCTTGTTAGACTTAGCCATGCACGCATACCAAAGGAAGTGTGCTAACCGTGGTGGTGGAAAGGCGGTCTATCGTGTGGGTACATTGGTACACCCCTGCAGGGTTTAAACTATTCGAATAGCCTCGTCCTAGGTTATGGACATGCTTGGTAAGGTCGTGCAAGAACTAGACTACAACCTTTTAAAAACTTAAACTTGACATGGGTGGTATGAAGGGGTACTTCATGCTATTGTTGTGGTGACTATGGGTTAGTCACTTCTAGGTTGGTGTTGTTCTCTATCTAATGTTATTATTGTCTCTATTTTATTTGAACAATAAAAGTTAATGGCAAACTTGCTTTGAATCTATTACTTTATGGCAAATGAAAACTTGCTTTACGCTGAAAATAAGTCCAAAGCCTCATCCACTTAAATAAAGCTTGCATGTAGTTAATTATAGTTCTGTTATCTCACACGTCGCCTCTTGCAGTACAAAAACAACTTTGTACTCATCCGCTTGCTTAATATTAATTGTTGCAGAGGAAGAAGGTGAGCCCCAAGGGCCTCACTTTTGTGAGTTGTGTTGCGCGCTGCAGGGACGACTAGCCCGGCGGTCCGGTTGGTTGCCTTGTGGGTGAAAGGCACACCGATTGGCTTTTGTTATTGCCATCTTATGGCCATTTTGCTTCCGCTGTGTATTTACTTATTTGTATGACTTTTGGCCGGTCGGCCTCTCTTTTGTATTAACTCTTTATAGGTTAAGTATGTCGTTCAGTTTGATGTTTTAGCTTCGGCTCTATGTGTATGAATGGAATTGATGCATGATTTTGTAACGAGGTGTGTATACTGCATTTCTGGGAAGTATACATGTCTGAGGCTTGGTTTATTTGATTTGTACTGTTAGGACCAAGTGGATGGTTAAACAGTACAAGCCGAATAAACCGGGGTCCTCACAAAGTTGGTATCAGAGCCATTCCGACCGTAGTAACCCAAGCTTGGTCGTCCTTAGGATATTTTGAAAACCTTATTTTCAAAGTATCAAATGGTTTATGAAAGCTTAAGGAAATTCTCAGATTTTATTCCTTACCTATCTTAGCTTTCTTCTCTCATCTTGCTCTAAATTGAGTTTTAACAATTGTTTTCCTCTCATCTTCTTCTAAAAAGATATTGTTATCGTTTAAATTGGGTTTTGCGAACCAATGAGTTTGGCAAATTGAAATGTTAGCCGCCCTCTACAAGATTTTGAAGCTTCCGAAGTTGAAGATTTCGGCTAGGAGGCTTGGATGCAAAATCTGGACAGCAATCATTCAATTTCCGGACAGCAAGCTCAAAGGTTTCTAAATAGGGTAGAAAATGAGAGGATAATCAACTAAAACTTGTGGGGAACAATTGGGTAAGATGTGATACTAGTTAGTTAAGTATCTAACACTTATTTCACTGGTTTAACCTTGCTCTTAAGTAGGGTTAGACTTGTGGTAAGGTGCTGAAATTCTTACATTCTCACACCATTGCTCGTTCATTCAATACGGGTTAATGGCATTGAGAAGTTGAGCTTTGGTTTGATATTTCCTTTGCTATTTTGGAGTCTCTTTGGGAACCTTTAAAGTTTTTATGCTTGTTATTTTGGCTTGCGTTTAGGGTGATACCTCATTCCCCTAATCGTAGTTTTTTCGCTTTCATCAACTTCTAGTATTAGTGTTTTGGTTGCTAACTTAATTTCCTTGAACCAGGATGGCTGGAGGTACTCGTAGCGGCCGTGGTCAGCAGCCTGGTTTGGATGAGGAGCTTCCGCCTCCTCCGACCATGGCTGAGGTCCTTCTTCAGATCGAGCGCAACCGTTTAGAGGACAGGAGGGTCCTGCTGGATGTTATTGCGCGCAACACCTCCGCCCTTGCCGGTGCCTCAGGATCTGGGCAGGCGGGTGGACATCAGTCTCGTGGGGGTTTGGCTGAGTTTCTTCGCACTCAACCCCCCACGTTCTCCAGGTCTGAGGACCCTTTGGACGCAGATGACTGGCTGCGTCAGGTTGAGCGTAAGCTCGACGTTGCTCAGTGCCTGGACCAGGACAGAGCACTCTTTGTCTCCCATCAGCTTCAGGGGGCAGCACTCTCCTGGTGGGAGAACTTTTTGGCCATGCAGTCCGCCGGCCACATTGTCTCTTGGGATGAGTTCCGACGGCGTTCGCCGAGCTCACATCCTGCCCGACTTGATGAAGTCAAGAAGAAGGAATTTCGGCGCTCAAGCAAGGGCGCAAGTCAGTGATGGAGTATCTGTACGAGTTCAACCACTTGGCTCGTTATGCTCCATCTGAGGTGGCCACTGATGAGGCCAAGCAGGAGAAGTTCATGGAGGGCTTGTCTGAGGAGCTGCAAGACAAGCTCTCCATTGTGGACTTTGCTGACTTCCGTGCCTTGGTGGACAAGGCCATTGTTGCCGAGCACAAGGCGAGGGCGGCGCGCGTCTCGCAAGCGCAAGTGGGAGGCCCACGTCCGCACAGCCGCCTCTCGTCCCTCGTGTCGGGCCTACCCTGGGGGCCCGCTCGTGGCTTCACTACCACCGAGGCCGCCAAAGACCAGCCTCGCCCTCCGCAGCCGTGCCCCGCCACGCGCGCCGCGAACCGCAGGGTGGCCCCGTAATCCGGCCGCCGGGTCACTTGCTTTTCATGCAACCGTAAGGGCATTATGCCAATACTTGCCCTAACAGATCGAGCGCCCTCGTCCTAATGGAGGACGCGGCGGGAGGTGGTTCTTCCCAGATCGAAGGTTGTCCCCGCTACCCAAGGCGTGGGTAGTGGCCACGCCAACCTCATCTCCGCGGAGGAGGCACGAGAGGCACCCGACGCCGTGTTGGGTACCCTTTCGGTTAACTCTTTCCTCGCTACGCTTTGTTTGATTCAGCGCATCTCATTCGCTTGTTTCAGTCTTTTGCCGCTGTGGGGGTCTTCTTTTACTCCATTGTTGGTCCCATCGCTCATTCGCTCTCCCGGTTCGGAGTTGAGAGCTGAGTCTGAGTGTAGGGATGTCCCTGTTGAGATAGAAGGGGTAGGATTCTTGGCAAACCTTATCCTCCTTCGATCGGCGAGCTTAGATGTAATCCTAGGCATGGATTGGTTGTCTCAGCACATGGGACAAATTGATTGCCCTAGGAGGCTTATTTACCTTACCAGTCCTTCTGGCGAGCAGGTTCGCTTTTCGCCGAAGCTGCAGGGTCCGCATCTCTTCGCGCTCGAAGCGAAGCCAGCTCTAGATATTAGTGAAGTCCCAGTGGTTTGTGACTTTGTTGATGTCTTCCCCGACGACCTTCCAGGGATGCCACCAGTTCGAGACCTCGAGTTTGTCATTGAGTTGGTTCCCGGTACCGCCCCGATCTCGAAGAGGCCTTACCGAATGGACCCAATCGAGTTGGTGGAGTTGAAGAAGCAGCTGGGTGAGCTTCAAGAGAAGGGTTTCATCCGCCCTAGCTCATCTCCTTGGGGATGCTCAGCAATCTTTGTCCCGAAGAAGGACAAGACGCTGCGCATGTGCGTTGATTACCGCCCACTTAATGAAGTAACGGTAAAGAACAAATACCCTTTGCCCCGTATCGACGACCTCTTCGATCAATTAACTGGAGCTCGAGTTTTCTCAAGATTGATCTCGAGAGGGATATCACCAGTTCGATTCGACCGAGGATATTCCAAAACGGCTTTTTCTACTCGTTATGGCTTGTACGAGTATACCGTCATGTCATTCGACTTAACCAATGCTCCGCCTTGTTCATGAACCTCATGAATTCGGTATTCATGGAGTATTTGGATAGGTTCGTTGTGGTCTTCATCGATGATATCCTTATCTACTCCAAGAGCGATGAGGAACACACCGAGCATTTGAAGCTTGTGTTGGGCAAGCCGCGAGCACAAGTCGTATGCAAAGTTCAGCAAGTGCGCGTTCGTTGAAGGAAGTAGCCTTCTTAGGCCATATTCTTTCGGCAGGGGCGAGGCGTGGATCCTAGCAAGATCGCGACGTGCTTTCCTCGAGTCACCTACTTGGTCACCGGTTCGAGTTTTCTTGGTTTAGCGGGATATTATCGTCGCTTCATCGAGAATTTCTCCAAGATAGCGAAGCCGATGACGGAGTTGCTCAAGAAGGACAAGAAGTTCTCGTGGTCCGCTGATTGCGAGGAAAGTTTCCAAGCGCTTAAGAAGCGATTGACCACCGCTCCCGTTCTTGTTCTCCCCAATGTCCGTCAAAGCTTCGATATCTTTTGTGACGCTTCTCGTCGAGGCCTCGGTTGTGTCCTTATGCAAGAAGGCAAGGTAGTGGCCTATGCATCAAGGCAATTGAGACCTCATGAACTCAACTACCCTACCCATGATTTGGAGTTGGCCGCTGTGATCCATGCACTTAAGATTTGGCGACATTACCTAATCGGTAATCGTTGCGAAGTGTATTCGGATCACAAAAGCTTAAAGTATTTGTTCACCCAACCAGATCTGAACCTCAGGCAAAGGAGATGGTTGGAGTTGATCAAAACCAATGACATGGGTATTCACTACCATCCGGGCAAGGCCAATGTCGTTGCGGATGCGCTTAGTCGCAAAGCGCATTGCAATGCATTGTTGCTTCAAGAGCCTCAGCCCACCCTTCTGGAGGAGTTTCAGCGTCTCAACTTGGGTTTGGTTGAGCATGGTTCCCTCGCTGCCTTGGTTGTACAGCCAACCTTGGTGGATCGGATCAAGTCTGCTCAGCAATCAGATGCTGGAGTGAACCACATCAAGGAAAATGTCAAGAATGGAACAGCCAAGTGCTTCTCTGTAGATGAGCTTGGTATTGTGAGGTTCGGGCAACGCCTCGTGGTTCCAAAGGACAAGGAGTTGCGGGATTTGATCCTCCGCGAAGCCCACGATTCTCCTTTGTCCATTCACCCTGGAGCCACAAAGATGTATCATGATCTCCGCCAGAGATTTTGGTGGACCCGAATGAAGAGGGAAGTCGCAAGGTTCGTTGCTGAGTGCGACGTGTGTCGTCGTGTCAAGGCCGAGCATCGCGCCACCGATTGCTTCAGCCCTTGCCCATTCCGGAGTGGAAGTGGGATTCGGTCGGGATGGATTTTATCACCGGCCTACCCAGGTCACCGAGGGGCAATGATGCCATTTGGGTTATCATTGACCGGTTGACGAAAGTGGCACACTTTCTTCCAGTCAAGACCAAGATTCGTACCGGTCACCTTGCGGAGCTCTATATCGCCAGGATCGTGAGCTTGCATGGGGTACCGAAGATGATCATTTCTGATCGTGGTTCCATCTTTACTTCCCAGTTCTGGCATAGCTTGCAAGAAGCTATGGGAACTCGTCTTTCTTTCAGCACAGCATATCACCCCCAAACCGATGGTCAGACCGAGAGGGTCAACCAAGTATTAGAGGACATGTTGCGAGCTTGTGTCCTTTCCTATGGGAAGCATTGGGAGAAGTGCTTACCATTCGCCGAGTTTTCTTATAACAACAGTTTCCAAGCCAGTCTCGGCATGGCACCATTTGAGGCCTTATACGGGAGGAAGTGTAGAACCCCGTTGAACTGGTCTGAGACCGGTGAAAGACCTTTCTTTGGCCCGGACTCGATTAATGAGGCAGAGGGTCAAGTCCAGCTCATTCGGGATCGCTTACGCACAGCTCAGTCCAGGCAAAAGAGCTATGCGGATCGTTGTCATCGTGAGTTGAGCTTTGAGCCCAATGACTTCGTTTATCTCAAGGTTTCTCCTCCGAAGGGTCACCAGCGTTTTGGTGTCAAGGGCAAGTTAGCTCCTCGATATGTCGGTCCCTACCGTATTATCGAGAAGAAAGGAGTCGCCGCCAAGTTGGAATTGCTCGCTGCACTTGCGGGGTACATGATGTTTTCCATGTGTCCCAGCTAAAGAAGTGCCTCCGGGTTCCAACAGAGGAAACTCCGTTGGAAACTCTTGATGTTCAGGAGGATTTGACCTATCGCGAGCACCCTGTTCGCATACTCGAGGATGCTGAGCGAAGAACAAGGAACAAGACCATCAAGTTCCTTAAAGTTCAGTGGTCCAACCATTCCGAGGATGAGGCTACTTGGGAGCGAGAAGATCGTCTCGTGCAGGACTACCCCTCTTTCTTTTCCGAGTGAACCAAATCTCGGGACGAGATTTTTGTAAGGGGGGGAGGTTTGTAACATCCCCAATTTGGCTTGTGTTTCAAATGTAATAAAATGAGGGTAAATTAAAACTTTTCCTTCATCCTTTTACTCTTGAAACTTTTCTGAAATTCTTGTAAAAGAATTTTGGAAAATCCAAAAATCAAAACCCTCAATTATCAAGTCAACGACCTCCTTGGTCAAATCTTGTGTCAAACCCTTGGAAATAATTTTCCTGGGTTCCAAGGTTGCTTGGTGGCACCTCTGAATTATTCCATAATTTTTGGAAGTTATTTGAAATATTTTAGAGGCAAGTCAAACCTTGGTCAAACCTCTGAAATAACCTTCTGGAATTTCTTGAGAAAATTACAGTGGTCCAAAATCTCTGGAAATTTTATGGAAGGTTAATCCTATTGTCAGCAAGTTCCAGTTAAAATTTCATAATTTTTGGAGTTGAGTTGATACTTCAATTAAATCCCCAAAGTTTCAGCTTTTAAAAATCAAAATTCAAACTGGCTTGCACTGTTCCTCCGACCGGAGCCAACCCCGACTCGACTCGATCGAACCGCCTAGCTGCACCGGGCCGAGCCGCACCGCGCGAGCGCATCACGAGCCGTCCGTTTGGAGATCGACGGTCCAGATTGTGTGGGCATTAGGATCGTCCGAATGTCCTCTCGCCCTCAACCCTTCGATCTCGATCCAACGGTGGCCGCGTCGTCTCCTTCCTCTGGCTCTCCCCTGTCTCCTTCTCTCGCTCTCTCGCGCGCGCTGAACGCCGTAGCCGCTCGGAGTCGTCTCGGCGGGGCCCTCCAACGACTATTGCTGCCACGCATTAAATGTTGTCGTGCGGCCGCGCCCAAAGTCGCCTTTCCCTGACCTCTCACCCACTCCTGTTGCTCAGAGCACCCGAGGTCGCCTCGCCCGTGAGAGAGAGCCGTTGAGGTCCCCGTGCCCTCTCGCTACTTAAGCTTGCGTCCCCTCCTTGGGCTTCCTTTGCTCTCTCCGCAGCTCTCTCTTGCACTCACCAAGCTTGGGCGAGCCCCAAACTCAAACGCGGCCATTTCCGCCATTGCTGCCGCGGGAGCTTCTCGGTGAAGCTCGCATCCAGTGGCTCTCGGGCTCGTCGCTTGGTTCCCTCTCCACCCCCTCACCTCCGTGAGCATTAACCCTAACTCAATTGGCCTTGATCCTCGCAGGAGGGCTCCAATTTGGAGGTTCCCCTTCGACGGCCAGAAACACCCCTTTTCTTCTCCGGTGCCGGTATGACCTCCAACCCCCACCCCTTTCGGCTGAACCCTCTCTGGGGCCTAGCGGACCTAATGGTACCATCCGGTCCTCTTCGTGTTGTCCAGGGTGGCTTCTCCTCGTAAAGGCTCCGCTGCCGCCTCCGGTTCTCCGCCAAAGACCCTCTCCGCCAGCTTATCTTCACCGCGACCTTCCGTGAGTCATCGGCACCCTCCAAGAGCTAGCGCACAGATAGTGGGGCTTAGCCCTAGCGTTCGCGGTTGTCGCTTTTACCGTAGGATCGCCTCGCCCCTCTTTGTCGCGCGGCGGTGTAGGTCGCTCTCGCGATGTTTTTGGTGCGGCGTGCGCAGGGTATTGCGCTTCCATTTGGCCACTCACTGCGCCGCCGTAGCCCAGCCGCGGCGTCGCGCCAGAAAGCGAAGCGGCGTCACGGTTACGTTGTCGGGCGACAACGCCGCGGAACGACGTGGCTGGTCTTCGGCCGTTGGATCCAGAGATCAACGACCCTGGAGCCTCCACGTCGGCCCTCTGTTTTGCGCGCGGGAGGGATGTTTTGGCATGGTTCAACCGGGGACGTCCGATCTGAGATCAATGGCTCTGGTTCGTCCACGTCGCTAGGTGTTAGTGAAGTCCCGAAAGTGCTATGTCCAGAAATCAGTGTCACATTAGGGTCTTCTCATTTTCATGTCTTTGTCATCTTAGCTCCAAATTAGATGATTCCAGTTTTTTTAGCTTCCTTATAACTTGCACTTAAATAGAAAAATAATTGTAGACCATGATCAAACCTGGAAAACCATTTTCAAAAATAATAGACAAGTGAACTTAATACTGTTTTCAGAACTTTTAGCAAACTTTTAAAATGCATAACTTTTAATCTATAGATCCTTTTTGTATGAATCCAATTGGATTAGCTTCCAATGCTAGTGTATTTGCTAGGAAAATTGGTTTCACAAATTTTACTGTCTTTAAAAATCATAAGGATCATATTTTAGTTTAATACCCTAAAACAATTTAGAAAAACCATAACTCTTTCAATATAACTCCAAATGACCTGAAATTTTATATGGGTTATCACTATAACAGTAGGTAGCTACCATAAAAATTTCAGTGTCAAAATCCTTCTAGAAAATATTTTTGCTACAGTGCTAATTATGACCGAAAATAGGTTTTTAAAGAATATCTTTTGCACCACAAATCCGAATTAAGTTTTTCCAGTTCCTATGTCTAGGTATATCCATATTCTACCTTGTGTATAAATTTCGTCGCATTTGGATAATTTTTGCTTGCTCTTTTGTTTATGTGTTGCTCGCCTTATTGGTTGTTTTCGCTCTTTCGCTTAGGATTCGATATTTGCGATAACCCCGAGAACGACCCTCCGCAACAATTTGAGCCACAACAAGCAGGCAAGCAGTTTGATCATTTCCCATTGATCCCATTACTTTTAAAGTCTAATATTTTGTTTAACTTCTATGTATGCATTGCTATTTTGTTGTTAAATTGATTAGTTAGACCTCTAGTTGCATAATCTGTAGGTAAATGGTTATCCTCTACTACCTGAGCCTAGGTTATTTGCTGTGGTTAGAGTTCGATGGATGAACTCTTATCACTTAGTAGATTACGAATGAATATTGCTTAGCCATGCCTAGTTATCGGTAGTATTGGGCGATCATCGACTTAGTCGGTGATCTTGATCACACAACTACTTATACTACTCCATTATGTCCAACCCTTGTGTTTTATTGATTTACAAATCAAAAACTGAAAACAAAACTATATCTTGACTTGGGCACAATGGTATGTTGATGTGATCTGTTGGGTGTGTGTAATGGTGCCTAAGTCCCCAAGGACCGAGTTACTTGTGTCACTAAGCCAAGCGCTTATTGCGTGCTAACCACACGAGGGGGATATGGAACCTCTCTTGACTAAGTACTTTGGGAGGTGTTAATTATGAGCTGGTTGGTGGATGTGTTCTTGTGTGTGATGTTTGGAGGGGAGCATTAGCAGACCGGTTAGGCTGTCTAATGTGTCCTTCTCCCGTGGGTTGCGGCTCTTAATTAGCATCGTCCATTGGAAAGCGTCTTGTTAGACTTAGCCATGCCTGCATACCAAAGGAAGTGTGCTAACCGTGGCTGGTGGAGAGGCGGTCTATCGTGTGGGTACATTGGTACACCCCTGCAGGGTTTAAACTATTCGAATAGCCTCGTCCTAGGTTATGGACATGCTTGGTAAGGTCGTGCAAGAACTAGACTACAACCTTTTAAAAACTTAAACTTGACATGGGTGGTATGAAGGGGTACTTCATGCTATTGTTGTGGTGACTATGGGTTAGTCACTTCTAGGTTGGTGTTGTTCTCTATCTAATGTTATTATTGTCTCTATTTTATTTGAACAATAAAAGTTAATGGCAAACTTGCTTTGAATCTATTACTTTATGGCAAATGAAAACTTGCTTTACGCTGAAAATAAGTCCAAAGCCTCATCCACTTAAATAAAGCTTGCATGTAGTTAATTATAGTTCTGTTATCTCACACGTCAGTCTTGCGAGTACAAAAACAACTTTTGTACTCATCTGCTTTGCTTAATATTAATTGTTGCAGAGGAAGAAGGTGAGCCCCAAGGGCCTCACTTTTGTGAGTTGTGTTGCGGCGCTGTCTGGGACGACTAGCCTGGCGGTCCGGTTGGTTGCCTTGTGGGTGAAAGGCACACCGATTGGCTTTTGTTATTGCCATCTTATGGCCATTTTGCTTCCGCTGTGTATTTACTTATTTGTATGACTTTTGGCCGGTCGGCCTCTCTTTTGTATTAACTCTTTATAGGTTAAGTATGTCGTTCAGTTTGATGTTTTAGCTTCGGCTCTATGTGTATGAATGGAATTGATGCATGATTTTGTAACGAGGTGTGTATACTGCATTTCTGGGAAGTATACATGTCTCGAGGCTTGGTTTATTTGATTTGTACTGTTAGGACCAAGTGGATGGTTAAACAGTACAAGCCGAATAAACCGGGGTCCTCACATGAGGTCATGGTTGTGGCCCTGGGCTTTACCAGGTTACACCATTGTTCGTGGTAAGAGAGAAGGGAAGAGGTTACCTCAGTTATCTTAGTACCGACGTGATAGTGAGTACTTTAGAGAAGTTGTTCCCTTCTTTGAGTTTGAATTTGGTCAACTCTTGTTCAGTTGTGGTCGATAAATTTCTTTGGGTCAGTAGTTCATTGCAGTTGGTGGGTTTCTTTGAGAAGGATTGATGTGTTTTCATTGGCTTAATTTGTCCCGTTAAGCAATCATTGTTTTTCCAATTGTTGAGTTAATCTTGTGGCTGGTGGACTTGGTTAGTCACAATATTGACCCTTGTATTGAGTTTTGCCTTTCTTCTTGGAAATTGTGACCCATCTATTTCGCTTGATGATTTGGATAATGAAAGTTTCCTTTTGCAAGTCTTGTAGTACTTGGAAGTTTTGATTCAAATTATCTCTTTTGGGTATTTTGAGTGTTGAAGTTGAAAAGTTCTTTTATGAAAGATAATGCTAAACCCTCTAGCGATGTCGTCTCGTGGTTAAGTGGGAGGTTATAATCAGAGAAATTAGTGAATATGATATGAGTTATCAAGTTGGGTCTGAAGTGTGGCGTATAATCGATCCTAACCAAGATCCCTGGAAGGAAAGTTGATTAATTTGATGGTGCCATGTAGTAGTGCTTGTTGGACTGTGATTAAGTGTATGGCTACACCTAATTGAAATCAATAGAGTTATTAACAACTATGGAACATTAACGGAGTGGTTGACCCCTAGAGCTGTTTAGTTTGCTAAACTTGTTAGATTATTTGATCTCAATGGTTTAATCTAACTGTGCGGGAAGAGAAATATAAGATGTGTTCGACTGTCGTCTTGGTAGATATTAATATAGAAATTTTCTTTAATTGGATATTTGATGATCTTATTTATGCTCGTGGGAGTACAAATAGATACAGGACCATCAATTCGTCCATGATTGAATAATCATCAAAAGTTTATGATAACCTCTAGATTGGAATTAGTGTGTACTAAATAAATGTGAGTATTCCGAATAGGTGAAGGGTTGAAATTTTAAAGTAATTTATTCACGAGTGTTTCACGAGGATGTATTGTGGCTGCATGTCCTTGTTAAAAGAGGTCTTGCCCCGATAGTGCGATTGGGGTATTAGATATACTCTAGAACAGATTGATCATTGCAATCTTTTGAGATAACAAAAATGTTAGGAAATAATATGCTGTGTTTCTTTTGGAAAGGTTTACAATGGGATTGAATAGGTGACATGTGTTTGCTTGATAGTAAAATTGTCGGATAAAGTATGTCTTTGATGAAAGGGTTTTGGTGTAACCTTGTAAATTGTGTAGTAGGTTCCTTCTAAAATATGGTGGTTGTTATAGTGAGGGAGTAAGAATTTGGTGTACTCTCATTTGAGGATGAGATGATAAAGTGAAATGTAACAGTTTGGTCAGTTTTTAGGGACTTTATAAAGGAAGAGTTAATGATAACGAACATTGTTAAGAGTGAATTATTCTTGATATTAGTAATAAGGTATACAAGAGATTGTGACACGTGGGAGTGGTGATGAATCTTCTAGAGAGAAAGTAAGTTGATTGTTTTAATCATGGTTAAATGAAATATTTGGAGTTTTGTACTCGTGATCTTTTGGGGGCTCATGATTTATGGTGGTGGAAAATTTCTTCTTGTGGGACTTGTGCCCTCGGCTGTGGGCTCGTATGTTATTTTCTGAGATCCTACTATTTGACTGTCTCTCTTGGTCTTGTGCTCACTTCGAGGAGCCACGATTTCTTGTGCGGTGAACCTTGTATCTGTTTATTTCTTCCTTTTGAGAAAGGTATTAACCAAGTTGTGTTACCAAGTGTTATAAAGAGTAATAGGGTGATTGGTTGGAGGTGGTCAAGTATTTGGAATTGTTGAGAATTTTCGGGAAGCAATCAATTTGAAGAGCAGTATAAAGTGAATTGGTTTTGATTTACAACACTCGGAGAGAATTCTATTTAAATAGAGAGTTGTCGAAGAGATAAAAGTGATTAGTGTTACAACTAGTGGAACCTATGGCGAATTATGATCCAGAAACCTTTGTCCATGTTGGAATATTGGGATTATCGAAATTATGGACTCTTGATAAACTTATCAGAGTATTGCAATTGGATACTTAGTATGATTGCGCAGAAGAGTTGTGGTGGTGAAGTTTAATGAGAGTAGCGGTGTGGAGGAACCTAAGTGTCATGCTAATTAATGGGATAGCAGAAATTGTTGGACTATTGTCAACTATGACTCAGCCTTAGTAAGTAAGCCTATGGGAGTTAAATTATTTCTGAGGATGTCTTGGACACAGGATATATTTATTTATTGACGTTAGTGATTGGGTATATTTGAATGTTGGTTAATCAGTTAGGGTTTTGTGAACGGATATATTGTGGTTGTGTAACTAAATTGGATTTGGTGTGGATTAGAGAAGGTCTAAGACTTGTGAAATAAATCGCCTTGGGACGGTTACTTGATTAGTGAGGAGCGTGGATGTTAATGATTGAGGTTTTGTTGAGCTATGTGAAATTTTAGTGAAAGAATTTGAGAATTTCCTATCAACCATAACAGAAATTCATTGCAGGAGACTTCGAGGTTGATTTTGGGCTTTGCATTTTTATATTAGAACCTTTGATGCCAATGATTATGTGCAGAAGTGGTAGAATAAGAGTGGATTCCGAGTAGTGGACTGATCATTGATAGTATCCTTTGGAGCTAGTATATGAGAGTGTGGGATGTGAATTTCAAAAAAAATTCATCCTTAATGGATTAAGGGATGTGATAGTGGGTGAAATCTATATTGAGTTGTGTTGGAAATTTTTTTTTGACAAGTTCATTCGGTAGGGAAATTGGCTAGAGTACGAGATTGTGAATTGAAAGAGTCTCCCTGCATAAGTGTGGATTTTGTGATCGGTAGAGCATAGGTTTGAGGTTGCCAATTTAAGAGAAATGAGTTAATGCGTTATGCGATGATTTGGGATCCTATGGTTTAAGAGGAAGTAATTTCTTAAAAGAAAGATTGTGGTAAAGTGGTGTGATCTTGGATAGTGAGATGCTTTCTTAGTTCTTACTTGAACTATGTGGTTATGATAGATGTCGATTATAAATTGAGTTGGTTCTTGTCGGTATGTGTGATTCCTTCCAGTTAGAAAAATGGGTAAAACTGGTTTTTCGAGTGTTTTCGCTTTTGGCTTGTGTGGCATTATTTCTAAACTGCCTATTTTGGAAAGTGGAAAAGATTTCGTGGTAAATCCATTGATTTTGGATTGAGCTCTTCTAAGAGAAGGTGACTTTGAGTTGTATGCATTTTGACTCTTTTGTTTTCAGTTGAGTTTTTCGGATAAGTGAGTTGACAGACGAGTTCTTTGTGCGTCCCTTGTTACAGGAGATGCTGCTTGCTTAAGTAAAGTGATCGATTGAGTGTTGGAACAAGAGTTCTGCGGGTTCTGTGCAGACGATGTACTTCGGTACAAAAAGGAAGTTTAACCAAATGTGTGTTGGATAGGTTCCTTAGTCACGGGAATATGTAGATTGGTGTATCGCTAGGATCGTCTCGAGTACTTGCGCGGAGTACACAATGTCTTGTGTTTTTCGGTGCTGAGAGAGCATATGAGAGGTCCGGAGCTTAAGTTTTTGTTGGAGCTGTTGGCCACGAAGTAAGACCTTACTTTTGAGTCCCGTGTGTGGAGCGTACCCGTAAGGGTCGAGATTAGTCTTGAAGTGAAAGACGTTGGTATCCGTCAAGGTGATGGGATCATATAAGTCTGAGAGGGAAGCGTCTTGTGAAGTGGAATCTCGCATGCGCGAGCAGTGTACGGGATTGTTCACAGCGGGTGGGTGGTAACGTTAGTAAGTTTCAGCTGTGATTATTCTTTGACGTTAAACGTGGTTAGAATTCGGGGTCGAATTCTGTTTAAGGGGGGTAGAATGTAATACTCCAGAGTAGATTTTGAGAGAAAGCCGAATATTCGAAGAAAATGACTATTTAGAAATTGATCCAGGAGAAGGATCAAATAGAAAATACTTAATTAAGAAGATAACGGAGGGGTTTGCAGCTTTATTTGGGCAACTTTGGCCTGGGCCTTGGCCCATTTGGCCATGAGGTGGCTGGCCAATGAAGGGGGGGGAGGCGCCCCAACCCCAAAACCCTAGCCACCCTCCTCTCCCCCTCTTGGCCGCACCTCCCTCTCCCCTTGGCGCCCCATCCCCTCTTTCCTCCTATGCCTCCCCATGTCCAGCAGCATCTCCTCCTCCCTTGAAGCCCCTTGCTGCAGCCAAGAAGATGTTGCCCGCTGCCGGTGTCGAGGAGGAAGAAGGAGGCTCGCCGGGAGACAGATCGGCCAAGAAGAAGGAGGAGAAGAGGAAGAGGAAAGGGGGGAGGAGAGATCGTGGCCTGGGGTGAGTGTTCATCACGTTCGGTGGTGGTTCTTCAAGGGTAACCCCTGTTTCCCCCTAATTAGATGCATATTTAATTGTTGTAGCAATGTCGGTTTTCTGTCTCCTCAGGACAGATCGCGTTAGAGGGACGTTTTGATATAGTTAAGTGCGGATTCAGTCTCGGACGTCTCCTAGAAAATTGTAGAGGACGTCAATAGCTTTCAATGAAGTGCTAGATCGTGATTTTTGGACCTCTGTAGTAAAAGTTATGATTTTATTGGTGCGGCTGTTCTGCAACCCTGTCAGTTTCTGGACAGGTTTTAGTGATCTGACCTTTGCGATCAATTAAAGAGAGAATTAGAGGTTCTCAGTATAACGAAAGTTGTAGATAATCGTCGTAGATTTTAGGGAAGCACAAGAACACGAAATTTGGTTAAACGATCTGAATGTTATGATAGTTTTAGTGCGCTGTCCAGAAAGGGTGATGTGAAATCGATGTTTTGTTAATCAGCTTAAAAGTTATTTTAGATGGCCGAATCAGGCAAGCTCACCAACTAGGTTTAGTTGGGAAATTTGATTGCCTTTCAA
The DNA here is from genome assembly GCA_036346255.1 of Ampelocalamus luodianensis. Classification (NCBI taxonomy): domain Eukaryota; kingdom Viridiplantae; phylum Streptophyta; class Magnoliopsida; order Poales; family Poaceae; genus Ampelocalamus; species Ampelocalamus luodianensis. The sequence goes on from CM070634.1 coordinate 59,930,872, forward strand.
TGAAGTCCAAGAACACCTAATTTGGACCACTGTACAGAAAGATATGAATTTTAGAACTTGACTGTTCACAGAAGGTACAGAACAGCAATTAGAAATTTGGATTCGGGATTGGGTTGCGAGCTATTGCTAGTTGTGTTTGTTTTTAGAATTCATGTGGTTCGTTACTGTGGTCTTAGTCTATGTTCTTGATTGAATTTAGGTGGGGGAAGAGTACCGGAGGCAGCACCGACTTCACGCTCCCGCTCACGTGGTTAAGGCAAGTGCATTGTTGATTCGTGGTTGTGATTGATTGGTCATGTTTGTGTGCTTTTCGATATGCGATGGCATAGTGAGATTGTTGGCATGATGATTGTTTAAGACTGATGGATGCTCCAAATATGTCTATGCTCTATTGCTGTATGATGTTATCGTCTTTTGGTAATTGGGTGATGAATAAATGATGAGCATGTGCATATTGAGATCATGTTGAGGCTTGGTCACGTGGTGACCAGGTGTATTTCCTTTGAGATCCCCGTCATGATTGTGACGGGCCCGAGATCCCCACACTCGTGGAGTGTGGGCTTGAGGTCCCCATTACTTGCGGAGTAATGGGCAATTGGTCCCTGTGCGTGCGCGCACAGGCATGGGTATGCGGCGACGGTTGCATACTCATTACGTGTAATGCACACGAAAGATAAAGAGAAAGGATCCTTGAGCATTGCATCCGCATCCAAATGTTTGTTGTTGATCTTCTATATATTGATGCCGATGTTATGGCTTCTATTTCTGTACTTGCTGAGTCTGTGGACTCACTCTTGCTTTTGTTGTTATTTTAGGTACCCGAGCCAAGAACGACATGCATGGGGGGAAGTAGATTGCTAGTCACACACATGCCACATGAACTAAATAAAGTTGAATGATCTTCAGATCGTAATTGTTTTTAGTAAATGGGCGAGATGCTCAAAGGTTTATTATATCTTGTGTCTTGAAGTGGTTTAAGTGTAATAATGATGAGTAGTGGAACTTTATACTTCACTGGAATGCTGGATACGTAGCATATCTTTGATTATCTTTTGATGTCTCTGGATGGTAGTTTGGTTAATTTATGATTCATTTGAATGTTGGAACCTCCGTGTAATTAACTTTACAAGGGAGGTTCTGCCGAAATTTATTAAGTTTGTTTTGATTAGAATTATTAGAGTTTGTTTAGTAGCATTCCAGGCTCATGTTGGGCTAGGGTGTTACAGATTGGCCAAATAACAACAAGTATCAATATCAGCGGAAGCAAAAGTGCTATAAGATGGCTAAGACAAAAGCCAACCGGTTAGCCACATAACCACAGGGCAACCGACCGGGCCACCAAGCTAGTTGTCCATAACGTAGCCAAACTCACCAAAGTTGATCCCTTGGGGATCAACCTTCTTCCTCTGCAACAATTAAGCAAAGCAAATGAGTACAAAATTGTACTCGCAAGATTTACGGATAACAACCCTAGTTACTACTACATGCAGGCTTTGATCAAATGATAAGGCTCAAGGTTAATTTTTAGCATAAAGCAAGTTTTATTTGCAATAGATAATAGATTGAAGGCTGTTGTAACAAACTGAATTTTATTTGCATAAATAACAGCGATACAATAAGTAGTAACAACATCCTGGAGATGACCAACCCAATAGCCATCACAACCATAGCACGAATTACCCATTCGTACCACCCATGTCAAGTTTTAATTTAAAAGGTTGTAGTCTAACTCTTGAAAAGCTTACCAAGCGTGTCCATAACCTAGGACGAGGCTATTTGAATAGTTTTAACCCTGCAGGGGTGTACCAATGTACCCAAACTTCAGACGGCCTTTTTGCCAAGCTATTAAGCACACTTCCTTTGGTATGCCGGCACGGCTAAGTCCTACGAGACATTTCCAATGAAAAATGCTAATCAAGAGCCGCACGTATGGGGGTTAACCCTTAGTGACCTGCCGGCAGAATCTGGATCACAAGGACCCATACGTGGAGCAGGAGACACCGGCCGCAGCGGGTGCTCCCCTCCCCACAAACATGTCCATGCTGCATACCGAAATATGCAACCCACCACGCGACTCATTAATTAACACCCCCAAAGTACTTAGTCAAGAGAGGTCCCATTTCCCTCTAGTGTGGGTAGCACGCACAAAAATGCTTAGATAACAGGTACTCACAAGTAGTTCGGTCCTTAATTGACCTAGGCACCATTCCATTCACACCCAAACTCACACCATCTTACCCTTGTGCCCAAGTCCAAATCATTTTGCTTTCATTTTTAGTTTTTACAATTAAATATAGCACCAAGGCTGAAATCATAAAGTCATAATAAGTTTGTGTGATCAAGATTATCGACTAGGTCGATAACCGACCAATTCTACCGGTATCTAAGCATTCTAAGCATGACACCGTAAAGACAATAAAAGAGTATAATAAAATCACCGGGCTCTAATTCACCAGCGATATTAATAACTTATGTTTTGTGGCCGGGGATGAACAATTTAAAGGCAACCATGCAGTGGGATAGCTACCTCTAATCGATAAAATAAATCTTGACACAAGAAGCATGCATACTTAGGTTTTGCAAACAAGATATTAGAATTTAAAAGTACTAGGAGCAATATGATCAAATGATGTTACACTGCTTGCCTTGCTGTAGATCACTTTCTTGCTGCAGAGGATTCACTCACGTAATCAATAATTCCTGCGGAACCTAACGCAAAAAGGCGATAAAACCAATAAGAACGAAGAACACCAAATAAAATCCAACAGCAAAAGATAACCAAATTTCATAAAATTTGTACAGCGGCAAGATTATGATTTTAGACAATTTTAGAAACGAGAATCAAGTCATTTGGTCTTAGCATGCAAAAGTTATGGCTAAAACAATTTCTATCAGCCTATTAAATTCCAGATTAATTCCTATCTATTACTGTTCATGGCATAAATTTCTAGAATGATCTAAAGTCTGAAATTTTTATGGTAGGTAGAATAAGACATTCTAAGAACAGCAAAATTGAGTTTGCACAATTTGGAGTTAAAATGAATTAGTTATGATTTTCCTAAGTTGTAAATCTAGTGCAGTACTAATTTCAGTGGCAAAACCCACTAAAAGACCTGTTCTACCCTGAAGCACATTACTAGAGGATTTTAACAAAGTTTAGTTTGCTCAGTTTGGAATTACAGAGAAAAGGTTATGCATTTCATAAAGTTTTAAGAGTTTCTAAACAATATTTTATAATGAAACAAGTTAATACAGCTTATATCATTTTCTGCTACAGAAAAGTGCCTAAGTTCATTCTCAGTTTGAAGTTCATTTCATTACAGGGCTAAAGCAATTTGAATCATTCAAAAAGGAGCTAAAATGATAAAGTTATGCACTTATGAAATTTGAAACAATAAAACACTTTAGAAAATTGGAGCTCTCGGGAGGTCCAAAAGAATCTGGAGAACACGGGGAGGTCGTGGCCGTTAAGATTAGATCTAACGGTCACGACGAGTAGAAGCACAGCGCACGGGAAGACCACTTCCCGCACTGGGGAGGTCTAAGCCGTAGATATTGGATCCAACGGTTCCGACCAGGATATGCATAGCGCACGCGGAGGAACTACTCGCGCTTAACGGATGTCGTGGCCGTCAGATCAAGATCTGGCGGTCCCGAGCACCAGGGGAGGTCCCAGAACTTCAATCCAATGGAGGAGGTCTGGACGGTCAGGATTTCTCGGGGGAAGGTCCTGACGGTCTAGATCTCCAGGAGGAGGTCCTACGGCTTAAGTCCACCGAGGAGGTCCCGACGGCTAAGATCTCACAAGGGAGGTCTTAACGGTCACGATCAAGTGAAGGAGGTCTGAACGGTGAGATCTAAAGAAGGGGAGGTCTTGACGGCTAAGATTTACCGAGGAGGTCTTAACAGCCAAGATCTCTACCGACAGATCTAAAGCGCTGAGGAGGTCTAGGCCGTTAGATGGAGATCCAACGGTCTAGAGCTACGGGGAGGTCCTCAAGCGAAGGATCTAATCGGAGGAGGTCGGGATGGTCAAGATCTACCAGGGGAGGTCTTGAACGACCCAGATTTAACCGAGGGAGGTCCGATGCGACAGGGTTTTAGTGGGAGGAGATCTGGACGGCTCAGATGGATCTGGGGAGGTCTTAAGCGATAAGGTTTTACAAAGGGAGGTCTGGACGGTTGAGATCTCCACGGGGAGGTCCTCAACGGTTCAGATCTACTTTAAAGAGGTCCTTAGCTCCTCCACACAAAGGACCAGTGGGAGGTCTTTTGCAAAGAGGACCCCAGTGGAGGTCCAGAGGGTTAAGAATTTTCGGAAAAGAGCCTGAGGCCCAGATCTATTCTAGAGAGGTCGTGAACGGCTAGGATTAACCCGAGGAGGTCGTAAGGGTGGTCTGAGCGGGGGCTTAAAATCCGACAGCAGTAGGGTGAGGCCCACGTGCAAGTGACTGAGAAGACTTTTCCGACAGCACTAACGGCGAGAACACAATAAATACTAGTCCTAAACATTAATTGAGCGCTGGAATCGCCGCGTGGTTTTAAAGACTCGGGCCCACGAGACAGTGGCTCACGGGCACTGCTTTAAGACCCCATTAATACTCCAAATGATTAACAATCACAGCGCCATTAATGCGTCCTAAAATTTTGACGAAAACGGTAGCTGCCTCCCGCAAAACCTGCGCGTTAACGGCTTTCCGCCGATCCCGGCATGGCGCGCAAACAAGAGCTGAAATGGACTCGCAATAGCAGTAGGAACCTAGTGGTGGCAACCTCGCCGGCGGCGATGGTCCAGAACGCCGACTAGCCGGAAAATCGAAAAGAGGGCTTATACTGCCGACTTGAAAACGGCCAAGAGCTTCGGGGTGATCTAAAGAAGTGTGTGCCCAGACCTCTATGGACTAACAAGGAACTACCTGGATGGAGGGAAGCTTTAAAGTTGGCCGGAAAAGACTTGCACAATATGAAGCTCGCCGGACTTGAAGAAGAGAGGTGAAAAATGGCACCCTGAGCAAAATAGGTGGTACCCAAGTATCAATGGAGCTTCATTATGGTTCACAGAAGCTACAGGAGCAATTAATTTGAAAATGGGCCACTCACCTGAGCTGAGGACGAAGATGATCAATTTCAGTCGAATTTGAACAAACCCCAAATTGGACAATTCCTATGAATCAATCCCAAAATTAAGTGAGGGGATATGTTCAAGATGGTAAGGAGATAGAAATGGTGCAAAGAATTGTGGGAGAGAACCACTGGAGCACCAAGAACACCAAAGGAACTACACGGTTAACAAGGGTGCATTTTCGGATTTGGGGGTGTTAAGCTCTACAATTGAAGGTGGAGCTCGAGGGTGGTCTAAAGGCATACTAGGAGGTGATGAGGGTGCTTAAAAAGCTTGGAGCACTAGGGTTTGCCAACAAGGGCTTTTCGGGAGACAAAGCTCAAAGCACAAGGCGAGGCCGACAGCAAAAAGGTGGTAGATGGTAGTATAGGGCATGGCATGGCCGAAAGTATCTTCCACACATTTAAATGTCGGCTAGGGCAGCTGTTGGGAGCATGAGTTGACACTGCCATCACTCCCCTACTGCTCACGCACGTCCAGAGGTTGAAGACGCCCAATAATACACTTGGTGATTGTCGGCCGTTGGATTCAACGTGGACCGCTTAGATCTCAGACCTCGGGCGCTTTGAAAACAACAGAGGAGGAGGAGGAGGAGGGGAGGTCGTGAACGTTTGATTTCACATCCAATGGCTCACACACGGTTGCTCAGGATCAAGCTCGGGTGCGGCCTGAAGACTTGGTCCACCCGAGTCGATTGGGATGGGCTCGGGCTCGGGCCCGAGTCTGACTCGAACCAGAGTTTTAATTTCTGGTTTTTAGAAGAGCTGAACTTAGGGGAAATTGTTTGAGGTAGCAAAATGACTCCAAAAATTCTGACAATTTTACAGGAGCTTGCTGACTCAGATATTAACCTTGTGTAAAATTTTCAGAGGTTTTGGTGCTGCACAACTTCCTCTAAAAATTCTGTAAGGTGCTGGTCCATAGTTTGACCAGGATTTGAATTGGGTTGACTTGCCTCTAAAAAAATTCAAACAATTTCTAAAAATTGTGAAATGTTTCAGAGGGGTCACACATCAATCTTAGAACTTAGGAAAAGTATTTCCAGGAGATGATCAAAAGGTTTGACAAGATCGTTTTTGGAAGTTGAGATTTTGGATTAAAAAGACTTGTGACTTTGTATTTCCATAACTTTTGTACAAGAATTGTTTGGTACAACAGGAAATACATGATGTAAGAATTTTTTTTAATTTCTGCTCATTTTCTTACATTTGAAACACAAGTTCACAACTGGGGATGTTACACATCTCCTCTGTCGGAGATTGAGTTCGGACTGTGTGAATATGTATTTCAGACTTTTATGGTCCGTGAAAATCTCACAGCGGTTACCAATGAGATAATACCGCCAGATTTTCAGAGCGTGCACAATTGCTGCTAACTCCAGGTCATGAGTCGGATAATTCCCTTCGTGTGGCCTCAACTGCCGGGATGCACAAGCCACAACTTTGCCTTCCTGCATCAATACACATCCGAGGCCTTGACGGGATGCGTCACAGAATATCTCAAAATCTTTGCGGATGTCCGGTAATATTAACACCGGTGCTGAGACTAGCCTCTTTTTCAGCTCTTGGAAGCTTTCTTCACAGGTGCTTGACCATTCAAACTTCTTCTCTTTCTTCAGAAGTTGAGTCATGGGCTTTGCAAGTTTAGAGAAACCTTCGATGAATCGGCGGTAATAGCCTGCCAGTCCAAGGAAACTTCTCACCTCGGTGGTCGATGCAGGTTGCTTCGGTCCATTATCGCCTCAACCTTGGCGGGGTCTACTACAATTCCTCCTGCGGATACAATATGTCCAAGGAATGCAACTTGACTTAGCCAAAATTCACTCTTGCTGAATTTGGCATAAAGTTGGTGCTCCCTGAGTTTGTCCAGGATCATCCTGAGGTGCTTTTCGTGTTCTTCTTCATCCTTTGAATAGATGAGGATATCGTCAATGAAGACGACCACAAATTTATCCAAGAATTCCATGAACACCTTGTTCATCATATTCATGAAGTAAGCAGGGGCATTGGTCAGATCGAAGGACATTACTGTAAACTCGTACAGTCCATATCTGGTGGTGAAGGCGGTCTTCGGAATATCTTCTGGTCTGATCTTCAATTGGTGATAACTAGATCTCAGATCAATCTTCGAGAAGACACTTGCTCCCTTTAGCTGATCAAACAGATCATCAATTCTGGGCAACGGGTATTTGTTCTTGATTGTTACCTCGTTGAGTGATCTGTAATCTACGCACATTCTCATACTATTGTCTTTCTTTTTGACAAATAGTACTGGGGCTCCCCAAGGTGAGGAACTGGGTCGAATGTACCCTTTGCTTCGCAACTCTTCGATTTGCTTCTTCAGTTCTGCTAACTCGTTGGTTGGCATTCTGTAGGGCCGCTTCGAGATCAGAGCTGTCCCGGGGACTAGATCAATTAGGAACATTATGTCCCTATCCGGTGGCATGCCGGGTAGATCATCCGGAAAGACATCGGGGTACTCCCATTCTACTGGTATATCTTCAAGCTTTACTTCGTTCAAGCTGGTGAGGATGGAACTCTCTCCGGTGCGGGTCTTGGGTTTGAATTCAACAGATATACCTTGATCATTGGTGAGGGTGATAGACCTATTGGCACAGTCTATCTGTCCCTGGTTTTTGGCTAGCCAGTCCATTCCAAGAATTACATCCAGACCTTGGGAGTGTAAGACTATCAGATCTGCTAGAAAGGATACTCCGGATATCTCAAAGGTAAGATTTGGGCATAGAGAGTTGGTCCTCATTTCCGAGCCCGGGGAATGAATTATCATGGGAGTAGCTAAGGAGGATATAGGTAACCCATATTTTCCCACAAATTTATTTGACACGAAAGAGTGTGAACCTCCATAATCAAATAGGACAGATGTTGGTACTGAATTAACTAGGAACGTACCGAGAACAACATCTGGCACTACCTGGGCTTCCTCTGCAGTAACATGGTTCACCCGTCCCTTGGTGAACTAGCCTGCTAGCCTTGTGATGCCGCCGGTAGTTGGAACTCCGGAGGTTGGCCTTGCTGGTGCCATACCTTGCTGCTTCTTCGGGCATTTATTAGCATAATGCCCCGTCTCATTGCAGTGGAAGCACGTGACTCCGGAAGCTGAGGAGGTAGAGTGCTTCTGCTAGAACTGCCCTCCCGATGAAGTGCCCCGGAAGTTGGAGGGGTTGGAGCGCCGTGGCGTGCGCAGTACGGACGTGGAAGATTGAAACTTCCCACGTTGCTGCGGCTGTGGTGTGGAGATGCGAGGTTTGGGCAGACCTCCTGCGTTGAATCTTTGAGCGGCCATCCTCCGCTTGCGGTTCTCCATTTCCGTGTGCTTGGCCTCCTACCTGATTGCTTTATCCACCAACTGCTGGAAGTCGGTGAAATTCTGAGAGATAAGTTGGACAGAGATATCATCATTCAATCCCTCTAGGAACCTTTCCTGTCTGTCCTCATCTCTGGCTACGTCAGCTGGGGCGTAGCGGGCAAGTTGATTGAAGCGGTGAAGATACTCATTCACCGTGCGGTTGCCCTGGCGGAGCGCGTGAAACTCCTTCTTCTTTAATGTCATCATCCCCGCCGGGATGTGGGCATGGTGGAAAGCTCTCACAAAGTCAGCCCATGTAATGGATTGAGCATCGTTATGGGCGATGCAGTAGTTATCCCACCATTCTGATGCAGGACTATTGAGTTGGTGAGAGGCAAACAAGACCCTCTCACGATCGGAGCACTGACTGATGTCCAGCTTCTTTCCGATGGCCCGAAGCCAGTCATCGACGTCCATTGGTTCGGTACTGCTTGAGAACGTCGGCGGACGCATTCTCATGAACTCAGACATAGTCAACCTCGACAGCGGGGTGGAGCCGAGCTGCTGCCGCCGTGGTAGCGGCTTGAGCATTCTCGCATATCTCGCAGTTGATTGGGCGAAAGGTCAATCGATGGGTCCGATTCGCCATCATCTGGCGCCAGTCGGGTCCTTCTGCCGGTGCGGGTGGTGGCTGCGGAACATGATTATCCTAGTGATCCGCTTGATCGTTTCCTTGTCCGTTGGCACTGCTGCTGCCATTCCTGCGGGTGTTCACCATCTGCGGGATCCTCCAAGGATTTAGAAAAGATAGCAAGCAATTCTAAGGGGGATAAATCTAAAATAGCCCAAGAACCAATAAACACACAACAAAGAACCCACTTTTCAAAATAGTTCTTTTATTCATCTATTTTATTAATGGATTATGGCTATCACAAGGGTAATTGATAGCTCATAATTCGCGACTAAAGTACGGACTAATAGAAGACATCTATGGTGTACTGGGGGTGTAGTCTATCTCATTAGAGCTAGCCTCACCCGCCTTGTACCTAGCCAGCTCTGCTTCGACTGCCTTCAGCCTTGCTTCCGTATACTCCAAGCTGTCCTGGACGATACGCAAGTCCTCCAGAGTGTTCCCGTAGGCATAGTCCAGTGCCTTCGTCAAGTCCACCTGGTGGTCAGCTCGGGGGAATCCTCTTCCTTGGCGGTGCGGAAGACGCTGTCGAGTCTGGTCGGAAGATGCATCGGGTAATAGTGAAACCCGGTGCCGACGAGGTAGCGGTCGTAGGTGTGGCGAAGTCGACGGACTGCCTCTCTCGCTGCATCCTGAATGCCATCGGCGAATGTGTCGCGTCTGATCGGAGCGTGGAAGGTGTGGAATGTGAGGACCCGGAATATTTAACTAGTAACACTTAACCTCCAAATGGTTCTAGCATTACTAATTAAACATTCTAAGCCTCGATGGACATATGCTTCCCAGAATTGCAGCACATGCACCTCATCACAAAATTACACATCATTTCCATACAACATTTATCACTAAGTTCAACAACGACATACATAAAGTAAAGTTATTACAAAAGAGCCGACCGGCCAAATAGAATAATATACAAGAATGACAGCGGAAGCAAAAGGTGCCATAAGATGGCTAGAACAAAAGTCGACCGGTTAGCCACATAACCCACAAGGCAACCGACCGGGCCGCCAATCTAGTCGCCCCGCAAGCTACCACAACACAGCTCACAAAAGTGAGGCCCATCGAGCTCACCTTCTTCCTCTGCAATAATTTACATTTAAGCAAGAACAATGAGTACACAAGGTACTCGCAAGACTGACGTGTGGAATAGCAGACCTATTCATAAACTACATGCAAGCTTATTTAGGTAGAGGTTGTATGTCTCAATTGCACAAAGCCAACTTTATTTGCAATAATGTAATCCATTTAAGAGCAAGTTTGCAAATCTGTTTTGTTGTCAAAATAACAGCGAAATAAAGATACATACAAGTAACCACCTGGAAGTGACTATCCCAATATTCACCACAACAAAGCACGAATCCCCGATTCGTACCACCCATCAAGTTTTAATTAAAAGGTTGTAGTCTAACTCTTGAAAGACCTTGCCAAGCGTGTCCATAACCTAGGACGAGGCTATTCGAATAGTTTTAACCCTGCAGGGGTGTACCAATGTACCCACACTCCAGACCACCTTTAAGCCACAAAGCACACTTCCGAAGGTATGCCGGCACGGCTAAGTCCTACGAGACGCTTTCCAATATTGTGCATTGACTACGAGCCGCTCGTATGGATAGAAACCCATACGCTTACATTGCAAGCCGAAAGACAACAAATCCCATCACGGGTGAAGCCTTTCGGAAACTACAATGCTCCCAACACCATCCCTCCTGCGACCCCTTGCGACTCGGAGCCAAAACACGCCAAAGTACTAAGTCAAGAGAGGTCCCATACCCTCTAGTGTGGTTAGCACGCTAAAATGCTTGGTTTAGTGTAACAAGATGTTCGGTCCTTCTTGACTCAGGCACCATTCCAGTCACACCCAAAAGCACACCAATCATACCATTGTGCCCAAGTCTAAATCATTTTTGTTTTCAGTTTTAGTTTTCATAAGTAGACATGGCACAAGGCTGAAATCATAAATCATAATAAGTTTTATGTGATCAAGGTTATCGACAAGTCGATAACCGTCCATTTCTACCGGAAGCTAAGCATGGCTAAGCAATTAATTCGTAAACTACTAAGTGACAAGAGCTCATCCACGAACGCTAAATCACAGCAATAACCTAGGCTCATGGTAGTAGAGAATAATCATTTGCTAAGGAAATGCATCTACTAGGTCAACTAACGACAATAGTTTAACACAAAGTAGCAATGCATACATAGAATTTGTAATCAACATAAATACTTAAAATACTGGGATTAACATGATCAAACTGCTTGCCTTGCTGCAATTGTTCTTGCTGCAGAGGAGGATCCTCAGGTTCAATATAATCTTCGGAACCTAACGCGAAAATGCGATAAAACTCGATAAGAACGAAGACCACCAAAAGGAGCTAAACAGCAAAGAACATCCAAATCCCAAGAAATTTATACAGCAGCTAGAGGATGATTTTAGACAATTTTAGAAACAAGAATCATGCAATTTGGATCTAGGATGCAAAAGTTACAGCCAAAATACTCTTTCTCAGCCTATTTAAATCAACTAAATTAATTATTGGTACTGTTCATGGCGAAATTTTCTGGAATGAACTAAGCTCTTAAATTTTTATAGCAAGCATATTATGACACCCTAATGATAGCAAAGTTGAATTTAATAAATTTGGAGTTATAATGATTTACTTATGATTTTTCTAAGTTGCAAAACTAACACAATACATTTTCCAGAAACATAAACATGTTCAAAACCTATTTCATATTAAAGTATACTAACAGAGGAATTTAACAAAATTGATCTTGCACAATTTGGGGTTATACAGGAAAAGATATGCATTTAACAAGTTTAAATCTATTTTTGGGATATTCAAAATTGGCAGAAATCAAGTTATTTGAGTTACACAATTTTCTGTGACAGGAACATGCCCAATTACATTTTTATATTAAACTACAGAGGCATAAAAATTTATTACAGCTGAAAACATCTAGAAAGGAGTTAAATTGATTTAGTTATGAACTTCTAAAGTTTTGATACAATTTTCAGTTGATAAATAAATGCTTACATAAATGAAATCCAACTTAAACGAAAATAACCGACGTGGACGCTCGAGAGCCCTTGCTCTAACATCCTACGGCCCACGCGCGCCGAGAACAACGCACGCGCGCGATCCCTAAAAAGGAGCCCACCGTTGGATCGAGATCTAATGGCTCACGAGGAAGGATGCAACCAGACGGTGCGGTTGCCTCGACTATCCACGACCGCAGATCTAAAGATGAACGGCTCTGAGCACATATCTAATCGGAGAGTCCGATTGCACACACGATCTCAGCCGCAGATCGTGAGATGGATGGTCCAGAATGAAGAGGGGAACCGGATGGTCCGAACGCATACCAGATCTGGGCCGTTGATCACGAGATCGACGGCGAACCAAGATCGAAGTTCAAAACTATGCGCTGACATGTGGGGCCGCACGCCGCGATCGTGAGTCACACACGCAGCTTTAACACACGTGCACGGTGCAGGGTCCACATGACAATGAGACACAAGAATATTTTAGACGATAATTAATTACTAATGACCAATGATTAGTGATGATTAGCAATTAATGTGTCCTAAAGATTTTGTGCAGAGGTGATTTAAGGACCGAGGCCCACACGCCAGATGACTAAAAGGCAATTTGGACACATTAATGTTAAGACAGGGGTTAATGATAATCATTAACATTAATGATGTCCAAAAACAAACAGCTAGCGCCAGCGGGGTGATTGCAGCGGGTCGGGACCACATGTTAGTGAGGCATTTGGCCAGATTAAGACACCATTAATACTTGGCAATGATTGGGTATTAATCGTGTCCTAATAATCGACGAAACGGCGCTCCCACCGACAAAACCGAGTGGCTTTCACGGCTTGTCGCCGGCGACTCACAGTGCGGCGCGCGCCACAAATACCAAAATGGGTTCGCAATAGTGATGCGGACTCAATGGTGATGACCTCACCGCGGTGGAGGTCTAGAACGCCACGAGCCGGAAAACATAGATGGAGCCTTTTCGGCAAAACATGAAAATAGCAAAATGCTCCGCTGCGGTCCAAGAAAGCGAGTGCCATCACTTCTAGGGACTAAATGGAAGCTACCTTAACGCGGATGAGCTTCATAGATGGCCGGGGAAGCTTGAACACGATGGATTTCACCGGAGCCGAGGAAGATGGAGTAGAAAATGAGGTTCTGAGCAAAATGAATGGGACCAACTCATTACCATAACTTCATTATAGCTCAGGGAAACTCTAACAACAAGTAATTGCAAAATGAACCACTTACCGGAGTTGGAGAAGAAAGGGGGTAAAATCAGCCGAAAATCTCCAAACTTAAAATTGAGTGATTCCTGTGAATGAAACCCAAAATTAAGTTAGGGGAAATGTAAAGAGAGTTGAGGAGCTCGAAAGGGTACAAGAAAGATTGAAGATGAACCACTGGACACCAAGATCGCCATTGGAGCTCCTCGGGTCAACAATGGTGCTTTGAGGGTTTGAAGTGGTTTTGAGCTCAAACACAGAGAGTGAGCAAGGTGTGGTGTAAAGGAACACCAGGAGGACCTAGAGGGGGCAATATATAGGGAGGGGATTAGGGTTTCAAGCAAGAACATGAGTCCATGGTGGGCTCGGTTCATGCTACGACCATGGACCAAGAAATGATGGGAGCAAGTGAGCATGGTCACAATGGAGGAGAAAGCCTGATGCGCATTTAATGCCCCGCAGAGAGACGTTGACGAGAGCAAGCTTGAAAAGACAGTGCGAAGCTGCCCTCTCTCTCTCTGCCATTGCCTGCATGCGCCGCACGGCTAACCCAAGGAAGAAGAAGAACAGAGAAGACAAGCCACGACCGTTGGATTTGAGATGGACGGCTGCGATTTAAATGGTCCGCGGACGACCGATTGCTCAGAATCCGGACGGTTGGATTGAGATCCAACGGTCCAAATTGAATAGTGCAACCGCGACGGCTCGAATGCTCACGCGAGCGCGTGGAGCGATTAAGATCCAACGGCCGAGATGGGACGCGCAACGAGGGTGAGCCCGTGCGATTAGTTGGTTCGGTCAAGCCCACTGGCTCGAGCCCGAGTCCGACTCAAACCGAAGGAATAATGGAACCAGGTTCTAGGTTCTTAAATAGACAGAGACTTTTGAGGATTTATTAACTCCAAAAATTCTAAAATTTTTACAGGAGCTTGCTGACTTAGATATTGACCTTGTGTAAAATTTTCAGAGGCTTTTATGCATTGCATTTTTCTCCAAAAATTCTACAAGGTACAGGTTCAAGGTTTGACTGCGCTCTAAAATATTCAAACAATTTCTAAAAATTGTGAAATTTTTCAGAGGGGCCACACACCAACCCAAGAACTCAGGAAAAATATTTCCAGGAGATGATCAAAAGGTTTGACAAGACTTTTTTTGAAAGCTCAAGACTTGGATCAAAAGACTTGTGACTTTGTATTTCCCCAACTCTTGTACAATAATTGTTTAGTACACACAGGAAATACATGATGTAAGAAAAGTTTTAATTTCTACTCATTTTCTTACATTTGAAACACAAGCCTGAAAATTGGGATGTTACATGGAAGACTGTGTTCGGCGACAGATCGGAGTAAATCAGTACTTCCACCCTCCAGAGACGTCGTTCTCCCACCTTGTACCGATAGCCCTGGAATGTTGGCCTCTTTTTGTAGTCCAAATGTTGCATCATCTCCCAGAGAAGCTCAGCCTAGTTTCCAGCAAGAACTCCGTGAGAGATAGCGTCCGGTACCTCGGCCAGTTTTTAAAGAGATGAGTCAGTAACCATTTTAAAGAGAAAGGTTGAGAGATGACTCTGGATAGAATCAAAATAGTTTTAGTTTTTGAAAATAAGTCCTTAGGACAATTGTGGGCTACGACCTACAGTCGATATGGCTATGATACCACTTTTGTCGAACCCGGGAGCGAAGGAATCCCGAATTCTCTGTGTTTATACACTAGTCCAGGATTTCTAGTGTACACAGTCAAACAAAAGTGATAGCAAAATCATATCACGCACTTTATTACTAATAATTTCTGAGTTTATTACAAAAAGGGCCTGAGGACAAATAGAAAAGGGATAACACAGCGGAAATAAAATAGTGGTAGACCACACGACTTGCCACAGGCAATCGTCTGGGGGGCGTAGCTTATTCGTCCAGATCCTCACCGTCTTGATAGAGGTCTTCTCCTGAATAAAGATTATTCAGCAAGAGTAAGCACAACTTTTGTGCTTGCAAGTTACACCCAATATTGAAAGTTAATGCATGCATAAGGTAAACAAAGGATAATGGCAGGGTTGTTTTGCATAAACAACATTTTTAGGTTAAATACAATAATAATTTCTAAAGCCAGTTTTTATACTATAACTAAAATCAATGAATAATATGACAATGAATAGTGGATAACCTCCATTAAATGAATGGTGAAGGATACCATCCTATCACTTGGCTAACCGCCCACATTTTACCACAGGATTATCCATCCTAAAATCATCTGTGGAAATCATTTTATAAACCAAAAACAAGTCTAACTTAGAGTGGCTTTGCTAGCATTTCCAGGACCGCGGATGCGGCTATTTGAATAGTTTCTACTCTGCAGAGTTTGTACAGCTTTACCCACACGAGATAATATGCTTTTAATGTCGGCCAGAGCACGCTTACGAAGGCGTGTGACTAAGCAATTATCATGAGGCCGTTACCATGTAGTGCCTTAATGTATTTACGCCCGCTAAGGTTTCGCTACCATTAGACTAACCATCCTCCGGAAGCCCCTTCTTGCGCTAGGTGGAACTAATGTCTAACCGACGCCCACAGATACAACATGGCATAAATATCACTAAGACGCCACAAATTATTTAGCCAAATCTGTCCCATTCCAGACATGTGGTGGTACGGTAAGGCGTAGAAAAATACGCTCAAAGACCGGTCCTTAACTGACTTGGGCGTCTTTCCATTAAAACCCTGGGCCTTAATCCTAACCAGATTAGGCCCGTGCATGAACCTGCACCCACCATCCATCCATCCCGCCCAAGTCCAAACCCATTTTATTTTATTTGGAGTGAAAACCTCTTTATAAACCTTTCGTGGTAAAACAATACCATAAAAACAAATTGAAATCAAGTTGTAAAAGATTTGACTAAACCTTCCAAAATTTATACATATGATCTAAGCATGGCTAAGCATATGAAAAATTTTACCTAAGGGTGTCAGGGTATTCATATTTAATAATCAAATTGGCTATACCATGGAAGTTGGAATAACTATATACAAAAACAGGACCTTCTAACATTTATATAAACATATGCATGCAATAGTAATTTAAAAACAGGAATTAAATAATTTAAAATACTGGGAACAATATGATCAATAGTGTAACTTGCCTTCGTTGAAGTCTTGAAACTCTAAATCGTCCGAAGGATCTAACTCTCCGGAGTCGTCGAAGTCTATACGCAAAATACAACAAATTCAAATTCAAATTCAAAAACTCAGCTCAAAATAACTCCAAATTGGAATATTTTGGTTTAGTTTCAAATGAGCGGGCCGTGCACGTGCGGGAGGGATGTGGGCCGAGCTGGGTTTCGGCCCACTAACTGTTTGGGGATTTCTTTTTGATTTTCTAATTAATTTAATTCTGATAATTCAATTAGGCTTTAGAATATAGCAAATTAAGTCCAAAAATTTTGAGAAAATTCACAGAAATTCTCTGGATCATTTAGGACTTAAATAAAATATTTCCAACTATTATCTGGAAATAGATTTTGCAAATAAATTTGTTTAGTTTTAATTTGATTAAGTAAAAGTTTTTAAAAATTCCACAAAAATCCACAAAAATAATTAAACTTTATTTTCATCTGAAATTTGAAATTTGGGCTATTACATTTTGCCACTAGATATAGCACACTTCCAAAGGTATGCCAGCAAAGCTAAGTCCTACGAGACGTTTTCCAATATTATGTATTAACTACGAGCCGCCCGTATGGAGATGAAAACCCCCATACGTTGTGTCGAAGTCATTGTAAAGCCAGAAGTCAACTACCCTATGGAGTAAAGCCCCCGGACAACTACAATGCCCCTAGGTGTGGAGAACCTTGACAGGATTCCACTCCCTCACACCCAACACATATAACACATTTCCTTTTTCAACCCAACGCACACACACACACATCCTCCTGCGACTCAGAGCTAACACATGCCAAAGTACTAAGTCAAGAGGGGTTCCCAATACCCTCATGTGGAATGCACGTGATAGTGCTTGGATCAATGGTGCAAGTAATTCGGTCATTGTTGACTCGGGCACCAAGCACACACCCAAAAGCACACCATCATACCAATGTGTCCAAGTCTAAATCATTTTGTTTTCAGTTTTAGTTTTTCCAAATATGATTACATACATGAGTACCCTGACTCAAATATTTAGAGCGATGATATAACGACCATCGCCGAAGCGATTATTCCCATTCTACCGTTCTAAGCATTTCTAATCGACATACTCGTACTACATGTAAAGTGACTAGAACCCATCCATCGAGCTCTAAATCATAGCGGATATGAACCTAGGCTCAGTGGTAAAGGATAAACATTTACCTACAGTTCATGCAACTATTTAGGCTCAACTACTAGAACAATAATTTAAACTTCAAAATAGAGCATGCATACATATCCTTTGCAAATAACATATTAGAATTTGAAAGTAATGGGATCAATATGATCAAATAAAAAAAACATCTGCTTGCCTTGCTGGAGATGACTTTCTTGCTGCAGAGGATCACTCTCGTATTCAATAGAATCATCGGAACCTATCGAAAGAATCGAGAAGAGCAAATAAGAATGAATAAGGTTGAATAAAACCCAAAATTCAAAATCATCCAAAAATTAGGAAATTCACATAGAAGGTAGAGCATGTTTTAAATGAATTTAGAAACAAAAATTAAATGATTTGGATGATCTATGCAAAAGTTATGGCAATTTGAAAATCAGATTTCAAGAAAATCCAAATAAAAAGCTGACTGTTACTGTTCATGCAAAAAAAAAAATTCAAAGAGTTGGTGAACATGAAATTTTAATTGTAGGTAGAGCATGACATTCTAAGAACAACAAAAATTGGTTCACATAATTTGGAGATAAATGAATTTTCTATGATTTTTCAAGGTTATGAAAATAGTGCACGAATCATCTGTAAAGAATGATAAGATTTTGAGTGATAGTAACATACTCAAAACCTATTATACATTAAAGTAGAGTAATAGAGGAATCCAAAAAAATTGATTTCACTCTATTTGGGGTAACAGATAATTACTTATCTGTTTTTCAAGTTAAAACAATTTTTAGTGCAACAATAAATCTAAACCTAAAGTTATTTTATTAACAAATATTTTCTGGAACAGCAACATGATTCAAACCATTTTTAGAATAAAGGTCATTTAAAATAGAAACCAAAAAAATTGAATCATCCAAAAAGGAGTTAAAATGAATTAGTTATTCATTTTAGAAGTTAATACCAATTTTTATTGTGTATAAAAACATATTTCAGATTTTCCAAATCGTT
This sequence comes from Ampelocalamus luodianensis, assembly GCA_036346255.1. Classification (NCBI taxonomy): domain Eukaryota; kingdom Viridiplantae; phylum Streptophyta; class Magnoliopsida; order Poales; family Poaceae; genus Ampelocalamus; species Ampelocalamus luodianensis. Next base: position 59,949,558 of record CM070634.1, read on the forward strand.
TACTCCTTTTCTTACCGACCGCTATGCTAGCCGCAGTCACCGATCGGTGGGACCTAGTGAAAAGTGCACGGCGCCTACAACAGCGAGGCCCACATGACAGTGGTCATAGCGAGCAGTGGTCGTTGTCGTAACCAAGAGGTGGTCTTTGCAAAAAGGACCAAGAGGGTGGTCTTTGGAAAAGACCAAAAGGGTGGTCTTTGCAAAACGGCCGAGAGAGAGGTCGTGAGGGTGGTATTTGCAAAATGACCGAGAGGAAGGTTGTGAGGCAAGGTAGTTAGAATCACGTTCCTACTCTTAGAGTCTTACAATTCTACGAACCCACGACAGCCTGTCGATCCAAATCGCACCGTGAATCGAAATCAGGTAGAATCGTGGTAGAGTCACGATCCAAAGAGTAGAATCACATAGAATCGTGTAGAATCGCAGATTAGAGTCGTGGTAGAGTCGTTTGGGCAAAAAAAATTGCAATTTTTTTTGCAATTTTTAATTTTTTTTAGAGGCCAAGGTTTGCTGATATTTTGTTTTGGAGCAAAATTTGTTGATATTGATTTCTGAGAATGAAACTATAAATATCAGTGTGGTAATGCTAGTACAAATATCTATATTATGACATGAGCAATCTTGAGCTTTATAATGATAAGCTATTTTTATTCCTAAAGTATGTCTAGCTGCTTTTAAGGAACATGCAAGTGTTGCAATTAGATATTGATTTACAAAAGTTGTGAACATTTCTCATGTAATTGTAGTAAACTAGTCATAGTCATTGGTTGTTCTCCTGTAATTAAGAACTATATCACCGATCATATCAGTACCATTATGCTTTTTTGTTGTGCGATAAAAAGTGCTTTGTCCATTTTCGGTTATAAGTAAGTGGTAAACTATATAAGAATCATACAAACTTATAGTATAGATGTTAAATATGTGTATTTTTACAATTCCGTAGAATCACCGATTCTACAATTCAATCCTACCGGAGGCAAATCGATCCAACTTAGGATCTCGACTCTGACTACCTTGTCGTGAGGGTGTTTTTTTGCAAAACGACCGAGAGGGAGGTCGTGGCTTACGACAACGGGATTTCTCTTCAGGAGCGATTTTCTCAGCGGCTCGCCGGTGCTACACACCATGAGAGAGCCGACCAAGGGCACATATAGGTCCACAACAGTATTGCGCACACGTGGGTGGTGGTGGCGGCGTCAACGGCAGTCGGTAACGCTGGTGCGCTAGAGATGAGCAGCGGTGTAAACACGGCAACCATGGACAGCACAAATAAGCTCCGCATCATTCAAGGAAGCAGGTGCCTGAGGTCCTAGGGGCTACAAGAAAACTACCTGAGTGGTAGGGAGGCTCAAAGAAGTTCGGAGTTGGCTGGATCTGTGTCGGCACCGGAGAAGACAACGGTGGCGGCACGGCTTCATGCAGAGGAGGCGACTGGAGCAAAATGGTGACAAATGAAAGGTCAGAGCAGCTTAAGCATCGCATGAGGATGATATAAGAGCAATGAATCGACAAAGGACTCGCTGAATCCCAGAGGGAGATGAAAGAACTGTTCCTTAGTCGAAAAGGCTAAAGCTCCAAATCAACAAGACTCTGCAGTGCATTGTTGCAATAGAGTTAGGGATTTTGAAACTTATGACTAGAGGCATGATATGACGTGGTAGATTGAGGTCAAGGCTCACCGTAGACAAAAATGGCACGGCGGCGCCTTCGGGTGTGTGCTCTTGAAGACAATGAGAGCTCGAAGATGGACCTAAAGCTACAAGCAACGAAAGGAGCTCGCATTAGCAAAAATGGACACAAGGATGAACATAGAGCAAGGAGGAACCACCCGGTCGAAGCTTACCTGAGCAGTGCACACGAGAAAGCTTCTCTTTCCTCAGCCACGAAGAGGAAAGATGAGAGAAAAGAGAGGGGTGCGAGGGGTGTTATCCGCGGGCGTTGATGGCAATGGAGGTGGCATCAATCAAAGTAGCTCCAGGAGTGGTTGCATGCAACGGTGGATTGAAGGCGTCACTAGCACCGTTCTGTGCACGTCGGAGCATTGCGGGCGCGTGGCAAAGGAGCTCTGCGCGAGCGTCGGCATGGAGAAACTCACTAGGATAGAGAGAGGGATTGGAGGATGTTAGCGGATGGCGAATGGTGATGGGACGCTCGCAGTCGAGGGCGAAGGAGGATGGCGATGAAGGGGGCCAGCCGGGACTAGAGGAGAAGAGGAAAAATGGCGGCTCCTGCAAAACACAACTGAACCAGATTAAGTGGGTTTCTTCAAGGAACTCTGGAACTCAAATGATGCGGTTAGAAGAAGGGGCTGCATTGGCACGACGGGGACTGAGAGGAGGTGCATGGGTTGAACTTAGAACTCGGGGCTTTGGGTAAATCACAACAACAAGAGCGAGAGAGGGAGAGTTGGGTGCATGTGGTGCTCACCTAAATAGGTGAAGGCAGCACACGATTGATGAGGAGTGCGAGCGGGATTCGCGGCGACGTACGCGGTTGGCCGCGCATGGGGCTTCGATAAACCGACGGTGCTTCGGATAAAAGGAAGGGAGCACAGCTTAGAACGTCATTAGGAAAACTCAACGGAGCGGACAATGTCACTAGGGAATCAATGATGGTGGTGGAACACGAGGAGGAAGGTGGTTCGACCCGGTAGGAGAAATTTGACGGCAGAGCTAGAGGCGGTAGCGTGAGCTCCAGCTAGCGGCGGTGAAACTAGAAGCACGACGAAATGAGGCGAGAGAAAGAGGAAGAGTTGGAAAGTTGAGGGAAAAACAAGAGGGAAGAAGGACTCCCTAGTGCTCTATTATAGAAGAAGGAAGGAGAACCAGGCAACAAGATGGTGCGGTGTGAAAAGGGGAGGAAAAAAGTGGCGGGTCGGAGACAACAACATTTAATGTGCATGTCGCTGAGGAAAAAGGAGGAAAAACGCGACAGAGGTGACGTGTAACATCTCGTTTGTCTTAGATTTCTTGCCAGATTTCAAAACCAAAAAGGAACCATTTGGTTTATTTGTTTGTTCAAAGCTTAACTTGGAACTTTAGAAATATTGGAAGTTTAACTTGAACTAACCTAACTTCAACTGAGTCACCTAGCTCTTTGTTCACTGTTGGAGTTCTCTGGTGCCCTTTGGCCTTTAGTTTCTCTTTCTTTGTTTGATTTGGGTGCTCCTTAGCCTAGTTTCTCCATTTTGGACCTCCCTTGTCTAGACCTTCTCCTTGGTTTAGACCTCCTTAGGTTTAGACCTTTTTTGTGCTTGGACCTCTTCCTTATTAAGACCTCCCTTGGGTTTCAACCTCCTTTTAGGTCGTAATCACCCGCGAGTTGTTCTAAGCTCAGGTTTGTGTTTCAAACCGCTTTGAATCCTGAAATTCAATTTTCGGATTGAGTTTCCCCTTTTTCCTGGACCTCCCTCTCGCTTGACCTCCTCTCCTTCTACTTCTTTCCTCTTTCCAGGACATCCCCTTGCTAGATCTTGACCGTCAGGACCTCCCCTTGTTAGATCTTGACTGTTAGGACCTCCCCTTATTAGATCTTAGCCATCAAGACTTTCCCTTAGTTCTATCCTGACTTTGGGACCTCTTTGAACCTCCTTCTTTGGGTCTCCTCCGTTAGATCCTCTTCATCTTTTGAATCTTATCTGTTGAAACTCCCTTTTGCCTAGACCTCCCTTAAGTCCAGATCCTGTGCGCGCCTTCCCCTCCCTAGGACCGTTAGATCTTGTTTGGATGGCCCGATTGAGAGAAAAGCGTTTGTGTGGTCCGAACGTACCCTTGCATTATGGTGCGTCCGATTGAGTTTGGGTGGCCTGATGTAAATGCGCGTTTACGTGCTCCGAACATTTCTTTCCCTTTTGGACCACCCGATCATGATCGTGTGGCTCTGGTTCATCGCGCTCTTTTCCTTTGTCTTTCGGACCTCCTTGTCCTTAGGACCTCCTCGTGGTCTTCTTGCAAAGACCACCATCTTTTGTCACGACCACCCTATGTGGTCATGACCTCTAGTATTTTTGCAAAGACCACCCTCTTTTGTCACGATCACCCTATGTGGTCATGACCTCTGGTCTTTTTGCAAATACCACCCTCTTTTGTCACGACCACCCTATTTGGTTATGGTCTCTGGTCTTTTTGCAAAGATCACCCTGGTGAAACAGGACCTCCTTTACCTTCTGCGGAACCTTCTCAAGACCTCCTCCTCCGTAGGACCTCCCCCTAGGATCACCCCATCGTTGGACCTCTCCTTTGGTCACAACTTTTTCCTGTTGCTTTGACCAACCTCTTTGTTTGAGCCAACCATGTCCCCTTTTCTCCTTTCTACACGCTTTGCAGCGGAAAGTCTCTGAATATTAAATGTTGCTGCAGCACATTTAATGTGGTCACATCTGAGGTACCTTATTTCCTCCTTTTTATAGCAATGCCTTGTCATATCCTTGTCCTGTTTTCACCTACCCTTGACACGTTGCCCTGAGCCTCAATGTTTTCTCCACTACTTCTCTTGCTATTTGTAGCTGAGAGAGCCTCCCTTCACCACCTTTTCCCTCATTTCTAACCTTCTTGCCCTCGCCTAGACCTCTCTGTGCTTGTATCCGGAGCTTCACCCCTATCTGAGTCGGACCTCCTGTTCTTCTGGTTTTGTGTTGATTTTGTTTAAGTTCTTTCGAGTCTTTTTAGTTCTCTTGCCCGAGCTTGTCTTGTTTATTTGGTTCTTTGCGAACATGAAGGTACCGAGTTCAAAGAAGAGTTCCTGGACCCAGCCGTTTATGCCGAAGCCTCGCCATTTCTTAACGAAGGCAAGTCGCAGACCTTTGACCATGTTGAACCCAGCATTTCAAAGATGAAATTTTTTTACATTATCATGCATGGCTATTGTAACAGCCCCAATTCTATAAACAGTAATAATCTGCATTATGAACAGTAATGGGACACTGTTCATAGCATTACTGTTCTTAATCACCAGTTGGGGGTTGCTGTTACCAAGTAAAACCTTCCTTTTAGTCAAAGACCAAAAACTTATTTAAAGTTTTCAAGGAAATACAAGATAAAACTTGTATCGTGACTGGGAAGTATTTTTATTAAAGCCTAGATAAATTATCTTGGCTGAAAATATTTTTTTTGTTGCATTTTTAGAAATTATTTTGGCTTAAAGAAAAATATTTACCTTTAAATAAACATATTCGGGCCAAGATAATTATTTATGTATTTTACAAAGTGATAATGTGGTTCATAAAATTTATCTGGGAAATATATCATCCCAGTAGCCTTCAGTAAAAATTTCATGGTTTTACAAATTTATTTGCTATTTTTAAACCCCAGTCAAACCTTTGAGCAATTGAATAGGTTCTGGTCAAATAATCTGGTCTAAACCTGACCCTCATCACTGTAGCGACTCGGGCCATGTGTCTAGGTCCAACCCAATCAACCTGGTCCAGCTCTGTCACGCTCGGGCGCGAGCTCAAACCCCTCGCGCACCGTGAGCCGTCGATCTTCAATCGAACGGGCGAGGTCGCAACGTCACGCGCGCTGTCCACGTGTGCGCCCTAATCTCCGCCGTTGGATCCTGATCTAACGATCGAGGCCGGTGTATGCATTCGGACGACTCCGGAGTCCTTCTCAATCTCCACCGTTCATTTCTGATCCAACAGCGCCGCCCTTTTCTTTTTAAACCTAAAGGCGCGCTTTTCTTTGGGCCATCAGATTCAAATCTCACGGTGTTCCTTTTTACCGCGTGCTGTTAAGGCCCGCGTTCCTCTGAGCCGTTGGATTTTAATCGTAGGGTCCAGATTTGTGTATGCAATCGGACCATCCGGTTCATTTTCCCATCCCGACCGTAGAAATTCCATCGGACGGTGCTGCGTCAGCGCATCTAAAGGGATGACGTGTATTCCTTTTTATTGACCGTTGGATTCCAATCCAACGTCTAGATTTGAAAGTAGATCCCGCATTTCTTTTGGGCACTGTTTAAACCTCGATCGACCGATCTAGATCGCACGGTCCATATTAAAAGTTACCGATTAAAACCTTTTAACCTCTCTATTTATCACAGCCGCCCATTTCTAATCGGACGGCTGATGTTCTTTTGAGCTTTTAGAGGCACGCACGGCTATGAATGACAAAGGGACCCACATGTCATATGTTGCCTCCCTTCTTCCTTATCTCTGTGCGCCGCCATTTCTGAGAGCAGAGGAGAGGATTATCCAAAGCTTATGCAACTAATTTTTGATATTTAGTCTAAGTGGACACCTCATCAACTCTAGACCTTTCCATCTTGCCCTGTAGCTCAACCTCTATATATATAAACCCTAGCTTTTGCTGTTACCAGTGTTGACCGAAGGAGTTCTTCATCCTCCATTGTTGTCCAGTGGAGTTTCTTGCTCTTGTCCATTGCTTATCCATCTTAAGCACTGGTTTCACCTTGCACTAAGGTTTTGACATCTTTTGTAGGTTAAAACCGAAGGTTATCTCTCTGTTGAGCAAAATCGACTTTCTCAACTTTTGGTGTCTTTCTTATACTGGTAAGCTAAAACCCTAGTTTTTGACATCTGGGGCATCTTAAGGACCTTAGGAGATCATATGAACCAATCTTTTAAATATCAGTAGCTTCAACTTGCTTCAAACTGAAAAGTTGTTATTATAACTTTTCGGTCTTTCATATCTTTTTCAAGATCTAGGGTTTCTCCTGTCAACTTATCATCCTAGTTAGGTCTCAACTAAACCCTAGTAGCATAACAAATTATTCTTTTCATTCTTGTTATCATCTATTTAGTTTGATGGCAGAGATCTGTCTCTGTTCTCTTATTGTCGGTTTAACCGACAATACAAGTTTTCTTCAGCTTTTGATGCTCTAATCGATTAGAATTAGATTAGGGTTATCTTGGGATGTTAATTACCCTAAAAGATCATGCTAAGTTTTATTTCTGAACCTTTGCTTGATCTATCTTCCTTTTTTTCCAAAATCTGCTATCTGTCCTGTTTCTGTTCTTTTCAAAATGTGAAAACTGAAACTTTAAACTAAACCCTAGCTTCTGCCGTTTGAAAACAGTAGGTTATAATATGGGTTATTATCACTATTAGGGTAATTATGGCTTAAGCATACTGCTAATCATGTATTTCCATGTTGATCATGCATATTTCTTCCATTTTGTACTTACTGTCGATTTTGGCATTTATTGGGTTTTATTGCTTCTTATAGAATCTGGTTCATCTGAGATTTTTGAATCTATCTCTGAGCAACCTGAACCTGCAACAGAAGTGTATTATTATCAAGGCAAGCATCCTCTTTGCACCATGTTGATCCCAAATTTTATACAATAGCTTTTCCCGAATACAGTGACATCTGTGCATGCTACTTTTCTGAAAATACCAATATGATCTGTAGTAGTTAGTTATGCCCTAACATTGTGGATTACCTTAATTATAACCATACACTCAAACTTAGTTTAGTATTGTATACTGTAGTATATTTTCAGATTTGGCTTAGACATGCAATCTAGAGACTTTAGAGTTTGACAAGAATATCTTGTCAAACATGGGAATCACAAATGGCTTTCTATTATTTGAAACTCCTTGTCCAGTTTACTTATTTCATAAATGAGTTTTATATTTAACTTGATCTGGACAAGAGGAAGCTAGTGATGGTGCTTTTGTGCACGAGATTGGGATTTGTGGTGGACTTGTCCGGGTTAATTAAGGACCGAACTCTGACTATTCAATTCAAGTCCCCCACGTACTTCCACATGCAGTGTATGGGCGCTGTTTGGTTAAGTAAAATGTTAAGACTATTGTGTTGGAAACAGGAAAGTAAGAATATGTGTATTGACCTTGTATGGCATAAATGCTTAGGTCTTATGACTGTGTTGTATGCCATGTGAGCTTGTGTGTCAGTATCAGATGTTCTTAGAAGGGTGAGGGCGTATATGTGCTCCGTAGCATATACGTACCTTAAAGGTGCCGATTGCATCCTAATATGGGTAGTGAGCCCAGTTCGTATTTAATTGTTTGGGTCGGCATTACTGACGCAACATGTGTGCCCCGGTTAAGCAGATGCTATCAGTCGTTGTTTAAGCGAGATCAGCTCACACATGGGAGTCCAACTCAATAATATTAGCTTGTCGAAAAATACCAAATCTTAGTTTCCCCGGTCGGCATACCAAAGGAAGTATGTCATCATTCGGAGGCATCCGAAGGCAACGGGCTAGCTAAGTCATGTGGGTAAAGATGTACACCCCTGCAGGGTATAAACTGTTCGAATAGCCGTGTCCACGGTCATGGACGATAACTTGAATTGCTGTCACCTGTATAGAAGTTTTGATTTACAAAACTGGTTTTGGTTTTTCTGGTTTAGCATGAGGGATTCATGCTCTGTACTGTTTACAATTGTTCCATTTACTTACTGTTCTACTTTATCTTTGATTTATTAAATTGCTTTATCAAAATTTAGCCTTTCTAGGTTAAGATGTATTGCTTTATGCAAATCTGAACCTTTATACCTTCCTGTTGTAACCTTATGCATGTACAAATTCTACTACATTGAATAGGTTCTAATAAATACTTTCTTTTATTAGTTTGTGTAAGACTTGCTGAGTACCTTCCGTACTCAAGGTGCTATCACCTATTGTTGCAGGTGAGGATGGTTATCTTTATGAAGTACCCGTTAGCGCCGATCAGGGTGACGCTAACGAGTAAAGCTACTTCTTTCCTCCACGCAATTGCCTGCGGGTGGATGAGGCCATTGGTGGATTTTAAACTTTTATTTTGCTTCCGCTGTTGAACTTGTTGTAGTGACCAAGTCACTCCATAATGTAGTACTAAAACCGCAAGTTGTAAACTGATGTTTAATTATGTCAATGTATGACTTGTATGTGTTTGATGCAATGTTGATGAAGGATATATATGCAATGGTCGTTGAACCTGGGAACCATTGTGAGATATATATATATATCAGAATCTCGAGTATTGGATCGCTCATCGGTTAAATTTATACTCCTAGCATGATCTTTAATAAAGGGGCAATACTGTTCCTTTATTAACAATTATGCTACAGTATGAATTTAATTAAGTACATTTCCAATATTCCGGGGCGCCCACAGCTATCTTTATGGTAAAGGTTTTGGGTAGTAGCTTTTTCCTAATTGATATTATACCTCCTTGTATATTTGTACTTGACATGTTGTCATGTTTCCTCTTGGATATCTTAGAATAGGTAGATCTGTTGGTACTCTTTGACGTTGCCAACTTGGGTTCGTAGTTATGCTTAGCCTTGCTTTAGAACCGCTGGTCTTGAGAATCTTGTTTTCTTTTTAATAATCTTGACTAATGAACTATGGAACTGTGGTGAGATGCCACTGTTGAGCAACCATGGTGGGATGCCATCGTTGTGTCAATTATGGTGTGAAGCCACTTTTGTTAAAACTTGTGGTGCCAAGGCTGGGTGGTCTTTCGGACGGTTTTGAACCCAAAACTGTTTTCTCTCCCGAGGAAGTGATCGTGCAGTAAAGGGATGTGCTATACGCACTGTGGGATGTGGATGTCTTCCCTAGGGGGATTAAGGACTTAACTTTGTATACTTTTGATCCGGGTATTACCGTGCAACCATAAGACCATTTTATGGGGGTGGTCTGGGCCAAATAATTAGCGATGAGCTGGCTTGGTTCTGTTGTGGTGGAGTGTGCTGATTCGCTGGCGCAAGAGGGGCACGAATCTGGTGGGTGTGAGGCCCGTTAGAAGCGAAACCTTAGCGAGTATCTCCGAGGCAGTTTAAAGCTTTGTAAAGGCCTTGTCGTGCTCTCTAGACTACTCATCTTTGGAAATGAGCAAGAGTTTCAACAGGAACCCGCCTAGCTAGAGAGGTCGTGAATTGTGTGTAAAGTTGTACACCTCTGCAGAGTGTAAAAATCTATTCGAATAGCCAAGTCCTTGGACATGGACATTGCCTGGTGATTTTGTGCAAGGGGTAGCTTTTCAAAAGAGGTCTTGTGCACCCTAGGGTGGTCCAAGGTGCTCCAGAGTTGGTGCTCAAGGAGGTCTTGGGGCCTTAGAGTGATCTTTGGGAGCTCTGGGGTTGGTGCTCCAGGGTGGTCGTGGGGGTGGTCCTGGACGTGGGTGCAGCCAAGACCTCTCACAAGTGGTCTTGGGAGTGAGTTAGTGCTTACGACCTCCTTTTAAACAAGTGTACTTGTGTTTTGCTGCTGTGGTTTTCAACTTGAGCTTGCAAATCTAGCTATGTTATTTCCTGTCAAATATTGCTTTCTGCATCTAACACTGCAGCTCTCCATTGTCAAAGACAATGCATGAATATTAATTGCATACTTGTTCCCTGTGATTTGCTGAGTACATTCAATGTACTCATGGCTTTAAGCCCTCTGTTTAAGCAGTGGCCGAAGATAAACAAGGTCATGGTGGCTCAGACCTCTTGGAGGAGGAGTTCCTTGATGACCCGACCTTCTAGGAGACGTCCTCCACTCGACAGCCTGAGGGCTTGCCGGATGGCCTCACATGTTTTTGGTGGTTCTGCTGTGTAGCTCTGTTATCGGATTTTGTAAGCCCTTGTGGCACTCGCTGTAAACAACCTTGGCCATAAGGCCCTTGTTTAATATAAGTTTTGCTTTACCTGTTGTTCCAGTTGTTGGACTTCGTGGTTGTGATTTCACCAATGTTATTTTGTGCGAGTTAGCTTCGGTTCCTGGGACTAACTCAGTGCACAGAGCCAAGACCTCTGGGAGGTCTGTGAGACCCCGGTTTATTAAACTTGTAATACTTAACCTTCCACTGGTTCTAGTATCACAAATAGAATAACCCGTGTCTCGATGAATATGTGCTTCCCAGAAAATGCAGCACACATACATCATACCAAAGCATGCGTCAATTCCATACAATAGGATATAACAAGTCTACCAAAAGACATACATAATATAAGTTATTACAGAATGGCCAACCGGCCAAATGACATAAATATCAAATAACAGCGGAAGCAAAAGTTGCCATAAGATGGCTTAAACCAAAAGACGACCGGTTAGCCACATAACACCACAGGGCAACCGACCGGGCCGCCAAGCTAATCGCCCCAAACACTGCCACAGCACAACTTACAAAAGTGAGGCCCATCGGGCTCACCTTCTTCCTCTGTACAATACAAGCAATGCAGGTGAGTATAATAATATACTCGCAAGACTTACGAGTAACAAGCCTATATATAGCTACATGAAAGCTGTATCAAAGGAATGTGGTTATATGGTTCTTTGGACGCATAAAGCAAGTTTCAATTGCAATAATGTAATAGATTGAAAGCAATTTAACAAATCAGTTTTAAGCATTGAAATAACAGCGAGTAACAATATTTAAAAGTAACCACCTAGAAGTGACTATCCCAATAGCCACGACAAATAGCATGAATCCCTGATTCATACCACCCATCAAGTTTTAATTTTAAAAAGGTTGTAGTCTAACTCTTGAAAAGCTTATCCAGGCATGTCCATATCCTAGGACGAGGCTATTCGAATAGTTTGTAATCCCTGCAGGGGTGTACCAATGTACCCACACTTCAGACCGCCTTTTTGCCAAGCTATTAAGCACACTTCCTTTGGTATGCCGGCACGGCTAAGTCCTACGAACCCTTTCCAATGGAATATGCTAATCAAGAGACGCACGTATGGGGGTTAATCCTTAGTGATCTGCCGACGAAATATGGATCACAAGGACCCATACGTGGAGCAGGACACACCGGCCTCGGCGGGTGCTCCTCTCCCCACAAACATGTCCATGTTGCATATAATCAAATATGCAACCCACCACGCGACTCATTAATTAACACACCCCAAAGTACTCAGCTAAGAGAGGTCCCATATCCCTCTAGTGTGGTTAGCACGCACAGAATGCTCGGATAACAGATACTCACAAGTAGTTCGGTCCTTAATTGACCCGGGCACCATTCCAATCACACCCAAAAGATCGCACCCTCTTACCATTGTGCCCAAGTCTAAATTGTTTTCATTTTCAGTTTTAACTTTGCAATTTAGACATAGCACAAGGCTGAAATATACAGATTATAACAGTTTGTCTGATCAAGGTTATCGACAAGTCGATAACCGCCCATCTCTACCGATATGTAACACCCCAGGACCCACATTACCCTGGAATGCTACTAAACCACTCTATAGCTAGCCAATAATTTCAAGATAAATTAATTCGGCAACATCTCTTGACAAAAAGCATTAAGCGGAAGCATAAACATCTAAGGGAATAAAGATAACGGTAACAAGTTCAATAATTAAACAACCTCTAGCAGATTAATCAAAGAATGGTTCACAAGTCCATCCTTATTAAATAACATAATCCTCCACAAATAGTTAAGCATTTGGCTAGAATTTCATCGACTTTATTACAACATGAGTTGATGAACCATGTGCATTATTGTGGTGCCACTCTACCCATCCCATGAATGCTCAACAATCACCTGTAGGGGGGAAAGAAAACAAGGGTGAGATAAAAATCTCAAGAAGCAAACTGCTTAACCGGCTATTCGGACTACACACAAACATACAACATCATTAAAGTATCCAAATGTCCACACCCATAATGTGAATCCACATTCATTTACCAGCCAATTAAACTACAAAGATATTAAGCATCAATATCCAATCCCCATAATGATCACAATTATAGCCTCAACCATATTTACTACCAATGATAGTAAAATATTAACAATTGAATCTTGATCAACTGCTCCATGTTAATCACCACTACCACTACCAATGACAATAAAGTATTAGCGTGTTTTACCTCATAACTTTACTATTTCTCGCATCCACAACTGCTATCCACAATTACCACAAGAGAGAAGAATCTCATGCCACAACCACAACCTCTACCATACCACAAGGGTGAACCCCATTCCACAACCACAACCACATTACTCATACCACAAGAGACTCTCATGAGTCAATTTCCACATTGCAACTCTGAAGTTGCGTTTGTTTGCAAAAATAACTTCACCTCAATATCTTGCACAAGTATGCAAATGATCTTTCCACAATGTAATGCATATGTATGCTATGCTTCATCGCACCTTTACCCAACAAGGTAAAGGTATGCATCGTCTACTGCAATGCACGATGTTGTACTGCACTGATCGCGGCTATAAGCGGCGACATCCACAATGCAAATGTCATGATATGTCATGAATGATATGATAATCATAAACCACAAGAATTTAACCACGAAGGTCAACAACATACTCATCATGAATTTTTTCTCATAATCCACATGTGTCTCATTAAGCACAATACCATCGTGTCATAAGACCATTACCACATAACCCACACCTGATTCACCAAGATCAAAATCAATCGATATAGATGGAACTCTATCACATAGACCACCACATGATCATCATGAAAATAACCACAAGGAATTAACAACATGTCCACCTTGAGTTTATTTTCATATTCCGCATTTGGCTCATTAAGCGAATTACCACGATACTACCCAAACTCATCCAAACATAGCAATTGATTAATATCTTACTACCACATTTTTACTTGGAAAACATGTAACCATGGCATATCATTTAACATTACGTCAATCATGCATAGTGCAAATAGTAAGAAAAACGGGTTAAACCGTAGCACAACCGCTACATTTACTTGCCTTCCACGATGCGACGCGTTAGCCGGCAAAGCTGATACTCCTAAACCTGAGGCTTCACCTCCTAAACAAGTAAAATAATACCAATAAGGACATAATATACCCAACGCTACTAATCGGCATTCTACATCGCTTACTTGACGACTCAAAACGAGTTTACAAAGCTGAAACCGAAAAACAACGTTTCCTGCCATATACTGATTCTGGACAGCAGCACGGTAAATGACATAACTCATGAACTGGAAGTCAAAATGAGGTAAACCCAATTTCTGTAGATTCTTAACTGAATAATCTACAATACTCTAGTTGACACGATAAACCAATTCGGCCATAATATTAGGCTAACCATTGTCTGAACTTTCAGTACAGAAACTACCTACACAATCGAACAGCAAAACTAAAATGACCATAACTTTTAATAGGTAACTCCAAATTGATCGTTCTTTATCAATCTGAAAAGGTTATCGAATTACCTACAATAACCTAGTTGGGTGAACTTTCAGATTCTACAAAATTCCCTTTCATATTTTAAGAAATAACCAGACAGATTATTCTCGTCAGATTTCTGGCAGCAGATAATAAAATGATCATAACTTTTGACTCAGACCTCGGAATTGAGTGATCTTTGCGGCTACTGAAATATAACAACATATCCCACATATCTCTAGGAGATGGAATCTTAAAATTCAGCCTCTAAATACACGAAAAAACCCACGCAAGGTACTGGACAGAATTGAATCTTCTGCAGCCCAACAATTAACCAACAATTCTAATCGGTTTCGCATCTACTAAGGATCAAACAACGGGGAAGGCATCTCGTTACCCTTGTAGAACCGCTAGAACTCGCTGAACCAAACCCCACACAAAATCTTCTTCTCCTTCTTCTCCTTCTTCTCCTTCTTTTCTTCCTCTCTTTCTTCTTTCTTGCGCAAGGGACAGCACCTTGGGAGAGGGGAGGTGCAAGGGACAGCACCTTGGGAGAGGGGAGGTGCAAGGGAGAGGGGAGGAGTCAGCCAAGGGAGAGGAGAAGGGGGCGGCTGCAAGTGGGAGGAGGAAAAGGGGAGAGGAGGGGCGGCTAGGGTTTGGGGAGGGTGGCCCTCCCCCCTTTGGCCGGCCACACACTAGGCTAGATGGGCCAAGGCCCAGCCCCAAATGGAAGAGAAAAACAATGGAAAAGCCCCTCTCTAACTTGATTTGACGAAAACTAAAAATAAAATTCTTCCCCGATTAAATAATTCTCTACCGATTAATTTTTATTAATCCGATTCTTGACTTCTCACACTTCCGGAGTATTACATTCTTCCCACCTTAAAAGGATTAGCCTCGAATCCAACTCTCTGAACCACAAAGAAAAGAACAATAAGCAACAAAGAACCCAAACTAGGTGTACTCACCACCTCGAAGAGCTCGGGTACTTCTTTCGCAAAAGATCCTCCAGCTCCCACGTAGCCTCTCTCCGACTGATTCGTCCAAAGGACCTTCACATACTTGATGGTCTTATTCCTCAAGACCCGCTCTGACGTATCCAAGATACGAACTGGCCGACGCTCCACAGTGAGATCCTGCTCCACTGTGACCTGTTCCAGGTCAAGCTTGTGTTCTGGATCCCGCAAGTATTTCCTCAGCATAGACACATGGGAAACATTGTGCACACCACTCAAAGAGTTTGGCAACTCCAAACGATAAGCCAAACTACCCACCCGAGCAACCACTGGAAAAGTACCGATGTACCGCGGGCTAAGCTTCCCGGTGGTACCAAAATGAACAATACCCTTGGTTGGAGACACCCAAAGGAGCACAAGGCTTCCCACCGCAAACTCCAATTCTCGGCGCCGAACATCCGCATAATTCTTTTGTCGGCCCTGAGCAGCCAACAGGTCCTGCCATTTTGGCAAAATTTCCCGCAATAACTATTAAGACCACCTTCTCAAACCATCCTCTTTCTTAAAACACTTTTCTCTTATTAAATAAACTCAGGATAACACACTATACCCATTGTCAAGAATTTGATCACAAATTCCACTCACATCATTCTACTAGAAGCACAACGGTATCTTTTGCAAACAGAACCCAGCAACAGAAGAGTAAAGAACTCTCAAGCATCACACTAGCAACCAGCTTTCCTTCAAAGGACCACGATCCAAATCAAAGGATTCACCACAAAATATTTCTACTCGTCAAGTAGACAATTGGAGAACCACACCACATAAGCTAAGAGTGAAAAAATCACTCGACAAACCAAAAATCAATTTCTTTTCCTAATCGGAAAAGACTACGCCTCAACATACGTCAACTCAATTTGCAAATGGTCTCTGCCAAAACACACAGCAAAAACAAGAATCAAGAGAGCATCGCACTACTTGACATAACAATAATTTCCCAATTCATTTCTTTTAATAATTTAACTTCCTTGAACCAAGGATTTTCAAATCATTACCCCAACACACCAACCCATTTATCTCAAGTTGGCCCCCTCAACAATTAGCTCAATTGAGTACATCATCTACACCATTGTAGATAGACTCTACTGGCCCCGCAAATCATACTCTAACCCAAAACCACGACCAACAAAAGGCTTCGCAACCCACAACAATTACCATGTTCTTAGAAGAAGAGGTAAGAAGAAATAAATTCCAGCATACAGAAAATGGTCATCATCACAGTAGCCAAAAGACCAAAAGAAAAAAAAAACAAATAGCAATGAGGTTGGAAAACACAAGATAAGATCAACTGTACCTCAAATACTTCTAGTACAACTTTTCCTTTCAATAAGAAGCAATTTTCTTTGATTAAAACATCCCGCCATTTCCAACAAAGGATGCTTGAAGACCACAACACGAGATTCAGATAAAAACCAAAAAGATCATTCAACATGTCGCTTTACTCAAAGCAACCTCGGCTATCACACAAGTCATAAGGTACAAAAAGATTCCAACCGTAAATCTCACACCCTTCAATGCAATTAGTATTATGGAATTAACAAATTCCTTTATTTTATTTTTTTTAAAACATTCAACACAATAACCACAGCTGCATGCTATCGATTGTATTCACAACAAGATAAAACATTCTTTGCAAAAAAATCAACATATCATCCCACTCCTTCATACTTTTCCAAAAGGAACATCATAAATCACTTCATCATGCTCTTATTATCCAAATAAGATTCCAACTACTTGATCTAGTTAAACCTAGTGCATAAGCCATCATATTAAAACAAACTCTTTCACAAGATGATATTAGAACATAACAACTTCACAAAACATGCTAGTATGAATCTCTTATTAGATTCCATACATTTATCTCGCATCGATGCTCAACTCTAGTTTAGCAAAGGTAATTACACTCTAGCCATTCTTTGTCAATAATTGATTATTAATTTTTCATCAAGATAGCATTAATGATCCTATCTCTAATTTTGCAATCCCAAAGACAATAAAGAGCACAGATTCGATACTCCATCTTATGTTATGATATTAAAAAAAATAAAATAACTTTAAACATCAATAATACCAGCTTTATGAGACAAGATTCCACAAGTCAATACATCAGCCTGTATCCATTTCTTTATACATATTTCAACAATTTAGCATGGTAAAAGTTACATAAATTTAATATTGTACATGCTCATCAAGTATGTAAAGAGAGGACATATAAAAGGTTAATCTTATTAAGGCAATATTCCAACACCTCCTTACTTGACCATCCCGAATGGTCAGATTAATTACTTAAGATCAATCAATCCAATATATCCAACAAGTTGGGAAAATTAAACAACTACAATAATCAAAGCAATTGTTTTTCATATTCCTTGATAAATGCATGAGTTCTACACATGTATCGCTAAATTTCTTAGCCACAGATCTTCAAGAAACTACAACAGGACAACATCATATTAATCGACTTCACTGCTAAAGATGTTAGTAGAACTTAATGATGTACCACACTAACTTTTCAACTTGATAATTCACAATCTATCAATTATTTACATAATTTCCACCTACTACTTAAACAGAACAAAACATCACAAAGGGGTTTTAACACTCCCTTCTAGAGAGAAATCAAACTTCAAAAGTCGAAATAACTCAGAAGAAATGCATAGAGTCAATGCTTCCACAAGTTAATGAACTTCCCACATAAAGCTTTGATTCTCTCTCAAAAAAATCAAACGAAATACAAGAGTCATGTTTTCCAGCAAGAAAGATGGAACAACACGGAAAATACTAGTCTCTCCAAAAGCACTGCTCACGAGCAGTCAAACAACCCATCAATCAGAAAGAAACAATACTTGGCCTCAAGAACAATTAGAGGCCTAATGACAACCAAAGAATCGCAATAAACAGCTAACCCGAGAGAAAATCATTAACTGTAATAGGCCAAGAATCGGCCAACATCAATTCATGGAGGATAACACTTTTCTAAGAAACTTACCCAAGACATCCGCAACTAAGTTACCCGAGGTAACTGCATCAATATCCCCGTACCACGAACGGGGTATAAACTGGCAATACCCAAGGCAACAGCCGCAAAGCCTACCTCTTATCATTGACTATCCTTACTCATAGCAGTCATAGAAACAACACATAAACATACAAGATTATCTCATAGCATGAATAATCAATATAACACGTCAAAGCATGAATGCAATGCTTGACCCATCCAATCCTACTGTGCACCAGTGTGTCAATTTAATATTTTTAATTACCACGCACCTAAAGCCCGCTCGATACCAATCAGTAACACCCAGACCCACATTACCTCGAATGCTACTAAACCACTCTGACTAGCCAATAATTTCAAGATAAATTAATTTTCGCAACATCTCTAGACAAAAAGCATTAAGCGGAAGCATAAACATCTAAGGAATAAAGATAACGGTAACAAGTTCAATAATTAAACAACCTCTAGCAGATTAATCAAAGAATGGTTCACAACTCCATCCTTATTAAATAACATAATCCTCCACAAATAGTTAAGCATTTGGCTAGAATTTCATCGACTTTATTACAACATGAGTTGATGAACCATGTTCATTATTGTGGTGCCGCTCTACCCATCGCATGAATGCTCAACAATCACCAGTAGGGGAAAGAAAACAAGGGTGAGATAAAAATCTCAAAGCAAGCAAACTGCTTAACCACTATTCGGACTACACACAAACATACAACATCATTAAAGTATCCAAATGTCCACACCCATAATGTGAATCCACATTCATTTACCACCAATTAAACTACAAAGATATTAAGCATCAATATCCAATCCCCATAATGATCACAATTATAGCCTCAACCATATTTACTACCAATGATAGTAAAATATTAACAATTGAATCTTGATCAATCTGCTCCATGTTAATCACCACTACCACTACCAATGACAATAAAGTATTAGCGTGTTTTACCTCATAACTTTACTATTTCTCGCATCCACAACTGCTATCCACAATTACCACAAGAGAGAAGAATCTCATGCCACAACCACAACCTCTACCATACCACAAGGGTGAACCCCATTCCACAACCACAACCACATTACTCATACCACAAGAGACTCTCATGAGTCAATTTCCACATTGCAACCGTGAAGTTGCGTTTGTTTGCAAAAATAACTTCACCTCAATATCTTGCACAAGTATGCAAATGATCTTTCCACAATGTAATGCATATGTATGCTATGCTCCATCGCACCTTTACCCAACAAGGTAAAGGTATGCATCGTCTACTGACAATGCACGATGTTGTACCGTCTGATCGCGGCTATAAGCGGCGACATCCACAATGCAAATGTCATGATATGTCATGAATGATATGATAATCATAAACCACAAGAATTTAACCACGAAGGTCAACAACATACTCATCATGAATTTTTCTCATAATCCACATGTGTCTCATTAAGCACAATACCATCGTGTCATAAGACCATTACCACATAACCCACACCTGATTCACCAAGATCAAAATCAATCGATATAGATGGAACTCTATCACATAGACCACCACATGATCATCATGAAAATAACCACAAGGAATTAACAACATGTCCACCTTGAGTTTATTTTCATATTCCGCATTTGGTTCATTAAGCGAATTACCACGATACTACCCAAACTCATCCAAACATAGCAATTGATTAATATCTTGCTACCACATTTTTACTTGGAAAACATGTAACCATGGCATATCATTTAACATTACGTCAATCATGCATAGTGCAAATAGTAAGAAAAACGGGTTAAACCGTAGCACAACCGCTACATTTACTTGCCTTCCACGATGCGACGCGTTAGCCGGCAAAGCTGATACTCCTAAACCTGAGGCTTCACCTCCTAAACAAGTAAAATAATACCAATAAGGACATAATATACCCAGCGCTACTAATCGGCATTCTACATCGCTTACTTGACGACTCAAAACGAGTTTACAAAGCTGAAACCGAAAAACAACGTTTCCTGCCATATACTGATTCTGGACAGCAGCACGGTAAATGACATAACTCATGAACTGGAAGTCAAAATGAGGTAAACCCAATTTCTGTAGATTCTTAACTGAATAATCTACAATACTCTAGTTGACACGATAAACCAATTCGGCCATAATATTAGGCTAACCATTGTCTGAACTTTCAGTACAGAAACTGCCTACACAATCGAACAGCAAAACTAAAATGACCATAACTTTTAATAGGTAACTCCAAATTGATCGTTCTTTATCAATCTGAAAAGGTTATCGAATTACCTACAATAACCTAGTTGGGTGAACTTTCAGATTTTACAAAATTCCCTTTCATATTTTAAGAAATAACCAGACAGATTATTCTCGTCAGATTTCTGGCAGCAGATAATAAAAGGATCATAACTTTTGACTCATAACTCGGAATTGAGTGATCTTTGCGGCTAATTAAAGATAACAACATATCCCACATATCTCTAGGAGATGGAATCTTAAAATTCAGCCTCTAAATACACGAAAAAACCCACGCAAGGTACTGGACAGAATTGAATCTTCTGCAGCCCAACAATTAACCAACAATTCTAATCGGTTTCGCATCTACTAAGGATCAAACAGCGGGGAAGGCATCTCGTTACCCTTGTAGAACCGCTAGAACTCGCTGAACCAAACCCCACACAAAATTTTCTTCTCCTTCTTCTCCTTCTTCTCCTTCTTTTCTTCCTCTCTTTCTTCTTTCTTGCGCAAGGGACAGCACCTTGGGAGAGGGGAGGTGCAAGGGAGAGGGGAGGAGTCGGCCAAGGGAGAGGAGAAGGGGGCGGCTGCAAGTGGGAGGAGGAAAAGGGGAGAGGAGGGGGGGCGGCTAGGGTTTGGGGAGGGTGGCCCTCCCCCCTTTGGCCGGCCACACACTAGGCTAGATGGGCCAAGGCCCAGCCCCAAATGGAAGAGAAAAACAACAGAAAAGCCCCTCTCTAACTTGATTTGACGAAAACTGAAAATAAAATTCTTCCCCGATTAAATAATTCTCTACCGATTAATTTTTATTAATCCGATTCTTGACTTCTCACACTTCCGGAGTATTACACGATAGCTAAGCATGGCTAAGCATAATGACATGTAACTACTAAGTGACAAGGGTTCATCCAGCGAACCCAAAATCACAGCAAGTAGTCCTAGACTCAGTAGTAGAGGAATAAACATTTCCTACTGATCATGCAGCTAGTAGGCCAACTATCGACAATCGTTTAAAACAACATAGCAATGCATACATAGAATTTGCAAACAACATATTAGAATTTGAAAATAGTAGGAACAATATGATCAAATTATGCTACATCTGCTTGCCTTGCTGGAGTGCAGGATCTGATGGCTGTGGCTCAGAATCAATATTAAGATTGTCTTCGGAACCTAACGCGAAAAGGCGATAATCAAATAAGAACAAAGAACACCAAATAAATCCCAACAGCAAAGACACTCAAATCAAATGAAATTTACACAGCAGCTAAGGGATAATTTTAGACAATGATAGGAACAAGAATCATGCAATTTGGACTGAGTATGCAAAAGATATATCCAAAATACTCTTTCTCAGCCTATCAATTCACTAATTTAAATACTGGTACTGTTCATGGCAAAATTTTCTAGAATGATCTAAGGTCTGAAATTTTTATAGCAAGTAGATCATGGCATCCTAATAACAGCAAAGTTGAATTTACTAAATTTGGGGTCATGCACATTTACTTATGATTTTTCTAATCTGTAAATCTGATGCAAGTCATTTTACAGAATTTTGAACATGCTTAAAACCTATTTCATATTAAAGTGTGCTAACAGATGAATTTAACAAAATTGATTTTGCACAAATTGGAATTATACAGAAAAAGATATGCATTTTTCAAGTTTTAAACCTATTTCTGGAATATTCAATATTGGCAGAAATCAAGTTATTCTAGTTTCAAGATTTTCTGCTACTGAAATATACCTAGTTGCATTTTTATATTAAACTTTAATGATAACAGATTTTATTCCAGTTGGAATCATCTAAAAAGGGTTTAAAATGTATTTGTTAGGAATTTCTAAAGTTTTTATACCATTTTTAGTTGTTAAATAATTACTTACCGAAATACAGACAAACCTAATCAACAGGATAAGACGTGGACGCTTAGCAACCCTTGATCTAAAATCCTACGGCTCACGCGCGCTGGAAACAGCGCACGCGCGCGACTCTCGAAGGAATCCCACCGTTGGATCAAGATCCAACGGCACAAGCGAGGGAAATGCATCCGGATGGTGCGGTTGCTTGGGCCAATCACAGCCGCAGATCTACAGATGGACGGCCCAGAGCGCACCTTCATTCGGATGGTCCGAATGCATACGGGATCTCAGCCGTTGATCACCAGATCGACGGTCAAGAATGATAGAGGCAACCAGAGAGTCCGAATGCACTCTAGATCTGGGCCGTTGATCACGGGATCGACGGTCCACGATCAACAAAGTGCTACGCACGGGACTTAAGTGCGCGGGGAGGATTTCAATGAGGACCCACATGTCAGTGAGACAGAGGGACGACCAAGACAGCGATTAATTACCAGGAACCAATGATTAGTGATTGACTAGCAATTAATGTGTCCTAATGACTGGCACAGATGTGATTTAAGAGATTGGAGGGCCCGCATGTCAGCGACCCAAAAGGTTTATTTCCGACAGCAATTAACCTCCGACACATTAATTAACCAATAATTGGTCATTAATGATGCCTGACACGCACGGGGTTATGCCAGTGGATGATTTAAGGGTGTTGGGCCCACTATCAGTGGCTCAACAACAAGGTTTAAGACACAGTTAATGAACCAATGATTAGCAATCACAAGGTAATTAATGTGTCTTAAACAAATGACGAAAACGGGAGCTCTCGCCGGCAAACTCCCGAGCGACTTCAACGGCTTGTCGCCGGCGACACTGGCCGCGGCGGCGCCGACTAAGAACTAAAATGGAACCGCAATAGCACTACGAACCTAATGGTGGCAACCTCGCCGGCGGCGAGGGACCAGAACGCTGACTAGCCGGAAAAACGAAAATGGAGCTCTTACTGCAACTTCAAAAATAGCAAAAGGCTCCACTGCAGTCCAAGGAAGCGGGTGCCAGAGCCTCTAAGGACTAATAAGAAGCTACCTTAATGAAGAGAAGCTTCAAAGACGGTCGGAGAAGCTTGTCCACGGTGGAGGCTCGCCGGACTTGGAGAAGAAAGGTTGAAAATGGCACCCTGAGCCAAGTGAGTGATACCCAAGCATCAATATAGCTTCATTATGGTCCACAGAAGCTACATGAGCAAGTAATTTGAAAATGGAGCACTTACCTAAGCTGAGGAAGAAGATGACCAATTTCGGCTGAATTTTAACAAACCCCAAATTGGATAACTCCTGCGAATCAAATCCAACATTAAGTGAGGGGAAATGTTCAAGATAGTAAGGAGATAAGAATAGGGTAAAGAAATACGAAGGAGAACCACTGGAACACCAAGAACACCAATGGAGCTCTTCGGGTCAACAATGGCGATTTAGGGGTTTGGAGGAGTTAAGCTCCAAAACTGTAAATGGAGCTTGACGGTGGTCTAAAGGTATACCAAGAAGAGAAAAGGGTGCTTATAAGGCCTTGGAAGCATTAGGGTTTGGACCAAGAGCCTCTCGGGTGGCATTGCACAAAGCACAAGGCATGGCCGAAAGCAAAAAGGGAGTAGGTGGTGCGCTACGGTATGGCACGACTGAGCGTGTCTCCCATGACCCTTAATGTCAACTAGGGCGACCGTAGGGAGCAGGAATTGACATCCCCATGCCCTACACTGTGCACGCACGGCCGGAGGTTGAAGATGACCAGAGGAAAAGCTCGGGCGATCTTGAACCCTCTCTGTAGCTTCAGCATGCTCCCAAGAGAGCACATCGCTGACCTTGCTAGGATCCACAGCTACGCCTCCCGCTAAAAGAACATGGCCCAAGAATGCCACTTCCTTCAACCAGAATTCGCACTTGTTGAACTTCGCATACAGCTGGTGCTCACGCAGCTTTCGCAACACAAGCTTCAGGTGCTCCGTGTGTTCTTCATCGTTCTTGGAGTAGATAAGGATATCTTCGATGAAGACCACCACAAACTTATCCAAATACTCCATGAAAACCGAGTTCATAAGGTTCATGAACAGGGTAGGAGCGTTGGTCAAGCCGAAAGACATGACGGTATACTCGTACAAACCGTAACGAGTAGAGAAGGCCGTCTAGGGAATATCTTCAGGTCTGATCCTTACTTGAAGATATCCCACTCTCCGATTGATCTTGGAGAAAACTCGAGCTCCAGTCAATTGATCAAAGAGGTTGTCGATACGGGGCAAATTATACTTGTTCTTTACCGTCACTTCATTAAGCGGACGGTAATCAACGCACATGCGCAAAGTATTGTCCTTCTTCTTTACAAAGATTGCTAGACAGCCCCACGGAGATGAGCTAGGGCGGATGAAACCCTTCTCGTGAAGCTCACCAAGTTGCTTCTTGAACTCCACCAACTCGTTATATCGGACCCTTCCGAATTATTGCAAAACGAGGGGCTGTGGCTTACCAATTGGAACTACCTGAATCCCTCTCAGCAGTGCATGATACTTTTCATGTGTCTCAATTGAAGAAATGCCTTTGTGTTCCTATTGAGGCAACTGCTTATGAGCATTTTAATCTTCAACCTGACCTTTCCTATCAAGAGCAACTAGTGCGTATCCTTGACGAAATAGAACGCAAGACAAGAAATCGCACTGTCAAGTTCTTGAAAATTCAGTGGGCTAATCATTCTGAGGATGAAGCCACTTGGGAGCGCGAAGATCTGATGCAGATTGAGCATCCGCACCACTTTACTGTTTAGAGCTTGCCTTTAAGTCAGGAAAGGCAAGGTTAAGCAAAACAATGTAAAAGAAGATGTAATAATAACACTATGTTATTATGTAAAATCTTTCTTTACTATCTTTGAAGGAAATCAAGACACGGATCTTGGATTTCCATTAAAATCATTTCAATCTCACTTTGTCCCAACTTCCATCTTTTACAAATCTAGGGACGAGATTTTCTTAAGGGGTAGGTTTGTAACAGCCCCAGATTTAAGAAACAGTAATAATCTGCTTTATGAACAGTAATGGAATACTGTTCATAACATTACTGTTCATAAATGAAATTTGGATTTGTTGTTACAAATTTAAAACCTTCCTTCTCTAGTCAAAATCCAAAACTTATTTGAAGTCTCAAAGGAAATACAAGATAGTGCTTGTATTATGACTGGGAAGTATTTTTATTAAAGCCTGATCAATTATCTTGACCAAAAATAATTTTTGTTGAATTCTTAGAAATTATTTTGACTAGGATAAAAATATTTGACTTTAAATAAACCTATTCGGGATAATTAAATTATTTATGTATTTTAAAAAGTGAAACAGTGGTTTTCAAAATTTATTTGGGGAATATATCATCTCAGTAGCATACTTGTAAAATTTCATGATTTTACAAATTTATTTACTATTTTTAAACCCCAGTCAAACTTTTGGAACTTTAAAATGAGTCAGTCAACTCCTCTAGTCTAAACCCAGCCATTTGCACTGTAGCGACCGAGCTCAAGTACTTTGGGTCAAAACCGTGCAACCGGGCCACACCCGACACGTTCGCGCGCGTGCCCAAACCTCTAGCGAACGTGAGCCGTCGATTTCTTGATGGACGGCCGAGATTCGCAAAGCCGCGCGGGACATCCACGTACTCCATGCGATTTCCGCCGTTGGATCTTGATCCAACCTTATCCGACCTTCCTCCATCCTAACCGCATCTTCATTTGTGGCCGTTGATTTCCAAACCCACGTGCCAGATCCTTTGTGTCGTTCGAGCCAACCTGTAGGGCTCATTCAATCCTGGCCGTAGGATCTTCTTCTTTTTTTTTGACTGACGAAACCCAACCTAGGATTCCTTTTTTTTTTTGCGCAAGTGGCCTTGACTCACAACTCTTCAAAACCCTTTTTCAGGCCTAAGGATAGATATAGGTCACAAAATTTTTCCGGAGAGCAGGGGTAATAAGGTAATAAAAAGATACTCTCTCTCTCTCTCTGAACTTTGGCTATCTCTGTTTCAGCTATGGGATTTCTTCTCGGTCGATGAGACACGGTGTCCCGAGAGCAACCAGAAACAGCTAGACTTGTCGGGGGCGAATACTCGAGCAGGTGGTCGAACCCGAGAAGGAGGTCGAACTCGATGTAGGTGGTCGAATCCGACTGGGTGGTCGAATCCGAGTAGGTGGTCGGATGGAATTGTTGGCTCGAGTAAGTGGTCGGATCGGGGTGGTGACTCAATTCTCGGCTATAGAAGACAAACCCTAATTGCAACGGATGCAACAAAGGACAAGCCGAGATACACGATGACCAAAACAGCGAAGACTCGACGCTAGAAACTAGATCACGACGACTAGACCAGCAACAAAGACACCGACGATGGACTCGAACTCAAAAACGCGAATACTGAAAACAAAATTGCGAAAGGCACAACGTGGTTTGGACAACGGAAAGACTAAGATCTAAAACTTTTTGTAGGGCAATTTTCTGGACTCTAGGTGATGGAAACAACTAACAAAGGGGATAAACGAGATTACCTAACGGGCAACCTTCGCTCTGATACCAAATGATGAGTCTCGGCGCCGATCTTCCGATAGGTTCGATTGATTTCGTCGTGAGGACGTTGACGCTTTGAGGCTTTCGACCGCCAGATCGTCACCTGCACCGCTACACCCGCACGACTGTCGTTATCGACCACGCTCGGACGCGATCGACCTTACCACGAAGGTTATTGTCCCTGCAAGCAATCGAAGCAACTCACAAGAACAAAGAAGATGCAATCTGAATTGTATTGCGAATATGAATGAAGTTCACAATGTGGGGTTCCTCAAACCGATAAACGGTGAAACTGCAAAGTGGCAGAATAATCTAAGAAAAACCCAACCCTACACTGTGGCGGCTGTTGTATATTTATAGGGGGGGACGTGAGGGAGTTGACCTAGGGTTGTGCGACCATGGGGAGAGGCGTACACAACCTAGGCTTTGACCCCGACACGCTTACAAGGCCCTATTAGGCCCAAAACGGTGTCGCAGCACCTAAAGACTGGTCGTAGAACTTGAGACCTAGTCGTAGCGCTGGCTGGTCTGGTCGTAGCGCTGGTGAACCTTGTCGAGGGGCTTGAGACCTGGTCGTAGCGCTGGCAGGACTGGTCGTAGGGCTGGCGAACCTTGTCGAGGGACTTGAGACCTGGTCGTATCGCTGGCAGGACTGGTCATAGGGCTGGTAGACCTGGTCGTAGACCTTGGGGATCCATTATTCCTAAGTAACAACAGATCATCACAATTATTAGGTAGTATATCATTCTGCATAGATAAATTATTAGCACCTAGAAACGAGCTCACCTCATAATTTAAGTGACACGCACGAGCTCTTGTCATAGGACCTTGTAGTTTAGCAACTGGATCTGTAGGCTTTTGTGTAGTGCGTGTATCCGAAAGAGTGATGTCCTCATCAGTATGATTGGTGTGATCTGTTGGGTGTGACTGGAATGGTGTCCGAGTCAGTTAAGGACCGAGTTACTTGCGCCACCGTACTGAGCATTTTGCGTGCTAACCACACTAGAGGGTATGGGACCTCTCTTGACCTAGTACTTTGGCGTATATTGGCTCCGGGTCGCAGGAGGTCGCAGGAGGGATGGAGGTGGGAGCATGGTAGTTGTCCGAAGAGCTTTACCCTGAGTGGGTAGTTGTCTTTTCGGCTTTACCATGTAAGCGTATGGATTTCTATCCATACGAGCGGCTCGTAGTTAATACACAATATTGGAAAAAGTCTTGTTAGACTTAGCCGTGCCTGCATACCAAAGGAAGTATGCTAACCGTGGCTGGTGGAAAGGCGGTCTAAAGTGTGGGTACATTGGTACACCCCTGCAGGGTTAAAACTATTCGAATAGCCTCGTCCTAGGTTATGGACACGCTCGGATACGCCCCCCAAGAACTAGACTACAACCTTTTAAATTAAAACTTGATGGGTGGTACGAATCTGGGATTCGTGCTATTGTTGTGGTGACTATTGGGATAGTCACTTCTAGGTTGTTTTATCTTTGTATTATTATCCTTACAGTTATTTCAGCATTAAAAATGAATTGCAAACTTGCCTTCAAACTGTATTACATTATTGCAAATAAAGTTGGCTTTGTGCAAATGAAACATATGGCCTCCACCAGATAAGCCTGCATGTAGCATATGAATAGGTCTGCTAGTTCACACGTCAGTCTTGCGAGTACAAAAACAATTTTTGTACTCAGCTGCTTTGCTTAATGTTTTTGTTGCAGAGGAAGAAGGTGAACCCAAGGGTTTCCTTTGTGAGCCGTCTTTGCGGTTTGACGACTAGCTTGGCGGTCCGGTCGGTTGCCCTGTGGTTATGTGGCTAACCGGTTGGTTTTTGTCTTAGCCATCTTATGGCATTTCTGCTTCCGCTGTTTATTTATTTATCTGTCTTTTGCTAGACTTGTATTTATCGTAATGTATGGATTTGATGCATAATTTTGTGTAGAGGTGTGTATACTGCAGTTCTGGAAAGTATACATATCTCGAGGCTTGATTTATTTGATTTGTGAAGCATTAAAAGCCAAATAAACTGGGGTCCTCACAAAGTTGGTATCAAAGCTGTACTGACCGTAGAAAACCCTAGCTTGGTCGTCATTAGGATATTTTGAAAAACTTATTTTCAAAGTGTCAAATGGGTTATGAAAACTTAAGTAAGTTCTCAGATTTTTCTCCTTACCTGTCTTAGCTTGCTCATCTTGCCTTATTCTTGTTGAGTTTTCGAAAAAGTTGTTCCCCTCTCTTCTCCTTTCAAAGTTAGTTGGTTATCGGTTAAATTCGGTTTGGGGAATAATGAGATTTGAAAATATGAAGTGTTAGTTGTTATTTAGTGAAGATTTGAAGCACTCATCTCGGAGCTCGGATACAAAATCTGAACAACAAGCACATGTTTTGGACTGTGAGCACTTAGTTCATCGTTTGGGTTACAAATGAGAGGTTAAATCAACTAAAACTCATGGGATTAAAAGAGTAAGATGTAATATTAGAAGGCTAGTGCCTAATGCACCCTTATGTGGTTTTTGCCATGCCTTTTGGATGCGTTAGAACTTGAGTTGTGTCCTAAAATTTTATTATCCTAAATGATTTCTCGTTCATTCAATACGAGTTAGTCGTACCGGGAAGCAAATCTTTTGCTTTGTGGTTTTGCGCTGGTCTTATGCTTTCATACAAACATTTGGAGTTCATTTCTTGCTTGTATGTGTTTGCAATCGGGTTAGGGTAATGTCTGTTTCTCCTAATCGATGCCTTGCTTTAAGATTAAGTTAGGGTTATTCTTAGAATATATACACCCTAATGATATTAGTTAGCTTGTAGACGTGGGATTTTATCACCATTTGCTCTCTTTGTTCCAAATAGTTGCGTATCGCCTACAGGCGGCATGTATAGCAACTACATCGGAAGAACTAATTTTGGTTAATCGATTATCGTTTTAGTGATTTTGAGATGAATAGTACATGCTAGAATTTAATTGCATACCCATTGTCATTCCCTCACCTTATGCCCATTCTTTCCTCAACTTATCTTTCATGTACCGAAATATTTAAGGGGGGTAGGAGATACCTCAAAATACTTGTTAGGCATCTTGATTCTTATACTTTGATCATGCATATAGTTTCTAAATTGAGTCAAGCAAGTTATGTTAACCAAGTTGCACAGAACAAGAAGCATGTAAACAAGAAGCATGTAAGCATGCATGTAAGCATTTGCACTCTCACTAACCAAAATTTAAAATTTGCCTTAGGACTGATTTGCACACGTACATCCCCTCGTGCATTCATCCTGTGCATTTCCTGTCCCAGCCAAGCAAATAGAACCAGATAAGTGAGGTTAAGTGAGACCACCTTAAAACCTTGTTTGACTTCTCTTTTCTACGCTGAGTCCTGGTGTTGATACTAGAATACCATCTAACCAGTCTTTCCGTTTTATCGATCGATGCCCTTTTCAGTCAACTGAGTGGAGCAGAGTCTTTCGTACTACCAGAAGACGAAGTGAAGTGCGATGTCAAATTATCTTCGAATCAAGAAAGGAAAGGTTAAACAAAGCAATGGAAAGGAAAATGTGTCAGCAACGTCAGGATACTACGTCATGATCTTCCAGCACTATCCCTGAAGGAAATCAAGACAACAGATGGTGCATTTCGTTTAGAGTTGAAAGGAATCACTTAGAAAACACTTAACCAAAGGACATTACAAATCCTTCGGCAAAGCTTCCCACTTTAGAACCTAAAACTTCTAAAGAACCTCTCTGGATTCAGAATTGAGTTCGGTTCGCGTCGAAATCCAAAAAGTGACCCCATAACAAAACCCACCTAGGTTGCCACAGTCTTTCGTTCCGACTTTCGAACTACCGGGAATCTCGGGACGAGATTCTGTTTAAGGGGTTTAGATTTGTAACAGCCCCAAACTAGGATTGGTATCTTAAATGTATAAAAGTATTAAAATTTAAAAACCTTTGGTTGTGTCTCTTGATCATACTCATGGTTTCCAAAATCTTGTGCACAATTTTAAAAATTTGGAGATTGTATTAAAGTTTGTGTTGAAAATTTTAAACTTTTAAACTTAAATCCCATTTCTAATTGAAATCCAGAAAAATGTATGGATGAAAGTTTCCAAAAATAATTTAATCAAATACTAGATTATTTATCTTGAATTATCATTTTTTTTACCAAATTTTTCGAAGTCATTTTACCTTCACCAAAATTCAAATCAAACCTCAAATGCAGATTTGAAAATGATTTAATTCTAGCAAATTTGAGTATGTTAAGTAATTGAAATTATTTTTCCTAAGTCTTAGATTATTCTTAGAATGCTCACAAAAATTTTCAGAATTTTTGGAATTTTATTTCTATTCCAAACTGCCCGGTCAAACTCATTCGTTTTCGGTCAAAAATTAAATCCAAACCCTAGCCCTAGCACTGTTCCTCCGACCTGAACCCTTGTCCGACCGAACCCGCGCCTCCGGGTCTAGCCAAACCAGCTCGCCCGAGCCGCTCTTTCTACCTCTGTCGCTGACTGCCCGGCCCCACTCGCCAGGACCCTTCCTCCACGCGTGCGCCCGCGTCAGCTTCCGCCTGCGCGCCAGCTCGCCAACCGCCGGTCACCTCGCCGCCTGCGCGCCTCACCTCGGCAGCTCCGTCCTTCGCCTATAAATGGCCGTCCCCGAGCTTCACTTCATCTTCTTGACCTCCTTCTCCATCCTCACTCTTCCTCTCAGCTCAAAATGAGCTCCAGAGCCGACCGCTCGACGCCGCTCCGGTCGCTCCGGCGAGCTCCGATCACCGCTGACCGCGTCACGGCGTGTCCCTCGCCATGAGGAACAAAACCCCTCGGTCTATTTGGAGGAACCACCACTGAGGAGCTGCGCGCACCCCTTCTTCCTCGTGTCCGGCCGAAACCGCTTCCTACACCACCGCCTCTTCTACAGCGAGCCCGAGCTCGATTCCCTCCTCTGTGAGCATCTCCTAGACTCCTTCTTCCTTCCTCGACCACTCACCCGCTCTCTCGTGCTCCGCAGGAACCCCTCCACGGTGATCACCCACGCCACCGCCGGCTCGCCGTCGCCAGCATACCCCGGGCACTCTCCGTCATTGTCGACCACCCCGGCCTGCTCCTGGTAATCCACTGATGCTCATGCGCGCGCTAATTCCCTCCCCCTTCCTCTCTACCGCCGTCGCCCCTTGTCACCTCCGCTGCTGGCCGCCGCGCCCTGTCGCCACGCCGCCACCGTGCCACTCAAGCCGCACCACTGCCACCCCTAGCTTCCTTGTACTCCGGGTAACCCATTTTTGGGTTCAATATCGCCGCACCACCACTCCAGTCGCCGGCGATTCGCCGCCCCCAAATTGTCCTGAGCTATCCCTGTGCTGGCTCTCTGTTCTCCCTTCTCTGTTCTCTCTCACTCTCTATGACAATGGGGCCCACCCTCTTAAACCAAACCTTGTTCAGCTAATCAATTATGTTAGTGTATTTAGGACACTCTTAGTGATTTGCCAAGTTTAAGCTTGAATTTGAGGGTAGTAGTTTTAGTACAGAGATGTTTTTGAACTGGAAGTCTGAAGGTGTTTAAAAAAAACTGACATTAGGTTAGTGCTTAATGTTGTGTCTAGGTTTTAAATCACTCAAAACCTCATTTAACAAAGAGAAATTTGAATTAGTAAGAAGGCTTAGTAGCAATCACTCTTGCTCTGAATTTTTGTCTCTAATAGGATAATGAGCTGAGAAGGGTTTTTGTACAAAGTTTGGTTTGTCAATGAAACTCATTTGCAACCCACTGTCTTCTTGTTGTTCTAAGGCCATTTAGGTCACCTTGGTGAACTAGCAAAAGTTAGTTTTGCACTTGTAAGAAATGTTTAGCACTTTAGTTGGAAAATCTTACTGTTGTAGGGTACATGTTTATTAGTCTGGAAAGTATCAGAATTGGAAGGAGGTTAGTTTATAGCTTTCTGGTCTGAAATATCTTGCTGATGCTAGTAGTTGAACAGTAATCTGTAGATGGTAAAAATGGGCAATAGGATAAAGATTCTACTGTACTTAGTAATTAAAAGGATTTTTGACTTTCACACACTTAAGTTAGCAGGAGTAGCCTAATCTGAAAAACAGTCTTTTGAGCTTACTAGTTAATGAAGCTTTCAAATTTACTAACCTCATGATTTAAAAGCTAAAACCTTGTTAGATGCATAAGATCACTAAGTAAACCCCTTAAGGATTAGCCTTTAATTCTTAGTCTAAGGGAGTAAAGTTATTTAGAAGGCAAGAATTAGGTTATATGCATGTCAAATAACAATAGACCTTATGCCCAAATCTTAGCTTCAAAAGTTCATAACTAATTCAAATCAACTAATTTGTTGTTCCTAGTTTCATAATCTATTTCTGTGTTGTTATTTAATTTTTGGATACTGTTGGCTTTCTGGTGTTTATTTGCTATTTTTCGCTTTGGCAGTTTTTATCGTTAGATGACGTTGATATCAAGAGTGATCCTCTGCAGCAAGTCGAATATCTCAAACGAAACAAAGGCAAGCAGTTTGATCATGTTAATCCCAGTATTTTAAAGTCTAATATTTTGTTTCAGCTGTATGTATGCATTGCTTAATTTGTGTTAAATTGATTAGTTAAATCCTGTAGATGCATATCCTGTAGGTGAAATATTGATCTCTACTACCTGAGCCTAGGTTATTTGCTGTGATTGGAGTTCGTTGGATGAACTCTTGTCACTTAGTAGAATGCGAGTCCTGATGCTTAGAAATGCTTAGTTACCGGTAGAATTGGGCGATCATCGACTTAGTCGATGATCTTGATCACATAAAATTATTATTGTTCTTATGTTTCAGCTTGTGCTATGCTAATTGTAAAACTAAAAATGAAAACAAAAATGATTTAGACTTGGGCACAACGGTATGATTGGTGTGATCTGTTGGGTGTGACTGGAATGGTGGCTCAGTCAGTTAAGGACCGAGTTACTTGCGCCACCGTACTGAGCATTTTGCGTGCTAACCACACTAGAGGGTATGTGACCTCTCTTGACCTAGTACTTTGGCGTGTATTGGCTCCGGGTCGCAGGAGGTCGCAGGAGGGATGGAGGTGGGAGCATGGTAGTTGTCTGAAGAGCTTTACCCTGAGTGGGTAGTTGTCTTTTCGGCTTTACCATGTAAGCGTATGGATTTCTATCCATACGAGCGGCTCGTAGTTAATACACAATATTGGTAAAAGTCTTGTTAGACTTAGCCGTGCCTGCATACCAAAGGAAGTATGCTAACCGTGGCTGGTGGAAAGGCGGTCTAAAGTGTGGGTACATTGGTACACCCCTGCAGGGTTAAAACTATTCGAATAGCCTCGTCCTAGGTTATGGACACGCTCGGATACGCCCCCCAAGAACTAGACTACAACCTTTTAAATTAAAACTTGATGGGTGGTACGAATCTGGGATTCGTGCTATTGTTGTGGTGACTATTGGGATAGTCACTTCTAGGCTGTTTTATCTTTGTATTATTATCCTTACAGTTGTTTTAGCATTAAAAATGAATTGCAAACTTGCCTTCAAACTATATTACATTATTGCAAATAAAGTTGGCTTTGTGCAAATGAAACATATGGCCTCCACCAGATAAGCCTGCATGTAGTATATGAATAGGTCTGCTAGTTCACACGTCAATCTTGCGAGTACAAAAACAATTTTTGTACTCAGCTGCTTTGCTTAATGTTTTTGTTGCAGAGGAAGAAGGTGAACCCCAAGGGTTTCCCTTTTGTGAGCCGTGCTGCGGGTTTGACGACTAGCTTGGCGGTCCGGTCGGTTGCCCTGTGGTTATGTGGCTAACCGGTTGGTTTTTGTCTTAGCCATCTTATGGCATTTCTGCTTCCGCTGTTTATTTATTTACCTGTCTTTTGCTACACTTGTATTTATCGAATGTATGGATTTGATGCATAATTTTGTGTAGAGGTGTGTTGTAACACCCCAACTCAGCACGAGCCTGGAATGCAACTACCCTAAGCTGAAAATACTAAATTTCGGCAGAACCTCCTTTGCATACGAGGATACTGGAGGTTCCACACAACAAAAACACACAAGAATCATAAACTAGTCATGAAATCCAATTCTAAGATCTAAACATGAATCAACGATAATGAGCTAAGATAACAAATAACCATATGACTTAAAGTTCTCATCTATGTTCTCATTGATCATAAAGGTACCATCCATGACTAAATTTATTTATTACAAACCAAAAGATGACAAAAGAGAATCATTATTTCTTATAGTAATGAGTCTAATGTGAAGTGCATTATTCGAGTAGTGCTCATCTACTCCCTCCCAAGTGAACTTCATCAACGATCACCTAGAAATAAACAAACAAAGCAAGAGTGAGTCCATGACTCAGCAAGTACAATGATTAAGAAAAAACATTCATTCATTGAAGATCAAACATAACATCATTGGGTTCGATCATAACACATTGGATTACTTATGAATACATGATATGAATGCTCAAATCAAGGAATGGACTGCACACACGCGTATACCGGTATAGCCGGTGAACACCCGTCGGTGATCACTCAAGCCCGCATCTTAACAAAAATGCGGGATCCACTTCCGTATGAAGAACGTTTCATACGGTGTCCAACATTGCCCATATTGGAATTAATGGGTCTTATCCAACCATCTTGGAATTGATGGTGGTTCTCATCCACTCCCGTGGACGTCAAATGTCAATGAATGCATGCAACAATTAAATGAAATATACCATAACATCACTTCTATTCATGAACTCAATGTATTGAACAAGGCATGAATAATTCATTTCACATGTCTCACAGGTTACCAAAACAACTCATGCTAAAAACCACAATGCACAAACATCCAAATAAACATGGTACTTGCCTTCCGCGTTGCGAAGCGTTATCTGGCAACGAAGGCGCTCTTATACCCGAAGTTTCGCCGCCTAAACCAACGAAATAACTAAATAAGTATACATGATACCCAGCTCAACTAGTCGGTGT
This sequence comes from Ampelocalamus luodianensis, assembly GCA_036346255.1. Taxonomy (NCBI): domain Eukaryota; kingdom Viridiplantae; phylum Streptophyta; class Magnoliopsida; order Poales; family Poaceae; genus Ampelocalamus; species Ampelocalamus luodianensis. The sequence goes on from CM070634.1 coordinate 59,985,295, forward strand.
TCTATTTTACTTCTATTAGGAGTCAATTAAATCCTATATCGCATAGACTGAAAAACAGCGGAGTCTGTCCAATAAGAAAATCCTGGACAGCAACACGGGGACTAACATAACTCACAGCCTGGAAGTCGAAAAATAGCAAACCCAATTTCTGTAGATTCTTAACTGGTCTAACTACAAAACTCTAGTTGTGCGACAAACCAATTTGGTCAAATTAATAGGCTAATAATTGTTTGAACATTCAGCACAGATTCAGCCTACCAAAATTCAGCAGAAATATTCAGTTGATCATAACTTCTGTGTTACAACTCCGAATTGAGCGTTCTTTACCAATCTGAAAAGGTTATCGAATTACCTACAATAACCTAGTTGGGTGAACTTTCAGATTCTTCCAACTTCTCTATCATAATATAGAAAATATACAGACAGATTAATCACGTCAGGTTTCTGGCAGCGACTGTTAAAACAGACATATCTTTTGACCCATAACTCGGAATCAAGTAAACTCAGTGGCCATCTAAACCTGACAGGGATACTTCAATTTTCTAGGAGACACCAAGTTCAAAATCTGTGAATAACAATTTCTTATACAATTTACAAATTGACTGCAGAATCTCGTCAGGATTCTGGACAGTCAAGACTAATTCTATCATAACTTTTGACTCGGACCTCGGATTTGAGTGAACTCGGCGGCCACTGAAACGTAAGAACAAGACCTAGATATCTCTAGGAGACCAAGCCTTCAGATTCTGCCTAAAAATAACCGAAACACCCTCTACAACGTACTGGACAGAAACAGCTTCTAATTTTCAGCAGGTTTGCCTAATCAAAACGTAACCAAAACACTTCTAACAACAATCAAACCACGAGGATCGCATCGTTACCCTTGCTGCAACCAGGAGTAGGGGAAGGATTCCTGGCGATGAAGCTCTTCCTCCTTTTCCCCTCCTTTGGCGAAACAACCAGCAGCCCGCCTCGAATCTTTGCGAACACCAACCGCGGGAAACTCCGGAGACCGGTTGGGGCAGCACCACAGCAGGAGGAGCAGCCACAAGGGAGATGGGGCGGCTCCAAGGCAGGCGCAAGGGAGGAGAGGAGAGGAGGGGAGGGTGGCGCCCAGGGGGAAAAGAAGGGAGGGTGGCCGGCCAAAGAATAAAAGGGGAGGGCTAGGGTTTGCACCAAGGGGAGGAGAGGGGGCGCATGGGCCTAGGCCCATGGCGGCCAAGGCTGGAAAGGCTACGGAGGCCCAAAACCCTCATCCTCTACGAAAAACGAAAATTTAACGCTAGCCAAGTTCCCGATTAAACCTTTCTTTCCGAACAAAAGCAGGTATTACATTCTACCCCTTAACGGAATTCGACCCGAATTCTACTCATGCCACGGACACAAGAGCGAAGTCTAAGGAATTGAAAACAAAATTAATACGCACCAAACAACAAATAGGTTCGGATAATGCTCGCGCATGCGAGATTCCAGCTCCCAAGTGGCTTCTTTCTCCGATTGATGAGACCAAAGAATCTTGACATACTTCAGGTTTTATTCCTCAAAACCCGCTCGATTTGTCCGAATTTTCTTGGTCGGGACTCAAAAGTAAGGTCCTGTTCAATGCTCAACGGCTCCATTGGAATTGCATGCTCAGGGTCAAATAAGAACTTTCTCAACATGGACACATGAAACACATTATGAATTCTTCTCATAGACTCTGGAAGATCCAAACGGTAAGCCAAATTTCCAACTCTTGCCACAACTGGAAACGGTCCGATGTACCTTGGGCTAAACTTTCCTTTAGTACCGAACGCATTACGCCTTTGGTAGGCGATACTCTCGAAGGACCTCGTCACCCACATTGAACTCCAATTCGCCTCGACATCTGCGTAGCTTTTACGCCGACTCTGAGCAGCTAACAAGTTCCTTCTAACCCGGCCACTCTAGCCACGCTTTTGAACCCATTACGGACCCAAACCGCCTCTCTCCCACCGCATCCCAACACAACGGAGATCTGCATTTCCGCCATAAAGGACTTCAAATGGTGCGGCTCGAATCGGCGTGATAACTATTATTATAGGCGAACTCGCCAAAGCCGTGATCTTCCCAACCACCCTTCCAGATAAAACACAACACCGAGCATATCTTCTAAGGTTTGAATTATGCGCTCAGATGACCATCCGTCTGAGGGTGGAATGCGATACTAAGACGGAGTTGCGTGCCCAAAGCACTCTGCAAACTCTCCCAAAACTTGGAAACAAATTTGGCATCTCGGTGGAAACAATAGTCTTTGGCACCCGTGCAACCGCATACTATCTCGCACATAAAGTGGAGCCAAATCGCTCATGAGATTGGTGGTTCGAATAGGAATGAAATGTGCGGACTTCTTGAACCGATCCACTATCACCCATATAGCATCCTTCCTCGCTGAGTGCGAGGTAAACCAACCACAAAATCCATGGAGATGTCATCCCATGGCCACACCGAACCTCTAAAGGTTGCAACAAACCCGCGGCCGCTATGTTCAGCCTTAACCATTGGCAGATCCCACACGAGGCCACATACTTGCGCAATATCGACTTTCATTCTCTTCCACCAGAAATTCTTCTTCAAATCTTTGTACATTTTGGTCTCACCTGGATGTACAGTATACGGGGTACGGTGGGCTTCCTTTAGAATCTCATCTTTAATCTGTGCCTCCTGTGGCACACAAAGGCGACCTTTAAATCGCAAAGTACCAGAATCATCTATACCAAAATGGCCTTGCTTGCCTTCATCTAGGCGCTTCCTCACACGCTGGAGCATTTGATCATGCTGTTGTGCTTCCCGTACTTGTTCTGGAATGGCTGACTCAAGAAGCAAACGGGTCTCGGTCTCGGCGGTACCAAAAGCAAAAAGATATATCCATACGCTCAAAATCAGCGATGAGACAACTGAGGGTAGGAGGTGTCGCCTTGCGACTCAGGGCATCGGCTACAACATTTGCCTTGCCCGGATGATACTGAATGGTGAGATCATAGTCCTTTATCAACTCCAACCATCTCCTCTGCCTCAGGTTTAAATCTTTCTGAGTAAAGATGTATTTCAGACTCTTGTGATCAGTGAAAATGTCACAAGATTCGCCATACAAATAATGGCGCCAGATCTTTAAAGCCAGTACTACTGCTGCAAGCTCTAGGTCATGAGTAGGATAGTTCTGTTCATGTTTCTTCAGCTGTCGAGACGCATAGGCAATCACCTTACCATCCTGCATAAGTACACAACCCAGCCCAACTCTAGACGCATCTGAATAAATAGTGAACCGCTTCCCTGGTTCTGGAAGGGTGAGAATTGGGGCGGTCACCAATCTATCCTTCAAAGTACAGAAGCTTCGTTCACACGCATCCGTCCACCAAACTTGACACCTTTACGTGTCAATCGAGACATTGGTTTAGCAATGGTAGAGAAACTCTCCACGAAACGCCGGTAGTAACCACCAAACCTAAAACTCCTCACTTCTTTTACATTGGTTGGTCTCTTCCATTCCACCATGTTGAAATCTTACTTGGATCGTGTAAATGCCCTCTTGATTGATAACATGGCCCGAAACCCAACTTCGTAAATCCGAATTCACATTTCTTCAATTTGGCATAGAATTGGTTCACTCTCAAGGTCTCCATACCAACCTCAAATGTTGAGCATGGTCCTCTTCCGCTTTGGAATAAATCAAGATGTCGTCAATAAATACTACGACGAAATCATCAAGATAAGGGTGCAACATACTATTCATGGCTTCCATGAAAATCTGCAGAGCATTAGTTAGTCCAAATGACATAACCTTATACTCATAATGACCATACCTTGTAGAGAAAGCTGTCTTCTCAATATCTTGCTCATGAACTCGAATCGATTATAACTTTGATCAAGGTCAATCTTGGAAAATATTTTAGCTCCTTCAACTGATCAAAGAGATCTTCAATACGGGACAACGGATATTTATTCTTCTGATTTGCTTGATTAAGAGCCCTGTAGTCCACACACATACGCCAACTACCGTCCTTCTTCTTAGTGAATGAGCAGAGCTCCCACGGCGATACACTACGCCGAATCATACCTTTGGATAGCAAATCATTCGATTGCTTTTTCAACTCCTCCGGAATGGTCGTGCCAAACGGTATGGAGACATCGAAATAGGTCGGGTTCCCAAACAAGATCTATCCGAATTCCACTTCACGCTCGAGGCATACCAGAAGCTCCACAGAAACACGTCAGAAATTCATTCACCACCGAATATCTTCAATACGGCGGAGATTCGCACTTCTCGCTAAGAGACCAAAGCAACCCAATGTTCGAGGCTCGACGACTAGGAAACAGACTAGCCAACACACACAGGAATCAAACGGCGCCCGCTCAAACACTAGTTCCTCTCCGACGGAGCCTGCAAAGTCACCGTCTTCCAAAACAACAAATCTTGGCACGGTAAAAGAATAGCCAATCCATACCCAAGATAACATCAAAGGTGATAATCAATCACCATGAGATTGGCAATGAAATTCTCATCTTCTATAGTGATAGTACAGCCAGACAAATCAGAGAGCTAGAAATAAGACCTCCGGGAACCGACCACCACAGATTCGAAATAGATTGCACACTCAAACCCGCCCGCTTAACAAAATCTAAGGACACAAAAGAATAAGTAGCCCCAAATCAAACAGTAACGAAAGCCTCATGTGAATCAACTAATAAAGTACTGCACCACATCGTAGGCGCCCACGGTGTCGTGGGTGGGCATGGCGTAGACTCCCAAAGGTGCCGGAGCAGAGGACGCACCAACACTCGAGAGGGAGGCGAGAACTGCAGCAGTGAGAACGAGGGCGAGCAGATGGGGCAGGTTCGAAAGAACCCGGTCGGGGCGCAGAGCCGAACCGCGGTGGAACCCATCCTCGGTGAGAATCGAGGCACAAAGGTGCAACCAGAGTCCAACCGAGCTCAGGAGTACTAGAGAACGACTGCTGAACTGCTTCCCACTTGATGATACTTGCCGGATTCGCACAAACAGAAAGCTTGTGGCCCTCTCGACCACACCGACGACAAGTCCTCTCGAAAGAACATTCGACGCACGATGCCCCTCTCCACACTTAAAACATTTCATACCTTGACTCGAATCGCGCATCGAGGTGTGGAAGAAGAAAACGTGGCGCCAAGAAAAGATCGCCTCGCTGAGCCGGACGAGATGGGCGGCTCTCAAACCTCTTGGAAGTAGGCCGAGAGGACCCACCTCCACCACCAAAACTCCTCTTCGGCCACCACCGAACCACCAATGTAGTAGTGCCCCACCGCTTGCTTCGCGAAGGAGAATTCTCTCTGCTCTATCCTCTAGCTCGCTCAACCACAAAGGTTGAAATCACGCAAAACCGAGGCTCCCAAGATCGACGATACTCTGAAGGAGACCCGTGAAACCTCTTGGCCTTCTCCAAGTCATCATCGCCACACTGGTACAAAGCGTGCTGCAGTTGTTGAACTCCATCTCGTACTCGAATCTCGACCTATTGCCTTGAGTCAACACTAGCAATGACCGCTCCATCTTCTCAATAAAAGAATCCGGATAGTATTTGGCTCAATCGCGTGCCACAAAACTTCCCAAATAATCGGTCCTCGCATCGGGTCCTAGCGCATGAACCCCTTCCCACGGATATCGGCTTGACCTTCATTGAAAGGCCACAAACGAACCTTTGCGCGAAGTTCATCTCCAATGCTCGAATCGACGCTCCATGTACGGAGCCAATCTGCTTTGCTCAATCGGTACCGCCCCATCAAGCGTGTCGGCCGGCGTCATCCACTCACGAAGACTCATCCTAGTCTCGGTGGAATCTGCGGCAACAACCGGACCTGCCATGGCGGCAGCGGAAGATCCGCGATGATCGCGGAGCAACGAGAGCAGCAGATAAGCCGCTGCACTGCCGACGGGCTGCTCGTTCTCCCTTTGAAGATTACGAATAATCGCCGACACCGCCGAGCATCGGCGGCGGCGCAGCTTGAGCTTCCACGGTGGTTGGCGGTGAGGCAACCTCCTCATTAACCCCACCCGCGGCCTCTTCTCGCGAGCGTTGCGGCTAACCGGACCACGTCCTCGATCGCGACCACGGATGGCGGGCGCCACGGCCTCTACCTCGCCATCTAAGGACAACACAACGAAAAGCACCAAATGAACAACGGTTGCACAACAAATAAAACATAACAACAAGAAAATTTGCGAAATAAATAATTGCCCAACCCAACCTCATCGTGCATAGTGTGTCAATTTAATAATTTTATTTTAACCACGGACCTAAAGCCCGCTCGATACCAATCAGTAACACCCCAACTCAAAGACGAGCCCGGAATGCAACTACCTAAGTGAAAATACTAAATTTGGCAGAACCTCCTTTGCATACGAGGATACCGGAGGTTCCACACAACAAAACACACAAGAATCATAAACTAGTCATGAAATCCAATTCTAAGATCTAAACATGAATCAACGATAATGAGCTAAGATAACAAATAACCATATGACTTAAAGTTCTCATCTATGTTCTCATTGATCATAAAGGTACCATCCATGACTAAATTTATTTATTACAAACCAAAAGATGACAAAAGAGAATCATTATTTCTTATAGTAATGAGTCTAATGTGAAGTGCATTATTCGAGTAGTGCTCATCTACTCCTCCCAAGTGAACTTCATCAACGATCACCTAGAAATAAACAAACAAAGCAAGAGTGAGTCCATGACTCAGCAAGTACAATGATTAAGAAAAAACATTCATTCATTGAAGATCAAACATAACATCATTGGGTTCGATCATAACACATTGGATTACTTATGAATACATGATATGAATGCTCAAATCAAGGAATGGACTGCACACACGCAGATATCGGTATAGCGGTGAACACCCGTCGGTGATCACTCATGCCCGCATCTTAACAAAAATGCGGGATCCACTTCCCGTATGAAGAACGTTTCATACGGTGTCCAACATTGCCCATATTGGAATTAATGGGTCTTATCCAACCATCTTGGAATTGATGGTGGTTCTCATCCACTCCGTGGACGCGTCAAATGTCAATGAATGCATGCAACAATTAAATGAAATATACCATAACATCACTTCTATTCATGAACTCAATGTATTGAACAAGGCATGAATAATTCATTTCACATGTCTCACAGGTTACCAAAACAACTCATGCTAAAAACCACAATGCACAAACATCCAAATAAACATGGTACTTGCCTTCGCGTTGCGGCGTTATCCGCAACGAAGGCGCTCTTATACCAAGTTTCGCGCCTAAACCAACGAAATAACTAAATAAGTATACATGATACCCAGCTCAACTAGTCGGTGTTCTATTTTACTTCTATTAGAGTCAATTAAATCCTATATCGCATAGACTGAAAAACAGCGAGTCTGTCCAATAAGAAAATCCTGGACAGCAACACGGGACTAACATAACTCACAGCCTGGAAGTCGAAAAATAGCAAACCCAATTTCTGTAGATTCTTAACTGGTCTAACTACAAAACTCTAGTTGACGCGACAAACCAATTTGGTCAAATTAATAGGCTAATAATTGTTTGAACATTCAGCACAGATTCAGCCTACCAAAATTCAGCAGAAATATTCAGTTGATCATAACTTCTGTGTTACAACTCCGAATTGAGCGTTCTTTACCAATCTGAAAAGGTTATCGAATTAACTACAATAACCTAGTTGGGTGAACTTTCAGATTCTTCCAACTTCTCTATCATAATATAGAAAATATACAGACAGATTAATCACGTCAGGTTTCTGGCAGCGACTGTTAAAACAGACATATCTTTTGACCCATAACTCGGAATCAAGTAAACTCAGTGGCCATCTAAACCTGACAGGGGATACTTCAATTTTCTAGGAGACACCAAGTTCAAAATCTGTGAATAACAATTTCTTATACAATTTACAAATTGACTGCAGAATCTCGTCAGGATTCTGGACAGTCAAGACTAATTCTATCATAACTTTTGACTCGGACCTCGGATTTGAGTGAACTCGGCGGCCACTGAAACGTAAGAACAAGACCTAGATATCTCTAGGAGACCAAGCCTTCAGATTCTGCCTAAAAATAACCGAAACACCCTCTACAACGTACTGGACAGAAACAGCTTCTAATTTTCAGCAGGTTTGCCTAATCAAAAACGTAACCAAAACACTTCTAACAACAATCAAACCACGAGGATCGCATCGTTACCCTTGCTGCAACCAGGGAGTAGGGGAAGGATTCCTTGGCGATGAAGCTCTTCCTCCTTTTCCTCCTTTGGCGAAACAACCAGCAGCCCGCTCGAATCTTTGCGAACACCAACCGCGGGAAACTCCGAGACCGGTTGGGGCAGCACCACAGCAGAGGAGCAGCCACAAGGGGAGAAGGGGCGGCTCCAAGGCAGGGCGCAAGGGAGGAGAGGAGAGGAGGGGAGGTGGCGCCAAGGGGGAAAAGAAGGGAGGGTGGCCGCCAAAGAATAAAAGGGGAGGGCTAGGGTTTGCACCAAGGGGAGGGGAGAGGGGCGCATGGGCCTAGGCCCATGGCCGGCCAAGGCCTGGAAAGGCTACCGGAGGCCCAAAAACCCTCATCCTCTACGAAAAACGAAAATTTAACGCTAGCCGAAGTTCCCCGATTAAACCTTTCTTTCCCGAACAAAAACAGGGTATTACATGTGTATACTGCAGTTCTGGGAAGTATACATATCTCGAGGCTTGATTTATTTGATTTGTGATGCTAGGGCCAGGTGGTTGGTTAAGCATTACAAGCCAAATAAACTAGGGTCCTCACAAGGATCTTCTTCACTAAGATATACCTTTAATCAGCTTCAATATTCATTGCAAATGAAAAACTGTTGAAAAATGGGCGTTTGAGACAATTTGAGCAAAATGATTCAATTTAGGACCTGTTTGTCTCTTAATGTGGTCATTGTTAGCGTCTTGGTCTCACATTGACATTTTGACATGGCCAGTATCATCTTAGGATCTCTATTGATGGACTTGCTAGATTTGAAGCTTTGCTTAAAATGCTAAAATTTATTGCTTTATATTGAGCTTTCTTGCTTTAGCTTTGTTATATATGTTTTATCATGATCTTGCTAGCGCTTTCAGGCTGATATGTTGTTTGTGCAATTTTAGAAATGCTAGCTTGTTCTTTTGGGTAATCTCCAAAGCTTCTTGTAATCCAAAATTGAAAAATACAAAAATATGAAGCCACTCCATTGCATTTCATGCATGCTCCTTCTTATGGTTTTTCCTCATTCTGCATTTGTTATCTCTGGACGAAAGGAAGGCGTGATTCCTTGATGACTCCATTGTTAAAGGAGGAGAAGATATTTCAAGATGTGTTAAGGGGAGAAGATTTAAAAGTAATAAAAAGGGGGAGAAGATTGGAGAATTTGAAATTTTCTGAAATTTGAGGATCATAGTGAGGGGGAGTTTCTGTCTTATTGCTCTTTCTGAACTTGAATTGCAATTCTTGAACCTCACGATGATCAAAGGTCATTTCGAACAATTGTTCTTTCATATGGACCTTAAGTGAGAATTTTAACTCGTCTTTGGAAATTGAAGCTTTCTTGCTTTCTTTTGCCTTATCTCACTTGCCGATGCTATTCTGAAGCCAGCTTGGTCATTTCCTTTGCTTTTTCTTGCATATGGACCAAGTTGTGCCTTTGCGCGAAAATGTTGAGTTTTTACTTTTCAAACCTTAAAACTTGCATTTGTGGGGAATTGCCAATGTGTTCATCAAGGGGGAGATTGTGGATATCATGGGGATATGCTCATGATCTTATGATGATGTGACAATTGGTAATGACGTTGAAGGTTTGCGGAAACACGAGTTTTCGGCAAAGTTCAGATTCTGTCAGGTCTCAAGCGGTCTGACCGGCCTTGGTAGAGGTCAGACCGCCCATGCCTCAGGTGAATTGTACTGGCGGTCTGACCGGCCAGGCTGGCGGTCCGACCGATTTGGTAGCGGTCTGACCAGCGTCTGATGAGCGGTCGGACCGGCAAGTTGAGTGACATTGGAGTTTGAGGCTGGGCCAAAAATAGATGGTGTAGGCAAGTGAGGAGGTTCTACTGCACTTGGTCCCATAATTTTTGGAGCCTCCAGTCAAAAGTTCTATTCGTTTTAAATTTCCAGAGAGGTTGCGGATTTGGTGTTGAAATTTTGGCTAAGTCCTTTGGTGGCGGTCTGACCGGCCTTCTATTGGCGGTCGATCGGTAATGGCCGACCGCCAAGGGTGGCGATCGACCGGTTTTCACTTAAATCGTCGGCCCGTGTGGCGACGATGGTTGCTGATTAGGTCAAGTTCATGGGTTTCATGTCATATGTGTTGCATGATGCATGTTTTGACTAACGTGGGTCAAGTTGTGAAGAACTTGTTCCCGAATTCGATTTGCTTGTCTATTGTTGTGCAGGTTGCTTGGTGGTCAACGACGGTCAACGGCGAGGATGATCGGGACTAGGCTTGGATAGCTGAGGTTCAAAACGATCGACGATGTCGGGTGAAGTCATTGGACTCAAGTATGGTGCAAGATGGACAAAGGTGACCGAACGGGCAGTTCGGTGCGACTGGTTGAATCAAGTGGCGCGGGGGTCGGTGCAAGTGCCATGGTGGTTTCGGTGGGAGCCGAATGGGAGAGACTTGCCGACATGATGAGAGCCGTTGGATCAACCTACACGTGGCGGAGCAAGCGAGTGCTTCGCACAATCTGGACACGATGCATTAAAATGCGTGCGTGTGTCACCCGTTGTAACAGCCCTAACTTAGGGTTTGTATTTCAAATGTAAAATTTTGAGGAGAAATAAAAACTTTTGTTGTCTCTTCAAATCATTTGAAAGTTTCTACAATTTTCCCTAGCAATTTCCAATTTGTAGAATTTAATTCTTGTGATTGGAAATTGTTGATTATCAGATTCTAGCCTTCAAACTTGTGATCATCCTCTGAAGCTATTTTTCCTAGCATCTTGATCATCCTATCTACCTCCCTGAATTATTTCACAATTTTTAGATTTTGTTTGCTATTTCAAATGGCCAAGTCAACTCTGTTTGAAATCTGGTCAAACTCCTCAGACAGCAGCTTGTGAATTTTCTCTAGAACAATGCAGTGCATAAAAAGTTCTGGAAAAATTATACAAGGTTGTTCTCTGTCTCTAGTAGCTACCATAAAAATTTCGAAATTTTTGGAGCCCAGGAGCTACCTCTAAAAATTCCCCAAACCTTCTCTGTCTTTTAAATCAAATTCTAAAAGTACTGTTCCTCGGGCCCGAACCCAACCTCTGGCTCGAGTCCGACCGCGCCACTTGACTAGATCGCGTCAACTAGCTGCACCGCGCGTGAGTCCAATCGATCGTGACCGTCCGATGCAAATCGAACGATCCACGTTGCGTGCGCAACCGACCTGTCCGAATGCATACATCAATCCCGACCGTCCATCTCAGATCCAACGGTCGGAGCGATATTGATCGAGTCTAACTCGGGCTCGCGCCGCTTGCTTGCCGCCGCCGACTTGTGGGCCATACACAGCCGTGCCATTTCCGCCACGTCACTTCGCCACTCGGCCACACCGCCGCTCAAGGCTCGCGGCCGCCGCCTACATGCGTCTTTGCCACCTCACCTCACCGGTCTTTTCACCGCCCACCGCCTCACCTCGCCGCCTCGCCGCTCCTACAAAACCCTCCGGCTTTCCTACCTCGTTGTCTCCATTGCCGTTCTTCTCCACCGAGCCCAGGAGCCGTGAGCGCCGCCGCGACGCCCGAGCGTTCTCGCCGCTCCGGTGATCTCCGAGCACGGCCGATCGCGTCACGGCGTGTTCCACATCCTCGAAGTAAACCCCTCAAGGAATTTCGGGTTTCATCGCTGTGGAGCTGCGCGTGGCCTTTCTTCTCCAAGTCCGCCGAAACCGCTTTTTCCACCGACGCGTCTTCTCCGGTGAGCTCCACCTCAATTCTTCGCTCGGTGAGCACCACCGACTCCACCTTTCTTCTCCACTCTCTCACTCGCCCTCGCTCACCCTGTGCTCCCGCCGCCGTTAATCGCCTTGCGCCGCCGTGGCTCGCGTCGGGCCACTCGGTGCCTCTCTCTGCCGCCAAGCACGCGGTGAGTTCTGGTAACTCATCGATGCCCATGCGCGCTAAATTTCATTGTCTTCCTCTCTAGTGCGATCGCGCCTTGTCACCCCATCGCCGCCGCTAAGCTCGCCGCAGCCGCCACCGTGCTTCTCCGGCGAACCCGCGACCATCGCCGCCTTCAGTGGTCCTCAGCGACCCATTTTGCCCGTCGCATGCACCGCGCCGTCACTTCGCCGCGGCAAGTTCAGTCCAAAGCAGCCCGAGCCTCCTGTTCTTCTGTTATTCCCTCTGCATGCATCGGCGGTGGGGCCCACTCTTCAAAACCAATTAGTTAGCTGCTAATCATGATTATGATTGTTCTTTAGTTCACTCTCATGCTTGATCGATATTGGTATTAGAGGCTTGAAAGCATTCTAGTTCTAGTTCTCTGTATATTTCCTGTTGTCGTTTTCTCATTGTCGATGTCAAAATTTGTATCATGCTTGCTAATAGGTTTTGTCGTTTGTTGCCTCCTTTGTGTTAAAATGGTTAGCATGAATCCATGTAGTTAGTATATTTAAGTTTCAAGCTTCTGTTGCCATGCTTGATCATAGGGATAGTTAGTTGTTCATTTTACTTGTCTCTGTACTTTTGAGATTGTCAGTGTTATAAGATTTGGTGTAGTAGCCGCATGCTGGAACTTGTTAGCCTTTCAAAATCTAGGTGTGATGCTTAGGGGTTTGGTTAGCTGAGCATCTTTAACATCCTATCTTTGATAGAAGATTTTGTTTAGCACCTCATAATTGGATAATCGACTAGTTAGTATTGTCAATAGCTTTTGTAGGTTCTGTAATATCAGCTTGTAATGGTTGAGTTAGAGAGGCTAGCTGTTGTTGATTTATTAACTTGATGATTGAATAATAGATGTGCACACAATCACCATCAAAGTCTGTCCAAAAGTTTAAATCATTTAAGAGGTTTAAATCATTTAAGAGGTTGTTTTTGTAGTTAACTTTGGCAAATAGGTAAAAGGATAGATCACCACTTAAAAACATGTCTTTTGAGCATCTCTCAGAGCGACTTTGTCATTCTTCTTGTGATAGTATAGCCTTTGTGTGAAATTTGGTATTTGGGTTTAATTGCTGATTTTGTCGATGTTATTCGTTCTTATTTGTCGCTTTTGTTCGATCGTTAGGCTTCGATATTTGCGGCAACCACGAGGACGATCCTCCGCACCATATTGAGCAACAAAGAACCGCAAGCGGTTTGATCATGATTAATCCCAGTATTTTAAAGTTTAATATTTTGTTTCAAATTGTATGTATGCATCGCTTAATTTGTGTTAAAATGGTTAGTTAAATCCGTAGTGCATATCCTCGTAGACAAAATATGGATCTCTACTACCGAGCCTAAGTTATTTGTCGTGATTAGAGATCATTGGATGATCTCTTGTCACTTAGTAGATTCGGGTCAACTTGCTTAGACATGCTTAGCTATCGGTAGAATCAAGGCGGTTATCGACTTTAGTCGGTAACCTTGATCACACAAAATTTACTATAACTTTATGTTTTAGCATTTCGCTATGTTTATCTCAAAAACTAAAAATGAAAACAAAAATGGTTTAGACTTGGGCACAATGGTAAGACTGGTGTGATCTGTTGGGTGTGACCGAAAGGTGCCCGAGTCAATTAAGGACCGAGTTACTTGCGCCACCGTGATCGAGCATTTTGCGTGCTAACCACACTAGAGTATATGGGACCTCTCTTGACCTAGTAGTTTGGCGTGTATTGGCTCCGGTCGCAGGAGGTCGCAGGAGGGATGGAGGTGGGAGCATGGTAGTTGTCCAAAAGCTTTATCCCGAGTGGGTAGTTGTCTTTCGGCTTTACCATGTAAGCGTATGGTGTTTCTACCCATACGAGCGGCTCGGGTTGATACACAATATTGGAAACAGCTCGTAGGACTTAGTCTGTGCCGCATACCTTCGAAGTGTGCTTTGGCTTAAAGGCGTGCGAAGTGTGGGTACATTGGTACACCTGCAGGTTAAAACTATTCGAATAGCCTCGCCCTAGGTTATGGACACGCTCGGATCGCCCGTAAGAACTAGACTACAACATTTAAATTAAAACTTGATGGGTGGTACGAATCGGATTCGTGTTATTGTTGGGGTGACTATTGGGATAGTCACTTCTAGGTTGTTTATCTTTCGCTATTGTTATTAATATCCTTATTGTTATTTCAATCTTAAAATGAATTGCAAACTTGCCTTCAAACCATTACATTATTGCAAATGAAAATTGGCTTTATGCAAATGAACCATATGACCTCCACCGCACAAGCCTGCATGTAGCATATGAACAGTGCGCTAGTTCACACGTCGATCTTGCGGGTACAAAGACAATCTTTGTACTCGTGTGCTTTGCTTAATGTTTTTGTTGCGAGAGGAAGAAGGTGAGCCTCGGGGCCTCACTACGTGAGTCAGGCTTTGTCGCCGTGGGTGACGACTAGTCTTGGCGTTCCGGTCGATGCCTTGTGGGTTGAAGGCACGATTGGCTTTGTTTATAGCCATCTTATGGCACTTTTGCTTCCGCTGTCTTTTTGTTGTTATTTGTGTATCTTGTGGCACAGCCGGCCTATGTCCTGTAATATTGTTACTATTTGTTTACCTTCCGCTTGTAGTGTGATGTTTGGACTCTATGTTTGGAATGGAGTTGATGCATACTTTTGTTGTGAGGTGTATATCGCTCGGGAAGTATACATATCTCGAGGATCAGTTTATTTGATTTGTGATGCTAGGACCAGGTGGTTGGTTAAGCATTACAAACCAAATAAACTGGGGTCCTCACAAAGTTGGTATCAGAGCCATTCTGACCGTAGTAACCCAAGCATAGTCGTCCTTAGGATATTTTGAAAGTCTTATCTTCAAATCATAAAAAGGTTTATGAAAACCTAGGCAGATTCTCAGATTTTACTCCTTACCTATCTTAGCCTTCTACTCTTATCTTACTCTAATTTGAGTTTAAAACTTGGTTTCTCTCTTCACCTTTCAAAAGATAGTTACTACTGGTAGAATCAGTCTTTGGGAGAACCATAGAGAATTAAGTCTAAGTAAAATTTGTGGGAGCATAAGGGTAAGATATGTATGAGTTGCTATGTGTCTGATTTTTGCTGGTCGAACTTTATCCTGCCTTGTGTTTGTTTCTGGACTGCTTTCATGAATTTTGGGCTTTCTTGCTCTTAAATTTGTTGCTAACTTGTCTTAGTAAAACAGGATGGCCGGGAGAACGCGTGGTAGTCAGCAGGCTGGTCATGATGAGGAGCTTCCCCTCCTCCGACCATGGTGAGGTTCTCGCCGATCGAGCGAAACCGCATGGACCAGACGCGCATCTTGGAGGTTATTGCTAGGAATACCTCCACTCCTGCCGTGGTGGCGCCACGGACTCGCGGGGACTTGCGAGTTCCTCCGCACGCACCGCCGACTTTCTCCGCTCCGAGGACCCTCTCGATGCAGATGATTGGCTGCGCATGGTTGAGCGAAGCTCAACATAGCTCGATGCCGCGCAGGATAAGGCACTCTTCGCCCCACCGGCTTGAGGGCGCGGCACTCTCATGGTGGGAGAACTATCTCGCCATGCAGCCCGCGGCCATGTGGTCGCGTGGGAGGAGTTCCGCCGCCTTTTACGTCGGGCCCACATCCCGACGGCCCGATGAAGTCAAGAAAAGGAGTTCCTCGCGCTCAAGCAAGGGCGCAAGTCTGTGACGGAGTACCTTTACGAGTTCAATCATCTGGCTCGTTATGCTCCGGGTGAGGTGGCCTCAGATGAGGCTAAGCAGGAGAAGTTTATGGATGGCTTGTCCGAGGAGCTGCAGGACAAGCTATCCATTGTGGACTTCTCAGACTTTCAGGCCTTGGTAGATAAGGCCATTGTTGCTGAGCATAAGGCGAAGGCGCTGGGTGAGTCCCGCAAGCGCAAATGGGAGGCGCATCAGTCTGCTCACACCAGCCTCGTTCGTCCTCGGGCTGGGCCAGCACCAGTGGCCCGTTCTTTTGCTCCACCGGCGCCGAGACCATCTGCACCAGCTCCTCGCCCACCGCAGGCCGTGTTTCAGCCACGTGCGCCTGCGATCCAGCAGCAGAGCGGTCTCCGCAATCCGGCGCCGAGGTGACTTGTTTTATTTGCCACAACAAGGGCCATTATGCGAATGCACGCCTCGTAGTGTTGCAGCAGCCTCGTCCTAATGGAGGACGCGGCAGGGAGCGTCACCGCGACGAAGATGATCCGAAGCCCGAGGTGCGGCGTGCCGAGTGAACCACCTTTCACCGAGGAGGCTCGGGAGGCGCGGATGTCGTGATTGGTACACTTCTTGTTAATTCTCGCCCTGCTGCAGGTATTATTTGATTCGGAGCATCGCATTCTTTATTTCAAGATCATTTGCTGCTGCTAGTGGTCTTCATTGTGTTCCTTTAGTTCCTTTGCTCATCCGCTCTCGGGTCGGAAATGAGAGCCGATTTACAATGCCGGGATGTTCCTATCATAGTCAAGGGAGTGGGATTTTTAGCAAATCTTATTACGCTCTGCTCGGAAGTCCGGATGTGATTCTTGGCATGGATTGGTTGTCCCAAAGACTTGGGGCGATTGATTGTGCCAGAAGACTGTCTATCTTACCACCCTTCGGGCGGCGGTCGGATTTTCGCGCGGCCGGGGCGCATCTATGTGCAATAGAAGCGAAGCACCTTGCGGTTCGTGGATGTTCCCATAGTATCGACTTTGGGGATGTCTTTCCAAGATTTACCCGGATGCCTCGGTTCGAGATCTGGAGTTTGCCATCGAGTTGTTGCCCATCGCTCCGATTTCAAGGCGCCGATCGGATGCCTCCCAATGAGCTAGAAGAATTGAAGAAGCGGCTTGGCGAGCTCCAAGCAAAGGGTTTCATCCGTCCCGCCATCTCCTTGGGGTTGTCCGGTGATCTTTGTGAAGAAGAAGGACAAGACTTTGCGCATGTGTGTTGATTACCGTCCTCTCAATGAAGTGACGGTGAAGAACAAATATCCTCTCGCCCGCATTGATGATCTTTTGACCGGTTGTCCGGAGCCCGGTGTTCTCCAAGATTGATCTCGAGATCGGGCTATCATCAAGTCCGGATCGTAGTGAGGATATTCAAGACGGCTTTCACTACTCGTTATGGCCTATACGAGTACACCGTCATGTCTTTCGGTCTAACCAATGCTCCACTTTGTTCATGAACCTTATGAATTCAGTATTCATGGAGTATTTGGACAAATTTGTGGTGGTCTTTATTGATGATATTCTTATCTATTCCAAGATCAAGCGAGCATCTTGAGCATCCAAGATTATTTTGGGCAAGTTATGGAGCATCACCGTATGCAAAGTTCAAGAAATGTGAGTTACGGTTGAAGGAAGTGGCATTTTGGGCCATGTTCTTTCAAATGGAGGAATAGTGTAGATCCCAAAAAAGTCGATGTTCTATCTTGGGGCCACCAAGTCGATCCATCGATGTGCGGAGTTTTCTTGGTCTAGCGGGCTACTACCGCGCTTTATCGAGAACTTCTCCAAGATCGCAAAGCCAATGACCGAATTGCTCAAGAAGGACAAGAAGTTTGTGTGGTCCTCTGCTTGTGATGAGAGCTTTGAGAGCTCAAACAGCGATTGACTTCACTCCAGTCCTTACTCTTCCCGATATCCACAAGAACTTCGATATTTATTATGATGCCTCTCGTCGGGGACTCGGTGTGTTCTTATGCAAGAAGGCAAGGCGCTTGCCTATGCATCTAGGCACCGAGGCCTCATGAGCTCAACTATCCCACCCATGATTTAGAGCTTGCTGCGATAGTTCATGCACTCAAGATTTGGCGGCATTATTTGATCGGAAACGTGAGGTGTATTCGATCACAAGAGTTTGAAATACTTATTCACTCACCGGATCTGAACCTCGAGCAGAGGAGATGGCTAGAATTAATCAAAGATTATGACATGGGTATTCAAGATCATCCGGCAAAGCCAATGTGGTTCTTGATGCACTTAGTCGAAAGGTGTATTGCAATACTTTGATGATCCAAGAGCAAGAACTCGCGCTTCTTGCGAAATTCAGCGTCTCAACTTGGGTTTGGTTGAGCATGGTTCCCTTGTCGCCTTGGTTGTGCAACCAACCTTGGTGGATCGATCAAGGCAAAGACAAAGAATCGATGATGGCGTGGTAAAATCAAGCGTAACATCGTGGATGGTTCAGCCAAGTGTTTCACGTAAGATGAACACGGTGTTGTATGGTTTGGGCAGCGCCTCGTGGTCCCAAAGATCCCCGAGTTGCGGATTTGATCCTTCAGAAGCCCATGATTCGCCTTTGTCCATCCATCCCGGCTACCAAGATGTACCAAGATCTGCGTCGAGATTCGTGGACTCGCATGAAGCGCGAGATTGCCGTGTTCGTGGCCGATGTGACGTATGTTGTCGCGTCAAGGCCGAGCATCGGCGTCAAATGGGTCTTCTTCACCCTTACCTATTCCGAATGGAAGTGGGATTACGAGGCATGGATTTTATCATCGGTCCGCCCGTGCACTTCTTCGGGAAGGATGCATTATGGGTTATAATTGATCGATTGACGAAGGTGGCCCATTTCCTTCCAAAGGCGATCGAAGATTGATGTGAATCGACTAGCGGATCTTTACATATCCCGCATTGTGAGTCGCATGGTGTGCCACGAACGATAGTGTCGATCGTGGCTCTCTTTTCACTTCCCGATTTTGGCACGGCTGCAGGAGGCCATGGGTACCGTCTTTTCGCTCACCACCTATCATCCTCGGTGATCGATGGTCGACGGAGCGCGCCAACCGTGTGCTTGAAGACATGCTCCGTGCTTGTGTTCTTTCCTATGGGAAGAATTGGGAGAAGTGCCTACCACTTGCCGAGTTCTCCTACAACAACGACTTTGAGCTAGTCTTGGTATGGCACCGCTTGAGGCTTTGTATGGGCGGCGCCGCAGAACACCGCTGAACCGGTCGAGACGGTGAAAGGCGCTTCTTTGGCCCGATTCCATCAATGAGGCTGAAAGTCAAGTGCAGTTGATTCGTGAGCACTTGCGCGTAGCTCAATCCAGGCAGAAGAGCTATGCAGATCGGCGTCGCCGTGAGTTGAGTTTCCAGCCCAATGACTTTGTGTATCTCAAAGTCTCACCTTTGAAGGGTCATCGTCGTTTCGGCGTCAAGGGCAAATTGGCTCCTCGGTATGTCGGACCCTACCGCATCATCGATAGAGTGGGAGCTGTTGCATACAAGTTAGAATTGCCAGCTACACTTGAAGGGGTGCATGATGTTTTCCATGTGTCGCAATTGAAGAAGTGCCTCCGTGTTCCGGTTGAGGAAACACCATTGGAAAATATCGATGTGCAGGAAGATCTGTCTTATCGTGAGCGCCCCGTTCGTATCCTCGAAGAAGCTGAACGCAGAACAAGGAACCGTGTGATCAAGTTCCTTAAAGTTCAGTGGTCAAACCACTCCGAGGATGAAGCCACGTGGGAACGGGAAGATCGTCTCCGAGCAGATTACCCATCCTTCTTCTCCCAGTGATCAGAATCTCGGGGCGAGATTCCTATAAGGGGGGGAGATTTGTAACAGCCCTAACTTAGGGTTTGTATTTCAAATGTAAAATTTTGAGGAGAAATAAAAACTTTTGTTGTCTCTTCAAATCATTTGAAAGTTTCTACAATTTTCCCTAGCAATTTCCAATTTGTAGAATTTAATTCTTGTGATTGGAAATTGTTGATTATCAGATTCTAGCCTTCAAACTTGTGATCATCCTCTGAAGCTATTTTTCCTAGCATCTTGATCATCCTATCTACCTCCCTGAATTATTTCACAATTTTTAGATTTTGTTTGCTATTTCAAATGGCCAAGTCAACTCTGTTTGAAATCTGGTCAAACTCCTCAGTACAGCAGCTTGTGAATTTTCTCTAGAACAATGCAGTGCATAAAAGTTCTGGAAAAATTATACAAGGTTGTTCTCTGTCTCTAGTAGCTACCATAAAAATTTCTGAAATTTTTGGAGCCCAGGAGCTACCTCTAAAAATTCCCAAACCTTCTCTGTCTTTTAAATCAAATTCTAAAAATATCGTTCCTCGGGCCCGAACCCAACCTCGGCTCGAGTCCGACCGCGCCACTTGACTAGATCGCGTCAACTAGCTGCACCGCGCGTGAGTCCAATCGATCGTGACCGTCCGATGCAAATCGAACGATCCACGCTTGCGTCGCAACCGACTGTCCGAATGCATACATCAATCCCGACCGTCCATCTCGCATCCAACGGTCGGAGCGATATTGATCGAGTCTAACTCGGGCTCGCGCGTTTCTGCTCGCCGCCACGACTTGTGGGCCATACCTGCCGGCCATTTCCGCCACGCCACTTCGCCAGACTCAGCGCACCGCTCGCCGCAGCGCTCTCGCGCCGCCGCCTACATGCGTCTTTGCCACCTCACCTCACGGTCTTTTCACCGCCCACCGCCTCACCTCGCCGCCTCCGCCGCTCCTACAAAACCCTCCGGCTTTCCTACCTCGTTTTCGCCTCCATTGCCGTTCTTCTCCACCGAGCTCAGAGCCGTGAGCGCCGCGCGACGCCCGAGCGTTCGCTGCTCCGGTGATCTCCGAGCACGGCCGATCGCGTCCACGGCGTGTTCCACATCCTCGAAGTAAACCCCTCAAGGAATTTCGGGTTTCATCGCTGTGGAGCTGCGTGGCCTTTCTTCTCAAGTCCGCCGAAACCGCCTTTTCCACCGACGCGTCTTCTCCGGTGAGCTCGGCTCAATTCTTCGCTCGGTGAGCACCACCGACTCCACCTTTCTTCTCCACTCTCTCACTCGCCCTCGTTCACCCTGTGCTCTGCCGCCGTTAATCGCCTTGCGCCGCCGTGGGCTCGTCGCGCCGCCACTCGGTGCCTCTCTGCTGCCGCCAGCACGCCGGTGAGTTCTCGTAACTCATCGATGCCCATGCGCGCTAAATTTCATTGTCTTCCTCTCTAGTGCGATCGCGCCTTGTCACCCCACTGCCGGCCGCCAAGCTCGTCGCGCAGCCGCCACCGTGCTTCTCCGGCGAACCGCGACCATCGCCGCCTTGGTGGTCCTCAAGCGACCCATTTTGCCCGTCGCACGCCGCGCGCGTCACTTCCTCGCCGCGCAAGTTCAGTCCAAAGCAGCCCGAGCCTCCTGTTTTCTTCATATTCCCTCTCTGCATGCATCGGCGGTGGGGCCCTCCTTCAAAACCAATTAGTTAGCTGCTAATCATGATTATGATTGTTCTTTAGTTCACTCTCATGCTTGATCGATATTGGTATTAGAGGCTTGAAAGCATTCTAGTTCTAGTTCTCGATATTTCCACTGTTGTCGTTTTCATTGTCGAATCAAAATTTGTATCATGCTTGCTAATAGGTTTTGTCGAGTTTGTTGCCTCCTTTGTGTTAAAATGGTTAGCATGAATCCATGTAGTTAGTATATTTAAGTTTCAAGCTTCATTGCCATGCTTGATCATAGGGATAGTTAGTTGTTCATTTTACTTGTCTCTGTACTTTTGAGATTGTCGGTGTTATAAGATTTGGTGTAGTAGCCGCATGTCGGAACTTGTTAGCCTTTCAAAATCTAGGTGTGATGCTTAGGGTTTGGTTAGTGAGCATCTTTAACATCCTATCTTTGATAGAAGATTTTGTTTAGCACCTCATAATTGGATAATCGACTAGTTAGTATTGTCAATAGCTTTTGTAGGTTCTGTAATATCGACTTGTAATGGTTGAGTTAGAGAGGCTAGCTGTTGTTGATTTATTAACTTGATGATTGAATAATAGATGTGCACACAATCACCATCAAAGTCTGTCCAAAAGTTTAAATCATTTAAGAGGTTTAAATCATTTAAGAGGTTGTTTTTGTAGTTAACTTTGGCAAATAGGTAAAAGGATAGATCACCACTTAAAAACATGTCTTTTGAGCATCTCTGTAGTGACTTTGTCATTCTTCTTGTGATAGTATAGCCTTTGTGTGAAATTTGGTATTTGGGTTTAATTGCTGATTTTGTCGATGTTATTCGTTCTTATTTGCTGTTTTGTTCGATCGTTAGGCTTCGATATTTGCGGCAACCCTGAGGACGATCCTCCGCACCATATTGAGCAACAGCAACCAGGCAAGCAGTTTGATCATGATTAATCCCAGTATTTTAAAGTTTAATATTTTGTTTCAAATTGTATGTATGCATCGCTTAATTTGTGTTAAAATGGTTAGTTAAATCCAGTAGTTTGCATATCCTGTAGACAAAATATGGATCTCTACTACCGAGCCTAAGTTATTTGTTGTGATTAGAGATCATTGGATGATCTCTTGTCACTTAGTAGATTCGGGTCAACTTGCTTAGACATGCTTAGCTATCGGTAGAATCAAGCGGTTATCGACTTTAGTCGGTAACCTTGATCACACAAAATTTACTATAACTTTATGTTTTAGCATTTCGCTATGTTTATCTCAAAAACTAAAAATGAAAACAAAAATGGTTTAGACTTGGGCACAATGGTAAGACTGGTGTGATCTGTTGGGTGTGACCGAAAGGTGCCCGAGTCAATTAAGGACCGAGTTACTTGCGCCACCGTCTTGAGCATTTTGCGTGCTAACCACACTAGAGTATATGGGACCTCTCTTGACCTAGTACTTTGGCGTGTATTGGCTCCGGTCGCAGGAGGTCGCAGGGAGGGATGGAGGTGGGAGCATGGTAGTTGTCCGAAAAGCTTTATCCTGAGTGGGTAGTTGTCTTTTCGGCTTTACCATGTAAGCGTATGGTGTTTCTACCCATACGAGCGGCTCGGGGTTGATACACAATATTGGAAACAGTCTCGTAGGACTTAGTCAGGCGGCATACCTTCGAAGTGTGCTTTGGCTTAAAGGCGGTCTGAAGTGTGGGTACATTGGTACACCCCTGCAGGGTTAAAACTATTCGAATAGCCTCGTCCTAGGTTATGGACACGCTCGGATACGCCCCGTAAGAACTAGACTACAACATTTAAATTAAAACTTGATGGGTGGTACGAATCTGGGATTCGTGCTATTGTTGGGGTGACTATTGGGATAGTCACTTCTAGGTTGTTTATCTTTCGCTATTGTTATTAATATCCTTACTGTTATTTCAATCTTAAAAATGAATTGCAAACTTGCCTTCAAACTGTATTACATTATTGCAAATGAAAATTGGCTTTATGCAAATGAACCATATGACCTCCACCAGACAAGCCTGCATGTAGCATATGAACAGGTCTGCTAGTTCACACGTCAGTCTTGCGGGTACAAAGACAATCTTTGTACTCAGGTGCTTTGCTTAATGTTTTTGTTGCAGAGGAAGAAGGTGAGCCTCAGGGGCCTCACTTTTGTGAGAGCTGCTCTGCCGCTTCGTGGGTGACGACTAGTCTTGGCGTTCCGGTCAGATGCCTTGTGGGTTGAAGGCACGATTGGCTTTGTTTATAGCCATCTTATGGCACTTTTGCTTCCGCTGTCTTTTTGTTGTTATTTGTGTATCTTGTGGCCTGTCGGCCTATGTCTGTAATATTGTTACTATTTGTTTACCTTCCGTTTGTAGTGTGATGTTTGGACTCTATGTTTGGAATGGAGTTGATGCATACTTTTGTTGTGAGGTGTGTATACTGCTTCTGGGAAGTATACATATCTCGAGGATCAGTTTATTTGATTTGTGATGCTAGGACCAGGTGGTTGGTTAAGCATTACAAACCAAATAAACTGGGGTCCTCACACCCGTTTGTTTTGGGCCTTAACGGGAGCCCATTAGGGAGACTCTTTTAGAAACCCTAGGCCTCCACTATAAATAGAGGAGGGAGGTGGCTGCACCCTCTCCCCCTGGCTTTTCGACCCTTTCATTGTTTTTGAAACCCTATGTAATATCCCGTTTAAAAATAAAACAAATAAGTGATTAGTACTGAAATTAAATAGAATTAGAAAAGAAAAATTCAGAAGTTAGAAAGAGTATTAGAACTCGGGCCTTCGGCCCATAGCTTTTTTGCCCAACTGAGGAACCACTTAAAAGGGGGGAGGCAAACCCTAGCCCTACATTGTAGTGGAGTATCAGCATGACGCTACTGAGCCGCCGCACTGTAGCACCTCCTCCCATGGCAGCCCCTCCCGCCCGGCAGCTCCTCCACCGGCGCCTCCTGTGCACGACTCTCCCGGTGCACGACTCCCGCCGCCGGCCATGGGAGGAGGAAGGAGGTGAGTAGAGGAGGCCGTCTTGGGGGTGGAGATCGTCGCCGCCTCGTCGTTCGTCAAGGGTAACCGCTGTCCCATCGTCTAGATGTTTAATTGTTGTTTTTCTAGCAATGTCGGGTTTAGATCGCGTTCTGTCCAGATTAGTGCGTGGCTGTTTTCGTATCCTTAGAAGCAGAATCTGGAGACCCCATCTCCTAGAGATATGTGGGGTTTGTTCTTAGGTTTAAGTGGCCGCCAAGAACGCCCAAATCCGATTAACGGTTAGAAAGTTATGATTTGTTTAGTGCTGCTGTCCCAAAATCCTGATGAGAATCTGCAGTTAACTTGTTAATTAAGTAAGAATTTGATAAGTGCCGAATTGGAACTTGGGATCTCCTAGAGAGTTGTAGGATATCTCGTTATCTTTCATTGCCGATAAGAATCACGTCATTTGGACCTCTGTAGCAAAAGTTATGATTTTATTCTTATTGGGTCTATGCTGTGGAATGGTTGCTGGTCTGACAGGTTTTAGTGTTTCGACCTAAGCGTATATTTAGAGGACAAATCAGAGGGTCTCGCCATAACGAAAAATGTAGATAATCCTTCCAGATTTCAGGAAAGTAAAGATCATGAAATGCGGATGAATGGATAGAAAGTTATGATAGTTTTATTGTTGCTGTCCAGAGACCCGACGCAAAAATTGATGCTTTGTTGAATGGCTTGGTAGGGCTAGTAAAGGGCCGAATCAGAGAACCTCACCAACTAGGTTTAGAAGGGGAATTCAATAACCTTTTCAGAATGTCCAAGATCACTTCATTTGGATTTCTGTACAAGAAGTTATGATTTTTTCAAGGGGCTGTTCTCTGAAAGGAAATCGCACCGATAATAGAGTCGGGATCGCGTCGAGTGGACGATGAGTTCATTTGTGATTACAGTTTTGTTATTAGACCTACATGGTAGCCTTAGCATGTCTCATTTATATGTCCAGTGTGGGTTTGGCTCCGGGAGCAGTACCTTATCCTCGACATCCACCTTACATCGGTTGAGGCAAGTACAATTTTAGTAGACAGATGTTGAATGAGTGTTGAATTGATTGTTTGTGGTGAATGTCATTGTTTAGTTAGTTTGAGTATGGAAGTGGCTTATATATGATCCTGTTACAAAATGCATCTCTATGATGAAGTATGCTTATGAATGTTTTTGTTACTGTATTGCAAGTGCATTAAGGAATAACATTGAACTTATTGAGTGGAGTCTTGTGTTATATTAGATAATGTTTGGTGTGAACCATGAATGTCATTGCGATGTGAAAATTATAGTTTGTGTGTAGTGGTGCATATGTTATATACTACGCATTGATGTTGGAAAAGTATGATACCTAATGATGAGAAAGTTGTATTATGAATAGTCTACTTGTATGCCATGAAGATGTGAATGCATTTGTTCATTTATTGTTCTTATTGAAATTGCATACACACGCATCATGTTGGCATTTGTGGGCTCGGCCACGAGTTGACCATGCTATTGTTGAGATCCCGTCATAATGATGACGGGCAAAGATCCCCATGCTCGTGGAGCATGGGCCTAGATCCCCACATTGGTGGTATGTGGGCACTGGTCCCTGTGCTAGAAGGCACGAGTGCATGGGTGTGCATTGACGGATGCACACTCCACATTATAGGTGTAATGCTAAGAGACAAAGTAAAGGATAAAGTGAAAGTTGAGCATACTGCATAGCATGTGCATGGTTTATCCTAAATGTTGTGAAGTGTATTGAGTTGTTGAATTACCATTAAGAATGTTGTCTTTGATTATAGTGTACTTGCTTGAGTCATCGAACTCACCCTTGTTGTTGTTGTTTGTTTAGGTACCTCTCAAAAGGGCGCGACATGCATGGGAGGGCATAGTTATAGTTTTGAAGCAATCGCCACGAACATTGAGATTATAATTCAATAAAGTTAATCATGCTTAAATAATCTGAATAAACTGCTAAGGGCTTCTCTTTTGGTTATGCCTTATGTTGGATTTGTGTAATAGCGTTGATTAGCATAATATGGATGTCTTTATGATTATGTTTTGAATTGGAAGACTGGTTAATTGATTATTGTTATTGTTTCTTGTGCGAACCTCCGGTATGATTATTTATACAAAGGAGGTTCTCACAAATTTTTTTGTAAAGTGCCTTAGAATTAATTTGTTTTATGCTATTATGGTAGCATTCCAGGCTCATGATGGGCTGGGGTGTTACAGTTGGTATCAGAGCGGGCTTTAGGTCCGTGGTAGTTGAAATATTAAATTGACACACCGTGTACAAGGTGGGTTGGGTTTTGCATTGCATATACGCTTCCGTTATGTTGTATTGTTGATCTCTTATGATCGGATATATCTATAGTATTATACCAAGGTTATTAGGTGTGGGGATAACCCATGTTGAGAGATTGGGGTCGTGGTTGTGGCCCCGGCTTTACAGGCTACACTACTGCTCATAGTAGGGTAATAGTGAGTATCTTTGGAGAGGTTGTTCTCTTTCCTAATTTTGATTTGGTCTACTCTGGTTCAATCGTGCTTGATGAATTTCTCTTGGATTAGTAGTTCCTTCCGGTTGATGCGTTTCCACTGATTTAATTTGACCCTTTAAAGCAAGCCTTGTTCTTCCAACTGTTGAGCTGCTTGTAGTTGATGGGTTTCAATTGGTTTATAATTGTTTTATAGAGCAAATGTTGTCTTTTCTGACACTTGAGCTATTCTTGCTATTTGTGAATGTCGTCATTGGAAATTTTGTTCCTTATTATGAGAGTTCTACCTTCTTGTTGGCACACTTGACCCATTTATTCGCATTGCGGGTAATGAAAGTTTTTTGTTGCAAGTTCCTTAACCTATGAAACCTTTGGCTTATGTATTTCTCTTGGATTATTTCGAGTGATTAAGTTCTATGCCTCTTTTCCTAAAAAAAAAGTTAAAACTCTGTTGCGGTGTCTTGTTGTGATTAAATGGGAGGTGGTAATCATCTAGATTAATTGTTATAGCATAAATTATCAAGAAGGGACATTTGCGTGGAGCATAATTGGTTTTAACCCAGAGCTTTGTAATTGAAGTTGATTAAGTGGATGCTGTCTTTTAGTAGTTCTTGATGAACTGTGAGTAAAGGTATGCTTACACCTACTAGGAATCCGAGATTTATTAAAAAAATGTGAGGTATTGATGATCTTACATAATCACAAGATTGAAACCTACGATATCGGATTAGAGGAATGTTGAGGTAGTACTGTGAAAACGGTGATTAAAGGAGATGGTGTTATTAAATCTTTAGTTAAACCCTAAGTATATAGTGGAATGTTGACTTTGTGTTCATAAATGGATAGGTGATGGTAAACAGCAGTAGGGCCCTATGAGCATACGTGATGAATACCATTGTCGATTGTTAGTGATAGATGAAGTGTGTGTTGAGCAAAGACTAATAGTTGGATGGATAAATGATAAGTGATATCTGAAATCGTGTTTTGCGAAATTGTTATTTGATAAGCATGATGTTGTTGAAAGAGGTTTATTTTAACCGTATGGGTTGTATTTCTTTTGGAGAGGTTGAAGATGGGATCAGAGGCTCGGATGACTTTCACTAAGAGTGTATTATTTCGTTGTTAATGTGATTGTCAATAAGGGATTATGAAGATAATAGTGAGTGTTTTGTATGAAGGATTGGATCGCTTTCGACACCTGATTAGGTGAAAAGGTTTCTAGTTTTGGGTCTGGGATCTTTCAGACCTCATGTTGATATGGTAACTGAATTTGTTTTGAGCAACATGAAATGTTGAGAGGTTTTTTTTTAGCTCCCTAGTGATCTGTATGATGTGGTCTTCAAATCTCTTCTTGGTGGAGTTGGCATGGTGACGCTGTACCCAAAGAAAGTTGCTTTCTTTGTTAAAGGAAAATGGAGTCAAGTTTTGTAACTTGTCTGGTTATTGAAGTTTGTTTAAAGATTTTGATCTTACTCATAAGAGTTTTTCCCGAATCTCAAAAGCAAAGTTTTATTTCCGCTTGAGGCTTGTTATTCTCTCGCTTGTGGGACGTGTGCCTCAATTATGATTTTATCGCTTATTCTCGAGATCATTGTTATTTGATTGTCTATCTTGATCTTCTAATTACTGTAAGTGGTAACGTTTTCCTTCACTGAAATTTATTTCTATTTGCCTCTTCTTCTAAGAAAGGGTTAATCGAACTAAGTTGCAAAGTATCTTCTGATGTGATCCGCAATGAAATAGTGGTGGTCTAGTGGATGACCGTGAACCTTTGGGAGAGGCATTGAGTAATAAATTGGTTTATTGAACCTTAGAGAGGATTTGATTTAAATAGGGTGTTTGACTTTGGAGTTAACAGATTTCGTGGTCGCAACTAGGAGGACCTATAGCGAGATGTGGTCCAAGGTTGCGCACAATGTGGCGTAACATTAGAGTTAGCAAGTATGGATAACTTGATCAAGAACATATTTATGTATGGATGTTAGTGATTGAGTATGTTTGAATCCTAGTCAATTAGTTAGGGTTTTGTGAATGGGTATATTGTGGTCGAGTAGCCGCTTTTGCTTGGTGTGGGTTGGAGAAGGTCTAAGATTGATGAAACGAGTTAACTTGAGTGGTTACTTGATTGGTGACGAATGCTAACATTAATAACTAAGGTTATTGTTGAGTGTATGAAATTCGAGTCTTCAGATCTGAGGGTTACCTATCAAGAATACCGAAAATTTATTGTAAGAGTCTTAGAGGTTGAATTGGGTTTTACATTTTCACGCTAGCATCTTGGTTCCCCGTGATTAGGTTCCAAGAGATATGGTGAACTTTGATAGAATCTTTTGGATGCACTAAATGAGCGTGAATGTGGTAAATTTCAAGTCGATTATCCCTAAAAGATTGAGATGATGTGATTGTGGCGTAAATCTATATTGTGGTGTGTTGGGAATTATTTATCAAAGTAATTCCTTTGTGTAGAGAAGTTGATCGAGTATGTTATTATGGGTTGGAAGAGTCTCTCTACATAGGCGTGGAATATGTGTTCACCTTGAGCATAGCTTTGAGGTTGCCAAACTAAAGGAAATGAATTAGTATGTTATGTGATGATTGGAATCTCATGGTTTAAGAGAAAATTGAAGTCTTACAAGAAAGTTTGAAAAAAGGGTATTATTCTCGGATAATGAAATGTTTCCCGTTTTTATTTGAGCATAGTCTCTATGACAAAGCAAATATAAATTGGGAAGATTCTCCTTAGTTTGCCTGATTTTTTTGGTTTAAAAAAATGGTTATTTTGGTCATTTGAGTGATTTCGCTCTCGCTATTGTGGTGTTTGTTTGCAACCCGCCAACTTGAAAGGTGGAAAAGTTTTCTTGATATATTTATTGATTTTGGATTGAGCTTTTCTAGTGGGAGATGGTTTTGAGTTGGATGCATTATGACAACTTGGTTTTCCGTTGAGTTCTTCGGATAAGTGAGTTGGTAGGCGAGTTCTTTGTACGCCCTTGTCAAAGGAGATCTGCTTGCATAGGTAAAGTGATCGACCGAGAGTTGGAATTAGAGTTCCGTGTGTTTTGTGCGATGGTGTAATTCGTACAAAAGGGAAGTTTAACCAAAGGTGTGTTGGATAGGTTCCGATAGTTACGGAGTTTTGTAGATTGGCGTATTGTTAGGACCATTTCGAGTACATGCGCGAGTACGCAATGTCTTGTATATTCAGTGCCGAGTGAGTACATGAGAGGTCCAAGTTTGAGATTTTGTTAGAGCTGTTGGCCAACAAATAAGAACCTACCTTTGAGTCCCGTGTGTTGAGTGTACCTGTAAAGGTCGAGACTAGTGTTGAGGTGTAAGAGGTTAGTATCCGTCAAGGCGATGTGATCCCATAAGTCCGAGAGGGAAGCAACTTGTGAATTGGAATCTTGTATGAGCGAACAGAATACAGAGTTGTTTACTTCGAGTACGTGTTAATTGTGATTAATTTCAGCTGTGGTGTTCTTGCGAGTAATAAATTGATTTATTAGAATAATCCTTGGAGAGGATTTGAGTTAAAAAGAATATTTGTCTTTGGAGTTAACAGATTTTGTTATCACAACTAGTAGGACCTATAGCGAGATGTGGTCCAAGATTTTGTGTTCATTTTGACAGAACATTAAAATTAGCAAGTATAGAAATTTTGATCAGATTATTAGGGTATCGCATTTGGGTACTGGTAAGATTGTGTAGAAGAATTATGATAGTGTAGTTTAATGAGAGTAGCAGTATAGAGAAATCTAATAGTCGTGTTAATTAATGGGATAGTAGAGATTGTTCAGTTATTGTCAAGTGTGAATCGCCTCGATAAGTAACCCAATGGGAGTTAGTTTATCTCTAAGGATAGCTTGATCAAGAATATATTTATTAATCGATGTTAGTGATTGAGTATGTTTGAATCCTAGTCAATCAGTTAGGGTATTGTGAATGGGTATATTGTGGTCAAGTAGCTGCATTCGATTGGTGTGGGTTAGAGAAGGTCTAAGATTGGTAAGATGAATCGCCTTGGGCGGTTACTTGATTAGCAAGGAATGTTGACATTAATAACTGAGATTATTGTTGAGTTGTGTGAAATTTTGGTCATCCGATCTGAGGGTTACATATCAAGTATACCGGGCGTTCATTGTAAGAGTCTTAGAGGTTGATTTGGGCTTTGCATTTTTATGCTAGCATCTTGGTTTCCCAGGATTAGGTTCCAAGAGTTATGGTGATCTCTGAAAGAATCCTTTGAAGCAGATAAATGAGAGTGAATGTGGTGAATTTCAAGTTGATTATCCTTAAAAGATTGAGGTGACGTGATTGTGGCGGAAATCTATATTGAGGTGTGTTGGGATTTACTTGTCAAAGTAAATCCTTTGGTAGAGAAGTTGGCTAGAGTGTGAATTTGTGGGTTGGAAGAGTCTCCTTGCATAAATGTGGATTTTGTGTTCGATTGGACATAGCTTTGAGGTTGCCAATTTAAGAGAAAAGAATTAATGTGTTATGCGATAATTTGGGATCTTATGGTTTAAGAGAAAGTTAAATTCTTAAAAGAAAAATTGTGGAAAAGTGTGTGATCTTAGATAGTGAGACATTCTCTTAGTTCTTATTTGAACTATGTGTTATGACAGATGACAATTACAAATTGAGTTGGTTCTTGTCGGTATATGTGGTTCTTTACAGTTAAAAAAAAGGTTAATCTGGTTATTCGAGTTATTTCGCTTTTGGCTTTTGTGGCATTTATTTCTAAACTGCCTACTTGAAAAGTGGAAAAGTTTTCATGTTAAATCCATTGTTTTTTTTTTGGATTGGGCTCTTCTAAGAGAAGATGGTTTTGAGTTGGATGTATTATGTCTCCTTTGGTTTCAGTTGAGTTTTTCGGATAAGTGAGCTGGTAGATGAGTTCTTTGTGTGACCCTTGTTAAAGGAGATGCTGCTTACATAGGTAAAGTGATCGACTGAGAGTTGGAACAAGAGTTTCATGTATTTTGTGCAGACGGTACCAAAAAGAAGTATAACCAAAGGTGTGTTGGATAGGTTCCTTATAGCTGCGGGAATTTGTAGGTTTGCACATCGCTAGGACCGCCTCGAGTACATGCGCGGAGTACACAATGTCTTGTATATTCCGGTGCAGAGGTAGTACATGAGAGGTCCGGAGCTTGATATTTTGTTAGAGCGGTTGGCCAACGAGTAAGACCTTACCTTCGAGACCCATGTGTTGAGCGTACTAGTAAAGATCGAGACTAGTGTTGAGGTGAAAAATGTAGGTATCCGTCAAGGTGATGTGATCCCATAAGTCCAAGAGGGAAGCAACTTGTGAATTAGAGTCTCACATGCACGAGCAGTATCTAGGATTTCTCACGACAGGTAAGTGGTGACGTTAGCAAGTTAAGCAAGATTAGAATTCGGGGTCGAATTTTGTTTAAGGGGGGTAGAATGTAATACCCCAAAAGTATTAGAAAGAATTAACGGGAGAGAGTTATTTGAATTTCAACCATTTTTTCAGCATTTAAAAAAGGATTTTAGAATTTCTCTTGAAGGGGATTAAATCTTGGGCCAAAGGCCCATAGTCTTGGCCCATTAGGGGTAGTCAAAACCCTAGGGTTACTTGTAGCTTGACCAGCCACTGATGCGCCACTCTGAAGAACCACCACCTCCTCCCCAAGCAACCCCATCGTTCTTTGGTGCCTCCCTTCCTCGCCGTCGGTGCTCTTTGCTGCCGATCAAGTGAAGAAAGGAGAAGAGATCATCTTGTGAGGACCCCAGTTTATTTGGTTTGTAATGCTTAACCAACCACCTGGTCCTAGCATCACAAATCAAATAAATCGATCTCGAGATATGTATACTTCCCGAGCAGATACACACCCCTGTACAAAATTAGACATCAACTCCATTCCACACATAGAGTCCAAACACCACACTTCCAAACGGAAGATAAACAAATAGTAACAATATTATGCATACAATGGCCGATCGCCACAAGATACACAAATAACAACAAAAAGACAATGAAGCAAAAGTGCCATAAGATGGCTATAAACAAAGCCAATCGGTGTGCCTTCAACCCACAAGGCATCCGACCGACCGCCAAGCCTAGTCGTCACCCACGGCGACAAAGACAGCTCACGTAAGTGAGGCCCCGAGGCTCACCTCCTTCCTCTGCAACAAAAACATTAAGCAAAGCACCGAGTACAAAGATTGTCTTTGTACCCGCAAGACCGACGTGTGAACTAGCGCACTGCTCATATGCTACATGCAGGCTTGTGCGGTGGAGGCCATATGTTTTATTTGCATAAAGCCAATTTTCATTTGCAATAAGGTAATACTGCTTTAAAGGCAAGTTTGCAATTCATTTTAAGGTTGAAATAACAAGAAGGATAATAATAACAAAAGCGAAAGATAAACAACCTAGAAGTGACTATCCCAATAGTCACCACAACAATAGCACGAATCCCGCATTCGTACTCACCCATCAAGTTTTAATTTAAATGTTGTAGTCTAGTTCTTGGGGGCGATCCAGCGTGTCCATAACCTAGGGCGAGGCTATTCGAATAGTTTTAACCTGCAGGTGTACCAATGTACCCACACTTGCATCGCTTTAAGCCAAAACACACTTCCGTAGGTATGTCAGCACGGCTAAGTCCTACGAGACTTTTTCCAATATTGTGTATTAACTACGAGCCGCTCGTATGGATAGAAACCCATACGCTTACATGGTAAAGCCGAAAGACAACTACCCACTCAGGATAAAGCTTTTGGACAACTACCATGCTCCCACCTCCGTCCCTCCCGCGACCTCCTGCGACCCGAGCCAATACACGCCAAAGTACTAGGTCAAGAGAGGCCCCATATACTCTAGTGTGGTTAGCACACAAAATGCTCAAGATCGGTGGCGCAAGTAACTCGGTCCTTAAGCGACTCTGCACCTTTCCACCACACCCAACAGATCACACCGTCTTACCATTGTGCCCAAGTCTAAATCATTTTTGTTTTCATTTTTAATTTTGCAAATAACATAGCAAAAGTGCTGAAACATAAAGTTGTAGTAAATTTTGTGTGATCAAGGTTACCGACTAAAGTCGATAACCGCCCAGTTCTACCGATACTAAGCATGTCTAAGCAATGAAATCGTATCTACTAAGTGACAAGAAATCATCCAATGATCTCTAATCACAAAGAATAACCCGTCACTGTTGCTCAATATGGTGCGGAGGATCGTCCTCAGGGTTGCCGCAAATATCGAATCCTAACGATTTTAACAAAACAGCGAATAAGAACGAATAACACCGGCAAAACTCAAACATCACATACAAACACCAATATATACACCAAGGCTAGACTATCACAAAGAATGACAAATAATTGCTACAGAGACCCATCCACTCATTTGCTAGGTTAACCACAAAATCAAACTTCTAACATGCTTTAAACTTTGGACAGGCTTTGATGGTGATTGTATGCACATCTATTATTTAATCATCAAGTTAACACATCAAAATCAGCTAGCTATACTAAAACCACTATTGACAGGTGAGAGCACAAAATCTACAAGAAGCTATTGAAAGCATAGCTAGCCAAGTATCCAACTAAGAAAGGCTAAACAAAAATCTTCTACCTAAGATAGGATGCTAAGGATGCTCAGCTATTCATACCCCTAAGCATCACACCTAGATTTTGCAAGGCTAACAAGTTTCAACACTTGGTCACTACCCAAATCTTATAACACTGACAACTCAAAAGTACAGAGGCAAATAAAATGAGCAGCTAACTATCCCTATGATCAAGCATGGCAACAGAAACTTAGAAACTTAAAGATACCAACTAAATGATTTCATGCTAACCACCACAACAAAAAGGAGACATCAAGTCTAATAAAACCTAATAGCAAGCATGATACAAATTTTCATTCATCGACAACACTAAAATCGACAACAGAGAAAAGATACAGAGAAACTTGCACTAAAATACTTTCAAACCTCAATTACTAACTTTGATCATGCATGAGAGTGAACTAAAGAACAATCATAAGCATGATTAGCAGCTAACTAATTGGTTTTGAAGGAGTGGGCCCCACCGCCGACATGCATGCAGAGGATCACAATCGAAAAAACAGAGGATCTCGGCGCTCGACTGGATTCGTCGCCGCGGTGGAGACGCGACGAGGTGAAACCAAGGCCAAAATGGGTCGCGGAGGATCACTGAATCAGAGGTGGTCTCGAGGCGCCTGGAGATGCATCGCGTGGCGCGCGACGACGAGCTTGGCGGCGGCGGTGGGGTGACAAGGTGCGGCTGTACCGAGAGGAAGACAATGAAATTTAGCGCGCGCATGGGCATCGATGAGTTACCAGAACTCACCGTGTGCTTGGCGACGACAGAGAGGCACCGAGTGACCCGGCGACGAGCCCACGGCGCGATTAAGGGGTCACCGAGGAGGAGCAACTGAGCAAAAATAGGGGAAAAGGGAGACGGAGATAGCTTGAGTGAGTGCACTAGATGGTGCTAGCGCGAGCAATTGCCCAAGGAACCAACTCACCGGAGATGAGGACGATGATCCAACTTTCGGCCGAAGAAGAGGGATACCAAAATTCAATGGCCCCCTGCGAGTGAAACACAAAATTAGCTGAGGGGAAATCATGATAGGGATCTGGAACACGATGTGACGCGCAAAAGAAGGGATGATCTTCACTGGTTGTGGTGCTGACACGGCGGAGCGGCACGGCCGTGAACCAATGATGCGCACTACTACTATTTGAGCTCGGGAAGGTAGCGGAGGCGTGAAGTGGTCTTAGGTGTCCAAAGGAGGATAAGAGAGCTTTGCAGAGCTTAAGTAGGGAAGAGGCGGAGGAAATCGAGAGGCGGAGCTTCTCGCACCGAGACGCAAAGGAGAAAAAGCGGCGAGTCGGGGTAGATGACGGCGATAAATGCCACACTGTGGTATGGGCTTAGCAGCGGGAGATGCGGCCGAGGTGAAGCGCGCGCGGAAACCAAGAATGGACGGCGAGACGAGGTGGCGCGCATGCATGCTGCCGCCGGCACACAGCACACGAACGAGAGGTAGGTGACGACCTGACGAGTGGGACCCGCCTGGCAGTGACAGCAGCGAAGCGGCGCGAACCAGAGACTGGCACGGTGCAATTAGGTGGTCTGGCTCGATCAGGAATGCGTCGACCGTTGGATCTAAAATGAACGGTCGAGATGGATGTATGCATTCGGACAGGTCGGTTGCGCCCGCGAACGTGGATCGTGCGATGCACAACGGACGGTCACGATTGATTAGATTCGCGCGGTGCGATTAGTTGGCGCGACCGAGCCATTTAGGTGCGGTCGGGTTTGAGTCGGGCTCGGGCTCGAGCCCGACAAACAGTGAATACTGATTTGAAGTTTTAAAAGGCTGAGAGGGTTTGGAGAATTTTTAGAGGTAACTCCTGAGCTCCAAAAATTTCGGAAATTTTTATGGTGGCTACTAGGGACAGAGGACAACCTTGTATAATTTTTCCAGAACTTTTATGCACTGCATTGTTCTAGAGAAAATTCACAAGCTGCTGTCTGAGGAGTTTGACCAGATTTCAAACAGAGTTGACTTGGCCATTTGAAATAGCAAACAAAATCTAAAAATTGTGAAATAATTCAGGAGGTAGATAGGATGATCAAGATGACAGGAAAAATATTCCTAGAGGATGATCACAAGTTTGAAGGCTAAGAATGTGCTGACAACAATTTCCATTCACAAGAATTTAATTCTAGAAAATGGAAATTGCTAGGAAAATGTAGAAACTTTCAAATGATTTTGAAGAGGCAACAAAAGTTTTTATTTCTCCTCAAAATTTTACATTTGAAATACAAACCCTAAGTTAGGGCTGTTACAAATCTCCCCTTACAGAATCTCGCCCGAGATTCGATCACCGAGAAGAAGGATGGGTAATCTGCTCGAGGCGATCTTCCCGCTCCCAAGTGGCTTCATCCTCGGAGTGGTTCGACCATCGAACCTTAAGGAACTTGATCACACGGTTCCTTGTTCTGCGTTCACTTCTTCGAGGACACGAACGGGCGCTCACGATAAGACGATCTTCCGCACATCGATATTTTCCAATGGTGTTTCCTCAACCGAACACGGAGGCATTTCTTCAATTGCGACACATGGAAAACATCATGCACCCCTCAAGTGTAGCCGGCAACTCCAACTTGTATGCAACAGCTCCCACTTTCTTGATGATGCGATACGGCCCGACATATCGAGGAGCCGGTTTGCCCTTGACGCCAAACGACGATGACCCTTCGAGGTGAGACTTTGAGATACACAAAGTCATTGGGCCGAAACTCACCACGGCGACGCCGACCGCATAGCTCTTCGCTCTCGATCGAGCTACGCGCAAGTGCTCACGAATCAACTGCACTTGACTTTCCGCCTCATTGATCGAATCCGGGCCAAAGAACTGCCTTTCACCAGTTTCTGACCAGTTCAATGGTGTTCTGCAGCGCCGTCCATACAAAGCCTCAAACGGTGCCATACCGAGACTAGCCTGGAAGCTGTTGTTGTAGGAGAATTCGGCAAGTGGTAGGCACTTCTCCCAATTCTTTCCATAGGAAAGAACACAAGCACGGAGCATATCTTCTAGCACCTGGTTGACGCGCTCCGTCTGACCATCAGTCTGAGGATGATAGGCTGAGCTGAATGAAAGACGGGTACCCATGGCCTCCTGCAGACTATGCCAAAACCGAGAGGTGAACAGAGAACCACGATCTGACACAATTGTTCGTGGCACACCATGCAGACTCACAATACGGGATATGTAAAGATCCGCTAACTGATTCACATCAATCTTCGATCGCACTGGAAGGAAATGAGCCACCTTCGTCAATCGATCAATGATAACCCATAATGCATCCTTCCCTGCAGGAGTACGGCGCACTGGTGATAAAATCCATGCCTCGTAATCCCACTTCCATTCTCGGTATAGATAAGGGTGAAGAAGACCGCCGACGCCGATGCTCGGCCTTGACACGACAACATATGTCACATCGGCCACGAACACGCAATCTCGCGCTTCATGCGAGTCCACCGTAATATCGACGCAGATCTTGGTACATTTTAGTGGCCCCGGGATGGATGGACAAAGGCGAATCATGGGCCTCCTGAAGAATCAAATCCCGCAACTCTGGGACCTTTGGGACCACAAGACGCTGCCCAAACCACACAACACCGTGCTCATCTTCTGTGAAACACTTGGCTGATCCATTCCTGATGTTCTGCTTGATTTTACCCACACCATCATCTGATTGCTGTGCTGCCTTGATTTGATCCACCAAGGTTGGTTGCACAATCAGGGCAGTAAGGGAACCGTGCTCAACCAAACCCAAGTTGAGACGCTGAAATTCGCAAGTAGTGCAAGGTTGCTGCTCTTGGATCATCAAAGTATTGCAATACACCTTTCGGCTAAGTGCATCAGCAACCACATTGGCTTTGCGTGATGATCTCAATACCCATGTCATAATCTTTGATCAATTCTAACCATCTCCTCTCGCTCGAGGTTCAGATCCGCCGAGTGAACAAGTATTTCAAACTCTTGTGGTGGAATACACCTCACAATGTTTCAGATCAAATAATGCCGCCAAATCTTGAGGGCATGAACTCTCGCAGCAAGCTCTAAATCATGGGTGGGATAGTTGAGCTCATGAGGTCTCAACTGCCTGGATGCATAGGCAACTGCCTTGCCTTCCTGCATAAGAACACATCCGAGTCCCCGACGAGAGGCATCGCAATAAATATCGAAACTCTTGTGGATATCAGGAAGAGTAAGGACTGGGGCTGAAGTCAATCGCTGCTTGAGCTCCCAAAGCTCTCATCACAAGCAGAGGACCATACAAACTTCTTGTCCTTCTTAAGCAATTCACCATCGGCTTTGCGATTTTGGAGAAGTTCTCGATAAAGCGGCGATAGTAGCCCGCTAAACCAAGAAAACTCCGCACATCAGTGACTGACTTGGGCTGGCCCCAAGATAGAACATCGCTGACTTTGCTGGGATCTACAGCTATTCCTCCAGCTGAAAGAACATGGCCCAAAAATGCCACTTCCTTCAACGAACTCACATTTGTTTGAACTTCATACACGGTGATGCTCCATAACTTGCCCAAAACAATCTTCAGATGCTCGGCATGCTCTGCTTCAGTCTTGGAATAGATAAGAATGTCATCAATAAAAACCACCACAAATTTGTCCAAATACTCCATGAATACGGAATTCATAAGGTTCATGAACAACGCTGGAGCATTGGTCAAACCGAAAGACATGACGGTGTACTCGTACAGGCCATAACGAGTAGTGAAAGCCGTCTTCGGAATATCCTCACCACGATCCGACTTGATGATAGCCCGATCTCGGATCAATCTTGGAGAACACCGAGCTCCGCACAACCGGTCAAAAGATCATCAATGCGGGCGAGGATATTTGTTCTTCACCGTCACTTCATTGAGAGGACGGTAGTCAACACACATACGCAAAGTCTTGTCCTTCTTCTTCACAAAGATCACCTGACAACCCCAAGGAGATGAACTGGACGGATGAAACCCTTTGCTTGGAGCTCACCAAGCTGCTTCTTCAATTCTTCTAGCTCATTGGGAGGCATCCGATACGCGCCTTGAATCGGAGCGTGCACGGCAGCAACTCGATGGCAAACTCGGATCTCGAACCGAGGCATCCCGGCAAATCTTCGAAAGACATCCACAAAGTCGATACTATGGGGACATCCGAATTTGCAAGGTGGCTTTGCTTCTAATGCACATAGATGTGGCCCCGCAGCATGCGCGAAAATCCGACTGCCGCTTTGAAGGGTGGTGAGATAGACAATCTTCCCGCACAATCGATATGCCCCAAGTGTTGGGACAACCAATCCATGCCAAGAATCACATCCGGACTCACGAATGGAAAGCGAGATAAGATTTGCTAAAACCCCACTCCTTGGACTATGATAGGAACATCCCGACATCAGAATCGGCTCTCATTTCCGCCCGAGAGCGGATGAGCAAAGGAACCCCAAAGGTACACAGTGAAGACTACTAGCAGCAGCAAATGATCTTGAAATAAAGAATGCGATGCTCGAGAATCAAATAATACCGCAGCAGGGCGAAATTAACAAGAAGTGTACCCATCACGACATCCGCGCCTCCGAGCCTCCTCACCGAAAGGTGGTTCACTCGACCACGCCGCACTCAGGTCTTCAATAATCTTCAGTCGTCGCGGTGACCGCTCCTGCCGCGTCCTCCATTAGGACGAGGGGCTGCGCAACACTCGAGGGCGCATTCGCATAATGGCCCTTGTTGTGGCAAAAAACAAGTCACCTCGGCCGCGGATTGCGAGACCGCTCTCTGCTTTGATCGCAGCGCACGTGGTCTGAAACACGCTGCGGTGGGCGAGAGCTGGTGCGAGATGGTCTCGGCGCGGTGGAGCAAAAGAACGGCCATCGGTGCCGCCCACCGAGGACGAACGAGGCCGGTGTGAGTAGACCGATCGCGCTCCCATTTGCGCTATGACTCGCCACGCTTTGCCTTATGCTCGCAACGATGGCCTTATCTACCAAGGCACGAAAGTCGAGAAGTCCACAATAGATAGCTTGTCCTGCAGCTCCTCGGACAAGCCATCCATAAACTTCTCCTGCTTAGCCTCATCTGAGGCCACCTCACCCGGAGCATAACGAGCCAGATGATTGAACTCGTAAAGGTACTCCGTCACAGACTTGCGCCCTTGCTTGAGCGCGAGGAACTCCTTTTTCTTCAGCTTCATCAGGCCATCTGGGATGTGGGCCCGACGAAAAGCTGATCTGAACTCCTCCCACGCGACCACATGGCCCGCGGGCTGCATGGCGAGATAGTTCTCCCACCATGAGAGTGCCGCCCTCAAGCCGGTGGGACGCGGTGTGCCTTGTCTGCGCTCCGCACCGAGCTATGTTGAGTTTTCGCTCAACCATGCGCAGCCAATCGTCCGCATCGAGAGGGTCCTCAGAGCGGGAGAAAGTCGGCGGCTGTGTACGGAGGAACTCTGCAAGTCCCCCGCGAGTCTGGTGGCCGCCACCACCGGCAGGAGTGGAGGTATTCCTAGCAATAACCTCCAAGATGCGCGTCTGGTCCATGCGGTTTCGCTCGATCTGAGCGAGAACCTCAGCCATGGTCGGAGGAGGGGGAAGCTCCTCATCATGACCAACCTGCTGACTGCCACGCGTTCTCCCGGCCATCCTGTTTTACTAAGACAAGTTAGCAACAAATTTAAGAGCAAGAAAGCCAAAATTCATGAAAGCAGTCCAGAAACAAACACAAGGCAGGATAAAGTTCGACCAGCAAAAATCAGACACATAACTACTCCCTTTACATCTTACCCTATTATCCCCACAAGTTTTAGTTGGATTAAACTTCATGGTTCTCCCCAAACTAATTCCACCGGTAGTAACTATCTTTTGAAAGGTGAAGAGAGAAACCAAGTTTCAAAACTTAAATTAGAGTAAGATGAGAGTAGAAAGCTAAGATAGGTAAGGAATAAAATCTGAGAATCTGCCTAGGTTTTCATAAACCTTTTATAATTTGAAAATAAGACTTTCAAAATACCCTAAGGACGACTATGCTTGGGTTACTACGGTCGTAATGGCTCGATACCAACTTTGTGGACCCCGCTTTATTTGGTTTGTAATGCTTAACCAACCACCGGTCCTAGCATCACAAATCAAATAAATCGATCTCGAGATATGTATACTTCCTGAAAGTATACACACCCTGTACAAAATTAGACATCAACTCCATTCCACACATAGAGTCCAAACACCACACTTCCAAACGGAAGATAAACAAATAGTAACAATATTATGCACAATGGCCGATCGCCACAAGATACACAAATAACAACAAAAAGACAATGGAAGCAAAGTGCCATAAGATGGCTATAAACAAAGCCAATCAGTGTGCCTTCAACCCACAAGGCATCTGACCGGACCGCCAAGCCTAGTCGTCACCCACGAAGCGACAGCACAGCTCACAGAAGTGAGGCCCCTGAGGCTCACCTCCTTCCTCTGCAACAAAAACATTAAGCAAAGCACCTGAGTACAAAGATTGTCTTTGTACCCGCAAGACTGACGTGTGAACTAGCAGACCTGTTCATATGCTACATGCAGGCTTGTCTGGTGGAGGCCATATGTTTTATTTGCATAAAGCCAATTTTCATTTGCAATAAGGTAATACAGTTTTAAAGGCAAGTTTGCAATTCATTTTTAAGGTTGAAATAACAGTAAGGATAATAATAACAAAAGCGAAAGATAAACAACCTAGAAGTGACTATCCCAATAGTCACCACAACAATAGCACGAATCCCAGATTCGTACCACCCATCAAGTTTTAATTTAAATGTTGTAGTCTAGTTCTTGGGGGGCGTATCCGAGCGTGTCCATAACCTAGGACGAGGCTATTCGAATAGTTTTAACCCTGCAGGGGTGTACCAATGTACCCACACTTCAGACCGCCTTTAAGCCAAAACACACTTCCGTAGGTATGTCGGCACGGCTAAGTCCTACGAGACTTTTTCCAATATTGTGTATTAACTACGAGCCGCTCGTATGGATAGAAACCCATACGCTTACATGGTAAAGCCGAAAAGACAACTACCCACTCAGGATAAAGCTTTTGACAACTACCATGCTCCCACCTCCGTCCCTCCTGCGACCTCCTGCGACCGGAGCCAATACACGCCAAAGTACTAGGTCAAGAGAGGCCCCATATACTCTAGTGTGGTTAGCACGCAAAATGCTCGATCACGGTGGCGCAAGTAACTCGGTCCTTAATCGACTCGGGCACCTTTCCAGTCACACCCAACAGATCACACCAGTCTTACCATTGTGCCCAAGTCTAAATCATTTTTGTTTTCATTTTTAATTTTGCAAATAACATAGCAAAAGTGCTGAAACATAAAGTTGTAGTAAATTTTGTGTGATCAAGGTTACCGACTAAAGTCGATAACCGCCCAGTTCTACCGATACTAAGCATGTCTAAGCAGCTGAAATCGTATCTACTAAGTGACAAGAAATCATCCAGCGATCTCTAATCACAGCAAATAACCTGGCTGCTGTTGCTCAATATGGTGCGGAGGATCGTCCTCAGGGTTGCCGCAAATATCGAATCCTAACGATTTTAACAAAACAGCGAATAAGAACGAATAACACCGGCAAAACTCAAACATCACATACAAACACCAATATATACACCAAGGCTAGACTATCACAAAGAATGACAAATAATTGCTACAGAGACCCATCCACTCATTTGCTAGGTTAACCACAAAATCAAACTTCTAACATGCTTTAAACTTTGGACAGGCTTTGATGGTGATTGTATGCACATCTATTATTTAATCATCAAGTTAACACATCAAAATCAGCTAGCTATACTAAAACCACTATTGACAGGTGAGAGCACAAAATCTACAAGAAGCTATTGAAAGCATAACTAGCCAAGTATCCAACTAAGAAAGGCTAAACAAAAATCTTCTACCTAAGATAGGATGCTAAGGATGCTCAGCTATTCATACCCCTAAGCATCACACCTAGATTTTGCAAGGCTAACAAGTTTCAACACTTGGTCACTACCCAAATCTTATAACACTGACAACTCAAAAGTACAGAGGCAAATAAAATGAGCAGCTAACTATCCCTATGATCAAGCATGGCAATAGAAACTTAGAAACTTAAAGATACCAACTAAATGATTTCATGCTAACCACCACAACAAAAAGGAGACATCAAGTCTAATAAAACCTAATAGCAAGCATGATACAAATTTTCAGATTACTGACAACAGCTAAAACTGACAACAGAGAAAAGATACAGAGAAACTTGCACTAAAATACTTTCAAACCTCAATTACTAACTTTGATCATGCATGAGAGTGAACTAAAGAACAATCATAAGCATGATTAGCAGCTAACTAATTGGTTTTGAAGGAGTGGGCCCCATCGCCGATGCATGCAGAGGATCACAACTGAAAAGAACAGGGGATCTCGGGCGGCTCTGGACCTGGATTCGTCGCCGGCGGTGGAGGCGCGACGAGGTGGAAACCAAGGCCAAAATGGGTCGCCGGAGGATCACTGAAACTGTAGGTGGTCTCGAGGCAGCCGGAGATGCACTGCGGTGGCGCGGCGACGGAGCTTGGCGGCCGGCAGTGGGGGTGACAAGGTGCGGCTGTACCAGAGAGGAAGACAATGAAATTTAGCGCGCATGGGCATCGATGAGTTACGAGAACTCACCGTGTGCTGGCGACGACAGAGAGGCACCGGAGTGACCCGGCGACGAGAGCCCACGGCGGCGATTAAGGGGTCACCGAGGAGGGAGCAACCTGAGCAAAAATAGGGGAAAAGGGAGACGGAGATAGCTTGAGTGAGTGCACTAGATGGTGCTAGCGCGAGCAATTGCCCAAGGAACCAACTCACCGGAGATGAGGACGATGATCCAACTTTCGGCCGAAGAAGAGGGATACCAAAATTCAATGGCCCCCTGCGAGTGAAACACAAAATTAGCTGAGGGGAAATCATGATAGGGATCTGGAACACGATGTGACGCGCAAAAGAAGGGATGATCTTCACTGGTTGTGGTGCTGACACGGCGGAGCGGCACGGCCGTGAACCAGCGATTGCGCACTACTACTATTTGAGCTCAGGGAAGGTAACGGAGGGCAGGAAGTGGTCTTAGGGTGTCCAAAGGAGGATAAGAGAGCTTTGCGAGAGCTTAAGTAGGGAAGAGGGCGGAGGAAATCGAGAGGCGGAGCTTCTCGGCACCGAGACGCAAAGGAGAAAAAGCGGCGAGTCAGGGGGTAGATGACGGCGATAAATGCCACACCAGGGTATGGGCTTAGCAGTGGGAGATGCGGCCGAGGTGAAGCGCGCGCGGAAACCAAGAATGGACGGCGAGACGAGGTGGCGCGCATGCATGCTGCCGCCGGCACACAGCACACGAACGAGAGGTAGGTGACGACCTGACGAGTGGGACCCGCCTGGCAGTGACAGCAGCGAAGCGGCGCGAACCAGAGACTGGCACGGTGCAATTAGGTGGTCTGGCTCGATCAGGAATGCGTCGACCGTTGGATCTAAAATGAACGGTCGAGATGGATGTATGCATTCGGACAGGTCGGTTGCGCC
Organism: Ampelocalamus luodianensis; assembly: GCA_036346255.1. NCBI lineage: Eukaryota > Viridiplantae > Streptophyta > Magnoliopsida > Poales > Poaceae > Ampelocalamus > Ampelocalamus luodianensis. The sequence goes on from CM070634.1 coordinate 60,030,264, forward strand.
CGCGAACGTGGATCGTGCGATGCACAACGGACGGTCACGATTGATTAGATTCGCGGTGCGATTAGTTGGCGCGACCGAGCCATTTAGGTGCGGTCGGGTTTGAGTCGGGCTCGGGCTCGAGCCCGACAAACAGTGAATACTGATTTGAAGTTTTAAAAGGCTGAGAGGGTTTGGAGAATTTTTAGAGGTAACTCCTGAGCTCCAAAAATTTCGAAATTTTTATGGTAGCTACTAGGGACAGAGGACAACCTTGTATAATTTTTCCAGAACTTTTTATGCACTGCATTGTTCTAGAGAAAATTCACAAGCTGCTGTACAGGGAGTTTGACCAGATTTCAAACAGAGTTGACTTGGCCATTTGAAATAGCAAACAAAATCTAAAAATTGTGAAATAATTCAGGGAGGTAGATAGGATGATCAAGATGACAGGAAAAATATTCCTAGAGGATGATCACAAGTTTGAAGGCTAAGAATGTGCTGACAACAATTTCCATTCACAAGAATTTAATTCTAGAAAATGGAAATTGCTAGGGAAAAATGTAGAAACTTTCAAATGATTTTGAAGAGGCAACAAAAGTTTTTATTTCTCCTCAAAATTTTACATTTGAAATACAAACCCTAAGTTAGGGCTGTTACACATCTTCACAGGGCCAATTCTTCATTTTGTTGCGATTCTACAAGGGTAACGTCGCGTATTCTTCGTTGGTTGATGCGTAGTGGTTGCGGTTGATGTCGTTTGGTAGATTGATTTGCGTCGGTTTAATAGATCGCGTTCTGCCCAGATTATTGCGCGGTCAGTTTCATGTGTTTAGAGGCCGAATTAGGAGTTTTGATCTGCTAGAGTTTTGTAGATAATGTTCTTAGCTTTCAGCGGCCGCCAAGAACGCCCAAATCCGATTAACGGTCTGAAAGTTATGAATTTTTTAGTGTCGCTGTCCTGCTGATCTGTCAGCATTCGGGTAGATCGTAGTAATCTGGATAAAACTGCTAGTTAAAGAGAAAATCAGAGGATCTTGTTATAACGAAAACTGTAGGTAATTTCCATACCTTTTTAGAGAGATAAAGAACGCAAGATTTGGACTTTTGTATCAAAAGTTATGGTGGTTTTAGTGTACTGTCCAGAGAACCCGACGTGAATTTTGTTGTCTTTTAATTAGCTCTATAGGATTATTAGATGACCGAATCAGGAGGACTCACCAACTAGGTTTAGATGAAGATTTTGTTAAGCTTTAATTAGAGTCCAAGAACACCTCATTTGGACCTCTGTACTAAAAGTTATGAATTTTAGAACGTGACTGTCTACAGAGGGGACAGAATAACACTTAGAATTTGGGGTAGGGTTCACGCTAAAGGAACTATTGCGAGTTCGCGTTTACTCTTATAGTTGTTTGGCCTATTACTGTTATCTTAGCGTGCGTTATAAATATGTTCAGGTGGTGGCTTGTTCCCGGAGGCAACCCCTTCTGCACATCCCTCGTTCTCTCGCGGTTAAGGCAAGTATAGTGATGGATATGATAGAAAACATTGCATGCCATTGTTTGATAAATACCAGGAGTATTTGTGTTATCCATGATTGTTATGGTGGTATGTTTGGTATTGTTCGTGGTGTAATACCCCGATTATTCGATAGGAGAGAAACTTGTTCGGGAGAGGGAGATTAAAATAAAAGTGCAGGAATTTCGAAGGGATTTGGGATCTTGGGCTTTCGGCCCAAGCTAGGGGTGTTAGGGGATGGTCTAGAGTGGGCCGAGAGAGAGGGAGAGGCACCCTAGAGGGCCCAAACCAGCCCAAGCCGCCTCCTTCCCTAACCCTAGCTGAAACCCCACCTCCTCCTTTCCTCCCCCAAGCCGCCACTTCCCCCTCCTCCTGGCCGAAACCCTATTCCTCCCCATGGGCCCCATCTCCTCCCTCAAGGTAAGCCCTCCCCTAAGCCCCATTGTTTCTTTGGTCCAAGAAAGGAGGAAGGAGCCCCCTTGGTTGGCCGGCCAAGAAGGGAAGAGAAGAGAAGGGAAGAAGGGGGAGAAGAAGGGATCATGATCGGGAGTTCATGGTGGACGTCACCTCGCAGCGTGCCTTCCTCGTTTCGGCAAGGGTAACACGTCGTTCATTGCTTTGGGTCGATTTCTAGTTGTTTTATTTTCGGTTGTCATTAGATCGGTGTTATGCAGTGGTAAATATCGACGTTTTTGGGTAGGTTAAATGCAGAATTGGGTCTTGGCATCTCCTAGAAAGTCGTAGATATCGCAGCTATCTTTTGTTGCCGACAAGAATCAGGCCATTCCGACTTCGGTAGCAATAGTTATGAATTTAATGGTGTGACTGTGTTTCTGGGAAGAAGATGAACAGACAGTTTGGATTAACCTGATTTAATCCCGTAGTTAGAGGGATTTCCAGAGGGTCTCACCATAATGAAAAACGAGGCTAATCCTCTTAGCTTTCAGGAAAACTAAAGATCACTAAATTCGGACGAACGTAGAGAAAGTTATGGTAGTTTCTTTGTCGCTGTCCAGAAAACCGACGTGAAATATTTGCTCTGATTAAATAGATTGGTAGGACTGGTAGATGGCCGAATCAGAGGGTCTCCCCAACTAAGTTTATTTAGACATTTTAATTACCTTTCCAGAATGTCCAAGATCATCCTATTTGGACACCTGAGCAGAAAGTTATGAATTTTTGAAGTCTGCTGTCTGCAGTGACCGATCGCTAGAAATTAGAAAAGCTAGACGTGATAAGAAGTTAGCGATTTCGTTTGTAATGTGATGTATGATTTTGGTCCAGTATGCTAGTCTTAGTTTGGGGTTATCTTCTTGTCCAGGTGGCAGCGAGATCCCAAGGGCAGCACCCACTTCGCGTCCGCCGCTTCGCGCGGTTGAGGCAAGTATTCGGGTTTATGTGTAGTATTGGTTGCATGTCATGAATGAGTGGTGTATTGTTCATCATTGCCACGTGAATGTGTTGTGGAGCTGATTCTAGTTGTGTTGATGCTTGCAAGTTATGTTTAAGGTTCCTTCATGATGCTATTGTTTACATACCCTGATTACATATTGAATTATGATATTGAAAATATGATGTTGTAGTACTTATGCATGTTGGAGCATATTGAGACTTGGTCACGTGGTGACCAAGAGTACATTGTTGAGGTCCCTGTCATATGTAATGACAGGCTTGAGGTCCCCGCATTCATGGAATGTGGGCAATGGATACAGAGGTCCCCGTCATTGTGATGACGGGCAAAGGTCCCTATACATGTGATGTATAGGCTCTTGGTCCCTGTGCTAGAGGGCACAGGCATGGGTATTCATTAACGGATGAATACCCCGCATTACCGGTAAAATGCGAAAGGAGATAAAGATCAAAGTGTGCATAGCATTATCATCGTTTTAATACTTGATATGCCATAACGGTGTTGAACAAAGTTGTTTTTAGATATTATGTCTATTTGAATGTTGCAACCTTGTTGATACTTGTTGAGTCGTATGGCTCACCCTTGCTTTGTCTTGTTATAGGTACTTCTGGCAAGAACGTCATGCATGGGAGGGAGTAGACATTGGAAAGCACGCACTACCTCACAACATCTATGCAATTGCTATTTAGTTTCACTCAAGAATAAATAACTGTGTGGAAACCATCTATGGATGTTTCATGATGTTGGTTGTCGGATTATTCATTGTTATGAGAATGATGTTAATTGCTTACAATCGTACGATTATTTAACATGCATGAAAGATTTGGATTATAGAAATAATAATACTAAATGCCATGGTTATTTGTTGGTACCTCGTTTTTTTTGTTGTTTATACAAAGGAAGTTCTGTCGAAAATTTATAGATTGTTCTAGCTAGTTTAGTTCTTGTAGCATTCTAGGCTCATCCGAGTCAGTGTTACAATTGGTATCGAGCGCGCGAGAGGTCCGTGGTGATTGGATTTACAACCTAGGCAACTTGAATTGCTGAAATTTTGTAATGGTTAATGAACTTATAAACCTGACACACTAGTGCACAGTAGGATGGGATGGGTCAAGCATTGCATATACGCATCTGTTGAGTTGTATTAATGATTCCTGTTTTGAGATGATCTGATATATCTATAGTATAATACTATGGTTATTATGTGTGGGGGTAACCCATGTTGAGAGGTGGAGGTAGTGGTTGTGGTCCTAGGCTATACCAGGTTACACCACTGTTCGTGGCATAGGAATAGCGAAGTATCCTCATGAGAGATCGTAGTACAGGCGTTGGGTAGCGAGTAGACTTAAAAGAGTTGTTCTCTTCCCTGAATTTGAATTTGGTCAACTCTTATCCAGTTGAGATTGATGAGTTTCTCTTGGGTTATTCATTCTTGTGGTTGATAGGTTACTTTGAGAAAAGTTGATGCGTTTCCATTGGTTTACTTTGCCCTTAAAGCATTTATTGTTTTCCCAATCGTTGAGTTAATCTTATGCGCCGAATTTGGTTAATTGTAAAGATTGGCCTTTGTGTTGGAGTTCTGTTTGTCTTATTGGAAAACATGACCCATTTATTTCACTTGATGTTTTTGGTTAATAAAGGTTTCGTTTTGCAAGTCCTTTTGTACAAGAAAGCTTTGAATCAATGTAACTCTCTTGGGTATTTCGAGTGTTGAAGTTGAATGGTTCTCTTTTATGAAAGAAAATAGTCAATTCTTTAGCGATGTCTTCTTGTGGTTAAGATGGAGGTTATAAACAAAGAAATTGATGGGAATGATATGTGTTATCAAGTGAGGTCTGCAGAGTGTGTGCATGATCGATCATAACTAAGATCCTTCAAAGGAAAGCTCATAAATTTGAAAGTGTCTTGTAGTAGTTCTTGATGAGCCGTGGTTAAGAGTACAACTATACCTAATTGTAAACCGTAGAGTTAACAAGAAGTGTGGAACATTGATGAATTGAGTTGACCATTAAGAGTGATACATTAGGTAAACTTCTTTGGTAAATTGGATTAACGGATCGCAATGGATTAACCTAACCGTTTGGGATGGTTAAGTACAAAAGGAGTTAGATTATTGTGTTAGTGGATATTAATCTTGGAGTAACCCTTGGTGGATGTTTAGTGATTGTATGTAATTGTTAGGTGCAATTTTTGACTATTAAAGTTTGGTGTTGAGCTTTACTAAGAGAAAAATTGATGGGATTTAATAGATGAACAATAATTACATGATGGTAGAACTATCGGATAATAGTATGTCATTGATGGAAGGGCTTTGGAATAACCTTTTAAATTGTGTAGTTAGTTCCTCTAAAATAAAGTGGTTGTTGTAGTGAGGGTGTAAGAATCGTATGCACTCATTTGAGGATGAGATGATAAAAGGCACGTAACATTTTGGTGAGCCTTGGTGGCTTATAAGGGAAGAGTTGAGGATAACGAATCTTGTTAAGAGTGAATTATTCTTGGTGTTGATAAGACTGTCCACAAGAGATTGTGACGCGTCGGAGTGGTGATGATTCTTCTAGAAGAAAAAAAAATAAGTCGATTGCTTTTCGTAGTATCGGATAAATGAAATGTTTGGAGTTTGACATTCTTGATCCTTTGGTTGTTCATGATTTATGTCGTAGATGATATTAGTTTGACCAATGAGGCGTATTGGAAGGTTCTATTTAGTTCTTAAGTGATTAATGTGATTTGGTTTTAAAGGTACTACCTGTTTGGGTTGACTAGTGATGATGTAATCAAAGAAAACTGCTTTAATTGTTGACGGAAAATGAGTACCATAAGCATTTGAGGTTGGGGTTGAGAATTGTAGTTTGCAACCTTTCGCTGCTGCGACTTAAGAGTTTCTTGGGTTTCCTTAGCAATGTTTATTATGATTTATGGAGGTTTGAAAATTCCTTCTTGTGGGACATGTGCCCACAATCGTGGACTTGTGTTTTGTTTTTGTTTTGAGATCATTGCTATTTGATTGTTACTCTTGGTCTCGTGCTCATTCCGACGAGCAAAGTTTGCTTGTGTGTTGAACCTTGTATTTGTTGTTTCGCTTTTGAGAAAGGATTTAACCTACTTGTGTTGCCAAGTCTAATAGAGAGTATTATGGTGACTGGTTGGAGGTGGACAAATATATGGTAGTGGTGAGATTTTGGGAACCAGTCTATGTGAAGAACAGAGAAAGGTGTATTGGTTTTGACCTATAACTTCTTTGAGAGAATTTTATGGAACGATCACATTGGGAAACAATCGATTAGTGTTTCGCTAGTGGAACCTAAGGCGAATTATGATCCAAGAACCTTTGTCGATGTTGGAATATTGGGATTAACGAAATTATGGACTCTTGATAAACTTATCAGAGTATCGCAATTGGATATTTAGTATGATTGTGCAGAAGAGTTTTGATGGTGAAGGTTAATGAGAGTAGCGGTGTGGAGAAACCTAAGTGTTGTGCTAATTAATGGGATAGCAGAATAGTTGAGTATTGTCAAGTGTGACTTGGTCTCGATGAGTAACCCTATAGGAGTTAGATTATCTCTAAGGATAACTTGGTCAAGAATTTATATATTCATTTATTGACGTTAGTGATTGAGTATGTTTGAATCTGATCAATCGCTTATGGTATTGTGAGTGGATATATTGTGGTCAAGTAGTCGCATTTGATTGGTATAGGTTAGGGAAGGTCTAAGATCAGTAAGATGAATCGCCTTGGGCGATTATTTGATTAGTAAGGAATGTGGACATAATGACTCGAGATTATTGTTGGGTGTAAGTAAATTTTGGTCATCGAGTTTGAGGGTTACGTATCAAGTATACCGAACATTCATTGTAAGAGTCGTAGAGGTTGAATTGGGCTTTGTATATATTTTTTTATACTAGCATCTTGGTTCCCGTGATTAGGTTCCAAGAGTTATGGTGATCTCTGAAGCGAGAAATGAGAGTGAATGTGGGAGTTTCAAGTTGTTTATCTTTAAAAGTATGAGGATGTGATGGTAGGTGAAACCTACAAGGAATTGCGTTGGGAATTGTCTTGTCAAAGTATTCATTTGGTAGAAAGGTTAGCTAGAGTGTGATATTGTGAATTAGAAGAGTCTCCCAGTATAAGTGTGGATCTTGTGTTCGGTTGAACATAGCTTTGAGGTTGCCAATTCAAAAGAATTGAGTTAATGTGTCACGCGATGATTTGGGATCCTATGGTTTAAGAGAAAGTTAAATTCTTAAAAGAAAGACTGTGGGAAAAAAAATGTGATCTTGGATAGTGAGTGTAACATCCTCATTTTCAACTTGTGTTTTGAAGGTAAGAAAATGAGTAGAAATTAAAACTTTTTCTTACATCATGTATTTCCTGTGTGTACTAAACAGTTATTGCACCAGAGTATGGAAATACAAAGTCACAAGTCTGTTGATCATCCCCTGGGAAATATTTTTCCTAAGTTCTTGGGTTGATATGTGACCCCTCTGAAAAATTTCACAATTTTTAGAAATTGCCTGAGTAGTTTTAGGGTCATCAAACTTGTTTGATGGTAGTCAAACCTAGCTCAAAGCATTGTATAATTTCGGAGGAAAATGCTCAAGATAAAACCTCTGGAAATTTTATACAAGGTCCATCTCAAGGTTAGCAAGCCACCACAAAATTTCATAAAATTTGGAGCTAATTCTATCTCTTAAGACCCTTCAAAATCTCAATTCAAATTAAAACTCTAAGCCCGGTCCGAGTCAAACTTAGACTCAAACCCTGTGTCCGACTTTCGTGTCTTGGTCGCACCAAGCCACTTAAGCCGTGTCGGGCTCGGTCAGGTTGGGCGCAGGTGGTCTGGTGCGTTGGATTTCAAATCCAACGATCAAGGACCTCCTCGGGTCTTTGTAAAAGACCTCCCACCCGCACGACCTCCTCCTGTTCTATTTGCAAAGACAACCCTCGAGGACCTCCCCTAGGACCTCCTTTGCACCTTTGCAAAGACCACCTCAGGCGACCTCCTCAGCCCTCCACGACCACCCCTAGCGCTTGGGTGATCTTGATCCGTCTATCTTGAGATCTGTGGCTCAGACCTCCCCTGAGTGTGAGGACCTCTAATACTTAGCCCAAAATCTGGGCCCTTGGATTTCAATCCAGCAGCTCACGACCTCCTAGTGGGAGCTCAGGCCGATTTTAGCCGTTGAGCTCTTTGACCGGTCCTCCCGGGTCCTCTCACTGTCGGGTGGGCCTGGGCATTATCAATTTTTGTGCATGGCAGTAGAGAGCAGTGCCTTGTCAACTCTAAGGCTGACAAACGGCTATGTGCTGCCAACATTAAATGTCTGGCAGCACCTTTTGCTCAAAAGTCTCCCTGACAACCTACTCCCATCATGTCATGTGTACTTGGGCTCAGTGCACCGGCTGACTTTGCCATCCTTCCCACCGGCTATATTTGAAGCTCAAGCTTCCTCTCATAGTTCCTTTAGTCACTCCTTTTCAACCCTAGCTCCTTTCTCTGCTCTTGTGCTCGAAACACCCGAGAGCCTCTGCCACCATTGCTGAACTTTGGAGCTCTCCGGCGACCCTTGAGCTCCAGTGGTTCAATATTGCAATTTTGGCTATCCTCTTGTTCTCTTGGTCACCTCAAGCCTCCCTAACTTGTTTTTGTTTAAACCTTCACAGAGGTTGACAAATTGGGAGCTTGCTGTTGGTGGCCAGAGTGGTCGTCTTCTTCGTCTCCGGCGAGCACCCCCGTCACCGGAGCTCTTGCGGCCACCTCTAGCTTCCCTTCATTCCCTGGTAAGTGCCTCAGTATCGGAAATCCCTATTCTTTTAGACCTCTTTAGGTGTTCGTGTTGGCGCGATTCTGCCTCCAATGTTATCTCGGCCAGCCGCCGGTAGGAGCCGTTCTAGGGGTAGCTTTGGCATCTTTAGGTCCTCCTCCTATTTGGGACTCATCCGTGTTCTTGGTTCCCGCCGACGAGGTCCACATCGCGCGGCAAGTCATTGAACTCGCTCGGGTTTTGCCATTCGCAAATCCCGTTTTGTCATGTTCTTGGACCACATTAATGCTCAAATCATTGCTCATCATTGGTGCATTAATTGTGTCCTAATTTAGCCGTGGAGTCATCGACGTGTGGGCCAGGGCCTTAGAATTAAAGTCTGGGAAGTCATTAAGTGTCCCTTTTAGGTTCATTTATTGTCAATCATTAGATGCTTTAAATTTGTCTTGGCCGCCGCTGTCCAGAGGTCCTGCACCATTAAAACCACTCTAGGACCCCTCGGGCTAATCTTAGCCGCCCCGACCTCTCCAAGTTTAGATCTGGGCCTTAGGATCTTTTCCAAAAATCCTAAGTCTCTGGACCTCCCCTAATCGTATCCTCGGCCGTTAAAGACCTCCGTTGGTTAAATCCTAGCCGCTAGGACCACTCTTGCAAAAAGACCTCCTCGAGGTCATTTTTGTAAAACCACCTTCGGGGCCTCCACCGAGGTCCTCTTTGCAAAAGACCTCCCTTGGTCATTATGCAAAGACCACCTCAGACCACCCTCGGGTCGTCTTTGTAAAAGCCACCGTGGCCTTTACAAAGAAAACCCCGCCAGACCTCTTAGGCTCGATCCTAGCCGTTCTCACGACCTCCCTGATTAGATCGAGCGTTAGATCTCTTTTGTCAAATCCTTAGTGCTCGACCTCCTCGCGTCGATCCGGACCGTTCAAGACCTCCCTAGGTCTAATCAACCGCCCGGATCTCCTCCGATAAAACCCTATCGCTTAGGACCTCCCCGAGAAGATCTTGGCCATCCAAGACCTCCTCGTGTCAATCCCAAACGATCAAGACCTCCTCGCTCAATCTTGATCGCCCAGACCTCCTCACTTGATCGTGTCCGTTAAAGACCTCCCTCTGGAGATCTAGACCGTTGAAGACCTCCTCCGTGAGATCTTAGCCGTCCAGACCTCCCTCCGTAGGTTTACCCTTAGGACCTCCCCTAGTGCTCGGGACCGCCAGATCTTGATCTGACGGTCACGACCTCTGTTAGGCGCGAGGACCTCCTTTGCGTGCGCGGTGCGTGCACTGGTCGTAGCCATTGGATTCAAGATCTACGGCTTAGACCTCCTCGCTAGATCTTGCCGTCTAGGACCTCCTCGTTAGATTCAGACCATCAAGTCTAGATCCAACGGCTAAGACCTCCCCTTGGCGCGATGAGGTCTTTGCGCCCAGGTGCTCGTGTGGGTTTTGGCATCTGAGCTCGTGAGCCGTGCGATCTTTGATCAACGACCCACGACCTCCCCAGTTTTTGTTGGTTTTCCAGATTTAGTCCCGAAGCTTTTATTGGCACATATTAATTGTTTTAAACTTCAAAATTTCATATCTTTTTCTCTGTAGCTCCAAATTTAACAAACTAAAGTTCTATAAATGCATCTGTTAAAGTACTTTAGCTTAGTATAGGTTTTGCAAGAGTCTTTAATACTAAAATTAATCGTGTCTTAGATTTAAAACTTAGAAAAATCATAACTCTTCCAATATAACTCCAAATGACCTGAAATTTTATATGGGTTACCACTATACCAGTGGGTAGCTACCATAAAATTTCAGCTTCAAAATCTTTCTAGAAAATATTTTTGCTACAGTGCTAATTATGGCCGAAATTAGGTTTTTAGAGAATATCTTTTGCACCACAAATCCAAATTAAGTTTTTCCAGTTTCTATGTCTAGGTATGTTCGTATTTTACCTTGTGTTTAAATTTCGTCACATTTGGATAATTTTTGCTTGCTCTTTTGTTTAAGTGTTGCTCGTCTTATTGGTTGTTCTCGCTTCTTTTGCTTTTCGCTTAGGATTCGACATTTGCGGTAACCCTGAGAACGACCCTCCGCAACAAATTGAGCAACAGCAAGCAGGCAAGCAGTTTGATCATTTCCCATTAATCCCATTACTTTTAAAGTCTAATATTTTGTTTAACTTCTATGTATGCATTGCTATTTTGTTGATTAAATTGATTAGTTAATCCTCTAGTTGCATAACCTGTAGGTAAATAATTATCCTCTACTACCTGAGCCTAGGTTATTTGCTGTGGTTAGAGTCCGATGGATGAACTCTTATCACTTAGTAGATTACGAATGAATATTGCTTAGCCATGCCTAGCTATCGGTAGTATTGGGCGATCATCGACTTAGTCGGTGATCTTGATCACACAAATGCTATTATTATTCCATTATGTCCAACCTTGTGTTTTACCAACTTACAAATCAAAAACTCAAAACAAAAATTATATCTTGACTTGGGCACAATGGTATGTTGGTGTGATCTTTTGGGTGTGATTGGAATGGTGCCTAAGTCCCCAAGGACCGAGTTACTTGTGTCACTAAGCCAAGCGCTTATTGCGTGCTAACCACACGAGGGGGGATATGGGACCTCTCTTGACTAAGTACTTTGGGAGGTGCTAATTATGAGCTGGTCGGTGGGTGTGTGCGTGTGTGTGTTTGTGGTGTGCGAGGGGAGCATTAGTGTCCGGTTAGGGCTGCCTAATGTATCCTTCTCCGTGGGTTCGGCTCTTAATTAGCATCGTCCATTGGAAAGCGTCTTGTAGACTTAGCCGTGCCTGCATACCAAAGGAAGTATGCTAACCGTGGCTGGTGGAAAGGCGGTCTATCGTGTGGGTACATTGGTACACCCCTGCAGGGTTAAAACTATTCGAATAGCCTCGTCCTAGGTTATGGACATGCTTGGTAAGGTCGTGCAAGAACTAGACTACAACCTTTTAAAAACTTAAACTTGACATGGGTGGTATGAAGGGGTACTTCATGCTATTGTTGTGGTGACTATGGGTTAGTCACTTCTAGGTTGGTGTTGTTCTCTATCTATGTTATTATTGTCTCTCTTTTATTTGAACGATAAAAGTTAATTGCAAACTTGCTTTGAATCTATTACCTTATTGTAAATGAAAACTTGCTTTATGCTGAAAATAAGTCCGGAGCCTCATCCACTTAAATAAAGCTTGCATGTAGTTAATTATAGTTACATTATCTCACACGTCGAGTTTATGCAGTACAAAAACAAGTTTTGTACTCATCCGCTTTGCTTAATATTAATTGTCGAGAGGAAGAAGGTGAGCCCCAAGGGCCTCACTTTTGTGAGTCAGGTTGCGCTGTGTTTGGGACGATTAGCTTGGCGGTCCGGTTGGTTGCCTTGTGGGTAAAGGCACACCGATTGGCTTTTGTTCATCGCCATCTTATGGCCATTTTGCTTCATTGTGTATTTACCTATCTTTATGAATTTTGGCCATCGGCCTCTCTTTTATAATAACTCTCTTATATTATCTATGTCTTTCGCTTGTTGCTTTTGCTTGGCTCTATGTGTATGAATGGAATTGATGCATGATTTTGTAACGGGTGTGTATACTGCATTTGGAAGTATACATATCTCGAGGCTTGGTTTATTTGATTTGTACTTTTAGGACCAAGTGGATGGTTAAACAACAAGCCTAATAAACCGGGTCCTCACAAAGTTGGTATCAGAGCCATTCCGACCGTAGTAACCCAAGCTTGGTCGTCCTTAGGATATTTTGAAAACCTTATTTTCAAAGGGTCAAATGATTTGCGAAAGCTTAAGTAAGTTCTCGGATTTTATTCCTTACCTATCTTAGCTTTCTTCTCGTCTTGCTCTAAATTGAGTTTTAAAAGTATTTTCCCTTTCCTTCTCTCAAAAGATAGTGTTATCGTTTAAATTGGGTTTTGGGAACCAATGAGTTTGGCAAATTGAAATGTTAGCCGCCCTCTACAAGATTTTGAAGCTTCCGAAGTTGAAGGTTTTGGCTAGGAGGCTTGGATGCAAAATCTGGACAGCGATCGTTCAATTTCCGGACAGCAAGCTCAAAGGTTTCTAAATAGGGTAGAAAATGAGAGGATAATCAACTAAAACTTGTGGGAATAAAAGGGTAAGATGTGATATTAGTTGGCTAAGTATCTAACACCCCTTATTAGTGATTTTACCCTGTTATTTAGTTATGATAAGACTTAAGTGGTGTGCTGAAATTTGTATTCCTAAACCGATTGCTCGTTCTTTCCATACGAGTTGGTCGTACCGGGAAGTTGCTCTTGTGATTGAAACTTTGTGCTGATTTTGTGGTTGCTTTTGGGCCTTTGGAGTTCATCTCCTAATGAGTTATTGTTTCTTTGCCTTGAGCTTTCGGGTTAATCCTTGTCCGTCTTAGGATCTATCCCCACTCCACCTTTCTGCCGAACTCCCTAGTCCTTGGCTTTTCTTTCGCACCTTTCAGCTTCTAGTTTCCGGGTTGCGTTGCTAACCCATCCCTTCGTAGCAGGATGTTGGGACAGACCAGCAGTGGCGGATTTTGGTCACGTGGCCCCGAGGAACGGCAATTGCCTCCCTTTTTCATTGGTTATGGTGAAGGGAGCCATGTCGTCAAAGATCGTGAACTAGGAAAGGTCAAGGTCTGTCAGCGATGTGGTGAGGAAGGACACTACAACAACGAGTGTACTACAGCTTGCCCAAACTGTGACGAAGACCACTTGCCTGGGAACTGTCCGACTGTCCGAATCACTTGTTTCCTCTGCGAGGGAAACAATCACTATCCCAAAGAGTGTAGTTTGAACAAGGTAATCTCCAAGTCGTTAAAACTTCAACGACTGCTTCTTCGGTCGTCTGTCAGCACAGCAACCGCCAATGCCTCCAAACCAACGAAGTTCCTAGATGATTTGTCTACGGAGCTGCGGGACAAATTACCAGTTTATACCTTCCCCAACTTTCAGATTGTGGTCGAAGATCCCGTTGTTGCTGGGGCTAGAAAGAGAAAGCTAAAGGATCGTCGCAAGCGTCAGCAGATAGCTGATGTCACTTGTTTCTTTTGCAACAACAAGGGTCACTATGCGCTAAATTGTCCTAAAGAGAGTGCAGCCACCCCTTGTCCTCCGAAGGCTGTGTCTCGATTTTGGGCACCTGCGAGTCAGCAGAGCGGCCTCCGTAACCTAGCCGAAGTCACTTGTTTCCGCTGCAAACTCCAGGGTCATTATGCTTTTAATTGTCCTAAGGAGCTTGCAGCAACCCCTCGATTCTTTTCGCGGCCTGTGATTCGATCGCATGCACCGGCGAAACATCGTGACTGGAGGGTCGTCGTGCTCAAGTCAATCCTATCTCTCTTGGGAAAGCTCAGAGGTACCCGACGCCGTAAGGTACACTTCTTAGCCTTTACCCTAATACTATTGTATTCAATTCCGGAGCATTTCATTCCCTTTTATCCCCATCTTTTGCTGCTTTTTGTGGAATTTGTTTCACTCTTTTATCTGGTGCTCGGTATCTCCCTAGTTTCGAAAGGTCTTGCTAATCTATCTCAAACCCCAATATACCTTCCGGGATGTCGTCATTTGTTCGACTAAGCGGTAATCTTCCTTCCCTTTATATCCTAGGGCATCGCATGCCAGTTTTTGCCTCAAATCCCTGCGACCCCAAAGGGCCGCAGCTCCTCTAATCAACTAGCTCCGGAGGGATGACTCAGTATAGCTAGTTAACCGACCGTGGTCTGGTTCGTTAGTGAAGTAACCAGACAATTTGCTTCGCCAACTAAGAATGACCATAGTCACTCTAAGATAGCTAGCTGCGGAGGGATGACTCCGTATAGCTGGTTAGCAGGCTGAGATTCCGTTGTTAGTGGAACTAACCAGACAAATCGCTCCACCAGCTAACAACGGCCCTGCACCACCACCCTTGGAACCAAGAAGAATCTCTCAATCTGTCAATCCTTGTTTTATCTGGACTTGGTAAGTTTCTCTGTGTCAACTAAAGTGGCACATTTTCTACCAGGTCAGAACCAAGATTCGTACCAATCACCTAGCGGAGCTCTATGTCGCCAGGATCGTGAGCTTGCATGGGGTGCCGAAGACGATCATTTCTGATCGTGGTTCCATCTTCACTTCCCAGTTCTGGCATAGCTTGCAAGAAGCTATGGGAACTCGTCTTTCTTTCAGCACAGCGTATCACCCCCAAACAGATGGTCAGACCGAGAGGGTCAACCAAGTTTTGGAGGACATGCTGCGAGCTTGTGTCCTTTCCTATGGGAAGCATTGGGAGAAGTGCTTGCCATTCGCCGAGTTTTCTTATAACCACAGTTTCCAAGCCAGTCTCGGCATGGCACCATTTGAGGCCTTATACGGGAGGAAGTGTAGAACCCCGTTGAACTGGTCCGAGACCGGTGAGAGACCTTTCTTTGGCCCGGACTCGATTAATGAGGCCGAGGGTCAAGTCGAGCTCATTCGTGATCGCTTACGCACAGCTCAATCCAGGCAAAAGAGCTATGCGGACCGCCGTCGTCGTGAGTTGAGCTTTGAGCCCAATGACTTCGTTTATCTCAAGGTTTCTCCTCCAAAGGTCACCGCGTTTTGGTGTCAAGGGCAAGTTAGCTCCTCGATATGTCGGTCCATACCGAGTTATCGAGAAGAAGGGCTGTTGCCTACAAGTTGGAGTTACCTACCGCACTTGCGGAGTACATGATGTGTTCCATGTGTCCCGGCTCAAGAAGTGCCTCCGTGTTCCAACAGAGAAGCTCGTTGGAAACCCTTGATGTCCGGAGGATTTGACCTATCGCGAGCACCTGCTCGCATACTCGAGGAAGCGAGCGAAGAACAAGGAACAAGACCATCAAGTTCCTTAAAGTTCAATGGTCAAACCATTCCGAGGATGAGGCTACTTGGGAGCGAGAAGATCGTCTCCGTGCGGACTACCCTCTTTCTTTTCCGAGTGAGACAAATCTCGGGACGAGATTTTTGTAAGGGGAGGTTTGTAACATCCTCATTTTCAACTTGTGTTTTGAAGGTAAGAAAATGAGTAGAAATTAAAACTTTTTCTTACATCATGTATTTCCTGTGTGTACTAAAGTTATTGCACAGTATGGAAATACAAAGTCACAAGTCCGTTGATCATCCCCGGGAAATATTTTTCCTAAGTTCTTGGGTTGATATGTGACCCTCTCAAAAATTTCACAATTTTTAGAAATTGCTGAGTAGTTTTAGGGTCACAAACTTGTTTGACTGTAGTCAAACCCTAGCTCAAAGCATTGTATAATTTCGGAGGAAAATGCTCAAATAAAAACCTCTGGAAATTTTATACAAGGTCCATCTCAAGGTTAGCAAGCCACCACAAAATTTCATAAAATTTGGAGCTAATTCTATCTCTTAAGACCCCTTCAAAATCTCAATTCAAATTAAAACTCTAAGCCTGGTCCGAGTCAAACTTAGACTCAAACCCCAGGTCCGACTTTCAGGTCTTGGTCGCACCAAGCCACTTAAGCCGTGTCGGGCTCGGTCAGGTTGGGCGCAGGTGGTCTGGTGCGTTGGATTTCAAATCCAACGATCAAGGACCTCCTCGGGTCTTTGTAAAAGACCTCCCACCCGCACGACCTCCTCCTGTTCTATTTGCAAAGACAACCCTCGAGGACCTCCCCTAGGACCTCCTTTGCACCTTTTGCAAAGACCACCCTGGGGCGACCTCCTCAGCCCTCCACGACCACCCCTAGCGCTTGGGTGATCTTGATCCGTCTATCTTGAGATCTGTGGCTCAGACCTCCCCTGAGTGTGAGGACCTCTAATACTTAGCCCAAAATCTGGGCCCTTGGATTTCAATCCAGCAGCTCACGACCTCCCTAGTGGGAGCTCTGTGCTGATTTTAGCCGTTGAGCTCTTTGACCGGTCCTCCCGGGTCCTCTCACCGTCGGGTGGGCACGGCATTATCAATTTTGTGCATGGCAGTAGAGAGCAGTGCCTTGTCAACTCTAAGGCTGACAAACGGCTATGTGCTGCCAACATTAAATGTCTGGCAGCACCTTTTGCTCAAAAGTCTCCCTGACAACCTACTCCCATCATGTCATGTGTACTTGGGCTCAGTGCACCGGCTGACTTTGCCATCCTTCCCACCGGCTATATTTGAAGCTCAAGCTTCCTCTCATAGTTCCTTTAGTCACTCCTTTTCAACCCTAGCTCCTTTCTCTGCTCTTGTGCTCAAACACCGAGAGCCTCTGCCACCATTCTTTGAACTTTGGAGCTCTCCGCGACCCTTGAGCTCCAAAGTGGTTCAATATTGCAATTTTGGCTATCCTCTTGTTCTCTTGGTCACCTCAAGCCTCCTAACTTGTTTTTGTTTAAACCTTCACAGAGGTTGACAAATTGGGAGCTTCTTTGTTGGTGGCAGTGGTCGTCTTCTTCGTCTCCCATGAGCACCCCGTCACCGGAGCTCTTGCGCCACCTCTAGCTTCCCTTCATTCCACGTAAGTGCCTCGAGATCGGAAATCCCTATTCTTTTAGACCTCTTTAGGTGTTCGTGTTGGCGCGTTCTGCTCCAATGTTATCTCAGGCTAGCCGCCGGTGGGAGCTGTTCTAGGGGTAGCTTTTGGCATCTTTAGGTCCTCCTCCCTATTTGGGACTCATCCGTGTTCTTGGTTCCCGCCGACGAGGTCCACATCGCGGCGCAAGTCATTGAACTTCGCTCGGGTTTTGCGATTCGCAAATCCCGCTTTTGTCATGTTCTTGGACCACATTAATGCTCAAATCATTGCTCATCATTGGTGCATTAATTGTGTCCTAATTTATCTTTGTGGAGTCATCACGTGTGGGCGTGGCCTTAGAATTAAAGTCCAGGAAGTCATTAAGTGTCCCTTTTAGGTTCATTTATTGTCAATCATTAGATGCTTTAAATTTGTCTTGGCCGCCACCGTCGGAGGTCCTGCACCATTAAAACCACTCTAGGACCCCTGGGCTAATCTTAGCCGCCCCGACCTCTCCAAGTTTAGATCCGGGCCTTAGGATCTTTTCCAAAAATCCTAAGTCTCGGACCTCCCCTAATCGTATCCTGGCCGTTAAAGACCTCCGTTGGTTAAATCCTAGCCGCTAGGACCACTCTTGCGCAAAAAGACCTCCTCGAGGTCATTTTTGTAAAAACCACCTTCGGGGCCTCCACCGAGGTCCTCTTTGCAAAAGACCTCCCTTGGTCATTATGCAAAGACCACCTCAGACCACCCTCGGGTCGTCTTTGTAAAGCCACCGTGGCCTTTTACAAAGAAACCCCGCCAGACCTCTTAGGCTCGATCCTAGCCGTTCACGACCTCCCCGGATTAGATCTGAGCGTTAGATCTCTTTTTGTCAAATCCTTAGTGCTCAGACCTCCCTCCGCGTCGATCTGGACCGTTCAAGACCTCCCTAGGTCTAATCTGAACCGTCCAGATCTCCTCCGATAAAACCCTATCGCTAGGACCTCCCGAGAAGATCTTGGCCATCCAAGACCTCCTCGTGTCAATCCCACCGATCAAGACCTCCTCGTTCAATCTTGATCGCCCAGACCTCCTCACTTGATCGTGTCCGTTAAAGACCTCCTCTCGGAGATCTAGACCGTTGAAGACCTCCTCCGTGAGATCTTAGCCGTCCGCACCTCCCTCCGTAGGTTTACCCTTAGACCTCCCCTAGTGCTCGGGACCGCGGATCCTGATCCGACGGTCCACGACCTCTGTTAGGCGCGAGGACCTCCTTTGCGTGCGCGGTGCGTGCACTGGTCGTAGCCATTGGATTCAAGATCTACGGCTTAGACCTCCTCGCTAGATCTTGCCGTCTAGGACCTCCTCGTTAGATTCAGACCATCAAGTCTAGATCCAACGGCTAAGACCTCCCCTTGGCGCGATGAGGTCTTTGCGCCTGTGCTCGTGTGGGTTTTGGCATCCGAGCTCGTGGAGCGTGCGATCTTTGATCAACGACCCACGACCTCCCCAGTTTTTGTTGGTTTTCCAGATTTAGTCCCGAAGCTTTTATTGGCACATATTAATTGTTTTAAACTTCAAAATTTCATATCTTTTTCTCTGTAGCTCCAAATTTAACAAACTAAAGTTCTATAAATGCATCTGTTAAAGTACTTTAGCTTAGTATAGGTTTTGCAAGAGTCTTTAATACTAAAATTAATCGTGTCTTAGATTTAAAACTTAGAAAAATCATAACTCTTCCAATATAACTCCAAATGACCTGAAATTTTATATGGGTTACCACTATACCAGTGGGTAGCTACCATAAAAATTTCAGCTTCAAAATCTTTCTAGAAAATATTTTTGCTACAGTGCTAATTATGGCCGAAATTAGGTTTTTAGAGAATATCTTTTGCACCACAAATCCAAATTAAGTTTTTCCAGTTTCTATGTCTAGGTATGTTCGTATTTTACCTTGTGTTTAAATTTCGTCACATTTGGATAATTTTTGCTTGCTCTTTTGTTTAAGTGTTGCTCGTCTTATTGGTTGTTCTCGCTTCTTTTTGCTTTTCGCTTAGGATTCGACATTTGCGGTAACCCTGAGAACGACCCTCCGCAACAAATTGAGCAACAGCAAGCAGGCAAGCAGTTTGATCATTTCCCATTAATCCCATTACTTTTAAAGTCTAATATTTTGTTTAACTTCTATGTATGCATTGCTATTTTGTTGATTAAATTGATTAGTTAATCCTCTAGTTGCATAACCTGTAGGTAAATAATTATCCTCTACTACCTGAGCCTAGGTTATTTGCTGTGGTTAGAGTCCGATGGATGAACTCTTATCACTTAGTAGATTACGAATGAATATTGCTTAGCCATGCCTAGCTATCGGTAGTATTGGGCGATCATCGACTTAGTCGGTGATCTTGATCACACAAATGCTATTATTATTCCATTATGTCCAACCTTGTGTTTTACCAACTTACAAATCAAAAACTCAAAACAAAAATTATATCTTGACTTGGGCACAATGGTATGTTGGTGTGATCTTTTGGGTGTGATTGGAATGGTGCCTAAGTCCCCAAGGACCGAGTTACTTGTGTCACTAAGCCAAGCGCTTATTGCGTGCTAACCACACGAGGGGGGATATGGGACCTCTCTTGACTAAGTACTTTGGGAGGTGCTAATTATGAGCTGGTCGGTGGGTGTGTGCGTGTGTGTGTTTGTGGTGTGCGAGGGGAGCATTAGCTGTCCGGTTAGGCTGTCTAATGTATCCTTCTCCCGTGGGTTGCGGCTCTTAATTAGCATCGTCCATTGGAAAGCGTCTTGTAGACTTAGCCGTGCCTGCATACCAAAGGAAGTATGCTAACCGTGGCTGGTGGAAAGGCGGTCTATCGTGTGGGTACATTGGTACACCCCTGCAGGGTTAAAACTATTCGAATAGCCTCGTCCTAGGTTATGGACATGCTTGGTAAGGTCGTGCAAGAACTAGACTACAACCTTTTAAAAACTTAAACTTGACATGGGTGGTATGAAGGGGTACTTCATGCTATTGTTGTGGTGACTATGGGTTAGTCACTTCTAGGTTGGTGTTGTTCTCTATCTATGTTATTATTGTCTCTCTTTTATTTGAACGATAAAAGTTAATTGCAAACTTGCTTTGAATCTATTACCTTATTGTAAATGAAAACTTGCTTTATGCTGAAAATAAGTCCAGAGCCTCATCCACTTAAATAAAGCTTGCATGTAGTTAATTATAGTTCTGTTATCTCACACGTCAGTCTTGCGAGTACAAAAACAAGTTTTGTACTCATCTGCTTTGCTTAATATTAATTGTTGCAGAGGAAGAAGGTGAGCCCCAAGGGCCTCACTTTTGTGAGTCGTGTTCTTGCACTGTTTGGGACGATTAGCTTGGCGGTCCGGTTGGTTGCCTTGTGGGTAAAGGCACACCGATTGGCTTTTTGTTCATCGCCATCTTATGGCCATTTTGCTTCCGCTGTGTATTTACCTATCTTTATGAATTTTGGCCAGTCGGCCTCTCTTTTGTAATAACTCTCTTATATTATCTATGTCTTTCAGTTGTTGCTTTTGCTTCGGCTCTATGTGTATGAATGGAATTGATGCATGATTTTGTAACGGGGTGTGTATACTGCATTTCTGGGAAGTATACATATCTCGAGGCTTGGTTTATTTGATTTGTACTGTTAGGACCAAGTGGATGGTTAAACAGTACAAGCCGAATAAACCGGGGTCCTCACAGTGAGATATTCTCTTAGTTCTTGTTTGAACTATGTGTTTTTGACTGATGTCGATTACCAATTGAGTTGGTTCTTGTTAGTAGGTGTGAATCCTTTTAGTTAAGGAAAAGAAAGGGAATGGTTAATCCGGTTATTTGAGTGTCTCGCTTTTGTCTTTGGTGGCATTTATTTCTAAACTGCCTACTTGAAAAATGGAGAAGTTTTCTTGTTAAACCCATTGATTTTGGTTTGGTCTCTTCTAAGGGAAAATGGTTTCGAGTTGCTTGCTTTAAGACTCTTATGGTTTTAGTTGGGAACTGTTGTGCGTACCTGGTTAAAAGAGGTGCTCATTGTCAAAGTTAATAAATCGACTGATCCAAAGATCAAGAGTTTGTGTGTTATGCACAAGTTTTGTGGTTTGGTACCAAAGGGAATGTTGCCCCAAGGTACCTTGGTTGTATCTGGAAGTTGTGGTGATTTGGGAGATAGCGTATCACTAGGACCATTTGGAGTCCTGGCGTGTAGCACGGAATGTTTTGTTTGACCTTTTGTCGAGGGAGTATTGGAGAAATCTGGAGGGTAAAGTTTCCTTAGAATAGTTGACTCACGGGTAAGACCGTGCCTTCGAGACGTGTCTGTCGAGTGACTCTTGAATGGTTTGGACAAGTAGTAAGGCGTAACGCGTCGGTACGTCAAGGTGTTTTTGTCGCAGCAGTCCGAGAGAGAGGCCACTTGGGAATTTGAGTCTCGCATGCGCGAGCAATATCCGGAGTTATTCACAGCAGTTCATGGCAATGTTAATAAGTTTTAGTTGTGATCAACTCTTTGGCGTAAACGTGATTAGAATTCGAGGTCGAATTCTGTTAAGGGTGGTAGAATGTAATACCCCGATTATTCGATAGGAGAGAAACTTGTTCGGGAGAGGGAGATTAAAATAAAAGTGCAGGAATTTTGAAGGGATTTGGGATCTTGGGCTTTCGGCCCAAGCTAGGGCTGTTAGGGGATGGTCTAGAGTGGGCCGAGAGAGAGGGAGAGGCACCCTAGAGGGCCCAAACCAGCCCAAGCCGCCTCCTTCCCCTAACCCTAGCCGAAACCCCACCTCCCCTCCTTTCCTTCCCCCCCCCCCCCAAGCCGCCACTTCCCCTCCTCCTTGGCCGAAACCCCTATTCCCCTCCACATGGGCGCCCCATCTCCCTCCCTCAAGGTAAGCCCCTCCCCTAAGCCCCCATTGCTGCTGGTCCAAGAAAGGAGGAAGGAGCCCCCTTCGTTGGCCGGCCAAGAAGTGAAGAGAAGAGAAGGGAAGAAGGGGGAGAAGAAGGGATCGTGATCGGGAGTTCATGGTGTACGTCACCTCGCAGCGTGCCTTCCTCGTTTCGGCAAGGGTAACACGTCGTTCATTGCTTTGGGTCGATTTCTAGTTGTTTTATTTTCGGTTGTCATTAGATCAGTGTTCTGCAGTGGTAAATATCGACGTTTTTGGGTAGGTTAAATGCAGAATTGGGTCTGGGCATCTCCTAGAAAGTCGTAGATATCGCAGCTATCTTTTGTTGCCGACAAGAATCAGGTCATTCCGACTTCGGTAGCAATAGTTATGAATTTAATGGTGTGACTGTGTTTCTGGGAAGAAGATGAACAGACAGTTTGGATTAACCTGATTTAATCCCGTAGATAGATGGATTTCCAGAGGGTCTCACCATAACGAAAAACGAGGCTAATCCTCTTAGCTTTCAGGAAAACCAAAGATCACTAAATTCGGACGAACGTAGAGAAAGTTATGGTAGTTTCTTTGTCGCTGTCCAGAAAACCGACGTGAAATGTTTGCTCTGATTAAATAGATTGGTAGGACTGGTAGATGGCCGAATCAGAGGGTCTCCCCAACTAAGTTTATTTAGACATTTTAATTACCTTTCCAGAATGTCCAAGATCATCCTATTTGGACACCTGAGCAGAAAGTTATGAATTTTTGAAGTCTGCTGTCTGCAGTGACCGATCGCTAGAAATTAGAAAAGCTAGACGTGATAAGAAGTTAGCGATTTCGTTTGTAATGTGATGTATGATTTTGGTCCAGTATGCTAGTCTTAGTTTGGGGTTATCTTCTTGTCCAGGTGGCAGCGAGATCCCAAGGGCAGCACCCACTTCGCGTCCGCCGTTCTCGCGCGGTTGAGGCAAGTATTCGGGTTTATGTGTAGTATTGGTTGCATGTCATGAATGAGTGGTGTATTGTTCATCATTGCCACGTGAATGTGTTGTGGAGCTGATTCTAGTTGTGTTGATGCTTGCAAGTTATGTTTAAGGTTCCTTCATGATGCTATTGTTTACATACCCTGATTACATATTGAATTATGATATTGAAAATATGATGTTGTAGTACTTATGCATGTTGGAGCATATTGAGACTTGGTCACGTGGTGACCAAGAGTACATTGTTGAGGTCCCTGTCATATGTAATGACAGGCTTGCGTCCCCGCATTCATGGAATGTGGGCAATGGATCTGAGGTCCCGTCATTGTGATGACGGGCAAAGGTCCCTATACATGTGATGTATAGGCTCTTGGTCCCTGTGCGGAGGGCACGAGCATGGGTATTCATTGACGGATGAATACCCGCATTCACGGTAAAATGCGAAAGGAGATAAAGATCAAAGTGTGCATAGCATTATCATCGTTTTAATACTTGATATGCCATAACGGTGTTGAACAAAGTTGTTTTTAGATATTATGTCTATTTGAATGTTGCAACCTTGTTGATACTTGCCGAGTCGTATGGCTCACCCTTGCTTTGTCTTGTTATAGGTACTTCCGCAAGAACGCCATGCATGGGAGGAGTAGACATTGGAAAGCACGCACTACCTCACAACATTTATGCAATTGCTATTTAGTTTCACTCAAGAATAAATAATCGCGTGTGGAAACCATCTATGGATGTTTCATGATGTTGGTTGTCGGATTATTCATTGTTATGAGAATGATGTTAATTGCTTACAATCGTACGATTATTTAACATGCATGAAAGATTTGGATTATAGAAATAATAATACTAAATGCCATGGTTATCTGTTGGTACCTCGTTTTTTTTTGTTGTTTATACAAAGGAAGTTCTGTCGAAAATTTATAGATTGTTCTAGTTAGTTTAGTTCTTGTAGCATTCTAGGCTCATCTGGAGCTGGGGTGTTACACATGGTTTCTAGCGATATGAGTTACGTGTTATTCATGGTTGCTTGAAAGTTATGAAGTCTATGATACATGCTAGTATTGATATATTAGCCGTGTTTTATTGATAGTATGATATGCTGGTTAAAGATGAGGAATGCTTATGATACGGGTGATTGTTAATCATGTATGGCATAGATGTGGTTCATGCTTATCGTAAAACGATAATTGTTCATGTGCACTATGAGAGCATTCATAAGACCTGGTCACGTGGTGACCAGAAATGCATATTTGAGGTCATCGTCACGTAGATGACGGGCTTGAGGTCCCCACATTCGTGGAATGTGGGCATTGAAAAGAGGTCCCCATCATGTAAACGATGGGCTTATGGTCCCCACACTTGTGGAGTGTGGGCTTGAGGTCCCCTATACTTGCGGAGTATTAGGCAATTGGTCCATGTGCTTGCGAGCACAGGCATGGGTACGCAGCGACGGTTGCATACCTCGCATTACTGGTATAATGCGCAAAAGAGAAAGAGAAAGATAAAGAGCATTTGAGCATTTGCATAGCATGAGCATGTGATACTTTTGGTGTGTAGCTGGATGGATACTAATTGACGATTTACCCTTATGTATGCTGTTGATGCCATGACTTGTACTTGCTGAGTCGGTGGACTCACTCTTACTTTTATTGTTGTTTTAGGTACCCAATCCAAGAACGACATGCATGGGAGGGAGTAGCTCTATGTTCACACGCACACTACCATGAACCTTCTAAAGTTGATTAAATTTCAAGCCATGCCTTAATAAATGAGCGAATTGCTTAAAGGATTTTATATGATCATATTTTTGTGTTGGTTTATTTGTAATAATGAAGACTAGTATATTTGGATATTGGTGATTATGCTTTAGTCACTTAGTATGTCATGAATGCCTACTGATTATGCTGAATGTTTAATTGTTTAATTTGGATACATGTAATTGTTGAAATCCTTGGTAAAGTTAGCTAAAGAGAGAAGGTTCTGCCGGAATTTAGTAAGGTGCCTTGGTTTTAATCTGCTTGGTTGATAGTTTAGTAGCATTCCAGGCACGTGTTGGGCTGGGGTGTTACACCCAGATATTCATAAGAGCTTTGATATTTATTGTGATGCATCCCGCCATGGACTTGGTTGTGTGCTTATGTAAGAAGGCCGAGTTGTGGCATATGCATCCCGACAGTTGCGACCTCATGAAATCAATTATCCTACTCATGATTTGGAATTGGCTGCCGTAGTCCATGCATTGAAGATTTGGCGACATTACCTTCTCGGTAATCGTTGTGAAATCTATACTGACCATAAAAGCCTAAAGTACATATTCACTCAAGCTGATTTGAATATGAGGCAGAGAAGATGGCTTGAATTGATCAAGGACTATGATATGGGTATTCATTATCATCCTGATAAAGCCAATGTTGTTGCTGACGCTTTAAGCAGAAAGTCACAGTGCAACTGCATGTCCTCTCTACCTGCGGCTAAGAGCTTGTGTGCTGATTTCCAGCGCATAAGTCTCGAAATGGTGGGAGAAGGTTTTCTCGCGGCCTTAGAAGTGGAGCCCACGTTAGAAGCTCGAATTCTAGAGGCCCAGAAAACTGATGCCGAGGTAGCCAAGATCAAGGAAAATTTGAAGGCACGTAAAGCCAACGAGTTCTCTGAAGATGACCGCGGTGCCCTTCGGTATCGTAATCGTTTGGTAGTACCTGCAGATCCTCAACTGAAGGATCTAATTCTTAAAAAGGCTCATAATTCCAAGTTTTATTTACATCCTGGGAGTACCAAGATGTATCAGGATTTGAAGAAGACATTTTGGTGGAGTCAAATGAAAAGGCAGATTGCTCAGTATGTTGCTGAATGTGATATTTGTCAAAGGGTTAAAGCTGAGCATCTAAAGCCAGCCGGTACCCTTCAACCTTTGCCTATTCCACAATGGAAATGGGAAGAGATCGGTATGGATTTTGTTACCGGTCTTCCTAAAACTCCGAATGGATCCGATGCCATTTGGGTAATTATTGATCGTCTAACAAAGGTGGCCCATTTTATTCCTGTCAAAACCATATTCTCTGGCAAACAATTAGCAGAGCTCTATATTGCTAAAATTGTTTGTCTTCACGGTGTTCCTAAGGTCATTGTTTCGGACCGAGGTCCTCAGTTTACCTCTCATTTTTGGAGTTGTCTTCATCAAGCTATGGGGACTGAACTCTCTTTCAGCACTGCATATCATCCTCAAACGAGTGGTCAAACCGAGAGAGTGAATCAAGTAATGGAAGATCTCCTTCGAGCCTATGTGCTATCCTATAGCAAAGACTGGGAGAAATCTTTGCCATATGTGGAATTTTCCTACAATAATAGCTACCAAGCAAGTATTCAAATGTCACCTTTTGAAGCTTTGTATGGAAGAGCTTGTAGGACTCCATTGAATTGGTCCGAGTCTGGTGAAAGGTCATTCTATGGTCCAGACTTGGTGATGGAAGCAGAAGAGCAAGTTCGCCTGATTCGAGATCGTTTGAAAACTGCATAGTCTCGTCAGAAGAGCTATGCGGACCATCGTCGTCGTGAATTAAGCTTTGAGGTAGATGATCATGTCTATCTTAAAATATCACCGATGAAGGGCACTCATCGTTTTCAGGTGAAAGGGAAGCTAGCACCTCGTTATATCGGACCCTTCCGAATTATTGCAAAACGAGGGGCTGTGGCTTACAAATTGGAACTACCTGAATCCCTCTCAGCAGTGCATGATACTTTTCATGTGTATCAATTGAAGAAATGCCTTCGTGTTCCTATTGAGGCAACTGCTTATGAGCATCTTAATCTTCAACTTGACCTTTCCTATCAAGAGCAACCAGTGCGTATCCTTGACGAAATAGAACGCAAGACAAGAAATCGCACTGTCAAGTTCTTGAAAATTCAGTGGGCTAATCATTCTGAGGATGAAGCCACTTGGGAGCGCGAAGATCTGATGCAGATTGAGCATCCCCACCTCTTTACTGTTTAGAGCTTGCCTTTAAGTTAGGAAAGGCAAGGTTAAGCAAAACAATGTAAAAGAAGATGTAATAATAACACTATGTTATTATGTAAAATCTTTCTTTACTATCTTTGAAGGAAATCAAGACACCAGATGCTGGATTTCCATTAAAATCATTTCAATCTCACTTTGTCCCAACTTCCATCTTTTCTGAAATCTCGGGGACGAGATTTTCTTAAGGGGGGTAGGTTTGTAACAGCCCCAGATTTAAGAAACAGTAATAATCTGCTTTATGAACAGTAATGGAATACTGTTCATAACATTACTGTTCATAAATGAAATTTGGATTTGTTGTTACAAATTTAAAACCTTCCTTCTCTAGTCAAAATCCAAAACTTATTTGAAGTCTCAAAGGAAATACAAGATAGTGCTTGTATTATGACTGGGAAGTATTTTTATTAAAGCCTGGATCAATTATCTTGACCAAAAATAATTTTTGTTGAATTCTTAGAAATTATTTTGACTTGGATAAAAATATTTGACTTTAAATAAACCTATTCGGGATAATTAAATTATTTATGTATTTTAAAAAGTGAAACAGTGGTTTTCAAAATTTATTTGGGGAATATATCATCCCAGTAGCATACTTGTAAAATTTCATGATTTTACAAATTTATCTACTATTTTTAAACCCTAGTCAAACTTTTGGAACTTTAAAATGAGTCAGTCAACTCCCCTAGTCTAAACCCAGCCATTTGCACTGTAGCGACCGAGCTCAAGTACTTTGGGTCAAAACTGTGCAACCGGGCCGCACCCGACACGTTCGCGCGCGTGCCCAAACCTCTAGCGAACGTGAGAGTGAGTGAGACGTCGATTTCTTGATGGACGGCCGAGATTCGCAAAGCCGCGCGGGACATCCACGTACTCCGTGCGATTTCCGCCGTTGGATCTTGATCCAACCATATCCGACCTTCATCCATCCTAACCGCATCTTCATTTGTGGTCGTTGATTTCCAAACCCACGTGCCAGATCCTTTGTGCCGTTCGAGCCAACCCGTAGGGCTCATTCAATCCTGGCCGTAGGATCTTGATCATGCGACGCTCACTTTTTGGACTATACCATTCTTCTTATGGAAAGGTCCAATTAAACGTGAGCCGTTGGATTCTCACTGGATGGGTCAGATCTTGTGGGCCGTTCGGGTTACCCGAACACACCACTCAATCTCCACCTTTGGATCTTGATCGGACGGACCGCATCAGTTGGGCCGTTTGGATCGCCTAAACCTCTCTTTAATCTTCACCGTTGATCTTAAATCCAACCGCGCCGCTCTTTTCGTTTTTGAACTCAAGGGCGCACATTTATTCCTGGCCGCTGGATCTCCATCCTACGGTACCCTTTTGACCGCGGTTGTTTAGGGCCCGATCTTCATAGGACCGTTGGATTCAAATCCAACGCTTCTCTTTGAAAGTAACCTTCGGGTTTCCCGAAGGCTACATTAAATCTCAAACGTTCGTTTGAGATCGCACGGTCCATATTTAACAATATCTATTATCTTCTCTTAACACCTATCTTCATCGCAGCCGCCCATTTCTAATCGGACGGTTGATGTTCTTTCGCGTTTTAGGAGACGCGCACGACTGCGGCTGACAGCGGGGCCCGCATGTCAGGGAGTTGTATTTCTTCCTCCTTGCCTTTGTGCGTCGTCGCCGGCTCTGTAAACAGAGTAGAGGTGTTATCCAAGAATCATGCAACTAATTTTTGGATATTTAGCACTAAGTGGACACCTCATCAACTCTAGACACTTCCCCTGTGCCCTGTAGCTCAACCTCTATATATATACCCTAGTTTTTTGGCTGCTGCCATTGTTGACCACTGGAGCTCTTCATCTTCATTACCATTCCAGTGGAGTTTCTTGCTCCTATCAATTGCTTATCCATTTTAAACGTTTGTTTCACCTCGCATTAAGGATTTAGCATCTGTTGTAGGTTAACCCAGAGTTTAATTCTTTGCTGATCAGAACCAGTTTTCAACACCTTCGGTGTTTATCTCATCCTGGTAAGATAAGCCCTTAGTTTTTAGCATCTTGAGCACCTTAAGGACCTCAACAGTTCATATGCACCATTCCTTTGTACATAAGTAGCTCCAACCTTCTTTAAACTGAAAAGTTGTTTTTATAACTTTTCGGTCTTTCATATCGTTTTCAAGAACTAGGGTTTCTCCTGTCAACTTATCATCCTATTTAGGTTTCAGCTAAACCCTAGTAGCATAAGCAGTGGTTCTTTGATTCTTGTTGTCATTTATTTAGCTTTGTAGCAAAGATCCACTTCTGTCATCTGTTGTCGGCCAAACCGACAACTTTTGAAGCTTTGATAGTTTCTGTAATGTGACCTATTAGGGTTAGGTTAAGGTTAGCCTGGGTGTTAATTACCCTAAAAGATTAGTCTAAGCTCCAACTTAGAATCTTTTACTTAGTCTATTTTCAATTAATCTGAACTCTGCAGTCTACCCTGTTTCCTTTCTTTTCAAAATCTGAAAACTGTAACTTTGACCGAAACTCTAGTTTCTGTCATTTGAAAGCAGTAGGTGATAATATGGTCTATTATCTGTATTGGGGTATATGTAACTTAAGCATATTGTTAGTTATGCATTACCTTCTTGATCATACATATTTTGTTCATTTTTACTTGCTGTCGATTTTCATATTCATTGGATTTTATTGTCTCTTTTAGAATCTGGTTCTTCTGAGGTGTTTGAATCTATTTCTGAGCAACATGAGCCTGCACAAGAAGTCTATTATTATCAAGGCAAGCATCCTCTTTGCACCATGTTGATCCTAAAGTTTTATACAATAGATTTTCAAAATACAGTGACACCTGTTGCATGCTACTTTTCTGAAAACACAATTGTGATCTGTTAGTAGTTAGTTATGACCTAACATTGGGGATTACCTTAATTGTAATCATACACTCAAACTTAGAGTAGTACTGTATACTACAAGATTTATTTTCAGAGTTTGCTTAGCCATGCAGTCTAGATAACTTTAGAGTTTGACAAGATTATCTTGTCAAACATGGGAATTACCAATGGATTTCAGCTATTTTAAACTCTTTGTCCAGTTTATTTACACCAGAAATGAATTTTACATTTAAATTGATCTGGACAAGAGGAAGCTAGTGGTGGTGCCTTCGTGCACGAGATTGGGAATTGTGGCAGACTTGTCTAGACTAATTAAGGACTGAACTCTGACTATTCAATTCGAGTCCCCCATGTAACAGCCCTAACTTAGGGTTTGTATTTCCAATGTAAAATTTTGAGGAGAAATAAAAACTTTTGTTGCCTCTTCAAATCATTTGGAAGTTTTCCAAATTTTCCCTAGCAATTTCCAGTTTTCTAACAAGTTAATTCTTGTGATTGGAAATTGTTGTCAGCAAATTCTTAGCTTTGAAACTTGTGATCATCCTCTGAAATTATTTTTCCTATCATCTTGATCATCCTATCTACCTCCCTGAATTATTTCACAATTTTTAGATTTTGTTTGCTATTTCAAATGCCCAAGTCAAACCAGTTTAGAAATCTGGTCAAACCTCTGGACAGCAGCTTGTGAATTTTGTTGGGAAAAATCTAGTGCATGAGAACCCCTGGAAAAATTTCACAAGGTTGTCCTCTGTCTCTAGTAGCTACCATAAAAATTTCGAAATTTTTGGAGCCCTGGAGCTATCTCTAAAAATTCCCAAAATCCTCTCTGTCTTTCTAATTCAAATCTGAAAACACTGTTCCTCGGGCCCGAACCCAACTCAGGCTCGAGTCCGACCCGCACCACTTGACTCGGTCGCACCGCCTAGCTGCACCGCGCGCGAGCCCGATGGCTGTCAGCCGTCCGATGCAAATCGAACGATCCACGTCGCGTATGCAACCGACCTGTCCGAATGCATACACCAATCTCAGCCGTCCATTTCAGATCCAACGGTCGGTGTGTTGCTGATCAAATCAAACCACCGGTTCGCACCGCTTCGTCAGTCGCTGACATGTGGATCTCACCTGTCAGCTTCGTCCTCGTCTTCTCCGCGTCTCACCGGAGCTCTCGGCCGCTCGCGCATGTGTGCCACGACGCTCGTCGCTGCCACGTCGTGGACGCGTGTCCCCCTCCGGAGGATCGCCAGGAGTCCATCTACCCCCTGTGGTCATCCATTCTTCCTCGCATTCATTCTCGTGACTTCTCCGTCCATCTTTTAGCTTCGGCCGGAGAAAAACCCGAGGGCGGCACCACCACCTCACTGCCGTTCGAGCAACAGCGACCCCGCTGTCGTGCTCCTCTTGCCTCGCCGCCTCCATTTTGCCCATCCCGAGCCCTCGGTGTCCAGTGTATCGCCGGGGGCGTGTTCGTCGTCTCCGCCTCCGGTGATCTCGGCCCCGCGAGCTCATCTGCGTTCTGGTGAGTTTCTAGTTTCGGCCTTTGGTCCTTTAGGATCGCAATCGACCACCGAGTCTAACGTGACCTTGTTTCACTCTTTGGTGCTTCACCGAGGCTTGCGACGCTTTCTTCTCAAGCTCGGTAAAGCGCCGCCGTGTCAATTCCGGCGCCACCGTCCTCCTCCATCATCAAGATCGTGGGCTTATCGTTCTCGGTGTCTCCGCGATCTCGAGGAGCTCCTTCCGCTTCTTCCGCGTCAGTAGCGTCATCTCCGCGAGCACCGCACCTTCTTCTCCGCCCTTGGCCGCCGTGGAGCTCATCTCCGCACCATCGGGATCCGCAACACCGCCACCGAGTTCGCGAAGTCCTTGTGGACCTCAAGGTATCGCCGCTCGTCTTGAAACCCACTAGGTCGCGTGTCGGTGCGCCGCACGCCGCGCCGCCCGTCGCGGCACCGCGGTAAACCACCGGTGGTAATTGATTTAGCGCTAACCCTGTTTTAGCCGAGTCACCGATTTGTGGGCCCTCTCGGTAATCATGTTTAGTAAACTCTAATCCAACCGTTATATTTCCTCTCGAGTCGTTGCCATGTGGGCCCATGCCGTCGCTTGTTGGTTGTGTAGCTCTGTTACGCGCTTTTCTCGCTTGGAAACGTATTTCTGCAAGTATATGTTAGAAGTACACTTTGATAAGTCAAAGACGTATTCTTGGAATACGCCTTCGACGTCACCTTATGCGGGCGGGCTGTCCTGGTCAGCACTCTCGCTGGCCCATTGTCACACATTTGAATATCGCTAACCGTTCTCGGTAGAAGTAGTATTAAGAGCTTTAGTATTTCGAAATGCTTTTCATTTGCTAATCGTTAATTCAATTAAACTTAGAAAATGCATAACTAATTCAATTTTATCCAAATTGCATGAAACCAGTCTGTTAATTTTCATTTTAAGTGTACTATTTGATAAAATTAGTTTCATCCTTGTCTCTGTAGCAAAAATCTGTTAATTAACAAAATGATGTCTTATGTATCTTCTAAATTAGAAAATGCATACCTCTTTCAATATTTGTCCAAATCCAGTGAAACCAATTTTGTAATTTGTCATTTTAATGTACTAATTATTAGGATAGGTTTTATACACTGTTTCTGTTCATGAAAATTTGTTAAGTAATTAACTAGTGTTTTGATGTGTTTTTAGCTTAGGAAATTCATAGAAAATTCTTAATAACTTAAATTGATTTGTTCTCTGTTTCTTAAATTTTGGTTATATCATGCTTAGGCTGCTGTGAAAAGTTTAGTGTGTTTTGTTGTTGTTGTATTGTTTGAGTTTGGTCTGTTATTCGTTCTTATTTGTTTGCTTTGTTCAATCGTTAGGATTCGATATTTGCGGCAACCCCGAGAACGATCCTCCGCAACATATTGAGCAACAACAAGAACAAGCGATTTGATCATGTTTAATCCCGTATTTTAAAGATTAATATTTTGTTTCAGCTGTATGTATGCATTGCTTAATTTTTGTTAAATTGATTAGTTAAATCCGTAGCTGCATATCCTGTAGACAAAATATTGATCTCTACTACCTGAGCCTAGGTTATTTGCTGTGATTAGAGGTCGCTGGATGATCTCTTGTCACTTAGTAGATCCGGGTCAACTTACTTAGACATGCTTAGCTATCGATAGAACTGGGCGGTTATCGACTTTAGTCGGTAACCTTGATCACATAAAATCTGCTATAACTTTATGTTTCAGCATCTTTGCTGTGTTTAATTGCAAAACTAAAACTGAAAACAAAAATGATTTAGACTTGGGCACAACGGTATGATTGGTGTGATCTGTTGGGTGTGACTGGAATGGTGCCCGAGTCAACAAGGACCGAACATCTTGTTACACTGAACCAAGCATTTTGCGTGCTAACCACACTAGAGTATATGGGACCTCTCTTGACCTAGTACTTTGGCGTGTATTGGCTCCGGGTCGCAGGAGGGATGGAGGTGGGAGCATGGTAGTTGTCCGAAAAGCTTTATCCTGAGTGGGTAGTTGTCTTTTCGGCTTTACCATGTAAGCGTATGGATTTTCTATCCATACGAGCGGCTCGTAGTTAATACACAATATTGGAAAGAGTCTCGTAGGACTTAGTCGCGGCATACCTTCTAAGTGTGCTTTGGCTTAAAGGCGATGCAAGTGTGGGTACATTGGTACACCCTGCAGGTTTAAAACTATTCGAATAGCCTCGTCCTAGGTTATGGACACGCTTGGCAAAGTCTTCCAAGAGTTAGACTACAACATTTAAATTAAAACTTGTTTGGGTGGTACGAATGCGGATTCGTGCTATTGTTGTGGTGACTATTGGGATAGTCACTACTAGGTTGTTTTATCTTTACTCTTTTGCTATTATTATCCTTTTCTGTATTTCGACATTAAAAATGAATTGCAAACTTGCCTTCAACTGTATTACATTATTGCAAATGAAAATTGGCTTTATGCAAATGAAACATATGACCTCCACCAAATAAGCCTGCATGTAGCTTATGAACAGGTCTGCTAGTTCACACGTCAGTCTTGCGGGTACAAAGACAATCTTTGTACTCAGGTGCTTTGCTTGATATTTTTGTTGCAGAGGAGGAAGGTGAGCCTCGGGGCCTCACTTTTGTGAGGCTGTGCTGTCGCTTCGTGGGTGACGACTAGTCTTGGCGGTCCGGTCAGATGCCTTGTGGGTTGGAGGCACACTGATTGGCTTTGTTTATAGCCATCTTATGGCACTTTTGCTTCCGCTGTCGTTCTTGTCATTTGTGTATCTCTTGGCCTGTCGGCCTGTGTCTGTAATAACCTTTGCTATTTGTTTATCTTCCGTTTGGTAGTGTTGTGTTTGGACTCTATGTGTGGAATGGAGTTGATGTCTAATTTTGTCCCGGGGTGTGTATACTGCTTTCTGGGAAGTATACATATCTCGAGGATCAGTTTATTTGATTTGTGATGCTAGGACCAGGTGGTTGGTTAAGCATTACAAACCAAATAAATTGGGGTCCTCACAAAGTTGGTATCAGAGCCATTCTGACCGTAGTAACCCAAGCATAGTCGTCCTTAGGATATTTTAGAAAAGCTTATTTTCAAATTATAAAAAGGTTTATGAAAACCTAGGCAGATTCTCAGATTTTACTCCTTGTCTATCTTAGCCTTCTACTATCACCTTACTCTAATCTGAGTTTTGAAAACTTGGTTTCTCTCTTTCCTTTCAAAAAGATAGTTACTACCGGTTGAATTAGTTTTGGGAGAACCATGGAAGATTAATCTAACTAAAAATTGTGGGAATAATAGGGTAAGGTGTTAAGTGAGTAGTTATGTGTCTGATTTTGCTGGTCGAACTTTATCCTGCCTTGTGTTGTTTCTGGACTGCTTTCATGAATTTTGGGCTGTCTTGCTCTTAGAGTTGTTGCTAACTTGTCTTAGTGAAACAGGATGGCCGGGAGAACGCGTGGCAGTCAGCAGGCTGGTCATGATGAGGAGCTTCCCCCTCCTCCGACCATGGCTGAGGTTCTCGCTCAGATCGAGCGAAACCGCATGGACCAGACGCGCATCTTGGAGGTTATTGCTAGGAATACCTCCACTCCTGCCGGTGGTGGCGGCCACCAGACTCGCGGGGACTTGCGAGTTCCTCCGTGCGCGACCGCCGACTTTCTCCCGCTCTGAGGACCCTCTCGATGCGGACGATTGGCTGCGCATGGTTGAGCGAAAGCTCAACATAGCTCAGTGCCAGGCGCAGGACAAGGCACTCTTCGCGTCCCACCAGCTTGAGGGCGCAGCACTCTCATGGTGGGAGAACTATCTCGCCATGCAGCCCGCGCCCATGTGGTCGCGTGGGAGGAGTTCAGTCGACTTTCGTCGGGCCCACATCCTCGACTGATGAAGTCAAGAAGAAGGAGTTCTCGCGCTCAAGCAAGGGCGCAAGTCCGTGACGGAGTACCTGCACGAGTTCAATCATCCGCTCGTTATGCTCCAGGGAGGTGGCCTCGAGATGAGGCTAAACAGAGAAGTTTATGGATGGCTTGTCCGAGGAGCTGCAGACAAGCTATCTATTGTGGACTTCTCGACTTTCGTGCCTTGGTAGATAAGGCCATTGTTGCCGAAAGCATAAGGCAAAGGCGCTGGCGAGTCCATAGCGCAAATGGGAGGCACATCAGTCTACTCACGCCACTCGTTCGTCTGGTCGGGCGGCCTGATGGCCTGTTCTTTTGCTCCACCGGCGCGAGGCCATCTCGCACCAGCTCCTGCCCACCGCAGCCGTGTTTCACCACGTGCGCATGCGATCCAGCCAGAGCGGCCTCCGCAATCCGGCGGCCGAGGTTACTTGTTTTATTGCCACAACAAGGGCCATTATGCGAATGCTCGCCCTCGAGTGTTGCAGCAGCCCCTCGTCCTAATGGAGGACGCGGCAGCGGGAGTGGTCACCACCGACCGAAGATTATTCGAAGACCAGTGCGGCGTGGTCGAGTCAACCACCTTTCACCGAGGAGGCTCGGGAGGCGCGGATGTCGTGATGGGTACACTTCTTGTTAATTCTCGTCCCGCCGCAGATATTTGATTACGAGCATCGCATTCTTTTATTTCAAGATCATTTGCTGCTGCTAGTGGTCTTCACTGTGTTCCTTTGGGAGTTCCTTTGCTCATCCGCTCTCCGGGGTCGGGAATGAGAGCTGATTTACAGTGTCGGGATGTTCCTATCATAGTCAAAGGAGTGGGATTTTTGGCAAATCTTATTCAGCTCAGTCCAGCAAGTCTGGATGTGATTCTTGGCTTGGATTGGTTGTCCCAACACTTGGGGCAAATCGATTGTGCCAAGAAGATTGTCTACCTCACCAGCCCTTCAGGCGAACAGGTCGGATTTTCGCCGCAGCTTCACGGGCCGCAACTATGTGCATTAGAAGCGAAGCCAGCCTTGCAAATTCAGGATGTTCCCATAGTATCTGACTTTGTGGATGTCTTTCCTGAAGACTTGCCCGGGATGCCTCCGGTTCGAGATCTAGAGTTTGCCATTGAGTTGCTTCCCAGATCGCCCTATCTCAAAGGCGCCGACGGATGCCTCCCAATGAGCTAGAAGAATTGAAGAAGCAGCTTGGTGAGCTCCAAGCAAAGGGTTTCATCCGTCCCAGTTCATCTCCTTGGGGTTGTCCGTGATCTTTGTGAAGAAGAAGGACAAGACTTTGCGCATGTGTGTTGATTACCGTCCTCTCAATGAGGTGACGGTGAAGAACAAGTATCCTCGCCCGCATTGATGATCTGTTCGATCGCTTGACTGGAGCCTGTGTGTTCTCAAAGATTGATTTGAGAATGGGGTATCATCAGTCGAGGATCGGATCGGAGGATATTCAAGACGGCTTTCACTACTCGTTATGGTCGCATTTAGTACACCGTCATGTCTTTCGGTTTAACCAATGCTCCACTTTGTTCATGAACCTTATGAATTCAGTATTCATGGAGTATTTGGATAAATTTGTGGTGGTCTTTATTGATGATATTCTTATCTATTCCAAGATCAAGCGAGCATGCCGAGCATCGAAGATTGTTTTGGGCAAATTGCGGGAACATCGACTATATGCGAAGTTCAAGAAATGCGAGTTCGTTGAAGGAAGTGGCATTCTTGGGCCATGTTCTTTCACCGGAGGCATAGTGTGGATCCCAGCAAGGTCGCGATGTTACGTCTTGGGGTCACCAAGTCATCCAGCGATGTGCGGAGTTTTCTTGGTTTAGCGTGCTACTACCGCCGCTTTATCGAGAACTTCTCCAAGATCGCAAAGCCAATGACCGAATTGCTCAAGAAGGACAAGAAGTTTGTGTGGTCCTCTGCTTGTGATGAGAGCTTTGGAGCTCAAGCAGCGGTTGACTTCACCCCGTCCTTACTCTTCCGATATCCACAAGAGCTTCGATATTTATTGCGATGCCTCTCGTCAGGGACTCGGGTGTGTCCTTATGCAGGAAGGCAAGGCAGTTGCCTATGCATCCAGGCAGTTGAGACCTCATGAGCTCAATTATCCCACCCATGATTTGGAGCTTGTCTGTGGTTCATGCACTCAAGATTTGGCGACATTATCGATCGGTAATCGTGAGGTGTATTCCGATCACAAGAGCTTGAAATACTTGTTCACCCAGCCAGATCTGAACCTCAAGCAGAGGAGATGGCTAGAATTGATCAAAGATTATGACATGGGTATTCGTGATCATCCGGCAAAGCCAATGTGGTTGCTTGATGCACTTAGCGAAAAAGTGTATTGCAATACTTTGATGATCCAAGAGCAAAATCGCACTTCTTGCGAAATTTCAGCGTCTCAACTTGGGTTTGGTTGAGCATGGTTCCTTGCGCCTTGGTTGTGCAACCAACCTTGGTGGATCAAATCAAGGCAAAGACAAAGAATCGATGATGGTGTGGGCAAAA
The DNA here is from genome assembly GCA_036346255.1 of Ampelocalamus luodianensis. NCBI lineage: Eukaryota > Viridiplantae > Streptophyta > Magnoliopsida > Poales > Poaceae > Ampelocalamus > Ampelocalamus luodianensis. The sequence goes on from CM070634.1 coordinate 60,068,101, forward strand.
TCAAACGAATATCAAGGATGGATCAGCCAAGTGTTTCACAGAAGATGAGCACGGTGTTGTATGGTTTGAGCAGCGTCTTGTGGTCCCAAAGGTCCCAGAGTTGCGGGATTTGATTCTTCAGGAGGCCCATGATTCGCCTTTGTCCATCCATCCCGGGGCCACTAAAATGTATCAAGATCTGCGTCAGAGATTCTGGTGGACTCGCATGAAGCGAGATTGCGTGTTCGTTGCCGATGCGACGTATGTTGTCGCGTGAAGGCCGAGCATCGGCGTCCAGCAGTCTTCTTCACCTTGCCCATACCGAGTGGAAGTGGATTCAGAGGCATGGATTTCATCACCGGCTGCCCGCTCATCTAAGGGAAATGGCGCCATTTGGGTTGTCATTGACAGCTAACGAAAGTGGCGCATTTCCTTCCGGTCAAAGTCACCTCGGGTGGAACCTCTAGCCGAGCTCTATGTATCAAGGATTGTGAGCTTGCATGGTGTGCCCAAGACGATTGTGTCGACCCAGTGGGCGCTGTTTACCTCTCGGTTTGGCATAGTCTGCAGTGGCCATGGGAACTCATCTTACTTTCAAGACGGCCTATCATCCTCGGGCCGATGGTCGACGGAGCGCGTCAATCAGTACTTGAAGATATGCTCCGTGCTTGTGTTCTTTCCTATGGGAAGAATTGGGAGAAGTGCCTACCACTTGCGAGTTCTCTTATAACAACGACTTCCGTGCTAGTCTCGGATGGCACCATTTGAGGCTTTGTATGGGAGGCGTCGTAACACCTCTAAACCGGTCGAATCGGTGAAAGGCGTTCTTTGGCCCGATTCCATTAATGAGGCCGAAAGTCAAGTGCGCTTGATTCGTGAGCACTTGCGCGTAGCTCACCGAGCGGAAGAGCTATGCGGATCGTCGTCGCCGTGAGTGAGTTTCGGCCAATGACTTTGTGTATCTCAAAGTCTCGCCTCGAAGGGACATCGTCGTTTGTGTCAAGGGCAATCGGCTCCTCGATATGTCGGGCCATATCGCATCATCAAGAGAGTGGGAGCTGTTGCATACAAGTTGGAGTTGCCGCTACACTTGAAGGGTGCATGATGTTTTCCATGTGTCACAATTGAAGAAGTTCCTCCGTGTTCCGGCTTGAGGAAACGCCATTGGAAAATATCGATGTGCGTGAAGATCTGCCTTATCGTGAGCGCCCGTTCGTATCCTCAAGAAGCTGAACGCGAACGAGGAACCGTGTGATCAAGTTCCTCAAAGTTCGTGGTCAAACCACTCCGAGGATGAAGCCACTTGGGAGCGGGAAGATCGCCTCGGCAGATTACCCATCATTCTTCTCCCAGTGATCAGAATCTCGGGGCGAGATTCCTGTAAGGGGGGAGATTTGTAACAGCCCTAACTTAGGGTTTGTATTTCCAATGTAAAATTTTGAGGAGAAATAAAAACTTTTGTTGCCTCTTCAAATCATTTGGAAGTTTTCCAAATTTTCCTAGCAATTTCAGATTTTCTAAGAAGTTAATTCTTGTGATTGGAAATTGTTGTCAGCAAATTCTTAGCTTTCAAACTTGTGATCATCCTCTGAAATTATTTTTCCTATCATCTTGATCATCCTATCTACCTCCCTGAATTATTTCACAATTTTTAGATTTTGTTTGCTATTTCAAATGCCCAAGTCAAACCAGTTTAGAAATCTGGTCAAACCTCTGGACAACAGCTTGTGAATTTTGTTGGGAAAAATCTAGTGCATGAAAACCCCTGGAAAAATTTCACAAGGTTGTCCTCTGTCTCTAGTAGCTACCATAAAAATTTCGAAATTTTTGGAGCCGTGGAGCTATCTCTAAAAATTCCCAAAATCCTCTCTGTCTTTCTAATTCAAATCTGAAAACACTGTTCCTCGGGCCCGAACCCAACTCAGGCTCGAGTCCGACCCGCACCACTTGACTCGGTCGCACCGCCTAGCTGCACCGCGCGCGAGCCCGATGGCTGTCAGCCGTCCGATGCAAATCGAACGATCCACGTCGCGTATGCAACCGACCTGTCCGAATGCATACACCAATCTCAGCCGTCCATTTCAGATCCAACGGTCGGTGTGTTGCTGATCAAATCAAACCACCGGTTCGCACCGCTTCGTCAGTCGCTGACATGTGGATCTCACCTGTCAGCCTTCGTCCTCGTCTTCTCCGCGTCTCACCGGAGCTCTCGGCCGCTCGCGCATGTGTGCCACGACGCTCGTCGCTGCCACGTCGTGGACGCGTGTCCCCCTCCGGAGGATCGCCAGGAGTCCATCTACCCCCTGTGGTCATCCATTCTTCCTCGCATTCATTCTCGTGACTTCTCCTTCCATCTTTTAGCTTCACGAGAAAACCCGAGCGGCACCACCACCTCACCGCCGCTCGAGCAACAAATGACCCGCCGTCGTGCTCCTCTTGCCTCGCCGTCTCCATTTTGCCCATCCCGAGCCCTCGGTGTCCAGTGTATCGCCGGGGGCGTGTTCGTCGTCTCCGCCTCCGGTGATCTCGGCCCCGCGAGCTCATCTGCGTTCTGGTGAGTTTCTAGTTTCGGCCTTTGGTCCTTTAGGATCGCAATCGACCACCGAGTCTAATCGTGACCTTGTTTCACTCTTTGGTGCTTCACCGAGGCTTCGCGACGCTTTCTTCTCAAGCTCGGTAAAGCGCCGCGTCAATTCCGGCGCCACCGTCCTCCTCCATCATCAAGATCGTGGGCTTATCGTTCTGGTGTCTCCGCGATCTCGAGGAGCTCCTTCCCGGCTTCGCCGTCTCGTAGCGTCATCTCCGCGAGCACCGCACCTTCTTCTCCGCCCCCGGCCGTCGTGAGCTCATCTCCGGCAGCCATCGGGATCCGCAACACCGTCACCGAGTTCGCGAAGTCCTTGTGGACCTCAAGGTATCGCTCGCTCGTCTTGAAACCCACTAGGTCGCGTAATCGGCTGCACGGCCGCGCCGCCGTCCCCGCGCACCGCCGGTAAACCACCGGTGGTAATTGATTTAGCGCTAACCGCCTATTTCTTATCATCTATTTAATCTTGTAACAGAGAATCACCTCTGTCTTCTGTTATCGGTTTAACCGACAACTTCTGAAATTTTGGTAGTCTTTGTAATCTGGCCAACTAGGGTTAAACTAGGATTTGCTTAGGATATTATCCACTCTAAACATTAGACTAAGTTTCAATTTAACATATTTTACTTAGTCTATTTATAACTAACCCGAAAACTGCCTGTCCTGTTTTCAGTTCTTTTCAAAATCTGAAAACTACAACTATGGTTTAAACACTAGTTTCTGTTATTTAAAAGCTGTGTATTATAATATGGGGTATTATCACTATTAGGGTAGTTGTGACTTAAGCATGCTGTTAATCATGCATTTCTTTATTGATCATGCATTTTCTGTTAATTTATACTAGTGTCATCTTTGGTGTTTATTGGAGTTTATTATCTTTTATAGAATCTGGTTCTTCTGAGGCTTTTGACACTGTTTGTGAGCATCCTGAGCCTGCACAAGAGGTTTATTATTATCAAGGCAAGCATCCTCTTTGCACCATGTTGATCCCAACTTTTATACAATAGTTTTTACAAATCCAGTGACATCTGTGCATGCTATTTTTCTGGAAATACAAACATGGACTGTATTAGTTAGTTATGACCTGAGTAACATTGTGGCTTACCTTAATTATAACCATACCTCAACCCTAGCATAATGTTGTATATTATAAGGTATATTTTCAGATTTGGCTTAGACATGCAGTCTAGAAACTTTAGAGTTTGACAAGAATATCTTGTCAAACATGGGAATCACAAATGGTTTTCTGTTGCTTTAAACTCTTTGTCCAGTTTACTTATGTCCGAAATGAATTTTATATTTAAATTGATCTCGACAAGAGGAAGCTAGTGATGGTGCTTTGTGTGCGAGATTGGGAATTGTGGTGGACTTGTCCGGTTAATTAAGGACCAAACTCGACTATTCAATTCAAGTCTCCCACGTACTTCCACATGCAGTGTATGGGCGCTGTTTGGTTAAGTAAAATGTTAAGACTATTGGGTTGGAAACAGGAAAGTAAGAATATGTGTATTGACCTTATATGGCATAAATGCTTAGGTCTTATGACTGTGTTGTATGCCATGTGAGCTTGTATGTCAGTATCAGATGTTCTTAGAAGGGTGAGGGCGTATATGTGCTCTGTTGCATGTACGTACCTTAAAGGTGCCGATTGCAATGTACTATGTGTAGCGAACACAACCTGTATTTCTTTTGATTGGGTCGGCATTCCCGACGCAACATGTGTGCCCCGGTTAGACAGATGCTATCAGTCATTGTTTAAGCGAGATCAGCTCACACATGGGGGTCCAACTCAATAGTGTTAGCTTGTTGAAAAATACCAAATCTTAGTTTCCCCGGTCGGCATACCAAAGGAAGTGTGTTATCATTCGGAGGCATCCGAAGGCAACGGGCTAACTAAGTCGTGTGGGTAAAGATGTACACCCCTGCAGGGTATAAACTGTTCGAATAGCCGTGTCCACGGTCATGGACGATAACTTGAGTTGATGTCACCTGTATAGAAATTTTGATTTACAAATCTGGTTTCGGTTTTTTGGCTTTGCTTGAGGGATTCATGCACTGTATTGTTTACATTATGTCATTTACATACTGTTCTAATCCAACTTTGATTTATTAAACTGCTTTATCAAAATTTAGTCTTTGTAGGATAAGATGTATTGCTTTATGCAAATCTGAACCTTTATACCTTCTTGTTGTAACCTTATGCATGTATAAATTCTACTCCTTTGAATAGGTTCTAATAAACACTTTCTTTTATTAGTTTGTGTAAGACTTGCTGAGTACCTTCCGTACTCAAGGTGCTATCACCTATTGTTGCAGGTGAGGCTGGTTATCTTTATGAAGTACCCGTTAGCGCCGATCAGGGTGACGCTTACGACTAAAGCTACTTCTTTCCTCCACGCAATCGCCTGCGGGTGGATGGGGCCATTGGTGGATGTTGCCATTTTGTTTTGCTTCCGCTGTTGAACTGGTTATTGTGACCAAGTCATTCCATAATGTAGTACTAAAACCGCAAGATGTAAACTTATGTTTAATTATGTCAATGTATGACTTGTATGTATTTGATGCAATGTTGGTGAAGGATATATATGCAATGGTCGTTGATCCTGGGAACCATTGTGAGATATATATATCCGGGAATCCTGTTTATTGGAATTGTCACTTGTTAAATTTATACCTTTAGCATGATCTTTAATAAAGGGACGATCTTGTTCCTTCATTAATAATTGTGCTCAAAGATGAATTTAATTAAGTACATTTCCAATACCCGGGGGTCCTCACAGCGTTGGTATCAGAGCATACGTTGCCTGTAGGTTAGAAGTAGCCTGGCCGAAACAATTAGAGAGTCTTCTGATAAAATTATTTTCAATCAGTGATATAATTTTGAAAAGTTTAAGTATGACATCTTTTATTCCTTACCCATCTTAGCTTCTAATTCTTATCTCACTATTTATTGGGTTGATGCAAAATATTTTTCGTTGCTTTTCTCTCATTTTCGAAAAGAGAGATATGTTAGTATTCACCCAGAAGAGCAATGGTGAAAAGACGAGAAGACGTTGTCGTACTACGATATTAGGATTACATTAGGGACTATGAATAGATAATATGTACCATATTTATTTTTCCTATCTGTAGAAGCTATATTTTCTTGTTTGACCGTCCGCTCTCTTCTGGTTTTCGAGTAATTGCGCATCGCCTATGGGCAGTATGTATAGCAATTATGTCGGAAAACTATGATTTGTTTTATCGGATCTTATGCTGGCCTTTGCGTCTTCTTTTGATATTAATTTTGGTGCATTCATATCATTTATGCATACTAAGCTTAGTACTTTCCTGATTCTGCCAAAACTATCTTTTGCACTCCATTGAGTGTATCCTTATTTTTGTCCTCTAACCATCCGTGTGACATTAGGATGGCAGAACCTAGTACTCCTTTGAGCACTCAACCCGGGGAGCCAAGTAAGACAATCGTCGAGGTTAAGGTCTGTCGACACTGTGGTGAAGAAGGACACTACATCAATCAGTGCACCACAAATTGTCCCAACTGTGACGGAGACCATCCACCACAGAGCTGTCCAACTAATAAGTTACTTGTTTTCTCTGTGAAGGGCATGATCACTGCCCCAAAGAGTGTCGTCTACATCGAATGATCACTGAGTCAGTTGGACTACAACAACGGATTCTCCACGCCGTTATCCTCAAGACAACCACTAGACAAAGAGGTACACAAGGACAGCCCAGAGAGAAGCCAATAAGCTGCCGTCAACGAAACAAGAAAGTTACTTGCTTTCATTGTGGCCGCCTTGGCCATTATGCTAATCGCCGCCGCAAGACATCGAGGATGCCCAGTTTACAAGCTCCCATACCACCACCAGCGCTACCTCGACCACTCACCTTGGTACCTAGATTTCCTAATTCTTGTGTGCAGTCAAGAATTAGTGAAAATCAGCCACCCATTGTCAGCAATATCAAGCCTGGTGTGATCTGTTATCATTGTGGACGTCCTGGACATTTCGCAAACCAATGCTTTGTTAAGAAACGTGGGTTGCCTCCTGTTCAACCTTTCCCAGCTGTTGTTCGTCCCACACTATCTTCAAAGACATCTGTCAAGTCTGATCCAGTTCCAATCCGAGATCGGGTGAACCGGATCACGGCTAAGGAAGCGGCTGAAGCACTTGACGTTGTTCTTGGTATGTTCCTAATTAATTTCAGTTCATCTACTGTTCCATTTGATTCTGGAACATTCCTTTCTTTTGTTAGTAGTCAACTTGCTGTTCAACGCCAGTTGAGCATGCATCATTTTATCCACCACCTGTTAGATACTCACCTGGGTCAATCTTCACGACTGATCAAATCTGTCGTAGCATCAACATAAACATCCTTGGGGTAGACTTTGGGCAGAGTTGGTTGTGATAGATTCTAAAGGGTTGGATGTTATCTTGGGAATGGATTGGTTATCCAAGAACCTTGGGCAAATTAATTGTGCTCATAAATCCATTTCTTTAACTAATGAAAGCGGCACTTCGGTCGTTTTTCAATCCAGGACAGTGAGTTCTCATTTGTGTGCTCACCAAGTTGATGCTACTCCTTCCTTGGAGTTAGTACCAATTGTCTGTGAGTATGTTGATGTCTTTCCTGAAGACCTTCCCGGTTAGCCACCAGATCGGGAAGTGGAATTCGTAATTGAACTCGTTCCTGGAACTGCTCCTATATCCAGGAGTCCTTATCGAATGCCTATCAACGAGTTGGTTGAATTAAAGACACAACTCGGAGAATTGCTTGACAAAGGATTTATTCGACCGAGTTCCTCACCTTGGGGATGCCCGGCTTTATTTGTCAAGAAGAAAGACAATACTTTGCGGATGTGTGTGGATTACCGTCCGTTAAATGAAGTCACTATCAAGAACAAGTATCCTTTGCCTCGAATTGATGATCTTTTTGATCAGTTGGTTGGTGCCCGAGTCTTTTGAAAGATTGATTTGCGGTCGGGCTATCATCAAATCAAGGTTAGAGCTGAGGACATTCCCAAAACAGCTTTCTCTACTCGTTACGGTTTGTACGAGTATACTGTCATGTCCTTTGGTCTGACCAATGCTCCAGCTTATTTCATGAACCTTATGAATTCGGTGTTCATGGATTTCTTGGATAAGTTCGTTGTCGTGTTCATTGACGACATCCTTATTTATTCCAAGTCTGATAAGGACCATGAACAACATTTGAGACTTGTGCTGGAAACACTTCGTCGGCATCGACTGTATGCTAAGTTTAGCAAGTGTGCTTTCTGGCTCAGAGAAGTTGCATTTCTGGGATATGTGTTATCTGAAGGAGGTATCGTTGTTGATCCAAGTAAGGTACAAGATGTACTAGATTGGAAGCCTCCCAAGAGTGTCCCTGAGATCCGAAGTTTTCTTGGACTTGCGGGTTATTACCGTAGGTTCATTGAAAATTTCTCCAAAATTGCTAGACCTTTAACTCAGCTTTTGCAGAAAGAGAAGAAATTTGAATGGTCAGCTAAGTGTGAGGAGAGTTTTCGACTTTTGAGAACTCTCTTGACTAAAGCTCCAGTTCTCACTCTTCCGGATATTCATAAGAACTTTGACATTTACTGCGATGCATCTCGCCATGGGCTTGGTTGTGTGCTTATGCAAGAAGGCCGAGTTGTGGCATATGCATCTCGGCAGTTGCGCCCTCATGAAGTCAATTATCCCACTCATGATTTAGAATTGGCTGCCGTAGTCCATGCATTAAAGATTTGGCGACATTACCTTCTCGGTAATCGTTGTGAGATCTATACTGATCATAAGAGCCTGAAGTACATATTCACTCAAGCTGATTTGAATATGAGGCAGAGAAGATGGCTTGAATTGATCAAAGACTATGATATGGGTATTCATTATCACCCAGGCAAAGCCAATATTGTGGCGGACGCCTTAAGCAGAAAGTCACAGTGCAACTGAACATTTTCTCTACCTGCGGCCAAGGACTTGTGTGCTGATTTTCAGCGCCTAAGTCTTGACTTGGTGGAAGAAGGTTTTCTTCCTGCATTACAAGTGGAGCCGACATTAGAATCTCAGATTCTTGAGGCCCAGAAAACTGATGCCGAGGTAGCCGAAATTAAGGAAAACTTGAAGGCGGGTAAAGCCAACGAGTTTTCTGAAGATGATCGCGGTATGATTCGATATCGCAATCGTTTGGTACTACCTGCGGATCCTCAATTGAAGAGTCTAATTTTCAGAGAGGCTCATAATTCCAAGTTTTCTTTACATCCTGGGAGTACCAAGATGTATCAGGATTTGAAGAAAACATTTTGGTGGAGCCAAATGAAGAGGCAAATTGATCAGTATGTTGCTGAATGTGATATTTGCCAAAGGGTTAAAGCTGAACATCTAAAGTCAGCTGGTACCCTTCAACCTTTGCCTATTCCACAGTGGAAGTGGGAAGAGATCGGTATGGATTTTGTTACTGGTCTTCCCAAAACGTCCAATGGGTCCGATGCCGTTTGGGTAATCATCGACCGTTTGACAAAGGTGGCTCATTTTATTCCTGTCAAAACCATCTTTAGTGGCAAGCAGCTAGCAGAGCTTTATATTGCTAGAATTGTTTGTCTTCATGGTGTTCCCAAGGTCATTGTTTCTGACCGTGGCCCTCAGTTTACTTCCCACTTTTGGAATTGTCTTCATCAGGCTATGGGGACTGAACTCTCTTTCAGTACTGTTTATCATCCTCAAACTAGTGGTCAGACTGAGAGAGTGAACCAAGTGATGGAAGATCTTCGAGCCTATGTGCTATCCTATAGCAAACACTAGGAGAAATCTTTGCCATATGTGGAATTTTCCTACAATAATAGCTACCAAGCAAGTATTCAAATGTCACCTTTTGAAGCCTTGTATGGGAGAGCTTGTAGGACCCCTTTGAATTGGTCCGAGTCTGGTGAAAGATCATTCTATGGTCCAGACTTGGTAAAGGAAGCAGAAGAGCAAGTTCGTTTGATTCGAGATTGTTTGAAAACTGCTCAGTCTCGTCAGAAGAGCTATGTTGATCATCGTCGTCGTGAATTAAGCTTTGAGGTAGATGACCATGTCTATCTTAAAGTGTCACCCATGAAGGGTACTCATCGTTTTCAGGTAAAAGGGAAGCTCGCACCTCGTTATATCGGACCTTTCCGAATCATTGCAAAACGAGGAGCTGTAGCTTATCAACTAGAACTACCTGAATCACTCTCAGTAGTGCATGATACTTTTCATGTGTCTCAATTGAAGAAATGTCTTCGTGTTCCTATTGAGGCAACTGCTTATGAGCATCTTGATCTCCAACCTGATCTCTCGTATCAAGAGCAACCAGTACGTATCCTCGACACAATGGAACGCAGGACAAGAAATCGTACTGTCAAGTTCTTAAAAATTCAGTGGGCTAATCATTGTGAAGATGAAGCCATTTGGGAGCGCGAAGATCTGATGCAGATTGAGCACCCCCATCTTTTTGTTGTTTAGAATTTTCCTTTGAATCAAGAAAGGAAAGTTTAAAAAAAGCAATGTAAACAAGCTGTAATAATAACACTATGTTATTATGCAAAATCCTTCTTTATTATCTTTGAAGGAAATCAAGACATCAGGTGTTGAATTTCCTTATAAATCATTTCAATTTCACTTCTTCCTAATCTTTAACTTGTTCCAAATCTCGGGGACGAGATTTTCTTAAGGGGGGTAGGTTTGTAACAGCCCTAGTTTATAAACAGTAATAAAATGCTTTATGAATAGTAATGAGGTGCTGTTCATAGCATTACTGTTTATTTCTACAGTTTGGGCAGCATGTTACAAATTAAAAACCTTCCTTTTTAGCCAAAATCCAAAAGAACCAGTTAAAGTCTTAAGGGAAATACAAGATGAAACTTGTATTATGACTGAGAAGTATTTTCCTTAAAGCCTAAACAAATTATTTTGACTAAAAATAATTTTTGTTGAATTTTTAGAAATTATTTTGACTTGGAGAAAAATATTTGCCTTAAAATAAACACTTTCGGGCTACAATAATTATTTATGTATTTTACAAAGTGATAATGTGATTTTTAAAATTTATCTGGGGAATATATTATCCCAGTAGCTTCCAGTAAAAATTTCATGATTTTACAAATTTATTTGCTATTTATAAACGCCTAGTCAAACCTTTTAAGCATTTGAATAGGTTCTGGTCAACTAACCTGGTCTGAACCTAAACCTAGCACTGTACCGACTCGAGCCACGTGGTTGAGTCCAACCCAGTGCGACTGGTCCGGCTCTGTCACGCTCGGGCGCGAACTCAAACCCCTCGCGCACCGTGAGCCGTCGATCTTTAATCGAACAGGCGAGGCTACGATGCCACGCGAGCTGTCCACGTGTGCGCCCTAATTTCCACCGTTGGATCTTAATCAGACGATCAAGGGAGATGTATGCATTCGGACGACTCCGGAGTCCCTTTTGATCTCCACCGTTCATTCCCGATCCGACAGCGTCGCCCTTTTCTTTTAAAACTTAAAGGCACGCTTTTATCTGGGCCGTCAGATTCAAATCCCACGGCACACCCCTTTACCGCGTGCTGTTAAGGCCTGCGTTTCCTTGGGCCATTGGATTTTAATCGTAGGGTCCAGATTTGTGTATGCAATCGGACCATCCGGTTCATTTTCCCATCTTGACCGTAGAACTCAAATCTAACGGTGCCGCGTCATCGCCTCAAAAAGGGTGACGTGTATTCTTTTATTTGACCGTTGGATTCCAATCCAACGTCCAGATTTGAAAGTAGATCCCGAGATTCCTTCGGGCTCTGTTTAAATCTCGATCGACCGATTGAAATCGCACGGTCCATATTAAAAGTTACCGATTAAAACCTTTTAACCTCTCTCTTTATCACAGCCGCCCATTTCTAATCGGACGGCTGATGTTCTTTTGAGCTTTAGGAGGCGCGCGCAACTGAGGATGACACAGGGACCCACATGTAAGAGTGTTCTTATCTTCTTCCCTCTCTCTCTGCGCGCAGCCCTCTCTGGAAACCAAGGAGAGGATTTATCCCAAAGTTTATGCAACTAATTTTTGAGGATATTTAGCTAAGTAGATACCTCATCAACTCTAGACCTTTCCAATTTGCCCTGTAGCTCAACTCCTATATATAACCCTAACTTTTTGAGCTGCTGCCATTGTTGACCACTAAAGCTTTTTATCCTCCATTGTTGTCCAGTGGAGTTTCTTGCTCTTGTCCATTGCCTATCCATCTTAAGCACTGGTTTCACCTTGCACTAAGGTTTTGACATCTTTTGTAGGTTAAAACCGAAGGTTATCTCTCTGTTGAGCAAAATCGACTTTCTCAACTTTTGGTGTCTTTCCTATTCTGGTAAGCTAAACCCTAGTTTGTGACATCTTGAGCATCTTAAAGACCTTGGAAGCTCCTGTAAATCATTCTTTTGAACATTAGTAGCTCCAACTTTTTTAAACTGAAAAGTTGTTATTCTAACTTTTCGGTCTTTCCTATCATTTTCAAGAAACTAGGGTTTCTCCTGTCAAGATATCATCCTACGTATGTCTAAACTAAGCCTTAGTAGCATAATAAGTTAGTCTCTTGATATTTCTTATCATCTATTTAATCTTGTAACAGAGAATCACCTCTGTCTTCTGTTATCGGTTTAACCGACAACTTCTGAAATTTTGGTAGTCTTTGTAATCTGGCCAACTAGGGTTAAACTAGGATTTGCTTAGGATATTATCCACTCTAAACATTAGACTAAGTTTCAATTTAACATATTTTACTTAGTCTATTTATAACTAACCCGAAAACTGCCTCTGTCCTGTTTTCAGTTCTTTTCAAAATCTGAAAACTACAACTATGGTTTAAACACTAGTTTCTGTTATTTAAAAGCTGTGTATTATAATATGGGGTATTATCACTATTAGGGTAGTTGTGACTTAAGCATGCTGTTAATCATGCATTTCTTTATTGATCATGCATTTTCTGTTAATTTATACTAGTGTCATCTTTGGTGTTTATTGGAGTTTATTATCTTTTATAGAATCTGGTTCTTCTGAGGCTTTTGACACTGTTTGTGAGCAACCTGAGCCTGCACAAGAGGTTTATTATTATCAAGGCAAGCATCCTCTTTGCACCATGTTGATCCCAACTTTTATACAATAGTTTTTACAAATCCAGTGACATCTGTTGTAACACCCCAGGATCCACATTACCCTGGAATGCTACTTAACCACTCTACAGCTAGCCAATAATTTCAAGACAAAATTAATTCGGCAGCAACTCTAGACAAGAAGCACTAAGCGGAAGCATAAACAACTAAGGGAAAAAAGATGACGGTAACAAGTTCAATAATTAAATAACCTCTAGTAGATTAATCAAAGAATGGTTCACAAGTCCATCCTTATTTAACAACATAATCATCTACAAATAGTTAAGCATTTGGCTAGAATTTCATCGACTTTATTACAACATGAGTTGATGAACCAAGTGCATTATTGTGGTGCCGCTCTACCCATCCCATGAATGCTCAACAATCACCTGTAGGGGGGAAAACAAGGGTGAGATAAAAATCTCAACAAACAAACTATTTAACAGAGCTAATCGGACTACAAATAAATATACAACATCATTAAAGTATCCATATGTCCACATCCATAATGTGAATCCACATTCATTTACAAGCTAATTAAACTACAAAGATATTAAGCATCAATATCCAATTCTCATAATGAACACAATTATAGCCTCAACCATATTTACTACCAAAGATAGTAAAATAATAACAATGAATCTTGATCAAGCTGCTTCATATTATTCACCACTACCACTACCAATGACAATAAAGTATTAACATGTTTTACCTCATAACTTTACTATTTCTCACATCCACAACTGCTATCAACGATTACCAAGAGAGAAGAATCTCATGCCACAATCACAACCTCTACCATACCACAAGGGATGAACCCCATTCCACAACCACAACCACATTACTCATACCACAATAGACTCTCATGAGTCAATTTCACATTGCAACTATGAAGTTGCGTTTGTTTGCAAAAATAACTTCACCTCAATATCTTGCACAAGCATGCAAATGATCTTTCCACAATGTAATGCATATGTATGCTATGCTCCACTGCACCTTTACCCAACAAGGTAAAGGTATGCATCGTCTACTGACAATGCACGATGTTGTACCGCATCTGATCGCGGCTATAAGCGGCGACATCCACAATGCAAATGTCATGATATGTCATGAATGATATGAAAATCATAAACCACAAGAATTTAACCACGAAGATCAACAACATACTCATCATGAATATTTTCTCATAATCCACATGTGTCTCATTAAGCATAATACCACCGTGTCATAAGACCATTACCACATAACACACACTCGATTCACCAAGATCAAAATCAATCGATCTAGATGGAACTCTATCACATAGACCACCACATGATCATCATGAAAATAACTACAAGGAATTATCAACATGTCCACCTTGAGTTTATTTTTCATATTCCGCATTTGGCTCATTAGGCGAATTACCACAATACTACCCAAACTCAACCAAACATAGCAATTGATTAATATCTTGCTACCACATTCTTACTTAGAAAACATGTAACCATGGCATATCATTTAACATTACGTCAATCATGCATGGTGCAAGTAGTAAGAAAAACGGGTTAAACCGTAGCACAACCGCTACATTTACTTGCCTTCCACGATGCGGCGCTAGCGGCAAAGCTGATACTCCTAAACCTGAGGCTTCACCTCCTAAACAAGTAAAATAATACCAATAAGGACATAATATACCCAGCGCTACTAATCGGCATTCTACAACGCTTACTTGACGACTCAAAACGAGTTTACAAAGCTGAAACCGAAAAAACAACGTTTCCTGCCATATACTGATTCTGGACAGCAGCACGGTAAATGACATAACTCATGAACTGGAAGTCAAAGAGATAAACCCAATTTCTGTAGATTCTTAACTGAATAATCTACAATACTCTAGTTGACACGATACTCCAATCCGGCCAAAAAATTAGGCTAACCATTGTCTGAACTTTCAGTACAGAAACTGTCTACACAAACGAACAGCAAAACTAAAATGACCATAACTTTTAATAGGTAACTCCGAATTGATCGTTCTTTATCAATCTGAAAAGGTTATCGAATTACCTACAATAACCTAGTTGGGTGAACTTTCAGATTCTACCAAATTCCCTTTCAAATTTTAGGAAATAACCAGACAGATTATTCTCGTCAGATTTCTGGCAGCAGATACTAAATCGATCATAACTTTTGACTCAGACCTCGGAATCGAGTGATCTTCACGGCTACTGAAAGATAACGACATAACCCACATATCTCTAGGAGATGGAAACTTAAAATTCAGCCTCTAAATACACGAAAAAACCCACGCAAGGTTCTGGACAGAATTGCATCTTCTGCAGCCCAACAATTAACCAACAATTCTAATCGGTTTCGCATCTAATAAGGATTAAACTGCGGGGAGGGCATCTCGTTACCCTTGAAGAACCGCTAGAATTCGCTGAACCAAACCCCACACAAACTCTTCTTCTTCTTCTTCTCCTTCTTCTCCTTCTTCTCCTTCTTCTCCTTCTTTTCTCCCTCTCTTTCTTCTTCCTTGCATGAGGCAGCACCTTGGGATAGGGAGGTGCAGGGGACAGCACCTTGGGAGAGGGAGGTGCTAGGGGAGGAGAGGAGTCGGCCAAGGAGAGGAGGAGGCGGCTGCAAGTGGGAGGAGGAAAAGGGGAAAGGGAGGCGGCGGCTAGGGTTTGGGAGGGTGGCCCTCCCCCTTTGGCCGGCCACCACTAGGATATGGGCCAAGGCCCAGCCCCAAAAGGAAGCGAAAACAACAGAAAAGCCCCTCTCTAAGCTGGATTTGACGAAAACTGAAAATAAAAACTTCCCCGATTAAATTATTCTCTACCGATTAAATTTAATTAACCCGATTCTTGACTTCTCACACTTCCGGAGTATTACATCTGTGCATGCTATTTTTCTGGAAATACAAACATGGACTGTATTAGTTAGTTATGACCTGAGTAACATTGTGGCTTACCTTAATTATAACCATACCTCAACCCTAGCATAATGTTGTATATTATAAGGTATATTTTCAGATTTGGCTTAGACATGCAGTCTAGAAACTTTAGAGTTTGACAAGAATATCTTGTCAAACATGGGAATCACAAATGGTTTTCTGTTGCTTTAAACTCTTTGTCCAGTTTACTTATGTCCGAAATGAATTTTATATTTAAATTGATCTGGACAAGAGGAAGCTAGTGATGGTGCTTTTGTGCACGAGATTGGGAATTGTGGTGGACTTGTCCGGGTTAATTAAGGACCAAACTCTGACTATTCAATTCAAGTCTCCCACGTACTTCCACATGCAGTGTATGGGCGCTGTTTGGTTAAGTAAAATGTTAAGACTATTGGGTTGGAAACAGGAAAGTAAGAATATGTGTATTGACCTTATATGGCATAAATGCTTAGGTATTATGACTGTGTTGTATGCCATGTGAGCTTGTATGTCAGTATCAGATGTTCTTAGAAGGGTGAGGGCGTATATGTGCTCTGTTGCATGTACGTACCTTAAAGGTGTCGATTGCAATGTACTATGTGTAGCAAACACAACCTGTATTTCTTTTGATTGGGTCGGCATTCCCGATGCAACATGTGTGCCCCGGTTAGACAGATGCTATCAGTCGTTGTTTAAGCGAGATCAGCTCACACATGGGGGTCCAACTCAATAGTGTTAGCTTGTTGAAAAATACCAAATCTTAGTTTCCCCGGTCGGCATACCAAAGGAAGTGTGTCATCATTCGGAGGCATCCGAAGGCAACGGGCTAACTAAGTCGTGTGGGTAAAGATGTACACCCCTGCAGGGTATAAACTGTTCGAATAGCCGTGTCCACGGTCATGGACGATAACTTGAGTTGATGTCACCTGTATAGAAATTTTGATTTACAAATGTGGTTTCGGTTTTTTGGCTTTGCATGAGGGATTCATGCACTGTACTGTTTACATTATGTCATTTACTTACTGTTCTAATCCAACTTTGATTTATTAAACTACTTTATCAAAATTTAGTCTTTGTAGGATAAGATGTATTGCTTTATGCAAATCTGAACCTTTATACCTTCCTGTTGTAACCTTATGCATGTATAAATTCTACTCCTTTGAATAGGTTCTAATAAACATTTCTTTTATTAGTTTGTGTAACACTTGCTGAGTACCTTCCGTACTCAAGGTGCTATCACCTATTGTTGCAGGTGAGGCTGGTTATCTTTATGAAGTACCCGTTAGCGCCGATCAGGGTGACGCTAACGAGTAAAGCTATTTCTTTCCTCCACGCAATCGCCTGCGTGTGGATGGGGCCATTGGTGGATGTTGCCATTTTGTTTTGCTTCCGCTGTTGAACTGGTTATTGTGACCAAGTCACTCCATAATGTAGTACTAAAACCGCAAGATGTAAACTTATGTTTAATTATGTCAATGTATGACTTGTATGTATTTGATGCAATTGTCGTTGATGCTGGGAACCATTGTGAGATATATATATCCGGGAATCCTGTTTATTGGAATTATCACTTGTTAAATTTATACCTTTAGCATGATCTTTAATAAAGGGACAATACTGTTCCTTCATTAATAATTGTGCTACAGTATGAATTTAATTAAGTACATTTCCAATATCCCGGGGCGCCCACACTAACCGGCCAAGAACTAAAAGAACAGTGGAAGCAAAATACCATAAGATGGCTATGAACAAGAGCCAACCGGTTTGCCCTACACCCACAAGGCAATCCGACCGGGCCGCCAAGCTAGTCGCACGCACCACAACAAAACTCACAAAAGTCGACCCCTTGGGGATCAACCTCCTCTACAACAATTAAGCAAAACAAATGAGTACAAAAATGTACTTGCAAGACTTACGAGTAACAAACCTAGATATTACTACATGCAGGCTTTAATCAAAGGAGAAGGCTAAAGGTTTATTTTCAGCATAAAGCAGATTTTATTTGCAATAAGTAATAGATTGATGGCAGTTTTAACAATCTGATTTTATTTGTCCAAATAATAGCGAGAGAATAAGTAATAATCATAAAGACATCCTGGAGATGACTAACCCAATAGCCATCACAACAATAGCACGAATTACCCATTCGTAAAATCCCACATCAAGTTTTAAGTAAAAGGTTGTAGTCTAGTTCTTGCACGACCTTATCAAGCATGTCCATAACCTAGGACGAGGCTATTCGAATAGATCAAATCCTGCAGGGGTGTACCAATATACCTACACTTCAGACCACGTTTTTGCCAAGCTATTAAGCACACTTCCTTTGGTATGCCAGCACAGCTAAGTCCTACGAGACATTTCCAATAGATTGTATTAATTAAGAGTCGCACGTATGGGGGTTAACCCTTAGTGATCCGTTGGCGATGAAGATCACAAGGACCCATACGTTGAGTCAAAAACACCGGCCCAGCCAAATCAACTGCGGGTGTTCCTGGGTATAGAGAACCTAACCGGAACCCATCCCTCTCATCCTAAAACGAATATTTTTCTCTATCACTACCACTAGCAACTCATTAATTAACACCTCCCAAAGTACTAAGTCAAGAGAGGTCCCACATCCCTGTAGTGTGGTTAGCATGCAATTATCGCTTGGCTTAGTGACACAAGTAACTCGGTCCTTGATGACCCAGGCACCATTCCATTCACACCAAAAGATCACACCATCATACTAATGTGCCCAAGTCTAAAATATTTTTTTTTAGTTTTAGATTTCACAAATAAACCAAAGCACAAGGTGCTGAACATAATGTAATTGTCATATTTGTGTGATCAAGGTCATTATATAAATCAATAACTGCTCAATTCTATCGGTAACTAAGCATTGCTAAGCATCATATCGTAAAGATAATAAAAGAGCATAAGTCATTCACCGGGCTCTAATTCACCAGTGAGAATATTAACTTAGGGTTGTGGCAGGGGTGAATAATTTCAAGGAAACAATGCAATAGGATTAGCTACCTCTAAATGACAAAAATTAATTTTGACACAAAGAAGCATGCATAATTATTCTTTGCAAACAAGATATTAGACTTTAAAAGTAATGGGATCAATATGATCAAATGATGCTACATCTATTTGCCTTGCTGGGGATCACTTGGTTGCTGCAGAGGGTCAATCTTGTACTCAACACAATCGTTAGAACCTATCGAAAGAGCAAGAAAATCCAATAAGAACGACGAACACCGAAAAAGACTCAAAATTCAAAGTGCTCCAAAATCCATGAAATTTACACAGCAAGAAGCGCATGATTTTAAATGAATTTAGCAACAAGAATCATTCAATTTGGATTACGCATGTAAAAGTTATAGCCTAAACAATTTTAGTCTGCTGGAAAATCAAAATTAATTGTTATCTGTTACTGTTCATTGCACAAATTTCTGGAAAGTTTTTGAATATGAAATTTTTATGGTAGGCAGATAATGACATCCTAAGGTTAGAAAAATTGAGTTTACTTCATTTGGAGTTAAAATGAATTTATTTTGATTTTTCTAGTTATGAAATTAAGGCATTATCAATTTAAGCAGAAAACACCACATTAACACCTATCCTACACTAAAGCATATTAACAGAGGAACCTAACAAATTTTAGTTTGCTCAATATGGAGTTACAGAGAATAACTTATGCATTTTACAAATTTAAAGAAATTTCTAGTTTAACAATGAATGTTAACAAGATAATATGACTACACAGTTTTCTGGTATAGTACAGTGGTCAAATACCTTTTCAGATTAAAGATCAGTTAACCAGGAAGAAAACAAAATTTGAATCAATCTAAAAGGAGTTAAAAGGAATTAGTTATGCGCTTCTGAAATTTTAAACAATTACCAGTTTGCAAATAAAAGCTTTCAGGCTTGTTATTTAAAGCAAACTCAACCGGGGAGGTCATAGCCGTTGATATGAAATCGCACGGCTCAAACGCATAGGGGCACCGCACCCGTGCAGGCGCGCGCTGAGGAGGTTTTAACCGTTAGATCAAGACCTGACGGTCTAGACCTACCAAGGAGGTCCTAAAGTTTGAGATCTAAACGGAGGGAGGTCTGGATGGCTAAGATCTCACAGGGGAGGTCTTAACAGTCGAGATCTCCACGGAGAGATCCTCCATGATAAGGTCTTAACAGAGGGGGAGGTCCTGAGCACCTCAGATCTCCATAGGGAGGTCCTAGACAGTCAAGATCTGCGAGGAGAAAGGTCCTGAGGTTTTCTTTACAAAAGACCAAGGGATAGTTTTTGCACAGAGGACCCCGAGGGTGGTTTTTGCGAAAAAGCCCAAAGGAATGTATTTTGCGGAAACACAGAGGGTGATCCTAGCGGTCAAGATTAAATCCAAAGAGGTCCTTAACGGCTAGGATCTAACCTAACAGGTCTTGACATTTGTCCTAGGGGTGGTCTTAGTACAAGTACCAGGGGTGGTCTGGGCAGCCTAGATCTACATAAAGGAGACCCTGGACAGCCAAGATTAATCAGGGGTGGTACTGAAGTTTGTCAAGATGGTCTAGTGTATGACAACAGGAGTCCAGTACAACGCGGTTTTGCTCGCGCGGCTCGCCGCCGGTGACTCCGGCCATGGCGGCACTAACCAAAGGCAGCAAAATGATCGCAATAACATTGCACACCCAAGGACATACTCTCAATGGCTAAACCGACCTAAAATGTCGGCGAGCCGGAAAGTGGCGGCGGTGCAAACACGGCCAGAAATGAAAACGGCAAAGGAGCTCTACAGCAGTCCAGCTAGCGAGTGCCCAAGCAACTAGGGACTGTTGAGGAGCTACCTGAGCACAGAGGAGGTCCAGAGGTGGTCGGGGGAGCTCTAGCGACGATGACCACCGCGGGTACTGAGGAAGATGACGCGGGGACGAAGGTCTGAGTGAATTGCAAGGCACCGAAAGGTGAGGTTAGCTTCACAAAGGCCTAAAGGTGGTACACGAGCAAGTAATTGAAGAACTGAGGCTTACCGGTGCTGAGGACGAAAGGAGGTGCACACGGCCGCGGAGATCCCAAAACCCGAAATTAGGCCGCTCCTAAGAAAGCACCCCAAAATCAAGTTAGGGGATATGACCACGGGAACCAGAGGCCCAAGGCGATGCTAAAAGAAAGAATGGAGAACCATTGGAGCCCTATTGTCGACGAGGAGCTCCAAGGTCCAGCAATGGCGGAAAAAGGACTCCCGATGATTTGCGCAAAATTTCTCAGAGGGGGTGCTCGGGTTTGCAAAGCGGTGTTGAAAGGGGGCTAAGGAAAGAGCTCGAGAGCCTTTTATAGGTGGAGGGTGAAGGTGTGGAGCAAGGTCGAGCTCCACGGGGAACTGGGCTTGGGGCACGGCCCCAGACAAGCTTGAGTGACGGGAGAAAATTGAAGACCAGGACTTTGGTGTAATATCCCGGAAAGTTTTTGTCAGTTTTGTTGAGAGCAGGTTGATAATCATGAAAGTGACCTTTAGTTTTTTTGCTAAAACCAGGTTTTTGAGGGGGAAAAACGAAACTTCCTGGCAACTTGGGCCTGGGCCAAGGCCCAGTAGGGTGGCCGGCCAAGGGGGGGCTCCCCTCCCCCAAACCCTAGCCGACCAACCCCCTCCTCTCCTCCCTAGCAGCCGCCCCCTCCTCTCCTCCCTAGCAGCCGCCCCCTCCTCTCCTCCCTTGCAGCCGACCCTTCCCCTTCCCCTCCCCTTGCGCAGCCCCACCTCCCCACCTCCCCACCTCCTTGCACCCCTCCTTAATTCCCCATTGTTGCTGGCCAAGAGCAAGAAAGAAAAGCCTTGGGTGGCCGGCCAAGAGGAAGAGAAAAGAAGGGAAGAAAAGGAGAGAAAGGGAGAAGGAAGAGAAGAAAGGGAGAAGGGAAGAAGGATCCGCAACCGGGAACTCGTGGTGATCTTCATCCGCGCAGCGTACCTTCGTCGTTTCGGCAAGGGTAACCCGAGGTTCTTTGTTTTGGGTCGTTTTCTTGTTGTCCAATTTTCGGATGACAGTAGATCGGTGTTCTGCAGTAGCATATATTGTCGTTTTTGGTTAAGGTAAAGGCAGATTTGGGTCTGGGCATCTCCTAGAAAGTTGTGGGTATCGTAGTTATCTTTCATTGCCGACAAGAATCAGGTCATTCGGACTTCGGTAGCCAAAGTTATGATTTTTTTTAGTGCTATGATGTTTCTGTGGGTAACAGATTTGACAGTGTCGGTTTAACCTGATTTAAACTTGCTGTTAGAAGAGTTTCCAGAGGGTCTCACCATAACGAAAAATGAAGCTAATTCTCTTATCTTTCAGGAAAACTAAAGATCACTGAATTTGGATGAACGAAGAGAAAGTTATGCTATTTTCTTTATTTCTGTCCAGAAACTGAATGCTGTTGAGCTGCTCTGACTAAAGGGATTGGTAGGGTAGAAGATGGCCGAATCAGAGGTCACCCCAACTAGGTTTATTTAGGCAACTTAATTATCTTTTCAGAAAGTCCAAGATCATCTCATTTGGACCCCTGAGCAGAAAGTTATGAATTTTTGAAGTATGCTGTTTGCAGTGACCTATCGCTAGAAATTAGAAAAGTTGAAAATGTTAAAAAGTTAGCGATTTCGAATGTGATGTTAAGTATGGTTTTGGTCCAGTAAGCTAGTCTTAGTTTGGGGTTTTATTTTTGTCAGGTGGCAGCGAGGTCCCAAGGGCAGCACCTACTTCGCATCCGCCGTTCTCGCACGGTTGAGGCAAGTATTCGGGTTAAAATGGAAATTCTTGTTGCATGTCATGATTGAGTTGTGTAATGTTCATTGTTGTCATGTGAAAGTGATGTTGAGATGGCCCTAGTGGTGTTGATGTTTGCATTTTATGACTGCAGATTATTTCATAATGCTTCATTTTCATGACTAAGGTATATGTTGAATTCTATTGAATGAGAAGAAATATATGTTATATTCATGCATATCCCGAGCATCTTGAAACTTGGTCATGAGGTGACCAAGTGATTGATTGAGGTCCTGTCGATCAATGACAAGCTTGAGGTCCCCACATTTATGAAATGTGGGCAATATGTCTGAAGGTCCCGACATTTTGATGACGGCAAAGGTCCCTATACAAATTGTTGTATAGGCTCTTGGTCCCTGTGCGGATAGCACAGGCATGGGTATCCATTGACGGATGAATACCCCGCATTACCGGTAAAATGCGTAAAGAGTTAAAGAACAAAGAGTGCATAGCATTGTCAGCATATTTTTAATATTTGAAATGCCATGAGTAATGTTGATTAAAGTTGTTCAAACGGTTATGTCTTTATGATCCTGTAATCTTGTTGATACTTGCTGAGTCCTATGGCTCATCCTTGCTTTGTTTTGATTTAGGTACTTCTAGCAAAGACGTCATGCATGGGCGGGAGTAGATGATTGGAAAGCACGCACCACTTCACAACAATAATGCAATTGTTATTTTAGCATCACATAAGAATAAATAGACTGCTGAGAAATACCCGTAGTTATTTTATGATTATGAATGACAAAATAAGTTATGGATGTGAGAATGGTGTTATTTGATTACCTTCATATGATTATCCCTTATGCATGAGTGAATTGGTTTATGAAATTACTGTTAAATGTTATGTTCACTTGTTAGAAAATTGATTCTCATAGATTATACAAGGAAACTCATGAAAATTTGTAAATTCGCTCTAGTTGTATTTAGTTTTGGTAGCATTCCAAGCTCGTTCTGAGTTGGGGTGTTACAGTTGGTATCAGAGCGGGCTGTAGGTCCGCGGGCATCGAAATATTAATTTTGACACACTAAGCACAGTAGGTGGGATTGGGTTTTCTTTTGCATTGCACTACGCTATTGTCATTGTATGATTATTCTTGACGGTTTGATACTAGTTATTCTTATGCTTATTGTGGTTAGTTTTATTGTGGTGTTCTTAGATGGCAAGAGCGGGGGTCGTGGTCGTGGCGCGGCGAGGTGCCGGCGAGGCCGAGCAATGCCCCGCCGAGTTCAGTGCAGTGGTGAAGCAAGTCCTGCGAGTCGAGGGAAGAGGTTGCTTCAGCGCTCTCGGGATCAAGCTCCTCCGGTTGTTCGGTTGATGTCCCATTGGTGGCCCCGCGGTGGTACCCGCGCGATTACTATGGGATTGCATCGATGGAACGCCCTGCTTGATACCTTTGATGGATTGGGCACTCCGGTGGATGCGCCAACCGGCTGCGTCACATGGAGAGGCACTTTGGTGCTTTGGGGATGTCGTGCGAGATGAGGGCACGATTTGTGGCATTTCAGCAAGGGCAGCGGACATCCGTGGGAGGGAGTCTTGGCAGCTAGGATCTGCGCTCATGGCCTGTTACATGGGAGTTGTTTGTGGAGCAGTTTAGGAGGAGGTTTTATCGGCATCGTTTGTGGAGAGGATGGAAGTCTCACTGCAGAGCTACAAGCGAGGTAAGATGACGGTGTCGGAATATGAAGCGGGTTTTAACAATCTGATCCGCTTTGTGCCGCGGTGGCTGCTGATGAGGCGAAAAGGCTAAGAGGTTTCGCAGGGGCTCGAGCGGAGTTCCACAGTCTTGGGAGCGCTAAATTGCGTGACTTTAGCTCCTGGTAGAGCAAGCCGGGGCATGGAGCTAGAGATGCGGCTTGGGAGGATCTACCGAGCACAGGAGGTACCATGGTCGGTGGGGCTAGTGGCGGCGAAGAAGAATTTTGGAGGAGGTAGTGGGTCATTTACGAAGCCGGTTTCAAGAAATTCAAAGGCCGTGAGAATTCCTTCAAGTCCGAACCACAAGGCCACGATCATCTTTTACTTCGGATCGCGATGAGTGGGCCTAGGTTGCGCCGATTCGAGGCGGTATGAAATGTTTCAAGTGTGGCAATGAGCATCGGGCGTCGAGTGTTCTTGGTCGGATCTTGTCGCCATTGTGGTGGGAGGGCCACAAGGCATTGATCCGTCGGCGGAATCCCGCCATATTATTAAATGGGAACCGAACCGCATCGGCACGAGCAGCGGCGTCTTGCGAGGTTCGATTCGGATGTTAGCGACCACACCTATTCGGTCTTGGGGTCACCTCGGCTATCTTGACATCACGGAGGATGCCACCGCCGGTACTTTTGGCCACCAAAGGTGCCTTGGCACCGTTTCTGTTCCAGTGCCTTGGCACCTCTGCGATTGCCGCACCTCCTTTTCGTGGTGTCGGAGTTCCTACCGCACCAGCAAGAGCGGCAATTTCCTATGCCATGCCGGCGGCAGAGTCGGCAGTCGTCTGATGTGGTGACAGTGCGCTCTTAGTGGACTCGATGGAGGCTTATGTTCTTTTGATTCAGAGCTACTTTCTCTTTTGTATCATTCGAGTTTGCTAGTCGGGCCAATTTGAGTATGCGATCTTTATCTCGATCGATTGTAGTTAATTCTCTGGTGGAATTCTTGCTAGCTCCACATCGATCCGGGTTGTGTGATCTCATTGGATGGGGAAGATTTCATTGCTAATTTAATGGTCCCAAAATGGAGCCATTTGATGTTATTTTGGGTATGGACTGGTTACATAGCTATCGGCGATTATTTCGTGCTTTTGGAAGACGATAACTCTGCAAGCACCTTCGGGGCTTGAGGTAGTTTTTCAGGGTAGTGCCCCCTCTTATTCTCTCTGTGTGTTGGCTAGCTTGTATCCTGGTAGCCGAGTCGTGAAGAGTGGGTTTCTTTTGTCACTAATGGGGAAGCCAAGTTCCTCTTTGACTGCAGAATTAGTTCCGGTGGTTCGAGAGTTCTTAGATGTTTTTCCAGCAGAGTTGCCAGGGATGCCCCCTCCTCGTCCCGTGGAGTTTCGGATTGATTTGATACCGGGTGCTCAACCGGTTTCCATGACCCCGTATCGCTTGGCGCATCCTTTCCAGGAAGAATTAAAGAAACAGTTGGATGATCTAAAAGCGAAAGATCTTATTCGACCTAGTGTGTCACCATGGGGAGCTCCGGTATTGTTTACCAAGAAGAAAGATGGTAGTTGGCGCATGTGTATTGATTACCGTGCTCTCAACCAGCTGACCATCAAGAATAAATATCCTTTGCCTCGCATTGAAGACTTATTTGATCAGTTGAGAGGGGCAAAGGTGTTTTCAAAGATAGACCTTCAGTCGGGCTATAACCAGATCCCTGTCCGAAAGGAAGATATTGAGAAAACGGCATTCTCTACAAGGTACGGGCACTTTGAATTCAAAGTTATGTCTTTTGGACTAACAAATGCCCCTGCTGTTTTTATGGAAACTATGAACAGGATACTGCATGAGTATCTAGATGATTTTGTCGTAGTTTTTATTGATGATATTTTGATCTATTCAAAGACTGAAGTTGAGCATGAGCGTCATCTGAGGTTGGTGTTGGAAACACTAAGAGAAAATAGGTTCTATGCCAAGTTCAAAAAGTGTGAATTCGGATGTCCGAAGTGGGGTTCCTCGGGCATATTATAAATGATAAAGGAATATCAGTCGATCCAGGGAAAATTTCCACGATGGTTGAATGGGCAAGACCGACCAATGTCAAGGAAGTGAGAAGTTTTACGGGTATGGCGGGCTATTACGGCGTTTTGTGCAAGATTTCTCCATTATTGCCAAGCCGTTGTCCGAGCTCACTCGAAAGATGTGAAGTTTTGTGGGGCGAGGATTGTGAGCGCAGCTTTTCGACCTTGAAGGAAAAGTTGGTGGCTTTCGGTTCTTACTATTCCCGAGCACGGGAAGCGATTCACGGTGTACTCGATGCATCTCGAGTTGGTTTGGGTTGTGTGCTCATGCGGGGCGGAAGGTTACGGCTTATGCGTCTAGACATTGAAGAAGCATGAGCGAATTATCCAACTCATGATTTAGAATTGGTCGCAGAGTGTTCGCTTTGAAGCTTTGGAGGCATTATCTTTATGGCGAATCTTGTGATATCTTTACCGATCACAAGAGTCTTAAGTACATTTTACACGAGGATTTGAATCTAAGACAGCGAAGATGGTTAGAGTGATAAAAGATTATGATCTCACGATTGATATCATCTGGCAAAGCTAACGTGGTGGCGGATGCTCTTAGTCGCAAGGCGACACGGCTACTGGATTGTCTTATTGCGGATTTTGACCGTATGGAGATATCGTATTGCTATGTAGGGACTGCTCATGTCGAGACACGGTGATTTTGGGGTCACCATTCCACAATAGTACAAGAAGCGCAAAAAATGACCCATTTTTGCCGAGGGTCGAAGCGTTGGACACAGGAAAGGAAGGAATTTCAGTTTGGATGGGTTTGGAGCATTGCGATTCAAGGGACGATTATGTGTGCCACGAAGCGGGGAGTTAAGGAGGACATTTTAAAGGAGGCACATCGCACTCCAGATATCTTTGCTCATCTAGGAGAGCGAAGATGTACCGTGATTTGAGGCAATTACGGTGGAAAAGAATGAAGGTGGATATTGCCAATTATGTAGCTTCTTGTGGTGTTTGTCACAGTGAAGGCTGAACATAAACGTCTGGGGTTATTGCAGCCTTTGGAAGTACCCCAATGGCCATGGGATGATATTTCTATGGATTTTGTTGTTGCGTTGCCTCGTTCACCGCGAGGCAAGGATGCGATTTGGGTTATAGTGGACCGGTTCAGCAAGTGCACATTTTATTCTGTCCGTTCGACGAACTCACTAGTGATTTGGCCCTATCTATGTGCGTGAGATTGTGAGATTGCATGGAGTGCCAAAACCATCATTTCGATGCGAGGATGCTAAGTTTGTATCCAAGTTTTGGGAGAGTTTGCAGAATGCTTTGGGCACACAACTCCGTTTGAGTACCGCTTTTCACCCTCGCAGATGGACAAGCAGGCGCACTATTCGGACCTTGGAGGATATGTTGAGAACTTGTGTCCTATCTTGGAAGGGTAGTGGGAAGATCGGTTGCCTTTGGCGAAATTTGCTTATAATAACAGATTATCACTCCAAAGATAAAGGCCGCTCCGTTTGAGGTTTTGTATGGATGTAAGTGTAGATCACCCCTTTGCTTTGGGAAGTCAGGGTGAGAAGGCGATTTGGGCCGGATTGGGTACAAAAGACGGTGGAACAGTAGCCTTAGTGAGGCGAAATTATTAGACTCAAAGCGCATGTAAGAGCTATGCGGATGTAAGGAGAAGAGACTTAGAATTTGAAGTGGGTGACTAGGTACTCTTGAGGTGTCTCCACAAAAGGAGTAGTGAGATTTGGTACCAAAGGAAGCTTAGCCCGAGGTACATTGGCCCATTCGCGATCCCGGCTGGATTGGGAAGTTGGCATACCGCTGGACCTTCCGGAGTCCATGAGGGGTGTGCACCACGTGTTTCATGTATCCATGTTGAGGAAGTACTTGCGAGATCCAGAACATCACATTTCATTGGAACCTTTAACCATTGAACAAGATCTGTCTTTCGAGTCCAAGCCAGTAAGAATTTTGGAAAAGTCAGAGAAGGCACTAAGGAACAAGTCCTTGAAGTATGTTAAGGTACTTTGGTCACAGCAGACTGAGCGGGAAGCTACGTGGGAATTGGAATCTCGCATGCGCGAGATTTATCCGAAATTATTCACTTCAGGTGTGTATCCATTGTATGTTAAGTGTTCACCCTCGGTTTCTCTTGTGCTCGTAGACGTTTAGAATTCGGGTCGAATTACATTTAAGAGGGAGACCGTAATATCCGGAAAGTTTTGTCGATTTGTTGAGAGCGGTTGATAATCATGAAAGTGACCTTTAGTTTTTGCTAAAACCAGGTTTTGAGGGGAAAACGAAACTTCCGGCAACTTGGGCTGGGCCAAGGCCCGATGGGGTGGCCGGCCAAGGGGGCTCCTCGCCCCCAAACCCTAGCCGACCAACCCCTCCTCTCCTACCTAGCAGCCGCCCCTCTCTCCTCCCTAGCGACCGCCTCCTCCTCTCTCCCTTGCGGTGACCCTTCCCTTCCCCTCCCCTTGCGCAGCCCCACCTCCCCACCTCCCCACCTCCTTGCACCCCTCCTTAATTCCCCATTGTTGCTGGCCAAGAGCAAGAAAGAAAAGCCTTGGGTGGCCGGCCAAGAGGAAGAGAAAAGAAGGGAAGAAAAGGAGAGAAAGGGAGAAGGAAGAGAAGAAAGGGAGAAGGGAAGAAGGATCCGCAACCGGGAACTCGTGGTGATCTTCATCCGCGCAGCGTACCTTCGTCGTTTCGGCAAGGGTAACCCGAGGTTCTTTGTTTTGGGTCGTTTTCTTGTTGTCCAATTTTCGGATGACAGTAGATCGGTGTTCTGCAGTAGCATATATTGTCATTTTTGGTTAAGGTAAAGGCAGATTTGGGTCTGGGCATCTCATAGAAAGTTGTGGGTATCGTAGTTATCTTTCATTGCCGACAAGAATCAGGTCATTCGGACTTCGGTAGCCAAAGTTATGATTTTTTTAGTGCTATGATGTTTCTGTGGGTAACAGATTTGACAGTGTCGGTTTAACCTGATTTAAACTTGCTGTTAGAGGAGTTTCAGAGGTCTCACCAAAACGAAAAATGAAGATAATTCTCTTAGCTTTCAGGAAAACTAAAGATCACTGAATTTGGATGAACGAAGAGAAAGTTATGCTATTTTCTTTATTTCTGTCCAGAAACTGAATGCTGTTGAGCTGCTCTGACTAAAGGGATTGGTAGGGGTAGAAGATGGCCGAATCAGAGGGTCACCCCAACTAGGTTTATTTAGGCAACTTAATTATCTTTTCAGAAAGTCCAAGATCATCTCATTTGGACCCCTGAGCAGAAAGTTATGAATTTTTGAAGTATGCTGTTTGCAGTGACCTATCGCTAGAAATTAGAAAAGTTGAAAATGTTAAAAGTTAGCGATTTCGAATGTGATGTTAAGTATGGTTTTGGTCCAGTAAGCTAGTCTTAGTTTGGGGTTTTATTTTTGTCCAGTGGCAGCGAGGTCCCAAGGGCAGCACCTACTTCGCATCCGCCGTTCTCGCACGGTTGAGGCAAGTATTCGGGTTAAAATGGAAATTCTTGTTGCATGTCATGATTGAGTTGTGTAATGTTCATTGTTGTCATGTGAAAGTGATGTTGAGATGGCCCTAGTGGTGTTGATGTTTGCATTTTATGACTGCAGTTATTTCATAATGCTTCTGTTTTCATGACTAAGGTATATGTTGAATTCTATTGAATGAGAAGAAATAGATGTTATATTCATGCATATCCTGAGCATCTTGAAACTTGGTCATGAGGTGACCAAGTGATTCGCTGAGGTCCCCATCGACCAATGACAAGCTTGAGGTCCCCACATTTATGAAATGTGGGCAATATGTCTGAGGTCCCGACATTTTGATGACGGGCAAAGGTCCCTATACAAATTGTTGTATAGGCTCTTGGTCCCTGTGCCAGATAGCACAGGCATGGGTATCCATTGACGGATGAATACCCCGCATTACCGGTAAAATGCGTAAAGAGTTAAAGAACAAAGAGTGCATAGCATTGTCAGCATATTTTTAATATTTGAAATGCCATGAGTAATGTTGATTAAAGTTGTTCAAACGGTTATGTCTTTATGATCCTGTAATCTTGTTGATACTTGCTGAGTCCTATGGCTCATCCTTGCTTTGTTTTGATTTAGGTACTTCTGGCAAAGACGTCATGCATGGGCGGGAGTAGATGATTGGAAAGCACGCACCACTTCACAACAATAATGCAATTGTTATTTTAGCATCACATAAGAATAAATAGACTGCTGAGAAATACCCATAGTTATTTTATGATTATGAATGACGAAATAAGTTATGGATGTGAGAATGGTGTTATTTGATTACCTTCATATGATTATCCCTTATGCATGAGTGAATTGGTTTATGAAATTACTGTTAAATGTTATGTTCACTTGTTAGAAAATTGATTCTCATAGATTATACAAGGGAAACTCTGTCGAAAATTTGTAAATTCGCTCTAGTTGTATTTAGTTTTGGTAGCATTCCAAGCTCGTTCTGAGTTGGGGTGTTACATTTGGGGGAAAGGTTCTGACTCGCATTTAATGTTGGCAGCAAAGAGCCGTTGACGAGGATGAACAAGTGACAAAGCACTACAAGCCTCATTGCCATGGCTCTGGCACACACGCACGCGCGTGAAGACGAGATGACCAGGCTCAGGGAGGTCCCACCGTTAGTGAGAGAATGCCAAAGAGGTCTGGTCAAAAGGACAGAAAGGGTTAGGTTAGACTCAGATTTGAGTCCAGAGGTTCGGGCGGTTGGATTAGAAATGGAGGGCCCCGATTTAAAGTAATGTTTGGAGGTCCGAACGTTCCAGGAAATCTGAGGCACAGATCTAGACTTGGACGGTCCACGATCACCTAGGCGCTAACAGAGGTGGTACCATGGGTGGTCTGGAGGGTTGTCTTTGCAAAAGACCAATGGGGTGGTCTTTGCAAAAATGCAAGCGGAGGTTTGAGGGTGGTCTCAGGGAAGGTCTTTGCAAACAACCCAAGGTGTTCTTTGCAAAGACACCGAGGGTGGTCCAGACCAAGGGTGGTTTGAAGAGCTGAGAACTTTGAAGAATATTTAGAGGTAGCAAACTAACTCTAAAAATTCTAAATTTTTTACAAAAACTTGGTGACTTTAGGATTGACCTCGTGTAAAATTTCTAGAGGTTTTTATGCAGAGAATTTTCCTCCAAAAATTTCTTAAAGTGCTGGTCTAGGGTTTGACCCAAGGTCAAACTGGTTTGACTGGCCCTTAAAACATTCAAACAATTTCTAAAAATTGTGAAATCTTTTAGAGGAGTCACACAACCTCCCTAGAACCAAGGAGAATTATTTCCAAAGGATGATCACAAGATTAGCTAGGAAAGTTTTCCATGGTCAAGACTTTGTTAAAAGAGGCTTGTGGTTTTGAAATCTCCATAATTCCTTTACAAGAATTACAGAAAAGTTCAGAAACTTCAAGTTGCAAGAAAAAGTTTTAATTTCTACACCTTTTCTTACATTTGAAACACAAGCCAAGACTTGGGATGTTACAATGAATCCCATCTACGAGTATCTTCAAAAGGGTGCAGGACCCGATGATGATCTCGAGGCAGATCGTTTATCCCGTAAGGCCAAAATGTATACTTTGGTCGAAGGAGTCCTCTATAAATGAGGTACTCAAGGGGTTCTCATGCGATGCATATTGCAGAGAGAAGGATTAAATCTCCTTCACTATATACATGGGGGCATCTGTGGAACTCATGCTTCTTACAGAACGCTGGTCGGAAAAGCCTTTCGACAAAGTTTCTACTGGCTAACCGCCCTTCATGATGCCAAGGAGTTGGTTAAAAAGTATGTACAATGCCAGTTTCATAGCAGGCAAATACACCAACCGGTTCAGGCACTACAAACTATACCTCTACCTTGGCTTTTTGTGATCTATGGTCTCGACATCCTAGGACCATTCCCAAAAGCACCAGGGGGCTTTTAGTTCCTTTTTGTGGCTATCGATTCGTTCACAAAATGGATTGGAGCCGAACCTGTGATTGGAATAATAACGGAAGCCGCTAAGAGGTTCATGATAAGAAGCGTGATTACTCGATTTGGTGTAGCTAGTCGAATAATTACAGATAATGGTAAACAATTTTTGAGCGCAAAATTTCAAGAATTTTGCGACGAGTTGGGTACCAAATTGTGGTATGCCTCTTAGAAGATGGCAGAGTCCTCTCAAACTCTTGGAATATCGACTAATTATGCAAATTTTATGTATAACATCCTTCTTTATCAATAAAGTTTGATTTTTCTTCAATCTTTATTGTCTTAAAACTTTTTTTGGGCAACGCTATGACTTTCGATCGCTTTTTGAAACACTTTGTTTTGTTTACACTAGTCGAAGGAGGGTAACATCACCTAGTTGAGGTCTTTCCTTTCTGCATGTTGTCCTACCCACTAGAGGGAACTTCCTAGCGTCAATATGTTCCTACTTTTGCTGCCAAAACAAAGAAACTATGTTCAACAAAATATGGTCAAAGCAGTTTACAACATGCTCTCTTTAAAATTTTAGTTTGTTCGACTAGCTTTTACATGCTCGATTCAATTACACTGGTCAAAGGAAGTACACCACCTAGTTGAAGTCTTTCCTATCTGCATGTGGTTCCATCCACTAGAAAGAGCTTCCTAGCGTTTCGCTGTGTCTAAATCTTGTTCTTAGTGCATGACAATTGAGTGAGTTTGTTGATCTCAACGATTTCGTTAACCTGGTCGGAGAAAGGGACATCAACTAGTCGAAGTCTTTCTTATCTGCATGTGGTCCCGCCTACAAGAAGGAACTTCCTAGTTTCGACATGTTCTTGCCTCTTTGCACTCAGTACAAGACAATCGAGATCGACACCAAAGGATGGACAACTTTTTTACACACCCTTTTACACACTATTTACTTAGTTTATATAAATAAAATAAGCAAATAGTCCGGGGCTAGGATAAAGTTATTAATATGACTTCAATTCTTAGTCTTAAATTCATTTCCATTTTTTTCGTTGTCTTATGAGTTACTAACTACTCGATGAGATAATTTGTAGGGAAAAGGGAATCTTTATATACATACCCAAAAATTTGTCTTTACAAGTATCCTATTATAAACTACTCTGACGAAGGAGATCCTATTTGCATCTCCTCCGTGACCTTCTTGCTAACCGACTGCATTTCCGTAACACCCCAGCGCAACAAGAGCCTGAAATGCTACTAAAATAATTGAGCAGCAATTAAAACTAAGACATCTTACTAAATTTTGGCAGAACCCCCCTTGTATAGTTAACCATACCGGAAGTTCGCACAGGTATTTATAACAATAAACAGTAATCCAATCATCAAATCTATAACGTAAACATAGAGGCAGCCATAACATGCTAAACAACTCTATTACAAAACATCCAACACACAAGAAATAACCAATAGAGAATCCTTCAAGCCGTTTAATTAATTATTAAAGCATGTTCCAAATTTAACCAATTATAAATTATTCGTGGCAGTGTGCACCCTGTAATACCCCAAAAATTAAATCGGGAGAGAATAATTAAAATCGGGGGAATATTTCTTTTAGCAAAGCGATTGAACAGGAGAAAGAGAGGTTTTAATGTAATACTCCAATTTATTCTACGAAAGAAAGCGTTCAAAAGAGAAATTAGACATAAAAAAGGGGGGTTTCTGCAGTTTTTTGGCAACTTGGGCCTTGGGCCTTGGCCCAGGAGGCCCATGAGGGGTCGACCACCAATAAAAGGAAGGGGGAAAACCCTAGATGCACTGTAGCTACAGTGCCGCCACATTTTAGCATGGTTACTGTAGCACACCTCTCCTCCATGGTGGTGCCCCCCCTCCATTGGTGCCTCCCTTCCTCGCCGTCGGTGCTCCCTGCTGCCGATCAAGTGAAGAAAGGAGAGGAGATCAACTTCATGGGGAGAGTTCATCATCTTGCTGCGATTCTACAAGGGTAACGTCGCGTGTTCTTCGTTGTTTGATGCGTAATAGTTGCGGTTGATGTCGTTTGGTAGATTGATTTGCGTCGGTTTAATAGATCGCGTTCTGTCCAGATTATTGCGCGGTCAGTTTCGGGTGTTTAGAGGCCGAATTAGGAGTTTTGGTCCCCTAGGGTTATGTAGATAATGTTCTTAGCTTTCAGTGGCCGCCAAGAACGCCAAAATCCGATTAACGGTTAGAAAGTTATGAATTGTTTAGTGCCGCTGTCTGGTTAATCTGTCAACATTCTGACAGTCTGTAGAAAAGTGAGTTAATCTATTATTTAAAGACGAAATCAGAGGATCTCAGTATAACAAAAAATGTAGGTAATTTCTATATCTTTTCATAGAGATAAAGAACGCAAGATTTGGACCTTCGTAGCAAAAGTTATGGTGGTTTTAGTGTACTGTCCAGAGAAACCGACGTGAAAATTGTTGTTCTGTAGGTTGGCTTGGTAGAGGCAATAGTTGGCATAATCAAAAGGGCTCCCCAACTAAGTTTATTTAGGTAATTTAATTAAATTTCCAGAAAGTCCAAGAACATCCTATTTGGACTCCGGAGCAGAAAGTTATGTATTTTAGAAGTTGACTGTCCGTAGTGAACACCAAAAGCGATCGCTAGAAATTGGAAGATTGGAAAATGCTTGGAAATTTAGAGAGTTCAAATGTGTTGTTATTTATGCTTTTGGTCCAGTATGTTGGTCTTAGATTGGGTTATCTCTATGTTCAGGTGGGAGCGAGATCCCAGGGGCAGCGACCACTTCGCGTCCATCGTTCTCGCACGGTTGAGGCAAGTATCCGGTTATTGTATTATTATGCTTGTATCTTTGTATCTGTTTGTGTTTGGGTCATAATAGCCATGAATGGATGATATTGTGATGAGTACCAAATTATCTTGGTGGTTGCAAGTACTCTGTTTGATAGAGTAATTATGAATTGTTTGTGATGAGTGCTATGTTTTGATACATATTAGCTATGCTTAGTTGATAGTGTGATATGTTGATTAAAGATGGTAAATGCTTAAGATATGAATGATAGAAGTATGAATGAGTTAAATTCATAAGTGATATTGCTGAGGAGGTATGATTATGATGATTCATGATGTGTGCATATGCATCATGTTGACAAAATAAAGACTTGGTCACGTGGTGACCAAGCATTTGTTGAGATCCCCGTCATGTATATGACGGGCTTGAGGTCCCCACACTTGTGGAGTGTGGGCTTGAGGTCCCCTTTACTTGCGAAGTTTTGGGCAATTGGTCCCTATGCTTGCGAGCACAGGCATGGTACGCGGCGACGGTCGCATATCTCGCATTACCGGTGAAATGCGACAAAGAGTGAAAGAGAAAAGTTGCATTGCATATTCGCATACATACCTCATGAGATATGTTTTTGTGTAAAGCTTTGGAATGGAATGTTGATGATGTAAATGTGAGATTAATGTTTCATTATTGGTACTTGCTGAGTCGTTGGACTCACCCTTGCTTTTGTTGTGTTTTTAGGTATCACTTGCAAGAATGGCATGCATGGGAGGGAGTAGACTTGAGTTGGACACACACACTACCATCCACCTTAAAAGTTGATAAATTTTTAGTTCATACTTTAATAAAGGAGCAACCTGCTTAGAGATTGTTTATGTTTATGCTTCATGCATTGGATTAAGTGTAATAATGATAGGTAGTGTCTTTTGGATATCTCTGGATATGCTAGTTGCTTTCATGTTTTGAATGCCTATTGATTATGCTGAATGTTGGATTAATTATATATGTTTTATTCAAATATTGGAACCTCCTGGTAGCTAATAATACAGGGGAGGTTCTGCCAAAAATTTGGTAGGATGTTTTGGCTTAGAATTGTTTAATGTTAGTTTGGTAGCATTCCAGGCTCAATGCTACCAGGAGGTTCCAATATTTGAGCAAAGTGATGATGATTCTTTTAGAAATAAAGAAATTTGATCGTCTTTCGTAACTTAGATTTTGTAGAAGTGTTTCGAGTTTTGCGATGGTGATCAATTGGATCGCTTGAATTATGTGGTGATTGAGTTGCTTTGAGCAAAGTGACATGTTGAAAGATTTTATTGGCTCTTAAGTTGTTCCTACGATTTGGTCTTAAGAGCTTATTTTGTTTAAGCTGGCAAAGTGATGTAATAATCACAGAAAATAACCTTCCTTGTTAAAGGAATGAGTCAAGTATAAGTAATTGAGCTTTAAGTCTCGTTTCGTATCTTGCAGTTTATTTGAGAGTGCTTAAACCTTATGCAGTTGTTCCATAAGAGTTTATCAATTTTCAAAGGGCATTACCGTCTTCTCATTTGTGGTTTGGTATTCGCTTTCAGTAGGGCTTGAGCCCTCGACTGTTGACATTCCCTTATGTTTTTCGAGTACTTGGCCTAAGTGACAGTTTTCCTTGGTCTTGTGTTCACTGTAGGTGGCACATGGTTTCCTAGTTGATGAAAATTGATTCCATTCGCTCTTTCTTTTGAGGAAGAATCAACCTATTCGTTTCACCTGAGTCTTTTGAGGTGTTCAATAATTGTAGTTGTGAAACTTGGGTTGTAAGTTATTCGATGAGCATTGGAGGATGAAATAATTTCGTAATATAGTTCTTTGAGAGAAGTCTATCTCAATGGAAGATTGTCTTATGGGGTTAAACTGATTACATTGTTAAAGCTAGTAGAACCTATAGTGATTGTGATCCAAGATCTTTTGTTCACTTGGTGGGACATTAGAATTACCGAGAGTATGAAAATCTTGATCAATTTTATAGAGTATCGTAATTTGGTAGTATTGCGAGGTTGTGAATGGTTATTCTCGATGACGTGGTTTAATGAGAGTGGGATTACAAAGTAATTGAATTGTCATGTCAATTAATGGGATAATAGAAAATGTTGAGTAATGTCAAGAGTGATTTGGTTTTGATTGAGTAACCTTCTAAGAGTTATAATCTTTGTAAAGGTAACCAGGTCTAGAAAATATTTTCATGAGGATATTAATAAGTGAGTATGTGGGAATTATGGATTTTTAGGGATTTAATCTGAGGATTTCCCTATCCTTTATATGAGAAGGTAGTTGCAAGAGTCTTGGAGGTTAAATGTGGACTTTGCATTGTTATGCTAGAACTTTGAGTCGCCCAAAGATTATGTGCAGAGGAAGTAGAATAAGGGTGGATTGCGAACAGTGGGATGATCGTTGATAACACCCTTCTGATGTAGTACATGAGAGTGTGTGATGTGGAATCTGAAATGTTTGTCCTAAAAAAAAGGTTGAGGTGATATGATCGTGTGAGAGATCTAATTTGGGGATACTTTCTGAGTGCCATCTGTCAAATGAATTCTATCAGTAAAGGGAATCGGTTAGAGAATATTTTGTGAAATCATCAGAGTCCCTCTTCAAAGGTGTAGACAAGGCGTTTCGATTTGGGCTTGGCGTTGAGATCGCCAAGTTAAGAGTAACAAGTTAGTGTGTTGTGCGATGATTGGGATTCCATAGCTTGAGGGAAATTTTGGTCCTAGAAGAGAAATCATAAATTGGTGCTTCCTCAAAAGTGAATTGTTTTCCGATTTTCGTTTAAGTTCTATCTTTGTTGACCTTTGTCTTTTGCAAAGTTGAGCTTGGCTTTATGTTGGTATGTGTGGTTCTTATCAATTCAAAAAGAATAAAAGAAATGTTGGATTTGGTTATTCGAGTGATTTCTCCTTTGGCGGATGTGGTGTTTATTTGCAAATTTTCTAATTTGAAGGTGGAAAGATTTTCGTGATAAATCTTCGATTCGAACTTGACTCTTTTTAGTCTCGAGTTGGTAACACTTGGTTGCGATGATAGTCCTTCATTTTTTCAGTTGGGCTATGTCGGTGTAAGAGTGTGTTTAAAGCGAGTTCATTGTGTGTCCTCGTTAAAGGAGGCGATCTTTCTTTGGGTGAAAAAGTCCGCTAATAGGTGGAATAAAAGTTCGGTGTTCTATGCACATGTTGCGTGGTTCGGTACCACTAGGGGGGGTTGCCCCAAGGTACATTGGGTTGTTTTCGCTAGTTGGCAAAACGTTAGGACCGTAGTGAGTCCAAGCGCCAAGTACACATCGTCTTGTTTGTCCCAAAGTCTTTGAGTGAGTACCGAGAGGTCCAAGTTCGAGTTTCGCGGAGATGCTGACCTTTGAGTAGCATCCTGTGCGTTGTTAGAGAGGTCAGAGCGAGTGCTGAGGCACAAGTCGTTGGTTTGTGTCAAGGTGCCTTTGTCCCATTAGCCCGAGAGTCTCGCATGTGCGAGCTTTATCCAAAGTTTTTCACGACAGGTACATAGTAATGTTAGTAAATCTTTTAGGAGTGGTTTTTGTTGGTGTTGAGGTTGAATAGAATTCGGGGTCGAATTCTGTTTAAGGAGGGTAGAATGTAAGACCCCAAAAATTAAATCGAGAGAGAATAATTAAATCGGGAGAGAATAATTAAAATCGGGGGAATATTTCTTTTAGCAAAGCGATTGAACAGGAGAAAGAGGGGTTTTAATGTAATACTCCAATTTATTCTACGAAAGAAAGCGTTCAAAAGAGAAATTAGAAATAAAAAAGGGGGGTTTCTGCAGTTTTTCGGCAACTTGGGCCTTAGGCCTTGGCCCAGGAGGCCCATGAGGGGTCGACCACCAATAAAAGGAAGGGGGAAAACCCTAGATGCACTGTAGCTACAGTGCCCCCCTCCATTGGTGCCTCCCTTCCTCGCCGTCGGTGCTCCCTGCTGCCGATCAAGTGAAGAAAGGAAAGGAGATCAACTTCGTGGGGAGAGTTCATCATCTTGCTGCGATTCTACAAGGGTAACGTCGCGTGTTCTTCGTTGTTTGATGCGTAATAGTTGCGGTTGATGTCGTTTGGTAGATTGATTTGCGTAGGTTTAATAGATCGCGTTCTGTCCAGATTATTGCGCGGTCAGTTTCGGGTGTTTAGAAGCTGAATTAGGAATTTTGGTCTCCTAGAGTTATGTAGATAATGTTCTTAGCTTTCAGTGGCCGCCAAGAACGCCAAAATCCGATTAACGGTTAGAAAGTTATGAATTGTTTAGTGCCGCTGTCTGGTTAATCTGTCAACATTCTGACAGTCTGTAAAAAACTGAGTTAATCTATTATTTAAATACGAAATCAGAGGATCTCAGTATAACAAAAAATGTAGGTAATTTCTATACCTTTTCATAGAGATAAAGAACGCAAGATTTGGACCTTCGTACCAAAAGTTATGGTGGTTTTAGTGTACTGTCCAGAGAAACCGACATGAAAATTGTTGTTCTGTAGGTTGGCTTGGTAGAGGCAATAGTTGGCATAATCAAAAGGGCTCCCCAACTAAGTTTATTTAGGTAATTTAATTACCTTTCCAGAAAGTCCAAGAACATCCTATTTGGACTCCGGAGCAGAAAGGTATGTATTTTAGAAGTTGACTGTCCGCAGTGAACACCAAAAGCGATCGCTAGAAATTGGAAGATTGGAAAATGCTTGGAAGTTTAGAGAGTTCAATTGTGTTGTTATTTATGCTTTTGGTCCAGTATGTTGGTCTTAGATTGGGTTATCTCTATGTTCAGGTGGGAGCGAGATCCGGGGCAGCGCCCACTTCAAGTCCACCGTTCTCGCACGGTTGAGGCAAGTATCCGGTTATTGTATTATTATGCTTGTATCTTCGTGACTGTTTGTGTTTGGGTCATAATAGCCATGAATGGATGATATTGTGATGAGTACCAAATTATCTTGGTGGTTGTAAGTACTCTGTTTGATAGAGTAATTATGAATTGTTTGACAGTGAGTGCTATGTTTTGATACATATTAGCTATGCTTAGTTGATAGTGTGATATGTTGATTAAAGATGGTAAATGCTTAAGATATGAATGATAGAAGTATGAATGAGTTAAATTCATAAGTGATATTGCTGAGGAGGTATGATTATGATGATTCATGATGTGTGCATATGCATCATGTTGACAAAATAAAGACTTGGTCACGTGGTGACCAAGCATTTGTTGAGATCCCCGTCATGTATATGACGGGCTTGAGGTCCCCACACTTGTGGAGTGTGGGCTTGAGGTCCCCTTTATTTGCGAAGTATTGGGCAATTGGTCCCTATGCTTGCGAGCACAGGCATGGTACGCGGCGACGGTCGCATATCTCGCATTACCGGTGAAATGCGACAAAGAGTGAAAGAGAAAAGTTGCATTGCATATTCGCATACATACCTCATGAGATATGTTTTTGTGTAAAGCTTTGGAATGGAATGTTGATGATGTAAATGTGAGATTAATGTTTCATTATTGGTACTTGCTGAGTCTTTGGACTCACCCTTGCTTTTGTTGTGTTTTTAGGTACCACTTGCAAGAATGGCATGCATAGGAGGGAGTAGACTTGAGTTGGACACACACACTACCATCCACCTTAAAAGTTGATAAATTTTTAGTTCATACTTTAATAAAGGAGCAACCTGCTTAGAGATTGTTTATGTTTATGCTGTAACATCCCAATTTTAGGCTTGTGTTTCAAATGTAAGAAAATGAGTAGAAATTAAAACTTTTTCTTACATCCTGTATTTCCTATGGTACCAAGCAAGTATTGTACAAGAAGTTATGGAAATACGAAGTCACAAGTCTTTTGATCCAAATCTTGAACTTTCAAAAACAATCTTGCCTAATCTTATGATCATCTCCTGGAAATATTTTTCCTAAGTTCTTGGGATGGTTTGTGACCCCTCTGAAAAATTTCACAATTTTTAGAAATTGTTTGAATATTTTGGAGGTCAGTCAAACCTGTTCAAAATCTGGTCAAATCGTGGACCAGCACCTTGTTGAATTTTTGGAGGAAAATGTATAGCACAAAAAACTCTGCAAAAATTATACAAGGTCAATAACTCAGCTAGCAAGCTCCTGTAAAAGTTTCATAATTTTTGGAGTGAGTTTGCTACTTCAATTAAATCCCCAAACTTCAGATCCGCTTGAAACCCAAAGTTAGGGTGAGTCGGACTGGGCTCGAGTCGGACCAGTGCGACCCACCAATTGACTCGCCGAGTCGAGTCACTAGGCCGCACCGAGCTTGGCCTGGTCCCGTGTGTGAGCCGTTGGATTTGAAATCCAACGCTCACGCACCACCCCGACCTCCCTCTTCGTTCTTCTTCTTCCTCTTTCCGCCATGCGCGGCGCGCGCGCAGTGAGCGAGTGGCGGCGATGGTCCGATCGCCGTGGGGCCCTACAACGGCTCGGAGCCCCTCTCTTGTCAACCGTGTCGACTTTGCCTCGACCTTACCGCCTCCTCGCCTCGTTTTCTCGCGACAACCTCTCTTTGTCCCATCGCCATTAAGCCTCTGTCCTCGAGCTCGATCGACTCGAGCTACTTGAGCACCTCAGAGGCTTTCCTCTAGTCCCCTTCTACCTCCGGTCGCCCTCCCAAACCTTTCTATAAGGTTGAGCGCCAAATCTCACCTTGAGCTCATTTCGCCATTTCGGCCGCGTGAGCTCCATTGGTGAACTTGGGTCCTCCAAAGGTCCTCTTGCCCTAATCTTGTTTCCTGAAGGCCCTGGTCATCACAAAGTCGTCCCTAACTCCGGTTTGGGTTGTTTTCACAGAGCAACTCGGATGGAGACTTCGCGGTTGCGGCCGTAAGGGCACTCCTTCGTCCCCATCTCCGGTGAGGTTCCTCCACTCGATTCCTTGGTTCGAAGCCACCTAAGGTCATCGCGAAGTGTTCCTCATCACCCTTTTTCTCTATAATTGCTCAGGAGCCACTATCGTCGTTATCTTCCTCATCTCCGGTGAACTGCTCCGCCGCCGGCACTCCTCCGACCTCCTCTGGACCACCCCTGTGCCCTGGTGAGTTCATTTTAGTCCCTTAGAGCTTAAGGTCTAGCTAGGATAGCTCGTAGCGCTCCCTTTTCGTGTTTCGGTTTTGCCGAAACCGTCCTCCGCTCGCTCGGCTCGCGGCGTTCAAAACCATCGCCGCCGTCGAAAGCACCTCCGTTGGGTTCGCAATACTATTAGCTTCATTTTGGTGGCTTTGGTTCCCGCCGCCGTGGCCCTGGTCGTCGGCGACGTGCCGGCGAGCTCACCGTCGAGCTCTGTACCTTGTCGTGTTTTTGTCAAGCCATTGGACCTCTTCGGGTTCATCGTGACCGTCTAAGACCACCCCTGTTAGATCTTAGCCGCATAGGACCACCTCGTTTAATCTCGGCCATTAAGACCACCCTCGGTTAGATCTGCATCGCATATGGGTTT
Organism: Ampelocalamus luodianensis; assembly: GCA_036346255.1. NCBI lineage: Eukaryota > Viridiplantae > Streptophyta > Magnoliopsida > Poales > Poaceae > Ampelocalamus > Ampelocalamus luodianensis. Next base: position 60,110,387 of record CM070634.1, read on the forward strand.
CGCGAAATTTCTAAGTCCCAGGACCTCCTTAGTTCTATCTCAGCCTTTAAAGACCTCCTGGGATTAGCTCTTAGCCGTTAGATCTGGCTTTGTGTAAAATCTTACGCGCTAGGACCTCCCCTGGTTAGATCCTAGCCGTTTAAGACCTCTTGGAACTCCATCTGAGTCACTAGGACCACTCCTGCGCAAAAAGACCTCCTCGAGGTCATTTTTGTAAAAACCACCTTCGGGACCTCCACCGAGGTCCTCTTTGCAAAAGACCTCCCCTTGGTCATTATGCAAAGACCACCTCAGGACCACCCTCGGGGTCGTCTTTGTAAAAGCCACCCGTGGCCTTTTACAAAGAAAACCCCCGCTCAGGACCTCTTAGGCTCGATCCTAGCCGTTCACGACCTCCCCGGTTTAGATCTGAGCGTTAGATCTCATTTTGTAAAATCTTTAGCGCTCAGACCTCCCTCCGCGTCGATCTGGACCGTTCGGGACCTCCTAGGTCTAATCCGAGCCGCCCGATCTCCTCCGATTAAAACCCTATCGCTTAGGACCTCCCCGAGAAGATCGTGGCCATCCAAGACCTCCTCGTGTCAATCCCAGCCGATCAAGACCTCCCCGAGTAGATCTTGACCGTCTAGGGTCTCATCCTTTAGATCCGAAGCTTTAGGACCTCCTCCTCTGGTCTAAACCGTTAGATTTAGATCTAACGGGCTAGACCTCCTTCCTCAGATTTAAAGCCTTAGGACCTCCCTCGCTCATCTTGGTCGCCCAGGACCTCCCTCTCGGGATCGTGTCCGTTAAAGACCTCCCTCGGGAGATCTAGACCGTTGAAGACCTCCTCCGTGAGCTTTTAGCCGTCTAGACCTCTCTCCGAAGGTTTACCCGTTGGACCTCCTCTAGTGCTCGGGACCGCCGATCTCGATCCGACGGTCACGACCTCGCTAGGCGCGTGACCTCCTTGCGTGCGCTGCACGCGACCGGTCGTGATCGTTGGATCAGATCTCAACGGTTCGGACCTCCCGGTCGCGGGAGGAGGTCTTCCGTCGCAGTGCTTCGAGGTGCTGTGGCCTGCGATGCAAGATCGACGGCCCACGACCTCTCCCTTGTCTTCGATTCGGTTGGACCTCCCGAGAGCTCAAAGTCTCCTAAGTCTTTTCTTTGTTTCAAATTTCAAAAGTGCATAACTTTGTCATTTTAACTCCTTTTGAATGATTCCAGTGGTTTGTAGCTTTGTTATAGTATGAACTTTAATCTGAGAATGAAATTAGGCCCTGTGTTGTAGCAGAAAATGATTTAAATAGCATGATCTTGTTTAATGAAAAATGAGGTCTAGAAATTCATGAAAAATTTGTAAACCACATAACTTCCTCTCTGTAGTTGCAAAGTGAGCAAACTCAACCTGTAAATTTGGCCTATAGACATGCTTTAAATTGATCTAGGCTTTGTCTTTATCCATGTTCCGAGAAATGATATATGCTAGTTGTAGAACTTAGAAAATCATAACTAAATCATCTTAACTCCAAATGACCTAAAATTTTATATGGGTTACCACTACACCAGTAGGTAGCTACCATAAAAATTTCAGGTTCAAAACCTTTCTAGAAAATATTTTTGCTACAGTGCTAATTATGGCCTAAAATGAGTTTTTAAGTAATATCTTTTGCACCACAAATCCAAATTAGGTTTTTCCAGTTTCTATGTTTAGGTATATTTGTATTCTACCCTGTGTATAAATTTCGTCGTATTTGGATAATTTTTGCTTGCTCTTTTGTTTAAGTTTTGCTCGTCTTATTGGTTGTTCTTGGTTCTTTTGCCTTTTAAGCTAGGATTCGACATTTGCGGTAACCCGAGAGCGACCCTCCGCAACAAATTGAGCAACGACAAGCGTGCAAGCAGTTTGATCATGTTAATCCCAGTATTTTAAGTATTTATGTTGATTACAAATTCTATGTATGCATTGCTACTTTGTTTTAATAGTTGGCCTAGTAGATGCATTTCCTTAGCAAATGATTATCCTCTACTACCATGAGCCTAGGTTACTGGCTGTGATTTAGAGTTCGTGGATGGGCTCTTGTCACTTAGTAGTTGCGAATTAATTGCTTAGCCATGCTTAGCTTCGGTAGAAATGGGCGGTTATCGACTTGTCGATAACCTTGATCACATCAAACTTATTATGATTATGATTTCCACCTTGTGCTATGTCTACTTATGAAAACTAAAACTGAAAACAAAATGATTTAGACTTGGGCACAATGGTATGATGGTGTGATTTTGGGTGTGGCTCGAATGGTGCCCGGTCAACAAGGACCGAACATCTTGTTACACTAAACCAAGCATTTTAGCGTGCTAACCACATTAGAGGGTATGGGACCTCTCTTGACTTAGTACTTTGGCGTGTATTGGCCCGGGTCGCAGGAGTCGCAGGAGGGATGGAGGTGGGAGCATTGTAGTGTCCGAAGGTTTCCCCGTAACGGGTGGTTGTCTTTCGGCTTGCAATGTAGCGTATGGTGTTTCTACCCATACGAGCGGCTCGTAGTTAATACACAAGATTGGAAACGTCTCGTAGGACTTAGCTGTGCAAAGATACCTTCTGTAGTGTGCTTGTGGCTTGAAGGCGGTCCAAGTGTGGGTACATTGGTACACCCCGCAGGTTAAAACTATTCGAATAGCCTCGTCCTAGGTTATGGACACGCTTGGCAAGGTCTTTCAAGAGTTAGACTACAACCTTTTAAATTAAAACTTGATGGGTGGTACGAATCGGGATTCGTGCTATGTTGTGGTGGCTATTGGGATAGTCACTTCCAGTGGTTACTTGTATGTATCTTTACTTCATCATTACTTTGATAACAAAACAGATTTGCAAACTTGCTTTTGAAATATATTACATTATTGCAAATAAAGTTGGCTTCATGCAAAATGAGACATACAACCTCCACCTAAATAAGCTTGCATGTAGTTTATGAATAGGTCCGCTATTCCACACGTCGATCTTGCGGTACAAAGACAATCTTTGTACTCGGTTGCTATGCTTAACTGTTTTGTTGCGAGGAAGAAGGTGAGCCCGAGGGCCTCACTTTTGTGAGTGTGTCGTGGTAGCTATGGGCGACTAGCTTGGCGGCCCGATCGGTTGCCTTGTGGGTTGTGTGGCTAACCGGTCGACTTTTGTTCTAGCCATCTTATGGCGCTTCCTCTTCCGCTGTCATTCTTGTATAATGTTATATTTGGCCGGTCGGCTCTCTTTTGTAATAACTTTACTTTATGTATGTCGTTGTGAACTTAGTAATATGTGTTGTATGGAAATGATGTGTAATTTTGTGATGATGTGCATATGTTGCAATTCTGGGAAACATATGTCCATCGAGGCTTAGAATGTTTAATTAGTAACGCTAGAACCAGTTGGAGGTTAAGTGTTACTAGTTAAATATTCCGGGTCCTCACAAAGTTGGTATCAGAGCCATTCCGACCGTAGTAACCCAAGCTTGGTCGTCCTTAGGATATTTTGAAAACCTTATTTTCAAAGGGTCAAATGATTTGTGAAAGCTTAAGTAAGTTCTCGGATTTTATTCCTTACCTATCTTAGCTTTCTTCTCGTCTTGCTCTAATTTGAGTTTTAAAAGTATCTTCCCTTTCCTTCTCTCAAAAGATAGTCATTATCGATTAATTGGGTTTTGGGACCAATGAGCTTGGCAAATTGAAATGTTAGCCGCCTCTACAAGGTTTTGAAGCTTCCGAGTTGGAGATTTCAATTAGGAGGCTTGGATGCGAAATCTGGACAGCGATCATTCAGTTTCCGGACAGCAAGCTCAAAGGTTCTAAATAGGGTAGAAAATGAGAGGATAATCAACTAAGACTTGTGGGAATAAAAGGGTAAGATGTGATACTAGTTGGCTAAGTACCTAACACTATATTAGTAGTGTTTCGCCTGCTCTTTAGATGTGCTAAGGTTTGAGTTAGGTGCTGAAATTTACCTTCCTAAAACCGATTGCTCGTTCTTTCCATACGAGTTAGTCGTACCGGGAAGTTGCTCTTGTGATTGAAACTTTGTGCTGATTTTGTGGTTGTTTTTGGGCCTTTTGAGTTCATCTCCTAATGAGTTATTGTTTCTTTGCCTTGAGCTTTTGGGTTTAATCCTTGTCCATCTTAGGATCTATCCCCACTCCAACTTTCTGCCGAACTCCCTAGTCCTTGGCTTTTCTTTCGCGCCTTTCAGCTTCTAGTTTCCGGGTTGCTTTGCTAACCCATCTCTTCGTAGCAGGATGTCGGGACAGACCAGTAGTGACGGAGTTTGGTCACGTTGCCCCGAGGACCGGCGGTTACCTCCCTTTTGTTTAGGCTGTGGTGAAGAGAGCCACGCCGCCGAAGGTTGCAATCTGGGGAAGGTCAAGGTCTGCCAGCGCTGTGGTGAGGAAGGACACTACAACAACGAGTGTACTACAGCTTGCCCAAACTGTGACGAAGACCACTTGCCTGGAAACTGTCCGACTGCCCGAATCACTTGTTTCCTCTGCGAGGGAAACAATCACTATCCCAAAGAGTGTAGTTTGAACAAGGTAATCTCCAAGTCGTTAAAACTTCAACGACTGCTTCTTCGGTCGTCTGTAAGCACAGCAACCGCCAATGCCTCCAAACCAACGAAGTTCCTGGATGATTTGTCTACGGAGCTGCGGGACAAATTACCAGTTTATACCTTCCCGACTTTCGATTGTGGTCGAAGATCCGTTGTTCTTTGGGGCTAGAAAGAGAAAGCTAAAGGATCGTCGCAAGCGTCAGCAGATAGCTGATGTCACTTGTTTCTTTTGCAACAACAAGGGTCACTATGCGCTAAATTGTCCTAAAGAGAGTGCAGCCACCCCTTGTCCTCCGGTCGTGGTCTCGATCTTGGGCACTGCGAGTCGCAGAGCGCCTCCGTAACCTAGCGAAGTCACTTGTTTCCGCTGCAAACTCCAGGGTCATTATGCTTTTAATTGTCCTAAGGAGCTTGCAGCAACCTCTCGATTCTTTTCGCGGCCTGTGATTCGATCGCATGCACCGGCGAAACATCGTGACTGGAGGGTCGTCTGTGCTCAAGTCAATCCTATCTCTGTTGGGAAAGCTCAGGAGGTACCCGACGTCGTGTAAGGTACACTTCTTAGCCCTTACCCTAATACTATTGTATTCAATTCCGGAGCATTTCATTCCCTTTTATCCCCATCTTTTGCTGCTTTTTGTGGAATTTGTTTCACTCTTTTATCTGGTGCTCGGTATCTCCCTAGTTTGTGTAAGGTCTTTCTAATCTATCTCAAACCCCAATATACCTTCCGGGATGTCGTCATTTGTTTGACTAAGCGGTACTCTTCCTTCCCTTTTTATCCTAGAGCATCGCATACCAGTTTTTGCCTCAAATCCCAGCGACCCCAAAGGGCCGCCGCTCCTCTAACCAACTAGCTCCGGAGGGATGACTCCGTATAGCTAGTGATCAAGCTGAGGTCTCGTTCGTTAGTGGAGTAACCAGACAAATTGCTCCACCAACTGAGAATGGCCTTGGTCCCTCTAAGAAGCTAGTTGCGGAGGGATGACTCTGCATAGCTAGTTAACAGGCTGAGATCCCGTTGTTGGCGGAATTGACCAGACAAATCGCTCCACCAGCTAACAACGACCTTGCTCCATCAACCTTAGGATCTAGAAAGACCTCTCGATCACAATCCTTGTTTTATCCGAATTGGTAAGTTTCTCGTGTCAACTAAAGTGGCACATTTTCTACCACGCCAAACCCAAGATTCGTACCGATTGCTTGTTTGAGCGTTATGTCTCAAGGAACGAGAATTAGATCCAAGTACAACAAAAAAATATATTATAAATGGATAAAGAAATCTTAAAGGAAGATTCGTATCGTTGAAGAGGCTGAACGAAGAACCAGGAATAAGACCATCAAGTTCCTCAAAGTTCAGTGGTCAAACTATTCCGAGGATAAAGCTACATGGGAACGAGAAGATCGCCTCCGTGCAGACTACCCCTCTTTCTTTTCCGAGTGAACCAAATCTCGGGACGAGATTTTTGTAAGGGGGGGAGGTTTGTAACATCCCAATTTTAGGCTTGTGTTTCAAATGTAAGAAAATGAGTAGAAATTAAAACTTTTTCTTACATCCTGTATTTCCTATGGTACCAAGCAAGTATTGTACAAGAAGTTATGGAAATACGAAGTCACAAGTCTTTTGATCCAAATCTTGAACTTTCAAAAACAATCTTGCCTAATCTTATGATCATCTCCTGGAAATATTTTTCCTAAGTTCTTGGGATGGTTTGTGACCCCTCTGAAAAATTTCACAATTTTTAGAAATTGTTTGAATATTTTGGAGGTCAGTCAAACCTGTTCAAAATCTGGTCAAACTGTGGACCAGCACCTTGTTGAATTTTTGGAGGAAAATGTATAGCACAAAAACCTCTGCAAAAATTATACAAGGTAAATAACTCAGCTAGCAAGCTCCTGTAAAAGTTTCATAATTTTTGGAGTGAGTTTGCTACTTCAATTTAAATCCCCAAACTTCAGATCTGCTTGAAACCCAAAGTTAGGGTGAGTCGGACTCGGCTCGAGTCGGACCGAGTCCGACCCCACCAATTGACTCGCTCGAGTCGAGTCACTAGGCCGCACCGAGCTTGGCCTGGTCCTCGTGTGTGAGCCGTTGGATTTGAAATCCAACGCTCACGCACCACCCCGACCTCCTCTTCTTTCTTCTTCTTCCTCTTTCCGCCATGCGCGCGTGCGCGTGCGCGCGCAGTGAGCGGGCGCGGTCCATCCACTTCTGGGGCCCTACAAAGGCTCGGAGCCCCTCTCTGTCAACCGTGTCGGCTTTGCCTGACCTTACCCGCCTCGCCTCGTTTTCTCGCGCAGAACCTCTCTTTGTCCCATCGCCATTAAGCCTCTGTCCTCGAGCTCAGTCAGCTCTGAGCTACTTGAGCACCTCCGAGGCTTTCCTCTAGTCCCCTTCTACCTCCAGTCGCCCTCCCAAACCTTTCTCTATAAGGTTGAGCGCCAAATCTCACCTTGAGCTCATTTCCGCCATTTCTGGCCGCGTGAGCTCCATTGGTGAACTTGGGTCCTCCAGTGGTCCTCTTGCCCTAATCTTGTTTCCCTGAAGGCCCCTGGTCATCACAAAGTCGTCCCTAACTCCGGTTTGGGTTGTTTTCACAGGAGCAACTCGGACTGGAGACTTCGCGGGTTGCGGCCGTAAGGGCACTCCTTCGTCCCCATCTCCGGTGAGGTTCCTCCACTCGATTCCTTGGTTCTGAAGCCACCTAAGGTCATCGCGAAGTGTTCCTCATCACCCTTTTTCTCTATAATTGCTCAGGAGCCACTATCGTCGTTATCTTCCTCATCTCCGGTGAACTGCTCCGCCGCCGGCACTCCTCCGACCTCCTCTGGACCACCCACGTGCCCCCGGTGAGTTCATTTTAGTCCCTTAGAGCTTAAGGTCTAGCTAGGATAGCTCGTAGCGCTCCCTTTTCGTGTTTTCGGTTTTTGCCGAAAACCAGTCCTCCGCCTCGCTCCGGCTCGCCGGCGTTCAAGGCCATCGCCGCCGTCGAAAGCACCTCCGTTGGGTTCGCAATACTATTAGCTTCATTTTGGTGGCTTTGGTTCCCGCCGCCGTGGCCCTGGTCGTCGGCGACGTGCCGGCGAGCTCACCGTCGAGCTCTGTACCTTGTCGTGTTTTTGTCAAGCCATTGGACCTCTTCGGGTTCATCGTGACCGTCTAAGACCACCCCTGTTAGATCTTAGCCGCATAGGACCACCTCGTTTAATCTCGGCCATTAAGACCACCCTCGGTTAGATCTGTACCGCATATGGGTTTCGCGGAAATTTCTAAGTCCCAGGACCTCCTTAGTTCTATCTCAGCCTTTAAAGACCTCCTGGGATTAGCTCTTAGCCGTTAGATCTGGCTTTGTGTAAAATCTTACGCGCTAGGACCTCCCCTGGTTAGATCCTAGCCGTTTAAGACCTCTTGGAACTCCATCTGAGTCACTAGGACCACTCTGCAAAAAAAGACCTCCTCGAGGTCATTTTTGTAAAACCACCTTCGGGACCTCCACCGAGGTCCTCTTTGCAAAAAAGACCTCCCTTGGTCATTTTGCAAAGACCACCTCAGACCACCCTCGGGGTCGTCTTTGTAAAAGCCACCCGTGGCCTTTTACAAAGAAAACCCCGCTCAGACCTCTTAGGCTCAATCCTGACCGTTCACGACCTCCCCGGTTTAGATCTGAGCGTTAGATCTCATTTTGTAAAATCTTTAGCGCTCAGACCTCCCTCCGCGTCGATCTGGACCGTTCAGGACCTCCCTAGGTCTAATCCGAGCCGTCCAGATCTCCTCCGATTAAAACCCTATCGCTAGGACCTCCCGAGAAGATCGTGGCCATCCAAGACCTCCTCGTGTCAATCCCAGCCGATCAAGACCTCCCCGAGTAGATCTTGACCGTCTAGGGTCTCATCCTTTAGATCCGAAGCTTTAGGACCTCCTCCTCTGGTCTAAACCGTTAGATTTAGATCTAACTGGCTGACCTCCTTCCTCGATTTAAAGCCTTAGGACCTCCTCGCTCATCTTGGTCGCCAGACCTCCTCTCGGATCGTGTCCGTTAAAGACCTCCCTGGAGATCTAGACCGTTGAAGACCTCCTCCGTGAGCTTTTAGCCGTCTAAACCTCTCTCCGAAGGTTTACCCGTTGGACCTCCTCTAGTGCTCGGGACCGCGGATCTCGATCTGACGGTCACGACCTCGGTTAGGCGCGTAGACCTCCTTGCGTGCGCTGTGCACGCACTGGTCGTGATCGTTGGATCAGATCTCAACGGTTCGGACCTCCCCAGTGCGGGAGGAGGTCTTCCCGTGCGCTGTGCTTCGAGGTCTGTGGCCCTGCGATGCAAGATCGACGGCCCACGACCTCTCCCTTGTCTTCCAGTTCGGTTGGACCTCCCGAGAGCTCAAAGTCTCCTAAGTCTTTTGCTGTTTCAAATTTCAAAAGTGCATAACTTTGTCATTTTAACTCCTTTTTGAATGATTCCAGTGGCTGTAGCTTTGTTATAGTATGAACTTTAATCTGAGAATGAAATTAGGCCCTGTGTTGTAGCAGAAAATGATTTAAATAGCATGATCTTGTTTAATGAAAAATGAGGTCTAGAAATTCATGAAAAATTTGTAAACCACATAACTTCCTCTCTGTAGTTGCAAAGTGAGCAAACTCAACCTGGTAAATTTGGCCTATAGACATGCTTTAAATTGATCTAGGCTTTGTCTTTATCCATGTTCTGAGAAATGATATATGCTAGTTGTAGAACTTAGAAAATCATAACTAAATCATCTTAACTCCAAATGACCTAAAATTTTATATGGGTTACCACTACACCAGTAGGTAGCTACCATAAAAATTTCAGGTTCAAAACCTTTCTAGAAAATATTTTTGCTACAGTGCTAATTATGGCCGAAAATGAGTTTTTAAGTAATATCTTTTGTACCACAAATCCAAATTAGGTTTTTCCAGTTTCTATGTTTAGGTATATTTGTATTCTACCCTGTGTATAAATTTCGTCGTATTTGGATAATTTTGCTTGCTCTTTTGTTTAAGTTTTGCTCGTCTTATTGGTTGTTCTTGGTTCTTTTGCCTTTCGCTAGGATTCGACATTTGCGGTAACCCCGAGAGCGACCCTCCGCAACAAATTGAGCAACACAAGCGAGCAAGCAGTTTGATCATGTTAATCCCAGATTTTAAGTATTTATGTTGATTACAAATTCTATGTATGCATTGCTACTTTGTTTTAATAGTTGGCCTAGTAGATGCATTTCCTTAGCAAATGATTATCCTCTACTACCATGAGCCTAGGTTACTGGCTGTGATTTAGAGTTCGTGGATGGGCTCTTGTCACTTAGTAGTTGCGAATTAATTGCTTAGCCATGCTTAGCTTCGGTAGAAATGGGCGGTTATCGACTTGTCGATAACCTTGATCACATCAAACTTATTATGATTATGATTTCCACCTTGTGCTATGTCTACTTATGAAAACTAAAACTGAAAACAAAATGATTTAGACTTGGGCACAATGGTATGATGGTGTGATTTTTGGGTGTGACTGGAATGGTGCCCGGGTCAACAAGGACCGAACATCTTGTTACACTAAACCAAGCATTTTAGCGTGCTAACCACATTAGAGGGTATGGGACCTCTCTTGACTTAGTACTTTGGCGTGTATTGGCCCGGTCGCGAGGAGTCGCAGGAGGGATGGAGGTGGGAGCATTGTAGTGTCCGAAAGGTTTCCCCCCCGTAACGGGTGGTTGTCTTTCGGCTTGCAATGTAAGCGTATGGTGTTTCTACCCATACGAGCGGCTCGTAGTTAATACACAAGATTGGAAACGTCTCGTAGGACTTAGCGTGCAAGATACCTTCGGTAGTGTGCTTGTGGCTTGAAGGCGATCCAAGTGTGGGTACATTGGTACACCCCGCAGGTTAAAACTATTCGAATAGCCTCGTCCTAGGTTATGGACACGCTTGGCAAGGTCTTTCAAGAGTTAGACTACAACCTTTTAAATTAAAACTTGATGGGTGGTACGAATCGGGATTCGTGCTATGTTGTGGTGGCTATTGGGATAGTCACTTCCAGTGTGGTTACTTGTATGTATCTTTACTTACATTACTTTGATAACAAAACAGATTTGCAAACTTGCTTTTGAAATATATTACATTATTGCAAATAAAGTTGGCTTCATGCAAAATGAGACATACAACCTCCACCTAAATAAGCTTGCATGTAGTTTATGAATAGGTCCGCTATTCCACACGTCGATCTTGCGGGTACAAAGACAATCTTTGTACTCGGTTGCTACGCTTTAACTGTTTTGTTGCAGAGGAAGAAGGTGAGCTCGAGGGCCTCACTTTTGTGAGTGTGTCGTGGTAGCTATGGGCGACTAGCTTAGCGCCCGGTCGGTTGCCTTGTGGGTTGTGTGGCTAACCGGTCGACTTTTGTTCTAGCCATCTTATGGCGCCGCTCATTGTCATTCTTGTATAATGTTATATTTGGCCGGTCGGCTCTCTTTTGTAATAACTTTACTTTATGTATGTCGTTGTGAACTTAGTAATATGTGTTGTATGGAAATGATGTGTAATTTTGTGATGATGTGCATATGTTGCAATTCTGGGAAACATATGTCCATCGAGGCTTAGAATGTTTAATTAGTAACGCTAGAACCAGTTGGAGGTTAAGTGTTACTAGTTAAATATTCCGGGTCCTCACATATGCTTCATGCATTGGATTAAGTGTAATAATGATAGGTAGTGTCTTTTGGATATCTCTGGATATGCTAGTTGCTTTCATGTTTTGAATGCCTATTGATTATGCTGAATGTTGGATTAATTATATACGTTTTATTCAAATATTGGAACCTCCTGGTAGCTAATAATACAGGGAAGGTTCTGCCAAAAATTTGGTAGGATGTTTTGGCTTAGAATTGTTTAATGTTAGTTTGGTAGCATTCCAGGCTCAATGCTGAGCTGGGGTGTTACACACCCAAACTTATGACTATTACCTCCCATGCATGCCGTTCTCGTAAGGGGTACCTAAAAAACAAACAACAACAAGAGTGAGTCTAAGACTCAGCAAAGTACAAATTAGTGAGACAAAAACATACACAGTCATGTCATCCTCATCCAACCATCACTCTCCATGCTCAACCAATTCACATACGCATGCAATGCAAATGCTCAAATGCAACTTTTATTTTCTCTTTGCATATACCGGTAATGCGGAGTATGCATCCATCGATGCATACCCATGTCTGTGCCTTCTAACACAGGGACCATAAGCCCACACTCCACAAGTGTGGGGACCACAAGCCCATCTAATACATGACGGGGACCTCAAAATCAATACTTAGTCACCACGTGACCAAGCCTCAAAGATGATAACATGATGCATATGAATCAATTCTTTTATCCAACATAAACATGTATTAGCCAGCAGCAACATACATGAATAAAGAGCATAACCATACTTCTAGCATTAATGAGCAGTGACATACACATCATTCTAGCATCCATGAGTAGACAAAATATACTTACTACCAGCAAACATGAACCATCACTCTTAATTATTCTATCACTATTTGTACTTGCCTCAACCGTGTGAAGCATGATAATGTGGAGAGGGCATTGCCCCCGGAATCAAACCACCTTGATAAATATAAAAATCACACTAAGAGGACATTTCTGGACAAGAAATTGCTGGAAATAAGTACACGACGAACTACGCACCCTAGCGTGACCCAAAACACCCACTTCTATAGACGCCGATCTATCCCAAAATAGAACAGTCTTATTCTAAAATTCATAACTTTTTGTATACTTATCCAAATCTAGTGTTCTTTGATTATCCTAAAATATTATTAAATTATCCACATAAAACTAGTTGATGAGATTCCCAGATTTTGTCATCTTCTATCCCTAGCAAACAGATTACTAAAACTCCTAAATCCTGTCAGAGGCTTTGGATAGCGAGACTAAAACTAACATATATTTCAGCACACTTATCCAAAAATTATGATCTTTAGCTATCTGAAAACCTTACGAACATACCTACAACTTATGTTTTGATGAGATCTTCTAAATAATTAATTAACTATTTGCTAATGACCGATTAACATTGACTGTCAGAATTATGACAGAACCACAGAACAGCGACACTACGAAAATTGTATCTCCTGATATACTCATCCAAACGACCTGATCCAAGACTCTATTGAAAGCTAAAGATGTGACCTACAAATATCTAGGAGATGGCGAGATCAAATTTTGCAGTTAACATCCTCAAACCAGCCAAGCAATATAGACTACCAGAAACCGATCTAATCGAACTGGGTCATGGGTTACCCTTGAAGAATCCGTCGAAGAACTCAAGAACCACCACGTGATCCCTCTCCCTTCTCTTCTCCTTCTTCTCCTTCTTCTCCCTATTCCTTCTTATTCCCTCTTCTTGGCCGGTGGCACCCGAAGGGTTCTTCTCCCTCCCTCCTTGGACAGCAGCAAGGGAGGGGGTGATTACTGTAGTGGCGGTGTGGTACTACAATACCATGCTAGGGTTTCTCCTCCCCCTCCTTATGTTGGTGGCCGGCCCACCTCCTGGGTATGGGCCAAAGGCCCATAACTATTTTTCTCCTAAATTTAGGTTATTAATCCTTTTCTAATTCATTAAATACTTATTTAATTAAAAAGGATATTACAATTTCTTCAATCAACTGTCTTGTTTCTGCTTCAATGCAGTCGAAGTCGGCTTCAATTGGCTACAGACTAAGATTGGGGTAATGAGCTTTAAGCTTTGCCAGAGCATAACTCACTGCGCCTTCGACCGCCTCTGTTATCGAGTCAGCTTGGTTGGTCCTCAGAGTGGTCACCAACTCTTGCAAAGTTCTGACTTGTTCTCCAATGGTACTTGTGTGAGTAATCATTATGTCTTCAAGAGGAGTAACCTCCTTAGCACGTAGCCCGCCCAATACATTGTTCAAGAGAGAAATGTTGTCTTGAAGGTTAATCTTCATTGACTTTATCTCCTCCTGACTACGGGATGAAACTTCTTGATATTGTTTTGTTTCGACCGCTTGCTCTGAAAATAGAGTACGACCGGTCAGACAAAATACCTCTTAAAACGCTAGTTAATATAACTGGTCGTAGGTAAAGGTTTTCTTACCTGCTAGTCGAGAGTCAAGCTTCTTAACTTCATCGTCATGGGAGGCAGCACTCTTTGTGCTTTTTGTTCGACCTCAGTTTGGAGCTTACTCATCTCGATCTCTTTTTCTATCAAGGGAAAAGAGTTAGAGAGAGAAAAGAAAGTCAAGTATATGAGCAGTCTTAAGTTCAACACTTACTGTTTATTTTATTCTGCAACTTGCCAGTTGCAGAATGTTCCTCCTAGAGTTTTTTCAGTAGGTCTTCATTTTCTTTCTTTAGCTTCTGCGACTTGACTTTCTCGTAGTCATGTGCATTAGCCAAAGTCTTTTCATCACTCTTAAACCTTCAAAGGTTAAGATTAATGTGAGAACTAGACTAGTAGTCGAAATTCAAAAGACTACATGAGACAGTGACTTACCACGTCTCTGCCTGCTCATAGAGTTTCGCTTTTTGCTATCTGAGCAGCACAAGTTGTCGGTGATATTCACAACAGTGACAATTTGTTCCAAAGATTTATGCATAAAGAAAGACAGTGAAAAGTAAGAAAAACCAAATATATAAATATTTGGTATTAGATGCTTACATTAATACTCGGTTGAGAAAAATTCGAGAATACCCTCTGTGATATTTGAGTTCGTCGATCTCTTCAACTTGGTCCCAGCACACCTTTTCAAGACGCTCATCATCGAAAGCATTCCCCTGTTAGGAATGTCCTTGGGGTGAGGGACTCGGTCATGAGACCTGAATGAGGAAGATCCCACAATGGATGCAAGGCCAAAGAACTCAGAGAAGAAGTTGATGTACTCTTCTTCTTCTTCTTCTTCTTCTTCTTCGGTGATGGTAGCTTCTCCTTAGGGACCGAGGGGATCATCTGCGATGACTTCCTTCCCAGCGCGATGGTCGAAGGTTCCACCACTACCTTGGCCAGATGCTTCCACCACTTCTTCCACCGTCTTCACCTCCGCCTCCACGACCACCTCAGTAGCCGTAGTTGCTTCAGCATGAGCGACTGTCTCCATTGTAGGGATGGTGGTCATAGTCGCTTTGGTGGCAACAACTTCGTTTACCATGAGGGTAGTGGTCGATCCCTTGACCACTTCCGCTGCGGTCTCTATGACTGAAGGAGAAATACCAGTTGTCTCTACGACTACAGGAGAAATGGCAGCTGGATTCTAAGCAGAAGCATCCTCGGGAGCTAGAGGAGTAGATCACAGAAAGAAAAGCACTTCAAAATTGTAAAAAATGAAAGGTAAATATTGTTCTTACGCTTTTGATTTTTTACATACCTTCGCTTTCTGGACTTAATCTTGAATCCAAAGGAAACCTTCCCTAAGGAGGATTTCTTCTATTTCTTCTCTTCGACCACGTCTGGTCGTTATTCAAGTTGGCGGATACAGACCGCCATGACCATGTCTGGTCATAGGTCTTCAGCAGGAGTTGCTGCTCCTTGAATTTCCTGCCCCTCTTGGTGATCGAAACCAGTTTTGACCACCTGAGGAGCAACGCTTCCCTCGACCATGAGCTATGTCAATACAGCAGTGTCCTTCACAAAAGATACAAAGCTTTTCTAGTTCTCTTTTTCTAGTCGCTTAACAAAGCCGTGAGAAGCGGAGATCGAAAAAGTTTTGTCATCATAGTAGAAGGGTGCTTTGGTGTTCGGAGCTTTGTATTTAAGGGCTTCGATCGCTTCGAGCGCCCCTCTTTTCTTTGTAGCAACTACGTTTGCAAAGGATTGGCTGAAGGGCTGGTCGGAGGGGGAGTAGAGCTTGAGCCTGTGCCGTGCTTGTCGGCAGCCCGCACCAAGCGACGCTTCTTGGCTGGAGGAGCAGTAGCTTCCTCCGACCCCACTACGACGAGTGTCATTTTGACCTCCTAGTCATCTCGATGTTCAGCCATTCCTACTTTCTTCAAAAGTCAGAAAAGGAACCATACTTAGTGGTCGTTTTCTACAACTACGAGGCCCTGAAGATGAAATCAAGCTTCAATTACCTTTAGGCATTCCTCCTTTTCCTTTGTAGACATGACTGCTAGGATTCAAGGAGCCACTATATCTGCTAGGGGAGTTTTTTCACAAATGAGTTTGACTCGGGCGTCAATATCTGCTTGTGGGAGATCTGCGTGGGTAAAATAAAATTTTCAACAATCGGGCTCGAAATCAACCAAAACAGACCTAAGTTGAAAATTTACTTACCCTCCTCGAAATCCCTGGTCAGATCTTTGTTTCTCGAGTACCTCCACATGGAGTGTACTTGTTTCTTCAACGGGCTGATACAGCGCGTGATGAAATTCTTCACCACGTGCCATCCGGTGAGCCCCTCTTCCTTCAAGTCCTTTATGGCTTGAATGTAGGGGGCAATCCGATCGAAATTGGTAGGGGTTGAATCCTAGATAGACTTCTTCTCAGCAGCCTTCCCTACGAAGGAGAGGCTGTCGTCCTTGGTCAGCTCTCATTAGAACCACTTCTTCTTCCACCCCGACCACGATGATCGGGTGAACATCTGAATATACTCCTTCAACTTCCCATCGTGGAGCTTCAGACCACAACTTCCTACATTTCCAGCTTGTCAGCACATCCTGTAGTACTAGAAGAGCTCCAAGTCCACTAGAATCCCTAGGTAGGCCTCACACAAATACATGACCACACTTAGTATTGTGATGGAATTGGGAACAAGATTCACCAATTCCACCCCAAAGTGTTCGAGTACGAGCATGAGGAAGGGGTGAGTAGGAAATCGGAGGCCACACTCACAATACGCTTGGAACACTAGAATTTGGCCAATCACCCCTGACAACCAATGTTGTCCAACCGCTTCAATCCACTTCACAAATTCTTTCTTTGGGATCTTCTCGGCGGTGACCAATGCTTTCATCTTTGCCCTATCTATCTCTGATTCAGGCCACTTAGAAGCGGTTCTGACCATCTTCTCTAAGTGAGGTGGATTTGGATTTGAAAAGGTTTCAAGAGAGCGTACGATAGGGTTGGCGGTGGAGAGAACAAGGGCTCGAAGAACAGTTGAAGCAAATGAGGAAAGTAAAAACCCTAGAGTTACCCCTGCAGTGAGAATTTATAGCCGCACACTTGAGTTTATAGGTCGTGGGTACTCAACAGTTGCCACCTCTCCGGGAACTGCACCAATAAAAATGACTGTGAAGGTCGATTGGGATTCTTAAATTTGTTCGTTCGAGAAAAACGAAGTGTCTTCATAACTCAAGCGAAATTACCTTCTGGACCAAGTTTATTTCTTGTCGAATGAGATACCAGTTGAAAAGGCTTTGCTTTCGACTACCTCTATCCTGCAACCTCTTTTCCATGTAAGTCATTTTCACTTGAAGTTGGGGGCTAGATGACGAGGATATAATCCTCATTTTGTTATATATCTATGATTCTTATTATAGATGGTAATACCTTTATGTTAATCCTAAGTATACCCCTTAAATACTTAAGAGGGATGAATTTAACCCTGTGGTCATAAGTCTTTCTACGACCACCCTATGGTTATAAACCTTTCGCGACCATGTAATGGTCGTAGCTGCCTCCACGATCACCTTGTGGTCGTAGATCTTCCTACGACAAGGTTGGCTACAACACCCTTATAATCCATAAAGCCTACTGACTTATGGGCCTGGTCGATTAGGGAGCCTAGTATGTCATTTCCGATACACACGGCAGTTTATATGCGCAGTTGCTATCTGGAATAAACTACACGATTCCCTTTGTATCTGACGATAACTACCTGGCAACGTGGGGGAGTTATCTTTCTGACAACAACCTCCATCAACGGTTCATTTTTCTGGAATGTTGGGACGTCTCTTGGCTTACAATAACTACCACCTCCTCGTACGCTATATAAAGGCTGAAGTCAGAAGGCAGAAGGGAGGACCAAGCAATTCGGAGCACAAAACATCTAGCATTAGTCTTTCTTTGATTGTATTCAATACTCTCAATACAATACAACAGGAGTAGGGTTATTATTCTCTCTAGAGAAAGCCTGAACCTATATAAAATCCCTGTGTCTACTCTCTACATAGCTTCAATCGTAGGAGACCCCCCAAAATAAACAATCATACGTAAGATTGGTTCTAGATCACCGACAAGGTGAGAGGGAGAGATTAGGATTAGGTAAAGAAATTATGATTTAGGTAAGGGGTAGATAGGTAAATTGTATTGAGGATTAATAGTAGTAGATTTAACAGTAAAAATGAGCGCTAATAATAATAATAATAAGTATTGGCACGTTGTAGATATTGGACCAAACAAATGTATAAGCCACGTGAAAATAAATAGCAGTAGACCGACCGGTAGAAAACAAAAACAGGGAAAAAGGCCAAATTAATTTGAGATGCTAGAATTAAATCATTGATTAATAACATCACTAAATTAGATAAATCTCGGTAGTAGACCATTCAACTCATTAGTAATTTAGGGGAGAGATTAATCCATTGATAGCCTTTAATTAAATTAGTACATTGCGAATACGTGTAGTATCTTGTTTTCGCGTGATAAAACACGAGTGTAGGCAACCTCGATTCTAGAGCCATTAGACCCTAGAAAAACTGCCGTTGGGGAGTGTTAACCTAACGGAGATCCCAAAAAATGTTATTAAATTAAAATCTACTAACAAAAAAATCATCTGATTAATGTACACATAATAGCACCAAAAATAACTAAGTATTTATTTATTTATTATTCACGCTTGCTGTATAATTACAGAGGACAAACCAACGCAGACCGGAGTAGCTAATCCGGAATTCTTCAACACTGATCTTTGCTACGAATACGAAGGCAAGCTATCTGTTGAACATCAACCTAGTTATATTAAATGTAAAAGTTACCTTTCTGTATAATTATACATATGTGCATGAAAACTATCTCTCAAAATAAAATCAGATAAAAAGAGATAAAAGAAAGAAAGAAGATAAAAGAAAAGAGATGAATATGAGAAAAGAGCAGACCATTTGACAGGAGCAGCTGGTAAAGGGGCCCGTGGCAGGGAAGAGATGAGGGAAGAGGTGGGACCTTTTACATATGGTTAATATATAAGGACCAACAAAACTCTCACCCGGATAAGGGGCCGTATTTAAGTGCCAACCATTTTCCTGTTTCGGTGGGCAGAAAATGCTACCTTGTTACGTGGCTATACTCTTCACATCGGGTAAGTAATATAGTGTGAGTGGTGTGAGTTATAGAGGAACCTAGGACCAGTAGGAAGAGTCCAAAAGTCGGGGATCCAAGACGATATAGTACCGCATGGTCGAGTGTTGGGTGCGGGGATGTTCGGCCCAACCAATATTATTAGAACTCGGTGGAGGACTAGGTGAGCGCCCAGGAAACCGACGAAAAGTAATGGATGGAGACTTAATCACGTAACTTAGAAAACGTTCGGTATTCTGAACTCGAAACCGCATCAAAGGAAATGCGGAAGATCTAGCATAAAGAGTGCTCAGAATAGCTATGGGTAAAGTGGTACAAAGCCTGCACAGTGCTAAATAAAACCATGAATTCATGCTTGTCTCCTGGATTGGAGTCTACAGTAATCGCTAGGGGTTTATCTTCTTACCGAATGATAAGTAGTCTTTTCAGAATTAAAACTACCACGTAAATTTTGGTAAATTATTTTTCAGAAAAATATATGAGTTCGAAAATATGGTAACGAATAGAGAAAAGTCATACAGTGCATCTTTGCTAATAAATGCTTGCTGAGTACACTAGTACTCATTCTTGCTATTATTCTTATTTGTTAGATCCTAGTCCGATCGAAAACAATCCCGAGTGGGATGAAGGATACACAGGTGCCGAGGAGGCCGCAGGAGATGATGGAACTTACTACGAGGAGCAGGACGAGGTGGACACCTTATTCGGCGAGTGGGACGAATAGACGACGGGTGGAACAGGGCAAGCAAGAGAGGGGCTTTGTCTCATCTTCAGTTGTAATTAAGTATTGTATTAAAGACCATAGCCTTGCGTGGCTACCAGCTGTAATAAAGTATAGTTTCTATCTTATTGTTCTGCTGTGTTAACTTTGGTAAGGTTTACTATTCGTAAGAGCAATGTCCTACCGGGCAGACAAATAGTAATCCGTATGCTTAAGTGTGATTACCCTCTAGCGTAATGACATGGGGGTGCCGCACCTGCTACGGTCACACACCCCATGCTTAGAACTGCCACCTCATGCCCCTACTCCATGGCACCGATGCCATCCAGCTGCAACCATCGACTTGCTGCTAGGGATGGCAACGGGGTCATTCCCCGTCGGGGAGTGGTGGAACATCCCCATCCCCGAGAGAAGAAAAATTTTCCGTCCCCATCCCCATCCCCGTCCTCGGGTGCTATTCTCCCCCCATCCCCATCGGGTTATCGGGATCCCACGGGGACCCATACCCGAAAGTTAGATCTCGAAAGAAGATAAAATAAGATCCATAATATTATAAAAATGGGTATGAACATCGACATGCAATGCTAAAATGATAATATTTTTTAATTAATTAGCATGTGGAAAGTAAAGGACGCAAAAGTAAATGACTATCGCCTTATCGGGTTGTGCGGTAGTAGGCTAGTGGCCTACATATCTTATCGGGGACCCATGCGGGTAGCGGGAATGGGGAGTAGGAGAATGGCTCCATCCCCGCTTCACCTGATGGGGAATTATATTTGCATATTAGTATCTCCGTTGGGGGGGAATAGCCCTATCTCCGTCCCCTAATGGATGAATTCCCCGTCGATGAATGAGAAATGGGACCCATTGCCATCCCTACTTGCTGCTGCTGCCCATTGTGCACCTTGCTGTAGCTACCTTCACACTAATTTGCAGCCGTCGACACCCTTTCCTGTGTTATCGTGCACCACCGCGTCATTTCTTCGTGCCACTGCCGCCATTGTGAAATTTTTTAATAGAACCCTACAGATTCTGGGGCATTTACATACGCCGTACAAGACTCAAATGCTGGAGTAGATCAACATACGAGTGGATTTATAAGCATCGTGATAAGTCCAGAGAATGGGGTGTTTGTAAACATCATAATAGACCCCAAACGCTGCAGATTACTTTCTCCGATGCCATTTCTCTTTATGCTTATTTACGAACAATGAAAGATACATAGAGGGGTGTTTGTAGAGTTTTTAAGGCATACTAGTTAGGTGCTCATGCGTTGCAACGGAAAAATAAACTTAGGACTAAATATTATATATTACAGTTATATATTCTTGCTCAAAGGAGTAGAAGTTTGATGCTGATTGACTATGTCCACTACAAAGAATTGAGTGCATTGTTTGAAATCATGATTAACAAACTAATTAACTAACAGTGGTATCAACATGCAAGAAAGAGAGAATATTTCACGGATGTATATATATATATATGCTAAAATTTCATAGATGTATATAGAAAAACACATGTGAAATGAAACTATGGTGCATATTGTGTCATCAACACAATAGCAGTAAAATTAAATCACCGAAAAGAGAATAACCATAACAAATAAAGTTGTAGCCATCAATTGCTAGAAGCATGTCACTCCTACTGCTTACAAGAAATTAGTAGAAGGATCATCCTAGCAAGCTTAGTACTTTATGACCTACAAAATAATAGGGGATTTATGGTAGAAACGGAAAGTCGATAACATGACATACATTGGTAAAAAAATTTACCCCATTGAGTCCTTAGGCTCGACCACTACTACAGCAGAGCACTGTAGGGGCGGCTGGTGAGCCTCTGTAGAGGCGGCTCGGCCAGCCGCCCCTACCCAACCGTCGCCACAAATCAGAGATTTGTAGGGCGATTCAACCGCCTACAAATCTTATTTGTAGAGGCGGTTGTGTATAGAGCCGCCTACAAATCTGTTTTGTAGAGGCGGCTGGATTACAAGCCGCCTCTACAAATTAGATTGGTAGGCGGCTTAGATGACCACCGCCTCTGTAATTTTCTCTGAGGCGGCTTGCAACTTCAAACCGCCCTACAACTGCTTTTCCGCCAAAAAAATTGAAATTCTCAAACCACTGTATATATATCAAACCATGCATGATATATATATATATATATATATATATATATATATATATATATATATATATAATTGAAGACATGATATTAACAAGTTCAACGAGACATTATATTCACATCCGCAACATCATGTTTATAATTTATCATTACAAACACTTGTAGCATAAAGTGCGATAATATTACATACACATTGTTCTCAATGTCCTAAATGCATTCCTTCCCACTCACGAAGGAACTCGTACTCGAGCGACGCCCTAGCATAGACGTGTCGTCATGGTATGTACCTCGGCGTGTATAATAGCATCCATTATGAAGTTGCAAATGTCCCCGACGAGCTCCAGGAGGCTATCATCGTTGAGTGGTTTTCTACAAATTCCTATCTCATCTTTACACTACAAGACAATTTTAAGTTTAGTATTTCATAACATATGCGTGTGTTATACGCCGAGTGAATTAGTTATAACATACCATAAAGGGGTGTCTCCTGTAAGCACCGGTGACACTCATGTAAGTGCATACGTAATATCCACAGTGCAAACTCCCGGACTTCTGCTTGTGGCACTGTGAGTTTCACATATAAAAACGTCAATGCTTGTGGCGGCAACGTAATGGAAGTACTAAAGTATGTTGCACTTACCGGCCATCTTGTTTTGACATATAGGTCACCCTTCCTCTCGGATCATGCACCCTTTGAGTTTGTTGACGTAGTACCATGACGCTCGCCGAATGAATTTAACAAAAGCAAGTTAGTTAGTATTGAAAAGTCAAAAGTCGATGAGGATGGTTGATAAGTATACGCCTTAAGAATGCTTATGAAATCTTTGTAAAGCGACTCGTCATAATCAAGTGGATCCATGACCCACGCCATGCCTAGCTTGAGGTCGATAACTACACAAATCCAATGCTCACGCATGAATTTAATCATAGGAATAGATAAGCTCGTTTGCATCGAAGAAAATAATATGGCTCATTAAAGATTGAAGGATATAGTTAAACTTACTTGAAGTTGTAGGGTAGAAATATATAGGATTTGTCTTGCATTCGAGAAAGCTCTCGAAATATACGCCGCAACCTTATAGCACTCCTTCCTAATTTTTCATTCCGTATTTTATCTTTCTCCTCAACGGTCTCTCCACGGCCAGCTCCTTGTGGTCCAGTCCCCACTTGTCGGGAAATTAAACCTCGTCTGGGCTATTAATTGAGGGTCCAAGTACCTGCTTGGTCTTTGCTAGGAAGTTTACTTGAAATGTGCACTTGCATTCTACAAATCATAGCGGGTTAGTTAGTTGTAACAAAATCTAAAGATTACAATCATATCAATGCAATAGGACTAGGACTTACAGCACCACACGCGAATGAGATTGGTTTCCATTTCTCCGAGGCGAAAGATAGTATGGATGTCATCAAAGTCAAAGGCAATTTGTCCTTTGGGCCTCCAAATGTCATGGCGGAACCTTGCCTCTATGAGATGTACCTTCGTCGGGATAGCACGCAAGTACCAATCATGAAACCTTTTCATTCCAATTGGTAGGTACTTGGATCACCCGATTTGGAAGGAAACACTTGCCTCTTTCATTTTTTTGCGGGCAATTCTTTGACCATGTGATGCATTCAACATTTACGTACTTGCAAGTAACCCGTTGGTTTTGGTTGGTGCCCGCCCTTGCACTTGTTTCCGCTTGTCGTGACGGCCTTCTCGCATCTTGGCGCTTGGTTCTCCGGCTTGAACATATCATGGCCATACCACCTTTCCACCCCACGACATCCGCCATCGGCACATAAGTGGCCTTATCTTGATTGGATGCTTTTTTGAATTTCGGCTCGCCGTGGGCACCTTCGGTGCATCAACTTGTTTCGCTTGCTCTTTATGCTGTTGTGCGGCCTCTTGTTGTTCATGTGTCGGCTCTACACATCCTCCAGGAGGCGGTGAAGACGGTGGCATATCATGAGGCACGCCATCGCGAGGTGGCGGTGTCGCATGTCGAGCAATTGTTGGTCATGATGTGGTGTCTGTATCTCCCCCTCCTCAACTCCCTCCAAACGTAACGGTGTCTTCACAGGCGATGTAATCGTAGTCAATATGATGTCTCGCTTGTGCCAGAGGACGAACTGGTTCACTACTTCTCCGAGTATTTGAAGTCCCTCAGGAGTTGGAAAGTCTATCCTCCACTGGCTGAATTCGGGCTTCACGGTCTGAATCTCGACCCTAGTGTAGTCCGGCGGGATCCGATTAGTGTGATAAGTGCCTCCTGGAGGATGTGCCTCACCCGTTGCCACCTCAATCATATTTGATTGCCTGCCCATGAGAACAACCAAAGTGCAAGGAGTAGGTTCCCGTATGCGATCGACGGCGGTTGTGGCTGCAGTGGAACCTTGGCTGCTGCGAACTTCCAGTTGTCCCGGTGGTGGCATTACAGTTCGCGCCTCCGTTGACAGTCCTTGCTCCTGCAACGCCTTCGCAACTAGAGCCTTTACTTGGACCTCAAGGTTAGCCTCTCGGTCTCTATCATGTTTCTTGTACATGTGCCTATCCTCTTCAAATCCTCCTTCCATATCACTCTTTCCCTAGCCCCGACACGGCTGTGTGCTCGGGTTTCCCAAGGCAAGGCTAAGCTCATCCCTCTCTCGGAAGGCTTAAATAAGCCCTTCGCATTGCTCAAAGATAGTTCAAGATCTTTGATACTGTCTCTTCTGATCTCCGGCTTACTAAACTTAAGCGCCTTGGATGCTTCTTTATTCCTTGAAAGGATCCAGCCTTGTGCGCTTTGAAACCCCACAAGTTGTATGTCCCACCGATGCGCATCTTCCTCTATCTTCCTAAATTGCTCTTCCTTTCCATAGTACCCACCGGTCCTAGATGATGGTGGTGCACGTTCTTCTTCGCCCGCCGGTGTTACGCACCGAGGGCCAATGCTTCCGCCAAGTCTTCGAGCCACAAACCGCTCCCATTGTCCAGAGTTATGTTGCCAAACTCCTTGAAGGGAGTTAATCCTTTGGACATATTTGACGTTGAGAGACGACTTCCAACCTCTCCATGACTCTCCAATCGCTTCATAGCGTGACGGCGCACCATTTCCTGCCTCCGCCGGATTCTAAACTGGTCATCGCTTATCCCATAAGACTTTCTTTGTATCACCGGTACTTCTTTCCAAGTTGGGATTGCGGGTTCAACTCATCTCTTACCAGCGCCCCAATTGCGTTACGCCACTTAGCTCGAGATGTTTTGGCTCAAGTGGCTCCCTAGCCTCCCGACCTCTCTTATCACATATACCGTGTCCTTTGGATATATGTTAGCACTTCTTTTCCCTCGTCCCCTCTTTGCCTGGCTGCCCGAGTTTGTGGCTTCGGGTTGTGGAGCCGAGGCGCCATTAGTGTCCTCTGCTACTTCTTGCCTCTGTGGCTCGTGGCTCTTGCCTCGCTCTAGCTTCTCTGCTACTTCTTGTCTCAAGAGATGTCGCGACGTCGTAGAGTTCGAGAAGGGGCCTATTAGGTCGAAGTGTTAGTAATGATAACACGATCTTATATACAAGCATAATGTATGAACTAAGGCTTTATCCCTACCTCCTCGTTCGGATCAAAATCCCTGTCCAACTCCTCTTCGGTTGGCCTCATGCATTACAGTGGGAAAGGATCCTCCGACTTACATATCCATCTTCTCCATCCTCGTCGCGTCTTCATCATTAGCCTCCTCATGGTCCCCATCTAATAACATTTGTAGATCATCGCCTAGCTCTGGTTGAACTGCTCCTCGCAAGCAACTCGGTTGTTCGTCTTCAAAGATTGGCACTTGTTCAGGGCCTCGGGTTGTGTCGTCTGTTGTCCCTGTCATTTTGTGCTTTGTTCTAATAGATGCAACAAATACGGATAAACAACACTATTACTGATCCTCTAATAGAGCAGCAGCAGTAGTAGTAGGGAAGAGAGATGAGAGTAGTACAAATAGTAAGGAAGAAGAGAAGATAGCAGAATAGTAGTAAGGAAGAGAGATGAGAGTAGTACAAGTAGAACATATGCACTCCAATGAGAATTGACATGATCATTAAAACAAACTCAGTTGAGAGCATAAGAGGTACATGGTTATAGGTACAACATCACGTATAATTGTTCCCACGCCTAACAATGTAAAAGATGAGCACTTGCCAACATTAAAGACTCAACCATGCAAACAAGAAATAGCCAAGATTTTTGCAACGATAAGGCAAAGAGTTTCGCAAAAACTCTGTCATCTTCACAACGGTTGAACTCAAGTAGGAAGACTCGCCTCTTGTTTTGACTGGAAGCTTTTGTAGCAGCGATTCGAAAACCGGTGACTTGAGCATGGCATTGAGCCGGTTGCAAAGACCCCTGTCTGTCGTCCTCGGTATACAACATACCAAGCCATGTGCCCCTTTAAACAACACATAAAACCATGTATACAATCATAACATATTCAGCCATACGTGGAAGAAATTTTTGCATAGCATTTCTATGTTAGCCTTGCCGGCTTCTACGCACGCGAATCTCTGGAAGTCGAACACGCACAAACTGCTAATGCGTATGAGAAAACTGAAACACTCAATGCCATGACTAGCAGTTAGCCATGCACATGCACAACAAAAACTGAAATAGTAAACACATAAACTATATATCAAGGATTATTCAACATTCTGGTGGGCCCACCTCCTCATGCCATGTGGGAAGTAAGCATGTAAACGGCGTACATTACAATATTACATACGGCAACCTATATATCGCTATCTATCGCGTGTACGAAAACTGAACACTAATTTGGCATATATTACTAGCTATAATTTACAAGGAAGAACAGTATTAAGCAACGTCGATGGATCAGCATGGCATCATGTAGCAACAAGGAAGCTCAGCTAGGTAGAACATTAACAGGAACTTACCCAAGTCAAGAATCATAACTCGTAAACTTGCTGAAGCCATTTGGTGTGTTCAAAGTTCAAACAGGAACTACTAAATCAGCACGTTAATAACTTGCAAGGAACGATGAAGGAAAATACTTGATCATAATCTAATGGAAATTGTCTGCATGTTCTTCCTCCGTTTCATATTCAGACTTAAGATAACTATATATGCACACCATTTCGTTTTTAGGACAAAATATCAAGACCCAAATTAAACTAACAAGACTTCTTTTTTCGAAAACACGCAAAAGGCTTGCGCACCATTGCATTAATAGAAAAAAAAAGTAGCACCGTTGTACTAACAAGATAAAACATACATTCGTCAACACGTGGATCATCACCAACATGTTCAAAATTAGAGTTTTCCCAGGAAGATGGAAGAAAATGGAAGGTAATCTCCTTCACTGTAGGAAATAAATTAATGTACGTATGCATGGTTTGTCAGTTTCACAGAATTTCCAGTAGTATTCTTGAAGAAAACAGTAACGATTGATCCAACAATAAATTCACATATATCCTGGACAAATCATGGAAAACACACACACGACCGGCCGGCTTCTACAAGCATTACCTATGATGTTCTAGTATGATTGCTTAAGGGTAATACCCTAACTTATAGGCCATATAGTCTCGAAGAAAATAGCAACATTTGGATCAAATTTATCTCAAATAAATATCGCCAACGCCCTTTGGGTTACCACTTACGGAAGGTTAAGACCAAAACCCAATGCCATTAATTGGGACTTCCAAAGGAATGTATAGCAAGGTAAAGTCTTAACAAAACACTAAAAATCGAATTAAATAATTTCCTGAACAGAAGTCATGATCGATTCGACCGGATGCAATTTTCATGATTTTCCCATCCATACAAGTCACCATTGATGAAGCATTTAGCACTACAATTTCGCAGTATAGGCTGGCTGATATACAAGTCATCTGGAAAAGCACACAATTTCTATTATCTCCAAATTGATCTAGACTATCCTCTATCCACAGAGATACCTATCTATATAGAGAGATTTATCTCCAAATGCGAGAGCCAAGGCGTATTCACGTGCATATCATGAGGCAAGATTTCTATTTGAAGTGTAAAAATTCAACTTCGTGGAGTTCGCATCGCGTCGGAGAGGAGCACACGGACGGGCGGCAGAGGATCGGGACGGCGGGCGGCGGCGGAGGCGGCGAGCACGGACGGGCGTTGGTGGCGGAGGCGGCAGAGCACGGGAGCCGACGGCGCGCGAGGC
Organism: Ampelocalamus luodianensis; assembly: GCA_036346255.1. Classification (NCBI taxonomy): domain Eukaryota; kingdom Viridiplantae; phylum Streptophyta; class Magnoliopsida; order Poales; family Poaceae; genus Ampelocalamus; species Ampelocalamus luodianensis. The sequence goes on from CM070634.1 coordinate 60,138,202, forward strand.
GGCGAGCACGAGGACGGCCGACCGGGCTCCCGTAATCGCGACTGGCGGAGCGAGATCGGAGAGGACGCCGCGTCGGAGAGGAGCACCAGTGTCGGAGAGGAGCACCAGCGTGAGAGCGCACGGGCCGGCGGCGAGGGCGGGACGGGCCGACGGCGGCGAGGCCGCAAACCCTAACGGCGGCGGCGGAAAAATTTTGGCGACTGCGCCAATGACTTAGCCCATTTCGGCCTCGCCCGCGCCCTCCAGCTTATATAGGAGGGCGATTTGTAGGGGCGGTTGAGATTACAAGCCGCCCCTAAAAAAGATTTGTAGGGGCGCTTGAGATTACAAGCCGCCCCTAAAAATAGATTTGTAGGGGCGGTTCCTGAACCAGCCGCCCGTACAAATAATTTACAATTTTTTTAAATCATGAAATCTTTGAACAGAGTTATGGAAAATGATGTCAAATGAAAAGGATGTAAAAATAAAAGTTGTAGAACTCATCAAAATATACAACTTTGGTTCTGGACATTTTCTCCAAACACACTCCATGTATGCTGAACACACATACATACATATATATATATATATAGTACCACAGATACACACACCATGCATCAAACTTGAACAACTAGCCTGTAACAAGTTTCCCCTTGGCACATTTTCGTTCCCATGGCAGTATGTCTTTGGGCAAGTTCTTTCCACGACACCGATCTTCTTAGGAAAGTCGGTGAATAGTTGCATTTCATCGTAGTTATTGTACTCATCAACATCATCCACTCCGTCTACTCCGATAATAGTTTGTTTCCAAGGCAACCACATGCTTTGTCTTCTTTTTGGGGTAGGTTAGTTTTGGTCGGGTAAATATAAAACTTGTGTGACACGTGAAGCGAGCACCCAAGGGTCATCTGCCTATCCGATATTCTCGAGGTCCACGATCGTGAACCCGATCTCATTCACTTGGTGTTGTTTGACCAGCGACATCTAAACATGGCCATCAGATACCCATTCCATAGTCAAGTTCCCATATATCATCTATGATGCCAAAGTATGGGGTCTTTTGCCCCATTCCGTTGATGGCTTCTATTCGAACGCTGCTATTTTGGTTCACACAATTACTATCCTTTGCGCTGGTATAGTACGTGTACCCATTGATGTCGTAAGCTTGCCATGATGTCACTTGTCTCGATGGGCCCCCAGCCAACCTTCTGATGGTAATATCATCTCTGGTTTCCCCATTCGGTAGGTTTTGCTCCTTCAACCATGTAGTGAATCGATGCTTGTGCTTTGTTTCATGACCCAATCGCCGAGCGCCATTACTCTCTGCCCTAATGACATCCAAGTGTTCATCAATGTACGGTTGCATCAGTTCTGTACTATGCAAGACACTATAACGAGCTCGACTAACTTCGTTGAAATCCTTGTCGATGAAGACTTTTCTCCCCTTGGTGCCCTTCCCAGTCAGCCTACCCTTGTGACGAGAATCGAGTTTACCAATCCCTCTTTGTACTTTTAGGTACTCTTGACAGCACTCGACGACTTCTTCGGTATTGTAACCCTCTATCATGGAGCCCTCTAGGCATGCTCGATTATGCACGTATCGGTTAAGAACCGACATGAACCGTTCGTAGGACCATATTTCATGTAAGTAGCAAGGGCCCAGTGCCTGTATCTGATGAACCATGTGAATCATGAGATGTGGCATTATATCAAAAAAGCGGAGGTAAACACATCTCTAGTTGGTTTATTGTCTCCACCACGAATTCATGTAGGTCACGAAGCTCATTTTCACCAATCGTCTTCGTGAGATCTTCAAAAGAAGTAACACATGCGGTGATGGCCATTTTCAAAAACTCGCTCTATAGCCCTGATTGCAATAGGTAGGAACAATGTCGATCACATGACAATCGTGAGCCTTGAAGCGTGTTATTGATGTGTCCTTCATTGACACTAGCTTCTTCACGTTGGCTGAAAACCCAGTGGGAACTTTTACCCCTCTCAAGAAATTGCAGATCGCCCTCCTCTCATCTGGAGTCAGGTTGAAACTAGCTGCGGGTAGGAGGTATTTTCCATTACCCTGAGGTATCGGGTGAAGCTCTGGCTTCACATTTAGCTGCACCATGTCTTTCCGTCATCTTAGACCATCCTTTGTCTTGCCCGTGTCCATCAAGGTAGCAATGAGACTCTCAAATACATTCTTCTGTAAGTGCATAGAATCAATGGCATGGGGGACCTCCAAGTCCGGCCAATAAGGCAGATACTTAAAGAAGATCGACTTTTTCTTAAAATGTACACCGGGGACAGGAGGTGTGCTTCTATCTCTCTTTGTCCCATCCGCATTCTTCTTTCCAAAATCGACATGTATGTGTTTCACCATTTCAACACATGTTGCCCGCTTTGACGTCTCTCCGAGGATTCGGTCTCGGTTTGTTTTCATAAAATTTGAAGAACAACTTGCTGCGGTATCGTGAGTTGTCTTTAAGAATCGTCGGTACCTTAGGTAAACTGTCTTCTTGAATGCATCCAGGAACACCCATGTAGTACCATCCAAGCATACTAAGCATCCCGTCTTCCCTTTGATCTGTCCAGACAAAGCAAACAATACAGGTAATCATTGGTAGTGACAAAGATAATGGCTCTACATATGAAGTCCTCCTTTCGAAGGCGTCGTACATCGGCTCTCCATACCGCCATAGCCTCTCCATTTCTTGCATCAAAGGCTCGAGGAACACATCTATATCAATGCCCGGTTGTTTGGGACCTTGAATGAGAATAGTGAGGAGAAGATATTTTCTCTTCGACACAACCACGTTGGGATGTTGTACATGGTTAAGATCATCGCCATGTACTATGCTCATTAGTTCTCTCATTGAAGGGATTCATTCCATCGTGCTAAGGCCAAACCGTACATTCCTTGGGTCTTTGCTAAATTCTTGGTATTTTGCATCAAAGCGTTGCCACTGGGTAGCATCGCCGGTGTCCAATCTTACCATCACCCACCTTGCGCTCATCATCCCACCATGTCATGAGTGAAGCTTCCTTAGGGTTTAGGAACATACGCCTCAGCGATCGACGATCGGTAGGTACCACATTACCAAGGCGGGATTCTTCTCGCTTTGCATCGATGCCTAATGGAGTGTCCTCTTTGGGTTGAGAATCTTGTACCACCTTTTCCCACCTTTCTTCCTCTTCTTCCCGTGAAGGCTTCTTCCCGTTGTAAAGGTCATTGTTCTTGTAACGACTAGTGCCACACCGGGGCATTTATCTAGTGACTTGAACGTATCGCCACGGTAAAGGATACAATGGTTCGGGCATGCATGGATTTTTCAACCCCATTGTCAATGGACTTATAACCTTCTTCGCCGTATGTCTTGGCGGGGCGAGTTTGGTGTGGCAAGAACCAAGACAGAGACGCAATGATCATTGAAACTACAATCGACCACCGCATTTAGCCTTCGGGATGAGTAGCTCAAGCACAAAACGTAGCAATCGCCCAAAGTGTCGGACAACCCTTTTCAACACCATACAAAGTCTCCTTCGAGGCTTTTTTAACCATTTCCAAATTTTCTAGACCTTTCGGGCTCTTTAGTAAAATCTCTGGTCCAATGGCCCAAAGCATTTCCTCCAAATAATCACCGTCAACTTCATCCCCGACACGTCCTCCGCCATCATTGCCAGCAGCTTCGTCGTTATGACCACCACTACCTTCTTCTTCACGGTCTATTTCTGCATCATATTCAGCTACATATTGGTCCATGCAATCTAGGTAATCGTCGTCGTCTTCTTCTGGATCAACGTTGTTAATAACCGCTTCACCATGATGATTCCAAACTGTGTAGTCTTTAACAAATCCTCGCATAATCAAGTGTGATCTAATGATAGTCACATCTTTCCATGCGAGATAGTTCTTGCAATCGCTACACGGACAAAGAATTTCACCACTATTATTGCTAGACATTGCATGGCTCTCTGCGGCTTGAAGAAATTTATCCACTTCATCACGGAAACTTGGCTCCCACCTTTGTTTACCATACATCCAAGAGTTCCTGTCGTCCATCTTTATTTCAATATAGAAAACAAAGATAAGAATTAATAGGACTAATTAATACTTCAAAAAAATATACATAGGAATTTTATGGAAGGATATTCTAAATTCGATTAATAATTCTAAATGTATGGTGCAATGTAAATAGCAATTGTAAATATATTCCACTAAATTAATAACAATGTAATTAGTAAAAACAACAAACCCTAGTTCTAGGTATCTAGATCTAGATGTAGCTCAAACATCCATAAAACTAATTAATAGTCCATTAAAATCAAGGAAGAATGACTAAATAAGGGTATGACATTATTTCCATAACTAATTTAGCCTAGCATATTCAAAATTTTAGCCTCATTTGCTCCATAAATTACTCAAACACCATAGAAGAGAGAGAAAATCAAAACTCTAATTAAGCAATAACCCACCATTAAAACTTCAAAAAGATGTATGGAAAACCATTTTCTTACCTCCAACAACCTCTCCACCAAAGGAATTTAACTCAAAACCTTCCCCCCCTCAAAATAGCAATTTTTGGGAGGTGCCCAAGGCCTCCCTTCCTTCCTCTCTCGGGTTGCACTGTGCAGCTCGAGGAGGAACAAGGGGTCTGGGCACTATATGCTGGTCGATTTGTAGGGGCGGCTGGTTATCCAGCCGCCCCTATAAATGAACCAGTAGGGGCGGCTGAGACCAGCCGCCTCTACAAATCAAACAGTAGGGGCGGCTGGTGTTTCCAGCCGCCCCTACAAATCCAACCATTTGTAGGGGCGGTTGGTGATACCAGCCGCCTCTGTTGAACCATTTGTAGAGGCGGTTGGTCTAGCTGGGCCGAGCTCAGCCACTGTAGGGGCGCTTGGTAAGTGAGCCGCCCCTACTGTGAAAAATGTGGTGTTGCTACAAATCATTTTTGTAGTAGTGGACCTAAGTCGCACCATTGACTCTGTGCCTCTACTCTCGATAAAGCTCCACCCTGGCCCTCGTCGTACCTTCAGTGCCACGCACAGCCTACACCATAGTCTCGGCTCTGCCACCATGCGAGAGCTCCTACCACTCATTTTCCATGAGCAACACAAGAATCAACGAACCAAAGAAAGAAAATAGCATCGACGGAAACCATAGAATCAACAGTGACAACTACATATCTACACAATTCTCCAGGCTTTTTCAACTGCTCAAAGAAAAGAAAAAATGAATAAACATAATGTCAGGAAGAAAATAGAATCAAAGACCCATCCAATGCATGAACCAATCAAACTAAAATAACAGCTTTAGAGGGGCACATCTAGAAGGGCTTCAGGCGCCGAACAACACAAGTCGCTTTTGCTGTCACTTAGCCACGCCAATAGGAAGTAGTGGAACATTACTACACCATGCAACAACTCAGGATAGCTACCGTGAACGCTGGCATGGCCGATGCCACCACCTCAAGCTCGTGCGCTCCTACTCTTTTATTTTTATTGAAGGGCTGGTTCAAGGATTAGCAATCACGTATGTCAAAAAAAAAAGAGACGGAGAGATTAGCAAATAGCAACCAAGAGCAATGGAAGCACATCTGAGTATCGGACTAAAATTGCATCAACTTAACTATCTTCTCTGTTCAACATGATTGGCAAAGTGTCCAAGAACAAGATGTCAAATCTGAATTTAAAGCCACCTACGAGTACTTCATTGAGCCTAGCATGCATCTATCCCAAATCTCAATCAAGCTGAACTCCTCTAAATAAATATACTATGGACATGATTGAGTATCTCTTGGATAACTCATGGAAACGAATCAATTGATGTGAAAAAAAAAATCAAAAACTGAATTCTAAGGAGCAAGAAACAAACTCATATGATGGATGAATCAATGCATTCCAACCAAATCAAGAACCGGAAGAAGGGAGCCTTGACGGGCTGGCTTCCTCCACCTGTTGCCCCGCCAAAGGGGAGGATGTACGGATGCGTCTCTGACACAACCAAGGTGGTCGTGTGGCCATCGATGGCGAGATCGCTGCCGAGTGGTGAGCAACAGGATTCCAACAGCTTGCATCTCTTTGGTCTAGGAAACAGCAAAGAGGCGACAGTCCGCGACCCTGGCGCACGAGATTGGCTTCGGGCGAGCAGTCCATTGACGGCAGTGACAAACAAGAGGATGAGGTGGTGGTCATGCCAATGCAGATCAGGAAAGAAGGGGATGGGAAGAGGACTACAGGAGGGAGTGGACCGGTGGTTTAGGATTTGAGGAATTAGTTGAAGGGAGAGGAGAAATCTGAGGAAGTTGCTCCCTTCCTATTGTTATTGTGGATCATGGAGTTGAAGGCCAGAGCGGTTACGGAGCAAGAAACCAGCAAGACCAACGCTCGATTTTTTTGAAGGGGTGCCATGCTGCGTGGACGATCGTTCCGTTATACGAGAGTAAACTCTATCTTTTATTACTAAGATATAGATGTCTTAGGAAGTTGAACATGTTGCAGTATCCCCATAGGGTGGGGATGTATTGGCTCCGACACGAGAACAATACCTTTGTGTGTGGGTCCCACAGGGATGCTGCAATTGATAATTATCTACTTGTAATGCCGTAGGATAGTAAAACATAGAGCAGTTTTTATTTTTTTAATTCTTTTTTAAAAAATATTTTTAAAATAGCCTCATCTTAACTTTATTTTCATTTTTAACCTCTTTGGTCACGTCATAACCTGTAGCGCGATCAAACTGTGTTGTCACGCCACCTACCACAGCGTGACCAAACCTGCCAGATAACCCCCAAGCCAACACGCGTCCGTGTTCAGGCTAAGTATTGTCACGCCAAGAGGAGTGACGTGACAACACTCATTTGCCACACCAAAATCCGTGGCGTGACAACGTGCTTTTGCCACACCACGCGTGGTGACGTGACCAATGTGAGGACCCCGGTTTATTCGGCTTGTACTGTTTAACCATCCACTTGGTTCTAACAGTACAAGTCAAATAAACTAAGCCTCGAGATATGTATACTTCAAATGCAGATCCACACCCGCTACAAAATCATGCATCAATTCCATTCATACACATAGAGCCAAGCAAAAGCAACAATCGAAAGACATAGATAATATAAAGAGAGTTATTACAAAAGAGAGGCCGACCGCCAAAATTCATAAAGATAAGTAAATACACAATGAAGCAAAATGGCCATAAGATGGCGATAAACAAAAGCCAATCGGTGTGCCTTTACCCACAAGGCAACCAACCGGACCGCCAAGCTAATCGTCCCAAACAGTAGCAACAACACACTCACAAAAGTGAGGCCCTTGGGGCTCACCTTCTTCCTCTGCAACAATTAATATTAAGCAAGCGGATGAGTACAAAACTTGTTTTTGTACTCGCAAGACCGACGTGTGAGATAACGAACTATAATTAACTACATGCAAGCTTTATTTAAGTGGATGAGGCTTTGGACTTATTTTCAAATAAAGCAAGTTTTCATTTACAATAAGGTAATAGATTCAAAGCAAGTTTGCAATTAACTTTTATTGTTCAAATAAAAGAGAGACAATAATAACATAGATAGAGAACAACACCAACCTAGAAGTGACTAACCCATAGTCACCACAACAATAGCATGAAGTACCCTTCATACCACCCATGTCAAGTTTAAGTTTTCAAAAGGTTGTAGTCTAGTTCTTGTGGGAAATAACCAAGCGTGTCCATAACCTAGGGCGAGGCTATTCGAATAGTTTTAACCTCGCAGGTGTACCAATGTACCCACACGATAGACCGTCTTTCCACCACCACGGTTAGCACACTTCCTTTGGTATGCGAGCATGGCTAAGTCTAACAAGACGCTTTCCAATGGACGATGCTAATTAAGAGCCGCAACCCACGGAGAAAGACACATTAAACACCTAACCGGCTGCTAATGCTCCTCCAACACCACAAACACACACACACACAGAACACACCCACCGACCAGCTCATAATTAACACCTCCCAAAGTACTTAGTCAAGAGAGGTTCCATATCCCCCTCGTGTGGTTAGCACGCACTAATTGCTTGGATCAATGGCACAAGTAACTCGGTCCTTAGGGACTTAGGCACCATTCCATCACACCCAACAGATCACCCAACATACCATTGTGCCCAAGCCAAGATATAATTTCTGCTTTCGCTTTTGATTTGCAAAATGGTAAAACACAAGGGTTGGACATAATGGAATAATATAAGTATTTGTGTGATCAAGATCACCGACTAAGTCGATGATCGCCCAATACTACCGACACTAGGCATGGCTAAGCAATATTTATTCGAAATCTACTAAGTGACAAGAGCTCATCCAACGAACTCTAATCACAACAAATAACCTAGGCTTAGGTAGTAGAGGATATTGATTTACCTACAGATTATGCAACTAGGGATTAACTAATCAATTTAACACCCAAATAGCAATGCATACATAAAGTTTAAACAAAGTATTAGACTTTAAAAGTAATGGGATTGAATGGGAAATGATCAAACTGCTTGCCTGCTTGCTGTTGCTCAATTTGTTGCGGAGGGTCGTTCTCGGGGTTACCGCAAATATCGAATCCTAAGCGAAAGAACGAAAACAACCAATAAGACGAGCAACACTTAAATGAAAAAGCAAGCAACAATTATCCAAATGCGACAAAATTTACACACAAGGTAGAATATGGATATACCTAGACATAGAAACTGGAAAAAAAAAACCTAATTTGGATTTGTGGTGCAAAAGATATCCCCTAAAAACCTATTTTCGGCCATAATTAGCACTGTAGCAAAAATATTTTCTAGAAAGGTTTTGAAGCTGAAATTTTTATGGTAGCTACCCACTGGTATAGTGGTAACCTATATAAAATTTCAGGTCATTTGGAGTTATATTGAAAGAGTTATGATTTGTTTAAATTGTTTAGGGTATTAAACTAAAATATGATCCTTATGATTTCTAAAAACAGTGAAATTTGTGAAGCCAATTTTCCTGGCAAATACACTATCAGTGGAAGCTAAAACAATTGGATTCATACAAAAATGATCTATAGATTAAAAGTTATGCATTTTACAAGTTTGCTAAAGTTCTGAAAAACAGTATTAAGTTCACTTGTTTACTATTTTTGAAAATGGTTTTCCAGATCTGATCATGGTCTACAATTATTTTTCTATTTAAGTGCAAGTTATAAGGAAGCTCACAAAACTGGAATCATCTAATTTGGATCTAAGATGACAAAGATATGAAAATGACAAGACCCTAATGTGACACTGATTTCTGGACTTAGCACTTTCGGGACTTCACCAACACCTAGCGACGTGGACGAACCAGAACCATCGATCTCAGATCGGACGTTCCCGGTTGAACCACGCTAACGCGTTTGAAAACGCGCGCGTGAGGCGTAACAGAGGCTGTGGACCGTCGATCTCAAGATGGACGGCTCACAAACAACGTGACACGATGCATAGCACAAATCTAACGAAATCCCGGCCGCAGATCTAGGATAGAGCGGCGCAAGACACGGCCACGTTGCGACGCGCGGCGCTGGCGCGTCGACGAGCCCGATGGCTTCACCGCAAAACGCCACGACCAACGACGGCGGTGCGGTGAATGCCGAAATGGGTGCGCAATTGTAATGCGACCCCAATCTTATCAACGGTAATAATCTGTTTTATGAACGATAATAGACTCTTGTTCATATCATTCTTATTCTTAATCTCGGTTGGGAGTTCTTTGTTACCAAATAAAACCTTCCTTTTGCCAAAGTCCAAAAACCTACTTAGAATATTTAAAGGAATACAAGGTAACACTTGTATTATGACTGGGAAGTATTTTTATTAAAGCCTAGATAAATTATCTTGGCTAAAAATATTTCGTTGCATTTTAGAAATTATTTGGACTTAAAGAAAATTTATGGTCTTTAAATAAACATTTTCGGCTGAAATAGATATTTATGTATTTTATAAAGTGAAAATGTGGTTTATGAAATTTATCTGGAAATATATCATCGGTAGCTTACGATAAAAATTTCATGATTTTATAAATTTATTTGATATTTTAAAGTCCCATCAAACCTTTTAAATATATGAATAAGGTTTGGTCAACCAAACCGGTCCAAACCCGACCCTTGCCTTTGTAGCGACCCGGCCTCATGTGTCTCGGTCCAACAATCAAATTTATGCGCTCGGTCACGTTGAGCGCGAGCGAACTCCACGACTAACATGAGCCGTCGATCTTCCATCGAGCAGGCGAAGCAATAACGCCCGCGCTGTCCCACGTGTCCACTTAAATCTCGCCGTTGGATCTTAATCCAACGGCGTGATTAGTGTATGCAACCGGACAACTCGGATCCCTATTCAATCACCACCGTTCGTTTCTAATCCAACCGTGGCGCCCTTTTCGTTTTAAACCTAAAGCGCGCTTTTATCTCGGCCGTTAGATTCAAATCCTCGGCTTTTCCCTTTTCCTCGTGTTATAAAGCTCGCACTCCTGCGGACCGTTGGATCTTCATCGTATGGCCCGATCGTGTATGCATTCGGACGACTCGGATCCCGCTGTCGTGGCCGTCCATCCTGATCCAGGCATCGTTTATTTCTATTTGAAACGGGCGCGTTAATGTGGGCCTTTGGATTTCAATCTCGGCACTCCATTTAGACCGTGGGCCTTTAAAGCCCAAAATCGATGGATCGTTGGATTTTAATCGTGCGGACCACATGGGTGTATGCAATCGGACCATCGGTTCAATTTTACATCGACCGTAGAAATTAAATCCAACGGTGTTAAACCATCGCATCTAAAAGGGTGGCGTGTATATCTTTTAATTGATCGTTGGATTTCAATCCAGCGTCTCTTTTGGCGGAACCCGCGGCACCATCGGGATTTCGTTTTAATCTCGTTCGATCGATCTTGATCGTGCGGTCCATATTAAATGATCTGATTCACATCATTTAATCTCTCTATTTATCGTAGCGCTTATTTCTAATCGGACGGTGACTTTTATTCGAGCCTTTACGAGTGCGCGGTGAGGATGACAATGGGGCCCACATGTCGGTTGGCTCTTATCTCCTTCCCTCTCTCTCGTGTGTGATTTCTCTGGAAATCAAGGAGAGGATTATCCCAAAGTTTTTGCAACTAATTTTTGGGATAATTAGCCTAAATGGACACCTCATCAACTCTAGATCTTTCTCTCTTGCTCTGTAGCTCCACATCCACATATATAAACCCTAGTTTTGAGTGCGACCATTGTTGACCACTGAAGCTCATCCTTTTCTTGTTAACGGTGGAGTTTCTTGCTTCTTGCTCATCGCTTATCCATCTTAAACTCTGGTTACACTTACAATCAAGATTGGTTATCTTTTGTAGGTTAAATCAGAGTTTAACTCTCTGTTGTTCAACATCGGGTTGTCAGAACCCTTAGCATATTTCTTCTCCTGGTAAGTTAAACCCTAGCTGTTAACATCTTGAGCATCTTAAGGACTTGAGAAGCTCTGTGAATCATTCTTTTAAGCATCGGTAGCTTCAATGACTTTAAAGCGAAAAGTTGATATTGCACCTTTTAGGTTTTCATGTCATTTTCAAGACCTAGGTATCTTCCTGTCAACTTATCATCTTATTTAGATTTTGACTAAACCCTAGCAGCATGACAAGTTGGTCTTTCAATTCTTGTCATCATCTATTTTGACTCTTAGTTGAAATCTGTCTCTGTTCTCTTGTCGGCTCAGCAGACAAAATAGGTTTTGCTTTAGCTTTTGCAATCTAACTAGTTAGGGTTAGACTAAGGTTGGTTTGGGATGTTAATTACCTAAAAGATCATGCTAAGTTTCATTTATGAACTTTTGCATGATCTATACTTCTATTTCGAAAATTGCAATCATCTGTTTTGACTCTTTTCAAATCAAAGCTGGAACTTTGCAATAAACTCTAATTCTGTCTTTTGAAAGCAGTGAGCTAGATAATGGGTTATTATCATTATTATGGGTAGTTATGGCTTAAGCATCTGTAATCATGCATTTCTAGATTGATCATGCATATTTCTTCCATGTTGGACTTATTGTCGGTTTGGTATTTATTGGATCTTATTGTTTCTTTAGAATGCAGTTCTGTTGAAGCCATCGAATCTTTTACGAGCAATCGAGCACACAGCAAAGTCTATTATTACCAAGGCAAGCATCCTCTTTGCACCATATTGAACCCAGTTTTGTACAATAGTCTTTACAAATCCGGTGATATCTGAGCATGCTATTTGTCCGAAAATACAAAATATGACTTGTAATAGCTAGCTATGACTGACATGGTGGATTACCTTGATTATGACCATACACTCAACTCTAGTGTAGTCTTGTATAATATATGGTCTATTCTCGATTTGGCTTAGATATGCGATCTAGAGATTTTAGAGTTTGACAAGCATATCTTGTCAAACATGGGAATCTAAGCGAACTATTGTCATTTTCAAACTCTTTGTCAGTTCCTTTAAATCAGTCTTGTATTTGAAATCTAAATTGATCTGGACAAGAGGAAGCTAGTGATGGTGCCTTCGTGCACGAGATTGGGTTTTGTGGTGGGCTTGTCAGGGTTAATTAAGGACCGAACTCGATTATTCAATTCAAGCCCCACGTACTTCCACATGCGATGTATGGTATTTGTTTGGTTAAGTAAAATGTTGAGACTATTGAGTTGGAAACAGGAGAGTAAGGATATGTGTATTGGCCTTGCATGGCATAGATGCTTAGGTGCGAGGGCGTGTCTTATGCCATGTGAGCTTTGTATGTCGATGTCGGATGTTCTTAGGAGGGTGAGGCGTATATGTGCCTCGTCGCATATCGATACCTTAATAGTGCCGATGGCATTCTATTATGGGTGGTGAGCCCAATTTGTTTTTAAATTGTTTGGATCGGCATTCTTGACACAACATGTGTGCCACGTGGTTAGTAGGTGGTGTAGCCTACACTATGGGATTAGTTCACACATGGGGTCCAACTCAATAGTGTTAACTTGTTGAAAAATACCAAATCTTAGTTTCCCGGTCGGCATACCAAAGGAAGTGTGTCATCATTCGGAGGCATCCAGAAGGCAGCGAACTAACTAAGTCATGTGGGTAAAGATGTACACCCTGCGGGGTATAAAGCTGTTCGAATAGCCGTGTCCACGGTCATGGGCGACAACTTGAATTGATGTCACTGTATAGAAGTTTGATTTTCAAAAACCTGGTTTTGGTTATTTTCGGTTTGCATGAGGTATCATGCCTTTGTCTTTATTTATTTTATGTCATTTATGTCTTGTTTTAAGCAAACTTTGATTTATTAAATCGCTTTACAAAATTTAGCCTTTGTAGGTTAAGATGTATCGCTTTATGCAAATTTGAACCTTTATACCTTCTGTTGTAACCTTATGCATGTAAAAACTCTACTCCTTTGGTTAGGCTCTAATCACCACTTTATTTTATTAGTTTGAGTAAGACTTGCTTGAGTACCTACAGTACTCAAGGTGCTACTACCTATTGTTGCGGTGAGGATGGTTTCCTTTATGAAGTACCCGTTAGCGCCGATCGGGGTGGCGCTAACGAGTAACGCTACTTCTTGCCTCCACGCAATTGCTGCGGGTGGATGGGGCCATTGGTGGACATTTTCCGTTTGTTTTGCTTCCATTGTATCTTTGTTATAGTGACCAAGTCACTTAATATTGTAGTATTAACGAATGATGTAACCTTATGTTTAATTATATCAATGTATGACTTGTATGTGTTTGATGCAATGTTGATGAAGGATATATATGCAATGGTCGTTGATCACAGGAACCATTGTGGTACATATATATCAGGAATCTGTTTATTGAAATTGTTACTTGTTAAGTTCATACCTTTAGCATGATTTTTAATTAAGGGCGCAGACTTGTTCCTTAATTATGAATTGTGTTCTTGTATGAATTTAATTTAGTAACATTTCCAATAACAGGGGTCCTCACGACGTTAGTATCGAGCATACATTGCTGTAGGTTAAAGTAGCATGGCGAAGTTATTAGAGGATCCTCTGCTAAAATTATTTTCAAACAACAATTTATTTTGAAAGCTTAAGCATGACATCTTTTATTCCTTATCTTTCTTAATGTCACTTCTTGCCCAAACTTACATTGGTTCATTTAAAAGTGAATTGTTCCTTATCTTGTCTTTTTATCTATAGATGAGCGGTTGGTATTTGGTCAAGGAGACTCGAGCGAGGATGTTGATGGGTTTCGGCATTACTCGGGACATGATGTGGCGCTCAATTTCACCTACCAGTAGGAGTATGCCATTTATCGGCGGGATCGAGGACCGAGGATGGAGGAATACGCGCCTTCATCAACGTCATCGCTAGGCATGTAGCGGCGGTGTCCCTTCTGTGTCCAGCGCTTGCCACCTCGGGCGATGGCGATTCGAGAAGCGGCAAGTAGGATGATGAGTCTTCTTCGTCATGATTTGTGGAATTGTCTCAACCACCCTATGACCACTTCCCGAATCGGGGCCCTACCTGCGAGGTGAGCATGTTGGCGAGATCTGATTTGGCGAAGACCCAGTGCGGCGGTTGGCAAGGATGGTCCGTATCATGGACCAAGTCCATCGTTGTCTTGTGAGGAGTTATGGGAAACTTCGGCATCGCCTTAATGAGGCCAGGGTACCTACTTCTTGGAGTCAACATGAACGCGTTCCTGCAGCGTGCTTTATGGTGACAACGAGATCTCCTATTTCTTCTTTGCACCACCTCTTCTGACTTCCGAAGTGGCGGGTGCGTGCTGTTTATGGACAAGTGCGCCAAGCCGGATGACTCTGAGGTTTCCTCGCACTCTGCGGTGCACCTCACGGAGGTCATCGGCCATTGTTGGGTTCTCAGGCGTCTCATTAGTCCCTTGGATCCGGTTGACACGAGTTCCTGGAGCTCACCTTACGAATGAGTTTCGGTGAACTTTAATCGGGATCTTTACGCTAGCACCTCGACGATGAATCCCGTGGTTGAGTGTCTTTTAGTCTAGTAGTTGCCCTTAAATAAATTGTATGTAATAGAGGCAGCGGTATGTTGTCTGAGTATGAAAGTTTAACTTTCGGTTTGTAATCGACATTATGGCCAACTATAATGTAAAGCTGGAACAGAAATTTTTTTTGTATATATATATGAAGTTTACGGTTTGGTGTTAACTTGAATGCATAACATAACATGATGCATTATATATACGATATTTGCTTCTTTTCTAATTGTAAACTTGTTTGTGTTTGCAGTATGTCCTTGTTGTGTTGTTAACCATGTTGTGGTAGCAGGATGGCAGGACCTACTACTCGTCTTAAGCGCAACAAGGAAAAGTATTTCATCTTGGTTCCCCATTCTCGGGAGGGCCGTGAACCTTCCAGTTCTCGGGGTCCGCAAGGTGGTCCTCGGGAAGAGGAGCTTCCTCCACCACCTTCTATGGCGATGTGCTCATGCAAATTGGCGCAGCCGGATGGATCGAGCGCATCACTGGAGCAGTTGCGCGCAATACTTCTACTCTGTTGCATCGGCGATCGAGCGAGAGGCCACCATGTGCGAGCGATCTTGCGACTTTGGCGGACTAACCGCGGTGTTCTCGATTCTCGAGACCCTATGGAAGGCGAGGATTGGCGGACCATTGAAAAAAGCTTACGATTACTCAATGCTCGAAAGGAAAAGGTTCTCTTTGCGATTATCATTTCGATGGGCGGCCAACATATGGTGGGATAATCTTCTTGCCATTCACTGCTGGACATGTCCCTACTTGGGATGAGTTCGTAGAAGCCTTTCGCGAAGCTCACATTCTGAAGGGTCATGATGATCAAGCGACAAGAGTTTCTCGCTCTCAAGCAAGGGCGAAAGTGCGTAACGAATATCTGCATGAGTTCAACTTCGGCGGATATGCCGATGGCGTTCGTGACCTTCGTCGTCGAAACCGGTTCTTGAATGGGCTATCGAAGAAGCTGCGAGATGGTGTAGCTTTGCATGACTTAGGAACTTCTCGCATCGGTCAACAAAGCTATTGTGGCGAAAGCAAGAGTAAGGCATTGGATGAGTCACATAGCGGCGGCGGACTTCTCGATTTATTCTGGTGGCGGCTCACCAAGGCCTCGTATGTGGTTGTCTAGGCCACCACGAGCACCGGCTCCATTTTCACCAAGGCGGCGGTGTTTGCTCTCGTCCATCTCCTCCCACGATCGATCGAGGATCAAGTGGGAATCAGCCCGTCTGTCAACAATGTTAACCGGGGGTTATTTGTTATCATTGTGGTCGTCAGGGCATTATGCCAACAAGTGTGTGGCAAGCGGCAAGGATTGCCGCTGTTCGACCATATCGATGTCGGTGCGGCGGTCCCTTCGCGAGGCCCCTATTAAAGCGATCGGCTCGGTTCGTGGGCATGTGAACGGATCAACTGCTTGAAGAAGCGGTGATACACTGAAGTTGTTATGGGTATGCTCCTAGTTAATTTCAGTCCACTCTTTGTTTTATTCGACTCTGGAGCATCTCATTCTTTTATTAGCAATCATTTTCTTTGTGCAACACCGATTAAACATGCATACCCTCCAACCATCTTTTATTATTCAATCACAGGTGGTCTTTAAAACCGTCAGATTTGTTAATGGGGTCAACATAACAATCCTTGGGGTGAAGTTTTTAGCAAACCTAATTGTGATTGACTCTAAAGGGTTGGGCGTCATTTTAGGTATGGATTGGTGTCCAAAAACGAGTCAAATCAATTGTTCCCAACGGTCTATTTCTATGACCAATGCGAGCGGCATTCAAGTTGTTTATCATTCTAAAGCGGTTGGCTCTCATCTTTGTGCTCACCAAGTTGATACCACTCCTTCTTTGAGTCGGTACCAATTGTGCGTGAGTATCTTGATGTTTTCACGAAGACCTTCGGTTTACCACGGATCGGAAGTGGAGTTTGTTATTGAACTCGTTCTGGGCGCTCAGATATCCGAGAGTCCTTATCGAATGCTGTCAGCGAGTGGTTGAATTGAAGAAGCAACTCGGAGAATTGCTTGACAAGGGTTTCATTCGGCGAGTTCCTCACCTTGGGGATGCCGGCAATCTTTGTCAAGAAGAAAGACAATACTTTACGGATGTGTGTGGATTACCGTCAGTTAAATGAGGTCACTATCAAGAATAAATATCCTCTACCTCGAATTGATGATCTTTTTGATCGGTTGGTTGGTGCCGTGTCTTTTCAAAGATTGATTTGCGATCGGGCTATCATCGGATCAAGGTTAGAGCGAGGACATTCCTAAGACAGCTTTCTCTACTCGTTATGGTTTATCACGAGTATACGGTTATGTCCTTTGGTTTGACCAATGCTCCGGCATATTTCATGAACCTTATGAATTCGGTGTTCATGGAATTCTTGGATAAATTCGTTGTCGTGTTTATTGGCGACATCCTTATTTATTCAAGTCGATAAGGATCATGAACAACATTTGCGACTTGTCTTTGAAACACTTCGTCGGCATCAATTGTATGCCAAGTTTAGCAAGTGTGCTTTACGGCTCGAAGAAGTTGCCTTTACGGGGCATGTGTTATCTGAAGAAGGTATCATTGTTGATCCAAGCAAGGTACAAGATGTGCTAAATTGGAAGCCTCCCAAGAGTGTCCCGAGATTCGAGTTTTCTTGGACTTGCGGGTTATTACGGAGGTTCATTGAAAATTTCTCCAAGATTGCTAGACCTTTGACTCGGCTCTTGCGAAAGGAAGAAATTTGAATGGTCGGCTAAGTGTGAAGAGAGTTTTCGACTTTTGAGAACTCTCTTGACCAAAGCTCGATTCTTATTCTTAGGATGTTCTTAAGAGCTTGACATATATTGCGATGCATCTCGCCATGGACTTGGTTGTGTGCTTATGCAAGAAGGCCAAGTTGTGGCATATGCATCCGGCGATTCTTGCCCTCATGAAGTTAATTATCCTACTCATGATTTGGAATTGGTTGCCGTGGTCCATGCATTAAAGATTTGGCGGCATTACCTTCTAGGTAATCGTTGTGAGATCTACACGATCATAAAAGCACAAGTACATATTCACTCAATCGATTTGAATATGAGACAACGAAGATGGCTTGAACGATCAAGGACTACGATATGGGTATTCATTATCATCTGGTAAAGCCAATGTTGTGGCGGGCGCTTTAGCGAGAAAGTCACAATGCAACTACATATCCTCTTTACTGCCGAAAGAGACACGTGTGCTGATTTTGGCGCCTAAGTCTTGAATTTGTGGAAAAAGGATTCCTCATTGCATTACATGTGGGCCGACCTTAGAATCCCAGTTACGGAGGCCCGAAATCGATGCCGAGGTAGTGAAATCGGGGAAAACATGCAAGCGAGTAAAGCCAGCGAATTTTACGAAGATGATCGCGGTATAATTCGATATCGCCATCGTTTGGTAGTACTGCTGATTACGAATTGAAGAGTCTAATTCTTAGGAAGCTCATAATTCCAAGTTTTCTTTGCATCACAGGAGTACCAAAATGTACGAGATTTGAAGAAAATATTTTGGTGGAGCCAAATGAAGAGGCAAATTGCTCGATATGTTCTTTGAATGTGATATTTGCCAAAGGGTTAAAGTGAACATCTAAAGCCAGTGGTACCCTTGACCTTTGCCTATTCCCGATGGAAGTGGGAAGAGATCGGTATGGATTTTGTTCTTGGTCTTCCCAAGACTTCCAAGGATCGATGCCATTTGGGTGATCATTGATCGTTTAACTAAAGTGGCTCATTTTATTCGGTCGGACCGATTTCAATGGCAAGCAATTAGCGAGCTTTATATTGCTAGAATTGTTTGCCTTCATGGTGTTCCTAAAGTCATTGTTTACGACCGTGGTCCTCGGTTTACTTCCCATTTTTGGAATAGCCTTCATCGGGCTATGGGGTGAACTCTCCTTGATCTTGCTTACCATCCTCAAACCGGTGGTCAAGCGAAAAGAGTGAACCAAGTGATGGAAGATCTTCTTGAGCCTATGTGCTATCTTATAGCAAAGGCGGGAGAAATCTTTGCCATATGTGGAATTTTCCTACAATAATAGCTACCAAGCAAGTATTCAAATGTCACCTTTTGAAGCCTTGTATGGGAGAGCTTGTGAGACTCCATTGAATTGGTCAAGTGCGGTGAAAGATCATACTTTGGTCGGACTTGGTAAAGGAAGCGAGAAGAGCAAGTTAAATGCGATTCGAGATTGTTTGAAAACTGCACAGTCTCGTCAGAAGAGCTATGCTGATCATCGTCGTCGTGAATTGAGCTTTGAGGTAGATGACCATGTCTATCTTAAAGTGTCACCCATGAGGGGTACTCATCGTTTTGAGTAAAGGAAAGCTCGCACCTCGCTATATCGGACCCTTAGAATCATTGCCAAGCGGGCGTAGCTTACCAATTGGAGTTACAGAATCACTCTCGTGATGCATGATACTTTTCATGTGTCTCAATTAAAGAAATGCCTTCGTGTTCCTATTGAGGCAGCGCTTATGAGCATCTTAATCTCAACTTGATCTTTCATATCAAGAGCAACCAGTACGTATCCTCGACACAATGGAACGCAGGACAAGAAATCGTACTGTCAGGTTCTTGAAAATTCAATGGGCTAATCATTCCGAGGATGAAGCCACTTGGGAGCGCGAAGATCTGATGCAGATTGAGCACCCCCATCTTTTTGTTGTTTAGAACTTTTCTTTGAATCAAGAAAGGAAAGTTTAAACAAAGCTATGTAAACAAAGATGTAATAATAACACTATGTTGTTATGTAAGAATCTTCTTTGTTATCCTTGAAGGAAACCAAAACAACAGATGTTGAATTTCCTCATAATTCATTTCCATTGCATTTCTTCCTAATCTTAACTTGTTCCAAATCTAGGGACGAGATTTTCCTTAAGGGGGGTAGGTTTGTAACAGCCCCAATCTTATCAACAGTAATAATCTGTTTTATGAACAGTAATAGACTACTGTTCATATCATTACTGTTCTTAATCTCAGTTGGGAGTTGCTGTTACCAAATAAAACCTTCCTTTTTGCCAAAGTCCAAAAACCTACTTAGAATATTTAAAGGAATACAAGGTAACACTTGTATTATGACTAGGAAGTATTTTTATTAAAGCCTAGATAAATTATCTTGGCTAAAAATATTTCGTTGCATTTTAGAAATTATTTGGACTTAAAGAAAATTTATGGTCTTTAAATAAACATTTTCGGCTGAAATAGATATTTATGTATTTTATAAAGTGAAAATGTGGTTTATGAAATTTATCTGGAAATATATCATCGGTAGCTTACGATAAAAATTTCATGATTTTATAAATTTATTTGATATTTTAAAGTCCCAGTCAAACCTTTTAAATATATGAATAAGGTTTGGTCAACCAAACCGGTCCAAACCCGACCCTTGCCTTTATGGCGACCCGGCCTCATGTGTCTCGGTCCAACCCAATCAAATTTATGCGGCTCGGTCACGTTCGGCGCGAGCGAACTCCACGACTAACATGAGCGTCGATCTTCCATCGAGCAGGCGAAGCAATAACGCCGCGGCTGTCCACGTGTCCGCCGTAAATCTGCGTTGGATCTTAATCCAACGGCGTGATTAGTGTATGCAACGGACAACTCGGATCCCTATTCAATCACCACCGTTCGTTTCTAATCCAGCGTGGCGCCCTTTTCGTTTTAAACCTAAAGCGCGCTTTTATCTCGGCCGTTAGATTCAAATCCTCGGCTTTTCCCTTTTCCTCGTGTTATAAAGCTCGCACTCCTGCGGACCGTTGGATCTTCATCGTATGGCCCGGATCGTGTATGCATTCGGACGACTCGGATCCCGCTGTCGTGGCCGTCCATCCTGATCGGCGGCATCGTTTATTTCTATTTGAAACGGGCGCGCGCGTTAATGTGGGCCTTTGGATTTCAATCCTCGGCACTCCATTTAGACCGTGGGCCTTTAAAGCCCAAAATCGATGGATCGTTGGATTTTAATCGTGCGGACCACATGGGTGTATGCAATCGGACCATCGGTTCAATTTTACATCGGACCGTAGAAATTAAATCCAGCGGTGTTAAACCATCGCATCTAAAAGGGTGGCGTGTATATCTTTTAATTGATCGTTGGATTTCAATCCAGCGTCTCTGTTTGAAAGCGGAACCCGCGGCACCATCGGGATTTCGTTTTAATCTCGTTCGATCGATCTTGATCGTGCGGTCCATATTAAATGATCCGATTCACATCATTTAATCTCTCTATTTATCGTAGCGCTTATTTCTAATCGGACGGTGACTTTTGTTCGAGCCTTTACGAGTGCGCGGTGAGGATGACAATGGGGCCCACATGTCGGTTGGCTCTTATCTCCTTCCCTCTCTCTCGTGTGCATGATTTCTCTGGAAATCAAGGAGAGGATTATCCCAAAGTTTTTGCAACTAATTTTTGGGATAATTAGCCTAAATGGACACCTCATCAACTCTAGATCTTTCTCTCTTGCTCTGTAGCTCCACATCCACATATATAAACCCTAGTTTTTGAGTGCGACCATTGTTGACCATGAAGCTCATCCTTTTCTTGTTAACGGTGGAGTTTCTTGCTTCTTGCTCATCGCTTATCCATCTTAAACTCTGGTTACACTTACAATCAAGATTGGTTATCTTTTGTAGGTTAAATCGAGTTTAACTCTCTGTTGTTCAACATCGGGTTGTCGAACCCTTAGCATATTTCTTCTCTGGTAAGTTAAACCCTAGTTTGTTAACATCTTGAGCATCTTAAGGACTTGAGAAGCTCACTGTGAATCATTCTTTTAAGCATCGGTAGCTTCAATGACTTTAAAGCGAAAAGTTGATATTGCACCTTTTAGGTTTTCATGTCATTTTCAAGACCTAGGTATCTTCTGTCAACTTATCATCTTATTTAGATTTTGACTAAACCCTAGCGACATGACAAGTTGGTCTTTCAATTCTTGTCATCATCTATTTTGACTCTTAGTTGAAATCTGTCTCTGTTCTCTTGTCGGCTCAGCAGACAAAATAGGTTTTGCTTTAGCTTTTGCAATCTAACTAGTTAGGGTTAGACTAAGGTTGGTTTGGGATGTTAATTACCTAAAAGATCATGCTAAGTTTCATTTATGAACTTTTGCATGATCTATACTTCTATTCCGAAAATTGCAATCATCTGTTTTGACTCTTTTCAAATCAAAAAGCGGAACTTTGCAATAAACTCTAATTCTGTCTTTTGAAAGCAGTGAGCTAGATAATGGGTTATTATCATTATTATGGGTAGTTATGGCTTAAGCATCTGTAATCATGCATTTCTAGATTGATCATGCATATTTCTTCCATGTTGGACTTATTGTCGGTTTTGGTATTTATTGGATCTTATTGTTTCTTTAGAATGCAGTTACTGTTGAAGCCATCGAATCTTTTACGAGCAATCTGGCACACAATGAGTCTATTATTACCAAGGCAAGCATCCTCTTTGCACCATATTGAACCCAGTTTTGTACAATAGTCTTTACAAATCCGGTGATATCTGAGCATGCTATTTGTGCGAAAATACAAAATATGACTTGTAATAGCTAGCTATGACGACATGGTGGATTACCTTGATTATGACCATACACTCAACTCTAGTGTAATCTTGTATAATATATGGTCTATTCTCGATTTGGCTTAGATATGCGATCTAGAGATTTTAGAGTTTGACAAGCATATCTTGTCAAACATGGGAATCTAAGCGAACTATTGTCATTTTCAAACTCTTTGTCAGTTCCTTTAAATCAGTCTTGTATTTGAAATCTAAATTGATCTGGACAAGAGGAAGCTAGTGATGGTGCCTTCGTGCGAGATTGGGTTTTGTGGTGGGCTTGTCAGGGTTAATTAAGGACCGAACTCGATTATTCAATTCAAGCCCCACGTACTTCCACATGCGATGTATGGTATTTGTTTGGTTAAGTAAAATGTTGAGACTATTGAGTTGGAAGCAGGAGAGTAAGGATATGTGTATTGGCCTTGCATGGCATAGATGCTTAGGTGCGAGGACGTGTCTTATGCCATGTGAGCTTTGTATGTCGATGTCGGATGTTCTTAGGAGGGTGAGGCGTATATGTGCCTCGTCGCATATCGATACCTTAATAGTGCCGATGGCATTCTATTATGGGTGGTGAGCCCAATTTGTTTTTAAATTGTTTGGATCGGCATTCTTGACACAACATGTGTGCCACTGTGGTTAGTAGGTGGTGTAGCCTACACTATGGGATTAGTTCACACATGGGGTCCAACTCAATAGTGTTAACTTGTTGAAAAATACCAAATCTTAGTTTCCCGGTCGGCATACCAAAGGAAGTGTGTCATCATTCGGAGGCATCCAGAAGGCAGCGGGCTAACTAAGTCATGTGGGTAAAGATGTACACCCTGCGGGGTATAAAGCTGTTCGAATAGCCGTGTCCACGGTCATGGGCGACAACTTGAATTGATGTCACTGTATAGAAGTTTGATTTTCAAAAACCTGGTTTTGGTTATTTTCGGTTTGCATGAGGGTATCATGCCTTTGTCTTTTTATTTTATGTCATTTATGTCTTGTTTTAAGCAAACTTTGATTTATTAAATCGCTTTACCAAAATTTAGCCTTTGTAGGTTAAGATGTATCGCTTTATGCAAATTTGAACCTTTATACCTTCTGTTGTAACCTTATGCATGTAAAAACTCTACTCCTTTGGTTAGGCTCTAATCACCACTTTATTTTATTAGTTTGAGTAAGACTTCTTGAGTACCTACATACTCAGGTGCTACTACCTATTGTTGCGGTGAGGATGGTTTCCTTTATGAAGTACCCGTTAGCGCCGATCGGTGGCGCTAACGAGTAGCGCTACTTCTTGCCTCCACGCAATTGCTGCGGGTGGATGGGGCCATTGGTGGACATTTTCCGTTTGTTTTGCTTCCATTGTATCTTTATTATAGTGACCAAGTCACTTAATATTGTAGTATTAACCGAATGATGTAACCTTATGTTTAATTATATCAATGTATGACTTGTATGTGTTTGATGCAATGTTGATGAAGGATATATATGCAATGGTCGTTGATCACAGGAACCATTGTGGTACATATATATCAGGAATCTGTTTATTGAAATTGTTACTTGTTAAGTTCATACCTTTAGCATGATTTTTAATTAAGAGCATACTTGTTCCTTAATTATGAATTGTGTTCTTGTATGAATTTAATTTAGTAACATTTCCAATAACAGGGTCGCGGCGGCGAGAGGAGGACGGCGACGCCACCGTCCGATTCGCATCAAGGGCGAGGCGCGACCGCGTTGAAACGCATCGGCGAATGTCGACGCCCGTCGAAATCAACGGCTGCGAATCCCGTGGCAGCGGAGTTGTCCGAATGCATACGACGCGAGCCGTCCGATTGAGATCCAACGGTCGAGCGCGCGCGCCGATCGACCGCGCCGTGCAGTTAGTTGACTTGACCGAGTCGGTTGGCTCGAGCCCAGTCGACTCGAGTCAATGAGCAGATGCAAACCGATTAGGGTTTGATTTTTAAACCTGAAACTTTGGGGATTTAATTGAGGTATCAAACCAACTCCAAAATTTATGAAATTTTAACTGGAGGTTCCTGACCTTAGGTTAACCTTTCATAAAATTTCCAGAGATTTTGTGCACTGAAATTTTCTCCAGAAATTCAGAAGGTGATTTGAGAGGTTTGACCAAGGTTTGACTTGCCTCTAAAATATTTCAAATAATTTCCAAAAATTATGAAATAATTCAGAGGTGTTACCAAGCAACCCTAGAACCCAGGAAAAATTATTACCAAGGGTTTGACACCAGATTTCACCCAGAAGGTTTTGACTTGAGATAAATGAGGATTTTGATTTTGAATTTCCCAAAATTCCTTTACAAGAATTTCAGAAAAGTTTCAAGAGTAAGATGATGAAGGAAAAGTTTTAATTTACCCTCATTTTATTACATTTGAAACACAAGCCAAATTGGGGATGTTACAACCAAATAGGTTAGAATTGAAAATAAAGTTAGGAAGAGGTTATCTTTAAAATATTTTTAAAAAAAATAAAAAATAAAAACTGCTCGTAAAACATATCCTCGCACGGGTAGACCATAACCACAAAATTGGCTATGATATCATGACACCACATCCCGATTTCGCCAGTGGGCTCCTACGACTCCAATTTCCGTGTACTAATGCCCCAAGTAGACATCAGGGAAGGCTTTCCCGTTCGCTTTTTAGGCTTCGTAGTGTGTTTTTGGCACTCAGGGAACTAGCAGATTCTGGTAGCGAAGATTAGCAATTTCGATTATAACCTTTGAAGATAAAGGAAATAAAGTGCAATATTTAGGTGCATGTTTTGGCCAATAGTTTTTTTTTTCTTTTCGAATCATCCAGTACAACACATAGACACCCACACACACGCACACCACCACACGCACGCACTCACACACACAACGTCTACTGAAGACCGGACGAGCGGAGCTTGAAGAAATGACGAAGACACCACCGGCACCTCGCTTGCGACGGGTACATCGCCTCCCACTGAAAGAAAATCCTCCTTAATAAGGCACACAGGGCCAAACCTAGGGTTTGAACCCTGGTGGGCTAGAGGTACAACCACTACCACTAGCCACCTGTGGAGGCCCCGGAATATTAGAAATGTGCTTAATTAAAGTTACACTGTAGCACAATTCTTAATTAAGGAACAGTGCTGCTCCTTTATTAAAGATCATGCTAGGAGCATAAATTTAATAGGTAACAAATCCAATATTCAGGCTTCCCGGATATATGTTTTACAATGGTTCCCAGGATCAATGACCACTGCACATATATCCTTAAACAACATTGCACCATACACATACAAGTCATACATTTACATAATTAAACATAAATTTACAATTCAGTTTAGGACTATCATATGAGTGACTTGGTCACTACAAAATTTGGCAGCAGAAACAAAAGATTAAACGACAAAACCACCAATGGCCCCATCCACCCGCAGGCGATTGCGTGGAGGAAAGAAATAGCTTTACTCGTTAGCGTCACCCTGATCAGCGCTAACGGGCACTTCATATAAATAACCATCATCACCTGCAACAATAGGTCATAGCACCTTGAGTACGGAAGGTACTCAGCAAGACTTACACAAACTAACAAAAGAAAGTGTTTGTCAGAACCTATTCAAAGGATTTAGATTTGTATATGCATATGGTTACAACAGGAAGGCACAATGGATTACTTTTGCGTAAAGCAATACATCTTAACCTACCATTGCTAGGTCTTGATAAAGCAATTTAATAAATCAAGGTTTGAGTAAAACAGTAAGTAAATGAAATGTAAAGTAAATAAATACATTGCATGAATTCCTCATCTTGAATCAAAACCCAAGCGATGGTTGAAAACAAAATTCTATCTGGTGACTTCAACTCAAGTTATCGTCCATGACCGTGGACACGGCTATTCGAATAGTTTGATACCTGCGAGGGTGTACATCTTTACCCACACGACTTAGTTAGCAGTAAGCCTCGGAATAATAGCACACAACCTTTGCTATGCGGTAGGAAACTAAGATTTGATATTTTCAACAAGCTGACACTATTGAGTTGGATACCCATGTGTGAACTGATCTCGCTTAAACAACGATTGATAGCATCTGCTTAACCGGGGCACACATGTTGCGTCAGGAATGCCGACCCAAACAAAAGAAATACAAGTTAACCAAACAGCGCCCATACACCGCGTGTGGAAGCACGTTAGGACTTGAATTGAATAGTCAGAGTTCAGTCCTTATTCGGTCCAGACAAGTCCATCACATTTCCCAATCTCGTGCTCAAAGGCACCACCACTAGCTTCCTCTTGTCCAGATCAATTGAAATTTAAAATTCAAATCTGATTTAAAGAAACTGGACAAAGAGTTAAAATGACTGAAATTTATTTGTTGCTCCCAAGTTTGACAAGAGAATCTTGCCAAACTTTAACGTTCTATGGACTGCATGGCTAAGCAAAAAATTTTGAAATTAAATATCGTAGTATACAACCCTACTCTAAGTTTTGAGTGTATACTCAGATTTAGGGTAAGCCACCACGACAGGTCATAACTACTTACTAACAGACCATAATTGTATTTTCAGAAAATTAGCATGCAACAGGTGTCACTGTATTTGAAAAATCTATTGTATAAAACTTTGGGATCAACATGGTGCAAAGAGGATGCTTGCCTTGATAATAATATACTTCTTGTGCAGGCTCTGGTTGCTCAGGAATAGAATCAAACACTTTAGAAGAACCAGATTCTAAAAAGAAACAATAAAATCCAATGAATATGAAAACTGGCAGCAAATAAAAATGAACAGAAGATGTATGATCAAGAGGGTAATGTATAATTAACAATATGCTTAAGTTATAACTACCCTAATAAAGATAATAACCCATATTATCATCTACTGCCTTTAAATGGCAGAAACTAGAGTTTCGGTCAAAATTACAGTTTTTCAAATTTTGAAAAGAATGGAAAACAGGGCAGGCTGCAGATTTCGAGTTGATTGAAAATAGACCAAGTAAAAGATCCTAAATTGAAGCTTAGTCTGATCTTTAGGGTAAATAATACCCCAGGCTAATCTTAATCTAACCTAATCGGTCAAATTCTGAAGCGTGAGAATTTCAAAGGTGTCGGTTTAGCAGACAATAGATGACAGAGTAGATCTTTGCTACAAAGCTAAATAGATGACAACAAGAATCGAAAGAACACTGATTATGCTACTAGGGTTCAACTAAGAGCTAACTAGGCTAAAAGGATAGCGGTGAAACCTAGAATTGGAAAACGATATGAAAGACCGAAAAGTTATGAAAACAACTTTTCGGTTTAAAAAGGTTGGAGCTACTTAGGTACAAGTGAAAGATTCATGTGAGCTCTGAGGTCCTTAGTGTACTTAAGATGACAAGAACTAAGGCCTTACCTTACAGTATGAGAAACACCAAAAATTCCCAAAACCGGCTTTGATCAACAGAGAAATAAACTCTGGTTCAACCTACAAAAGATGCTAATTCCTTATTACAAGGTGAAACCAGGGTTTAAGATGGATAAGCAAAATGTAGGAGCAAAAAACTCCACTGGAACAGCAATGGAAATGAAGAGCTCCTTGGGTCAACAATGGCAGTGGCAAAAAGCTAGGGTATATATATAGATGTTGAGCTACACGGCAAAGGGGAAGTGTCTAGAACTGATGTGGTGTCCAATTAGTGCTAAATATCCGGACAATAGTTGCATGATCTTTGGATAACGCCTCTACTCCGGTCACAAAGCCGGCGACGGCGCGCAGAGGCAAGGAGGAAGAGAGATGACTCTCTGACATGCAGGCTCCACTAGTAGCCGCAGTCCCGCGCGCCTCCTAAAACCCAAAAGAACATCGACTGTCCCATTAGAGATGGGCGGCTGCGATGAAAATAGGTGTTAAAAGAATTTAATTGAGATCGTTTAATATGGACCGTGCGATCTCAAGTGGACGATTGAGATTTAAAGGAGCCCTACGGAAGTTCGGAGGTTATATTCAAAGAGGGACGTTGGATTTGAATCCAACGATCGATCTAAAAAGGATACACGTCACTTTAAATGAGATGACGTGGTACCGTCAGATTAGTTTTCTACGGTCAAGATTGAAGGAAGATCCGGAGAGGTCCGAATGTCATCTCGATAGGGACCCTACGATTAAAATCCAACGGTCCAATATAACTGAGCCCTAAAAGTACGCGGTCAAAAAGGGGCACCGTAGGATTTGAATCCGACGGCCAAAGACGATTGCGCGCCTTTAAGTTCAAAACAAAAAGGGCGGCGCGGTTGGATCTAATATCGACGGTGGAGATCAAGAGGAGATCCGGAGGTCCAAATGCCACCACCTCCCTCGATCGCCTGATCTAGATCCAAAGGTGGAGATTGTTTCGCATACGTGGATAGCCCACGCGACTTCGCAAATCTCGTCCGTTCGATGGGAGATCAACGGCTCGCGGCACGTGAAGAGTTAGGCTCGCGCCCGAGCGTGACTGAGCTGGACCAAATGCACCGGTCGGACTCAACCTCATTGGGTTCAAGTCGCTACAGTGCTAAGGTTTGGATTTAGACCAGAAGAGTTGACTAGCCCTAAATTCAAAGTTTAAAAGTTTGACCAGGCTTTAGAAATAGTAAATTAATTTGTAAAATCATGAAATTTGGCAAGGGTGCCACTGGGATGATATATTTCCCAAATAAAGTTCGAAAACCACGGTTCCACTTTTAAAATTTATAGATAATTATCTTAGCCCGAAAAGGTTTATTTAAAGACAAGTATTTTTCTCTAAGGCAAAATAATTTCTAAAAATTCAACAAAATTATTTTTGGGCAAGATAATTTATCTAGGTTTTGATAAAAATACTTCCCAGTCATAATACAAGTATTGACTTGTATTCCCTTTAAAACTTCAAATGGCTTTTGGATTTTGGCTAGGAAGGGAAGTTTTTATTTGCAACATAATGCCCAATCTGTAAATATGAACAGTGATGGCATGAACAGCATCTCATTACTGTTATGAACAGTACATCATTACTGTTCATAGAACATTTTATTACTGTTCATAAAATTAGGGCTGTTACAAACCTACCCCCCTTAAGAAAATCTCGTCCCCGAGATTTTGGAAAAGATAGAATTTGGGAAAGAGTGAAATTGAAAAGGCTTTCATAGAAATCCAATATCTGTTGTCTTTATTTCCTTCAAAGATAGCAAAGAGAGATTTTACATAATAACATAGGGTTATTATTACATCTCCTTTTACACTGCGTTGTTTAAACTTGCCTTTCTTGATTCAAAGGTCAGTTCTAAACAGCAAAGAGATGGCGGTGCTCAATTTGCATCAAATCTTCGCGCTCCCAAGTGGCTTCATCCTTAGAATAGTTAGCCCACTGAATTTTCAAGAACTTGACAGTGCGATTTCTTGTCCTGCGTTCCATTTCGTCGAGGATACGTACTGGTTGCTCTTGATAGGAAAGGTCGGGTTCAAGATTAAGATCCTCATAAGCAGTTGCCTCAGTAGGAACACGAAGGCATTTCTTTAACTGAGAAACATGAAAAGTATCATGGACTGCTGATAGAGCTTCAGGTAGTTCTAATTGATAAGCCACGGCTCCTCGTTTTGCAACGATTCGGAAAGGTCCGACATAACGAGGTGCTAGCTTTCCTTTTACCTGAAAACGCTGAGTGCCCTTCATCAGTGACACTTTAAGATAAACATAGTCATCTACCTCAAAGCTTAACTCACTACGACGATAGTCGGCATAGCTCTTTGAGCGTGGTATGCGGTTTTCAAATGGTTTCGAATCAGGCGAATTTGCTTTTTTGCTTCTATCACCAAGTCCGGACCATAGAATGGTCTTTCACTCGATTCTAACCAATTTAAAGGAGTCCTGCAAGCTCTCTCATACAAGGCTTCAAAAGGTGACATTTGAATACTTGCTTGGTAGCTATTATTGTAGGAAAACTCCAGATATGGCAAAGATTTCTCCCAGTCTTTGCCATAGGATAGCACATAGGCTCGAAGGAGATCCTCCATCACTTGATTTACTCTCTCGGTTTGACCACTAGTTTGAGGATGATACGCAGTGCTGAAAGAGAGTTCAGTCCCCATAGCTTGTGTGAGGACCCGGAATATTTAACTAGTAACACTTAACCTCCAAATGGTTCTAGCATTACTAATTAAACATTCTAAGCCTCGATGGACATATGTTTCCCAGAATTGCAACATATGCACATCATCACAAAATTACACATCATTTTCATACAACATACATCACTAAGTTCAACAACAACATACATAAAGTAAAGTTATTACAAAAGAGAGCCGACCGGCCAAATAGAACAATATACAAGAATGACAGCGGAAGCAAAAAGCGCCATAAGATGGCTAGAACAAAAGTCGACTGGTTAGCCAACATAACCCACAAGGCAACCGACCGGGCACGCCAAGCTAGTCGCCCATAAGCTACCACAACACACTCATAAAGTGAGGCCCTTGAGCTCACCTTCCTCCTCATAACAAAACAATTAAGCATAGCAACCGAGTACAAAGATTGTCTTTGTACCATAAGATCGACGTGTGGAATAGCGGACCTATTCATAAACTACATGCAAGCTTATTTAGGTGGAGGTCATATGTCTCATTTGCATGAAGCCAACTTTATTTGCAATAATGTAGTACCTTTTAAAGCAAGTTTGCAAATTTATTTTGTTATCAAAGTAACGATAAGTAAAGATACATACAAGTAACCACACAGGGTGACTATCCCAATAGTCACCACAACATAGCACGAATCACGATTCGTACCACCCATCAAGTTTTAATTTAAAAGGTTGTAGTCTAACTCTTGAAAGACCTTGCCAAGCGTGTCCATAACCTAGGGCGAGGCTATTCGAATAGTTTTAACCTGCGGGGTGTACCAATGTACCCACACTTGGACCGCCTTCAAGCCACAAGCACACTCAGAAGGTATGCCGGCCAGCTAAGTCCTCGAGACATTTCCAATCTTGTGTATTAACCACGAGCAGCTCGTATGGGTAGAAACACCATACGCTTACATTGCAAGCGAAAGACAACAAATCCCATCACGGGTGAAGTCTTTCGGACACTGTCTCCCAACACCATCCCTCCTGCGACTCCTGCGACTCGGAGCCAATACACGCCAAAGTACT
Organism: Ampelocalamus luodianensis; assembly: GCA_036346255.1. Taxonomy (NCBI): domain Eukaryota; kingdom Viridiplantae; phylum Streptophyta; class Magnoliopsida; order Poales; family Poaceae; genus Ampelocalamus; species Ampelocalamus luodianensis. The sequence goes on from CM070634.1 coordinate 60,169,880, forward strand.
TAGTCAAGAGAGGTCTCATACCCTCTAATGTGGTTATGCGCTAAAATGCTTGGTTTAGTGTAACAAGATGTTCGGTCCTTGTTGACCGGGCACCATTCAGTCACACCCCACAATCACACCATCTTACCATTGTGCCCAAGTCTAAATCATTTTGTTTTTAGTTTTAGTTTTCATAAGTAGACATGGCACAAGGTGGAAATCATAAATCATAATAAGTTTTGTGTGATCAAGGTTATCGACAAGTCGATAACCACCCATTTCTACCGAAGCTAAGCATGGCTAAGCAATTAATTCGCAACTACTAAGTGACAAGAGCCCATCCACGAACTCTAAATCACAGCAAGTAACCTAGGCTCATGGTAGTAGAGGATAATCATTTGCTAAGGAAATGCATCTACTAGGCCAACTATTAAAACAAAGTAGCAATGCATACATAGAATTTGTAATCAACATAAATACTTAAAATCTGGGATTAACATGATCAAACTGCTTGCACGCTTGCTTTGCTCAATTTGTTGCGGAGGGTCGCTCTGCAGGTTACCACAAATGTCGAATCCTAGCGAAAGGCAAAAGAACCAAGAACAACCAATAAGACTAGCAACACTTAAACAAAAGAGCAAGCAAAATTTATCCAAATACAACGAAATTTATACACAAGGTAGAATACAAATATACCAAGACATAGAAACTGGAAAAACCTAATTTGGATTTGTGGTGCAAAAGATATTACTTAAAAACTCATTTTCGGCCATAATTAGCACTGTAGCAAAAATATTTTCTAGAAAGATTTTGAAGCTGAAATTTTTATGGTAGCTACCTACTGGTATAGTGGTAACCCATATAAAATTTTAGGTCATTTGGAGTTAAGATGATTTAGTTATGATTTTCTAAGTTCTACAACTAGCATATATCATTTCTCGGAACATGAATAAAGACAAAGCCTAGATCAATTTAAAGCATGTCTATAGGCCAAATTTACAGGTTGAGTTTGCCCACTTTGCAACTCTGAGAGAGGAAGTTATGTGGTTTACAAATTTTTCATGAATTTCTAGACCTCATTTTTCATTAAACAAGATCATGCTATTAAAATCATTTTACTGCTACAACACAGGGCCTAATTTCATTCTCAGTTAAATTTTATACTATAACAAAGCTACAACAGCTGGAATCATTCAAAAGGAGTTAAACGACAAAGTTATGCACTTTTGAAATTTGAAACGACAAAGACTTAGGAAACTTGAGCTCTCGGAGGTCCAAGCGAATCGAAGACAAGGAGAGGTCGTGGGCGTTAGATCAGGTCGGCGACTCACGAGCCTCGGCGCCGCAGCGCACAAGACCTCCTCCCGCCTTTGGGGAGGTGCGGAGCGTTGAGATCTGATCAACGATCACGACCAAGCGCGCCTGGCGCGCGCAAGGAGGTCTCTGGCGCTACGCGAGTCGTGGCCGTCGGATCGAGATCTGGCGGTCCCGAGCACTAGGGAGATCCTAAGGCTTTAAATCCAAGGAAGGAGGTCGGGACGGTCGAGAATCTCACGAGAGGAGGTCCCAACGGTCTAGATCTCGGGAGAGAGGTCCTATGGCTAAACCCACGAAGGAGGTCTAACCCGTTAGATCTAAATCTAGCAGTTTAGACCAGGAGGAGAAGGTCCTAACGCTCACGATCCAAAGGAGGAGGTCCTAGGCGGTCAAGATCTTCCGGAGGAGGTCTTGATGGTGGGATTGACACGAGAGGTCTTGGATGACCAAGATCTTCTCGGGAGGTCCTAGCGATAGTGTTTTATCGGGAGAGATGCGGGCGGTTGATTAGACCTAGGGAGGTCTTGAGCGGTCCAGGACAACGCGGGAGAGTCCGGCGCTAAGGATCGACAAAAGAGATCTAACGCTCGAGATCTAATCCGGGAGGTCGTGAGCAGTCGGGATTGAGCCTAAGAGGTGCGGCGGTGGTTTTCTTTGTAAAAGGCCACGGGTGGCTTTACAAAAACGACCCGAGGTGGTCTGAGGTGGTCTTTGCATAATGACCAAGGGAGGTCTTTTGCAAAGAGGACCTCGGTGGAGGTCCCGAGGTGGTTTTACAAAAATGACCTCGAGGAGGTCTTTTTGCGCAAGAGTGGTCCTAGCGGCTAGGATTTAACCAAGGGAGGTCTGGCGCGCAAGATTTTCACGAGCGAGATCCAACGGCTAAGAGCAAAGCTGCGGAGGTCTTAAAGGTGAGATTACTCAAGGAGGTCCTAGGGCTTGAGTTTTTGCGGACAAGATCCTACGGTCGGGATCGAATCGAGGGTGGTCTTGAGCGGCCACGATGAACCGAAGAGGTCAATGGCTTGACAAAAACACGACAAGGTCTGAGCTCGACGGTGAGCTCGCGGCACGACGTCGCCGACGACGAGGGCCACGCGGCGGCGGGAACCAAAGCCACCAAAATGAAGCTAATAGTATTGCGAACCCAGCGGAGGTGCTTTCGGCGGCGATGGCCTTGAGCGCCGGCGGCCGAGCGAGCGGAGGACGGTTTTCGGCAAAAACCGAAAACACGAAAAGGGAGCGCTACGAGCTATCCTAGCTAGACCTTAAGCTCTAAGGGACTAAAATGAACTCACCGAGGGCACGGGGTGGTCGGAGGAGGTCGGAGGAGTGCTGCCGTGGCGGAGCGATTCACCGGAGGTGAGGAAGATAACGGCGATAGTGGCTCTGAGCAATTATAGAAAAAGGGTGATGAGGAACACCGCGATGACCTTAGGTGGCTTGAACCAAGGAATCGAGTGGAGGAACCTCACCGAGATGGGGACGAAGGAGTGCCCTTACGGCGCAACCGCGAAGTCTCGATCCGAGTTGCTCTGTGAAAACAACCCAAACCGGAGTTAGGGACGACTTTGCGATGACCGGGGCCTTGAGGAAACAAGATTAGGGCAAGAGGACCACTGGAGGACCCAAGTTCACCAATGGAGCTCACGCGGCGAAAATGGCGAAATGAGCTCAAGGTGAGATTTGGCGCTCAACCTTATAGAAAGGTTTGGGAGGCGGCGGAGGTAGAAGGGGACTAGAGGAAAGCCTCGGAGGTGCTCAAGTAGCTCGGGTGGCGAGCTCGAGGACAGAGGCTTAATGGCGATGGGACAAAAGAGGTTCTTCTGCGCGAGAAAGCGAGGAGGCGGTAAGGTCGGGCAAAGGCGACACGGTTGACAACATAAGGGCTCGAGCCGTTGTAGGGCCCCACGAAGTGGCTGGACCTTTGCCACTGCTCACTGCGCCAGCGCACGCTTCGAGCATGGCGGAAGAGGAAGAAGAAGAAACGAGAAGAGGAGGTCGGGGTGGTGCGAGGCGTTGGATTTCAAATCAACGGCTCACACACGGACGAGGCCAAGCTCGGTGCGGCCTAGTGACTCGACTCGGCGAGTCGATTGGTGGGTCGGACTCGGTCGACTCGAGCAGTCAGCTCGACCCTAACTTTGGGTTTCAAGCGGATCTGAAGTTTGGGGATTTAAATTGAAGTAGCAAACTCACTCCAAAAATTATGAAACTTTTACAGGAGCTTGCTAGCTGAGTTATTGACCTTGTATAATTTTTGCAGAGGTTTTTGTGCTATACATTTTCCTCCAAAATTCAACAAGGTGCTGGTCCTGATTTGACCAGATTTTGAGCAGTTTGACTAACCTCCCAAAATATTCAAACAATTTCTAAAAATTGTGAAATTTTTCAGAGGGTCTAAACCATCCCAAGAACTTAGGAAAATATCTCGGGAGATGATCAAGAGGTTTGACAAGATTGTTTTGAAAGTTCAAGATTTGGATCAAAGACTTGTGACTTAGTATTTCCATAACTTCTTGTACAATACTTGCTTGGTACAATAGGAAATACAGGATGTAAGAAAAGTTTTAATTTCTACCCATTTTCTTACATTTGAAACACAAGCCTAAAATTGGGATGTTACAACTCTCCCCTTACAAGAATCTCGACCGAGATTAGTTTACTCGGAGAAGAAAGAAGGAAAATCTGCAGAGGCGATCTTCTCGCTCCCAAGTTGCCTCATCTTGAGAATGGTTTGACCACTGAACCTTAAGGAACTTGATGACACGGTTCCTTGTTCTCGCTCAGATTCCTCAAGAATGCGAGCAGGATGCTCGCGGTAGGTCAAATTCTCACACATCGAGAACCTCCAGCGAGCTTCCTCGGTCGGGACACGGAGGCACTTCTTGGTGTGAAACATGGAACACATCATGCACACCCTCAAGTGCGGTGGTAGCTCCAATCGTATGCAAGCTGCTCCAACTCTCTCGATGATACAGTGGGCCCAACATATCGAGGAGCCAACTTGCCCTTGATGCCAAAACGCGATGGCCCTTCAAGGGTGAGACTTTGAGATACACAAAGTCATTGGGCTCAAAGCTCAACTCACGGCGACGGCGATCGCATAGCTCTTTTATGCAGGTGGGCGTGCGCGGATGCTCGCGGATCAACTGAACTTGACTTTCGGCCTCATTGATCGAATCTGGACCGAAAAACGGCCGCTCACCAGTCTCTGACCAGTTCAACGGGGTTCTGCACCTTCTCCCATACAAAGCCTCAAATGGTGCCATGCCAAGACCGCTCGAAAGGCTGTTGTTGTAGGAGAACTCGGCAAATGGTAGGCATTTCTCCACTTCTTCCCATAGGATAGAACACAAGCACGAGCATATCTTCCAACACTTGGTTGACTTCGCTCCGTCGGCCATCGATCCCGAGGATGAAAGGTCATCTTGAAATGAAGGCGGGTCCCCATAGCCTCTTGCAGACTATGCCAAAACCGCGAGGTGAAAAGCGCACCACGATCAGAAATAATCGTCTTTGGTACACCGTGAAGACTCACAATCCTCGAGACATAAAGTTCGGCCAAAGGCCCCACACGGCCGAGTCTTGACGGAAGGAAATGTGCCACCTTAGTCAACACATCGATCCACGACCCAAATAGCATCATTCCCTTTGGGCGAGCGGGGCAATCCGGTGATGAAGTCCATGCCAGCGAATCCCACTTCCACTCGCACGGCAAAGGTGAAGAAGACTGCTTTGGGCGCCGATGTTCGGCCTTCACACGGCGACACACGTCGCGCTCGACAACGAACTTGGCAATCACGCGCTTCATTCGGGTCCACGAACGGCGGCGAAGGTCTGATACATCTTGGTAGCCCGGGATGGATGGACAAAGGAGAATCATGGGCTTCGCGGAGAATCAATTCCCGCAATTCCATGACCTTAGGAACCACAAGGCGCTGCCCAAACCACACAACGCCATGCTCATCCTCACGAAAAGCACTTGGCCATCCATCCTTGATGTTACGCTTGATCCGGCTCACCGGCATCATTCTGCTGTGCGCTTTGATTTGGTCCACCAAGGTTGGTTGCACAACCAATGTAGCAAGAGAACCGTGCTCGATCAAACCCAAATTGGTATTGGAATTACGAAATGAGGGTGGGCTGCTGCTCTTGGAGCATCAACATGTTGCAATACACTTTCCGGTGAGTGCATCCGCAACGACATTGGCCTTGCCGGATGGTGCTGAATACCCATGTCGTAATCCTTGATCAATTCCAACCATCTTCTTTGCACGAGGTTCAGATCTGTTGGGTGAACAAGTACTTCAAACTCTTGTGGTGAATACACCTCTGCGGTTACCAATCGTAATGCCGCCAAATCTTGAGTGCATGGACCACGACTAACTCCAAGTCATGAGTAGGATAGTTGAGTTCATGAGGCCTCAATTGCCGCGATGCATAGGCCACAACCTTGCCTTCTGCATAAGAACACAACCAAGACCACGGCGAGAAGCATCACAATAGATATCAAAACTCTTGTGAATATCGGGGAGAACAAGCACTGGGGTGAGGTCGATCGCTTCTTGAGTTCCCAAAACTCACATCACAAGCAGCGGACCACTCAAACTTCTTGTCTTTCTTGAGCGGTTCGGTCATAGGCTTTGCAATCTTGGAGAAATTCTCGATGAAGCGGCGATAGTAGCCACCAACCCAAGAAAACTCCGCACATCAGTGACCGACTTGGTGACCCCAAGATAGCACATCACCGACCTTGCTAGGATCCACGACCACACCTCTGCTGAAAGAACATGGCCCAAGAATGCCACTTCCTTCAACGAACTCGCACTTGCTGAATTTGGCATACGGTGGTGCTCACGCGCTGCCCAACACAAGCTTAAGATGCTCGGCATGCTCTTCTTCACTCTTGGGTAGATAAAGATATCATCGATGAATACCACCACAAACCTATCCAAATACTCCATGAATACCGAGTTCATAAGATTCATGAATAAAGCAGGAGCATTAGTCAAACCAAAAGACATGACGGTGTACTCGTAAAGGCCATAACGAGTAGCAAAGGCCGTCTTAGGAATATCCTCGGCCACGATCGACTTGATGATAGCCTAGTCTCAAGTCAATCTTGGAAAGACTCGTGCTCGGTCAAGCGATCGAAAAGATCATCGATGCGGGGCAAAGGATACTTGTTCTTTACCGTCACCTCATTAAGCGGACGGTAATCAACACACATGCGCAAGGTCTTGTCCTTCTTCTTCACAAAGATGACTGGACAACCCCAAGGAGATGAGCTAGGGCGGATAAAACCCTTCTCTTGCAGCTCACCCGATTGCTTCTTGACTCCTCCAACTCATTAGGAGGCATGCGTCGGACCTCTTAGAAATAGGGGCGATGCAGGGCAGCAACTCGATCACAAACTCGAGATCTCGAACAGGAGGCATCCCCGGCAAATCTTCAGGAAAGACATCCGCGAAGTCACACACCGTGGGGACGTCGTGAATCTCCAAGGCTGGCTTTGCTTCAAGGACATAAAGATGGGGCTCTACAATGCGCGCGAAAACCCAACCTGTTCACTGAAGAAATTGGTGAGGTAGACAATCTTCTGGCACAATCGATTTGCCCCAAGTGTTGGGACAACCAATCCATGCCAAGAATCACATCCAAGCGCGCCGAGTCGAGTAGGATAAGATTCGCCAAATCCCACTCCTTCGATGTGGATAGGAACATCCCGGCATACTTGGTCGCTCTCATTTCCGAACCGGAGAGCGAATCACGGTGGAATCTCGGAGGAACACGGTGAAGCCCACAATCAACGACAAAGACCTCGAAATAAAAGAATGCGAAGCTCAGTCAAATAAAACCGTAGCAGGATGCAAATTAACAAGGCGTACCCAACACCACGTCGGTGCCTCTGTGCCTCCTCGGTAGAGATATGATTGACTCGGCCGCTCCCCAAGCCGGGGTCTTACGGTCGGTGGTGACCACTCCCTTGCCGCGTCCTCCATTGGGGCGAGGCGCTCGATCTTCTTAGGACAACTACTCGCGTAGTGGCCCTTGTTGTGGCGATAGAAGCAAGTGGCGTCGGTGCGGGGTTGCGAGAACACCTGCTGCTGGTCGCAGTGCCGCGGCGAGTCACGGCTGCGGAGGGCGTGGAGTGGTCTTGAAGGCCTCGGCGGTGGTGAAGCCAAGGCAGGCCCACCGGTGCGAGCCCAACTTCGGGGGCGAACGAGGCGGCTGTGCGGACGCCGAGCCTCCCACTTGCGCTTGCGGGACTGCCCACGCTCTCGCTTGTGCTCGGCGATGATGGCCTTGTCCACCAAGGTGCGGAAGTCGGGAAGTCCACAATAGAGAGCTTGTCACAAGCTCCTCGAGACAAACCCTCCATGAACTTCTCTGCTTGGCCTCATCGGTGGCCACCTCGGCGAGGCGTACCTCGCCAAATGGTTGAACTCATGGAGGTACTCGATCACGATTTGCGCCTGTTTGGCGCAAGGAACTCCTTCTTCTTGACTTCATCGAGGCGGCGAGGACATGGGCCCGACGAAAGCGGCGGAACTCCTCCCACGAGACCACGTGTCCGCGGTTGCATGGCGAGAAGTTCTCCCACCATGAGAGTGCCGCACCCTCCGGTGATGGGATGCGAAAAGTGCCGCTCTGCTCACGGCATCGAGCAACATTGAGCTTCGCTCAATCGAGCGCGGCCGATCGTCTGCGTCCAAGGATCCTCGGGCCGGGAGAAGGTAGGAGGCTGCGTGCGGAGGAACTCCGCAAGCCCCACGCGTCGGTGCCCACCTCCGGATCGAGGCACGAGAGGAGTGGAGGTGTTCTGGCGATAACCTCCAACACCTGCGGTCCTCCGAGCGATTGCGTTCGATTTGCATGAGGACTTCCGCCATGGTCGGAGGAGGAAGCTCCTCGTCGGGACTACCCGTGATTCCGGCGCTCGTGTCCCACCGACCATCTGATTTACTAAGACAAGTTAGATCTGAGATCAAGACCCAAGAGCACAAATCCAAACTTAGTTAAAATGACCAAAGAATAGCCACAAAGAGCATGAGACCACAAGTCACGAATCAACTTTCCGAAACGACCAACCCGTATGGAAGAGCGAGCAATCGTTTAAGAAGGCCCAAAATTCCAGCATTCACTTCGGCTCAAAACAGTCCAAAATTCAAGGTATACTCACCTAATAGAATATAGGCATTAGCTAATCTCATATCACCTCTTACCCTTTTATTCCCACAAGTTTTAGTTGTATTTACCTCTCATTTCCTACCTTAATTACTCACCACTAGCTAGCTGCCCAAATTTCTTTCTCCAAGCTCTCATGGTTCTCCCAAAACCAAGTTAATCGATAGAGGCTAATTTTTTGAAAGGAAGAGAGGAACAACTTTTCAAACTTAAGTGAGGGTAAGGTGAGATGAGCAAGCTAAGATAGGTAAGGAGCAAAATTAGAGAACTTACTTAAGTTTTCACAAACTATTTGAAAGTAAGTTTTCAAAATATCCTAGAGGCGACCAAGCTAGGGGTTTCTACGGTCAGTATGGCTCTGATACCAACTTTGTGAGGACCCGGAATATTTAACTAGTAACACTTAACCTCCAAATGGTTCTAGCATTACTAATTAAACATTCTAAGCCTCGATGGACATATGTTTCCCAGAATTGCAACATATGCACATCATCACAAAATTACACATCATTTCCATACAACATACATCACTAAGTTCAACAACAACATACATAAAGTAAAGTTATTACAAAAGAGAGCCGACCGGCCAAATAGAACAATATACAAGAATGACAGCGGAAGCAAAAAGCGCCATAAGATGGCTAGAACAAAAGTCGACCGGTTAGCCAACATAACCCACAAGGCAACCGGCCAGGGCATCAAGCTAGTCGCCCATAGCTACCACAACACAGCTCATAAAAGTGAGGCCCTTGAGGCTCACCTTCCTCCTCTGCAACAAAACAATTAAGCATAGCAACCGAGTACAAAGATTGTCTTTGTACCCTTAAGATCGACGTGTGGAATAGCGGACCTATTCATAAACTACATGCAAGCTTATTTAGGTGGAGGTCATATGTCTCATTTTGCATGAAGCCAACTTTATTTGCAATAATGTAGTACCTTTTAAAGTAAGTTTGCAAATTTATTTTGTTATCAAAGTAACATGAAGTAAAGATACATACAAGTAACCACACAAGTGACTATCCCAATAGTCACCACAACATATACGAATCACGATTCGTACCACCCATCAAGTTTTAATTTAAAGGTTGTAGTCTAACTCTTGAAAGACCTTGCCAAGCGTGTCCATAACCTAGGGCGAGGCTATTCGAATAGTTTTAACCTGCGGGGGTGTACCAATGTACCCACACTTGAGACCGCCTTCAAGCCACAAGCACACTACAGAAGGTATGCCGGCCCGGCTAAGTCCTCTGAGACATTTCCAATCTTGTGTATTAACCACGAGCCGCTCGTATGGGTAGAAACACCATACGCTTACATTGCAAGCGAAAGACAACAAATCCCATCACGGGTGAAGTCTTTCGGACACTGTCTCCCAACACCATCCCTCCTGCGACTCCTGCGACTGGAGCCAATACACGCCAAAGTACTTAGTCAAGAGGGTCTCATACCCTCTAATGTGGTTATGCACGCTAAAATGCTTGGTTTAGTGTAACAAGATGTTCGGTCCTTGTTGACCGGGCACCATTCGATCACACCCACAATCACACCATCTTACCATTGTGCCCAAGTCTAAATCATTTTGTTTTTAGTTTTAGTTTTCATAAGTAGACATGGCACAAGGTGGAAATCATAAATCATAATAAGTTTTGTGTGATCAAGGTTATCGACAAGTCGATAACCACCCATTTCTACCGAAGCTAAGCATGGCTAAGCAATTAATTCGCAACTACTAAGTGACAAGAGCCCATCCACGAACTCTAAATCACAGCAAGTAACCTAGGCTCATGGTAGTAGAGGATAATCATTTGCTAAGGAAATGCATCTACTAGGCCAACTATTAAAACAAAGTAGCAATGCATACATAGAATTTGTAATCAACATAAATACTTAAAATACTGGGATTAACATGATCAAACTGCTTGCACGCTTGCTCGTTGCTCAATTTGTTGCGGAGGGTCGCTCTCGGGGTTACCACAAATGTCGAATCCTAAGCGAAAGGCAAAAGAACCAAGAACAACCAATAAGACTAGCAACACTTAAACAAAAGAGCAAGCAAAATTTATCCAAATACAACGAAATTTATACACAGGTAGAATACAAATATACCAAGACATAGAAACTGGAAAAACCTAATTTGGATTTGTGGTGCAAAAGATATTACTTAAAAACTCATTTTCTACCATAATTAGCACTGTAGCAAAAATATTTTCTAGAAAGATTTTGAAGCTGAAATTTTTATGGTAGCTACCTACTGGTATAGTGGTAACCCATATAAAATTTTAGGTCATTTGGAGTTAAGATGATTTAGTTATGATTTTTCTAAGTTCTACAACTAGCATATATCATTTCTCAGGGAACATGAATAAAGACAAAGCCTAGATCAATTTAAAGCATGTCTATAGGCCAAATTTACCAGGTTGAGTTTGCCCACTTTGCAACTCAGAGAGGAAGTTATGTGGTTTACAAATTTTTCATGAATTTCTAGACCTCATTTTTCATTAAACAAGATCATGCTATTAAAATCATTTTCTGCTACAACACAGGGCCTAATTTCATTCTCAGTTAAAGTTTATACTATAACAAAGCTACAACAAGCTGGAATCATTCAAAAGGAGTTAAATCGACAAAGTTATGCACTTTTGAAATTTGAAACGACAAAAGACTTAGGAAACTTGAGCTCTCGGGAGGTCCAAGCGAATGGAAGACAAGGAGAGGTCGTGGGCCGTTAGATCAGGTCCGGCGGCTCACGAGCCTCGGCGCTTGCAGCGCGCAAGACCTCCTCCCGCGACTGGGAGGTGCGGAGCGTTGAGATCTGATCCAACGATCACGACCAAGCGCGCGCACGCCGCGCGCAAGGAGGTCTCACGCGCCTAAGAGTCGTGACCGTCGGATCGAATCTGGCGGTCCCGAGCACTAGGGAGATCCTAAGGCTTTAAATCCAAGGAAGGAGGTCGGGACGGTCGAAATCTCACGAGGAGGTCCCAACGGTCTAGATCTCGGAGAGAGGTCCTATGGCTAAACCCACGAGAAGGAGGTCTAACCCGTTAGATCTAAATCTAACGGTTTAGACCGAGAGGAGGAGGTCCTAACGCTCATGATCCAAGGAGGAGGTCCTAGGCGGTCAAGATCTTCCGAGGAGGTCTTGATGGTTTGAGATTGACACGAGGAGGTCTTGGATGACCAAGATCTTCTCGGGAGGTCCTAGCGATAGTGTTTTATCGGGAGAGATGCGGGCGGTTGAGATTAGACCTAGGGAGGTCTTGAGCGGTCCAGACAACGCGGGGAGGTGCGGCGCTAAGGATCGACAAAAGAGATCTAACGCTCGGATCTAATCCGGGAGGTCGTGAGCGGTCGAGATTGAGCCTAAGAGGTGCGGCGGTGGTTTTCTTTGTAAAAGGCCACGGGTGGCTTTTACAAAGACGACCCCGAGGGTGGTCCTGAGGTGGTCTTTGCATAATGACCAAGGGGAGGTCTTTTGCAAAGAGGACCTCGGTGGAGGTCCCGAAGGTGGTTTTTACAAAAATGACCTCGAGGAGGTCTTTTTGCGCAAGAGTGGTCCTAGCGGCTAGGATTTAACCAAGGGGGAGGTCCTGGCGCGCAAGATTTTTCACAGAGCCAGATCCAACGGCTAAGAGCAAAGCTGCGGAGGTCTTAAAGGCTGAGATTACTCAAGGAGGTCCTAGGGCTTGAGTTTTTGCAGACAAGATCCTACGGTCGGGATCGAATACGAGGTGGTCTTGAGCGGCCACGATGAACCCGAAGAGGTCAATGGCTTGACAAAAACACGACAAGGTGCGAGCTCGGCGGTGAGCTCGCCGACGCGTCGCCGACGACGAGGGCCACGGCGGCGGAACCAAAGCCACCAAAATGAAGCTAATAGTATTGCGAACCCAACGGAGGTGCTTTCGGCGGCGATGGCCTTGAACAGCCGTGGCCGAGCGAGCGGAGGGCGGTTTCGGCAAAACCGAAAACACGAAAAGGAGCGCTACGAGCTATCCTAGCTAGACCTTAAGCTCTAAGGGACTAAAATGAACTCACCGAGGCACGGGGTGGTCGGAGGAGGTCGGAGGAGTGCCGTGGCGGAAGCGATTCACCGGAGGTGAGGAAGATAACGGCGATAGTGGCTCTGAGCAATTATAGAAAAAAGGGTGATGAGGAACGCTTGCGATGACCTTAGGTGGCTTCGAACCAAGGAATCGAGTGGAGGAACCTCACCGGAGATGGGGACGAAGGAGTGCCCTTACGGCGCAACTCGCGAAGTCTCGATCAGAGTTGCTCTGTGAAAACAACCCAAACCGGAGTTAGGGACGACTTTGCGATGACCGAGGGCCTTGGAAACAAGATTAGGGCAAGAGGACCACTGGAGGACCCAAGTTCACCAATGGAGCTCACGCGGCCAGAAATGGCGGAAATGAGCTCAAGGTGAGATTTGGCGCTCAACCTTATAGAAAGGTTTGGGAGGCGGCCCGGAGGTAGAAGGGGACTAGAGGAAAGCCTCGGAGGTGCTCAAGTAGCTCAGAGCTGACTGAGCTCGAGGACAGAGGCTTAATGGCGATGGGACAAAGAGAGGTTGTTGCGCGAGAAAACGAGGCGAGGAGGCAGGTAAGGTCAAGGCAAAGCTGACACGGTTGACAACAGAGGGCTCGAGCCGTTGTAGGGCCCCGAAGTGGCTGGACCTTGCCACTCACTGCGCCGCGCGCGCTCGCGCATGGCGGAAGAGGAAGAAGAAGAAGAAGAAGAGGGAGGTCGGGGTGGTGCGTGGCGTTGGATTTCAAATCCAGCGGCTCACACACGAGACCAGGCCAAGCTCGGTGCGGCCTAGTGACTCGACTCGGCGAGTCGATTGGTGGTCGGACTCGGTCGACTCGAGCCCGAGTGCAGCTCACCCTAACTTTGGGTTTCAAGCGGATCTGAAGTTTGGGGATTTAAATTGAAGTAGCAAACTCACTCCAAAAATTATGAAACTTTACAGGAGCTTGCTAGCTGAGTTATTGACCTTGTATAATTTTTGCAGAGGTTTTGTGCTATACATTTTCCTCCAAAAATTCAACAAGGTGCTGGTCCACGATTTGACCAGATTTTGAACAGTTTGACTGACCTCCCAAAATATTCAAACAATTTCTAAAAATTGTGAAATTTTTCAGAGGGGTCACAAACCATCCCAAGAACTTAGGAAAATATCTCGAGGAGATGATCAAGAGGTTTGACAAGATTGTTTTTGAAAGTTCAAGATTTGGATCAAAAGACTTGTGACTTCGTATTTCCATAACTTCTTGTACAATACTTGCTTGGTACAATAGGAAATACAGGATGTAAGAAAAAGTTTTAATTTCTACCCATTTTCTTACATTTGAAACACAAGCCTAAAATTGGGATGTTACAGCTTGATGAAGACAACTCCAAAAATGAGAGGTAAACTGAGGACCTCGGTCAGACACAATGACCTTAGGAACACTGTGAAGGCAAACAATTTTAGCAATATAGAGCTCTGCTAATTGTTTGCCAGAGAAGATGGTTTTGACAGGAATAAAATGGGCCACCTTCGTTAGACGATCAATGATTACCCAAATGGCATCGGATCCATTCGGAGTTTTAGGAAGACCGGTAACAAAATCTATACCGATCTCTTCCCATTTCCATTGTGGAATAGGCAAAGGTTGAAGGGTACCGGCTGGCTTTAGGTGCTCGGCTTTAACCCTTTGGCAAATATCACATTCAGCAACATATTGAGCAATTTGCACTTTCATTCGGCTCCACCAAAATGTCTTTTTATAATCCTGGTACATCTTGGTACTCCCAGGATGCAAGGAAAACTTGGAATTATGAGCCTCTTTAAGAATTAGACCCCTCAGTTGAGGATCCGCAGGTACCACCAAACGATTGCGATACCGAAGGGCACCGCGGTCATCCTCAGAGAATTCATTGGCTTTACCTGCCTTCAAAATTTCCTTGATCTCAGCTACCTCGGCATCAGTTTTCTGGGCCTCCAGAATTCGAGCTTCTAACGTGGGCTCCACTTCTAAGGCAGCGAGAAAACCTTCTCCCACCATATGCTAGCCGTCCCATCCAATTGGTAACTGGCAAAAAGGACCTTCTCCCTTTCGGAACATTGAGCAATCAACAGCTTCTTCTCAATAGTCCGAAGCCAGTCTTCAACTTCCATTGGATCTTGAGAGCAGAGAACACCGGCGGGTTGGTCCGCTGAAATTCAGCAAGACTTCCCTGCACATGATGACCTCCTGCTCTGACAGCTGGCGTGGCAGTGGAAGAAGTATTGCGCGCAATTTGCTCCAAAATGCGCATCTGGTCCATTCTGTTGCTCTCAATTTGCATGAGCACATCAGCCATAGTGGGTGGTGGAGAAAGCTCCTCTTCCTGTGGACCACCTTGCGGACCATGAGAACCAGAGGGTTCAGCCCGCTCTCCCTGAGAGTGGGGCATTGGAGTTGAAATGCCCTTCCCTTGTTGTGTTTGCGCACGAGTAGTGGGTCCTGTCATCCTGTTACCACACAATGGTTAATAACATAATAAGGAGATACTCGAGCAAGCACAAACAAGGTTATAAATAGAAAAGCACGAACACTATACTTATAATGCATTATGTTATGTCATGCATTCAGATCAACATCAAAACCATAAAATTCATACATACAACAAAAGAAGTTCGGTCCCAATCTCATAAATAGTCGGCTACCACATTTATAATACAAACCAAAAGTCTGACTTACATATTCTTTACAAAATACCACTACCCTATTACATTTATTTAAGGGCAACTACTTGACGATATAACACCTATCCACGAGGGTTCATCGTCTAGGTACTAGCATAAAGGTCACGGTTAAAATTCACCGGAAACTCATTCAGAAGATGAGCTCCAGGGGAACCCATGTCAATAGGATCCAAAGGACTGATGAGACGCCTCGGAGATCCTAGTAGTGGCTGATGACCTCTAGGAGGTGCAGTCCGCAGCGTGCGAGGAAATCCTGTAGTCATCCGGGCTTGACGCACTTGTCCATAAACAGGCACGCACCCGGCTACATCTGGAAGTCGATAAGCTGGTGGTGCAGCAGCAGCGGGAGAGACCTCGTTGCCACCATAAAGCACGTTACGAGGAACGCGATTCATGTTGACTCCAAGTCTAAGGTACTCCTGGGCCTCGCTAAGACGATGCCGAGTTTCCCACAATTCCCTCACAAGGCAGCGATGGATTTGGTCCATGATGCGGACCATCCTCGCCAACTGTCGCACCTGAGGGTCCTCCCCAAACTGTACCTCATCAAACATGCTCACTTCTGCACTAGGACCTTGCTTCGGGAAGTGATCATAGGGTGGTTGAGACAACTCCGTCAAATCATGCCGAAGGAGACTCATCATCCTATTAGCAGCTTCCTAAACCGTCATAGACTCAGAAGTAGCAAGTGACTGGACACAGTATGGGACACTACCCGCCACCTGCCTGGCGATGACGTTGATGATGGTGCGGTACTCCTCCATCCCTGGTCCTCGATCTCGTCGATAGATGGCGTACTACGGCTGGTAGGTGAAATTAGCTCGCCACATCATGTCCTGTAGCAAAGCCGAAAATCCATCCACATCCTCAGCTCGGGTTTCCTTGACCAAGTACCACCCGCTCATCTATAGACAAAAAGACAAGGTAAGAAAACAATTCACCCTTGAAAGAAACCAACAGAAAGTTGGGACAAGATTTGATACTAGGGAAGATAAGAAATAAAAGATGTCCTACTTAAACTTTCAAAATTATATTACTAACTTGAAAATAATTTCTCAGAAGCCTCTCTAATAACAACGGCCATGCTATTTCTAACCTACAGGCAATGTATGCTCTGATACCAACGCCGTGGAGGCCCCGGAATATTGGAAATGTGCTTAATTAAAGTTATACTGTAGCACAATTCTTAATTAAGGAACAGTGCTGCTCCTTTATTAAAGATCATGCTAGGAGCATAAATTTAATAAGTAATAAATCCAATATTCAGGCTTCCCGGATATATGTCTTACAATGGTTCCCAGGATCAATAACCACTGCACATATATCCTTAAACAACATTGCACCATACACATACAAGTCATATATTTACATAATTAAACATAAGTTTACAATTCAGTTTAGGATTATCATATGAGTGACTTGGTCACTACAAAATTTGGCAGCAGAAACAAAAGATTAAACGACAAAACCACCAATGGCCCCATCCACCCGCAGGCGATTGCGTGGAGGAAAGAAATAGCTTTACTCGTTAGCGTCACCCTGATCAGCGCTAACGGGCACTTCATATAAATAACCATCATCACCTGCAACAATAGGTCATAGCACCTTGAGTACGGAAGGTACTCAGCAAGACTTACACAAACTAACAAAAGAAAGTGTTTGTCAGAACCTATTCAAAGGATTTAGATTTGTACATGCATATGGTTACAACAGGAAGGCACAATGGTTTACTTTTGCGTAAAGCAATACATCTTAACCTACCATTGCTAGGTTTTAATAAAGCAATTTAATAAATCAAGGTTTGAGTAAAACAGTAAGTACATGAAATGTAAAGTAAACAGTACATTGCATGAATTCCCTCATGCTGAATCAAAACCCAAACAGTAGTTGAAAACAAAATTCTATACAGGTGACATCAACTCAAGTTATCGTCCATGACCGTGGACACGGCTATTCGAATAGTTTGATACCCTGCAGGGGTGTACATCTTTACCTACACGACTTAGTTAGCCCGTAAGCCTCCGGAATAATAGCACACAACCTTTGGTATGCCGGCCGGGGAAACTAAGATTTGATATTTTTCAACAAGCTGACACTATTGAGTTGGATACCCATGTGTGAACTGATCTCGCTTAAACAACGACTGATAGCATCTGCTTAACCGGGGCACACATGTTGCGTCAGGAATGTCGACCCAAACAACAGAAATACAAGTTGGGTTCACTACCCATACTAGATTGCAATCGGCATCTTTAAGGTACGTACATGCGATGAAACACAAATACGCCCTCACCCTTCTAAGAACATCTGATATTGATATAAAACTCACATGGCATAAGACACAGCCCGAAGACCTAAGCATCAATGCCATACAAGATCAATACACATATCATTACTCCCTTGTCTCCAACTCAATAGCATTAACCCTTTACTTAACCAAACAGCGCCCATACACCGCGTGTGGAAGCACGTTGCGACTTGAATTGAATAGTCAGAGTTCAGTGCTTATTCGCTCCAGACAAGTCCACCACATTTCCCAATCTCGTGCTCAAAGGCACCACCACTAGCTTCCTCTTCTCCAGATCAATTGAAATTTAAAATTGAAATCTGATTTAAAGAAACTGGACAAAGAGTTAAAATGACTGAAATTTATTTGTTGCTCCCAGGTTTGACAAGAGAATCTTGCCAAACATTAACGTTCTATGGACTGTATGGCTAAGCAAAAATTCTGAAATTAAATATCGTAGTATACAACCCTACTCTAAGTTTTGAGTGTATACTGCATTTAGGTAAGCCACCACGACGAGTCATAACTACTTACTAACAGGACCATAATTGTATTTTGAGAAAATTAGCATGCAACGGTGTCACCATTTGAAAAATCTATTGTATAAAACTTTGGGATCAACATGGTGCAAAGAGGATGCTTGCCTTGATAATAATATACTTCTTGTGTAGGCTCTGGTTGCTCAGGAATAGAATCAAACACTTTAGAAGAACCAGATTCTAAAAAGAAACAATAAAATCCAATGAATATGAAAACTGGCAGCAAATAAAAATGAACAGAAGATGTATGATCAAGAGGGTAATGTATAATTAACAATATGCTTAAGTTATAACTACCCTAATAAAGATAATAACCCATATTATCATCTACTGCCTTTAAATGGCAGAAACTAGAGTTTCGGTCAAAATTACAGTTTTTCAAATTTTGAAAAGAATGGAAAACAGGGCAGGCTGCAGATTTCGAGTTGATTGAAAATAGACCAAGTAAAAGATCCTAAATTGAAGCTTAGTCTGATCTTTAGGGTAAATAATACCCCAGGCTAATCTTAATCTAACCCTAATCGGTCAAATTACAGAAACTGTGAGAATTTCAAAAGGTGTCGGTTTAACCGACAATAGATGACAGAGGTAGATCTTTGCTACAAAGCTAAATAGATGACAACAAGAATCGAAAGAACACTGATTATGCTACTAGGGTTCAACTAAGAGCTAACTAGGCTAAAAGGATAGCCAGTGAAACCCTAGAATTGGAAAACGATATGAAAGACCGAAAAGTTATGAAAACAACTTTTCAGTTTAAAGAAGGTTGGAGCTACTTAGGTACAAGTGAAAGATTCATGTGAGCTACAGAGGTCCTTAGTGTACTTAAGATGACAAGAACTAAGGCCTTACCTTACCAGAGTATGAGAAACACCAAAAATTCCCAAAACCGGCTTTGATCAACAGAGAAATAAACTCTGGTTCAACCTACAAAAGGTGCTAATTCCTTATTACAAGGTGAAACCAGGGTTTAAGATGGATAAGCAAAATGTAGGAGCAAGAAACTCCATTGGAACAACAATGGAAATGAAGAGCTCCTTGGGTCAACAATGGCAGTAGCAAAAAGCTAGGGTATATATATAGATGTTGAGCTACACGGCAAAGGGGAAGTGTCTAGAGCTCATGAGGTGTTCAATTAGTGCTAAATATCCGGACAATAGTTGCATGATCTTTGGATAACACCTCTACTCCGGTCACAAAGCCGGCGACGGCGCGTAGAGGCAAGGAGGAAGAGAGATGACTCTCTGTCATGCGGGCCCCACTAGCAGCCGCAGTCGCGCGCGCCTCCTAAAACCCAAAAGAACATCGACCGTCCGATTAGAGATGGGCGGCTGCGATGAAAATAGGTGTTAAAAGAATTTAATTGAGATCGTTTAATATGGACCGTGCGATCTCAAGTGAACGATTGAGATTTAAAGGAGCCCTACGGAAGTTCGGAGGTTATATTCAAAGAGGGACGTTGCATTTGAATGCAACGATCGATCTAAAAAGGATACACGTCACTTTAAATGAGATGACGTGGTACCGTCAGATTAGTTTTCTACAGTCAAGATTGAAGGAAGATCCGGAGAGGTCCGAATGTCATCTCGATAGGGACCCTACGATTAAAATCCAACGGTCCAATATAACTGAGCCCTAAAAGTACGCGGTCAAAAAGGGGCACCGTAGGATTTGAATCCGACAGCCAAAGACGATTGCGCGCCTTTAAGTTCAAAACAAAAAGGGCGGCGCGGTTGGATCTAATATCGGCGGTGGAGGTCAAGAGGGGATCCGGAGGTCCGAATGCCACCACCTCCCTCGATCGCCCGATCTAGATCCAAAGGTGGAGATTGTTTCGCATACGTGGATAGCCCACGCGGCTTCGCAAATCTCGTCCGTTCGATGTGAGATCAACGGCTCGCGGCACGTGAAGAGTTGGGCTCGCGCCCGAGCGTGACTGAGCCGGACCAAATGCACCAATCGGACTCAACCTCATTGGGTTCGAGTCACTATAGTGCTAAGGTTTGGATTTAGACCAGAAGAGTTGACTAGCCCTAAATTCAAAGTTTAAAAGTTTGACCGGGCTTTAGAAATAGTAAATAAATTTGTAAAATCATGAAATTTGGCAAGGGTGCCACTGGGATGATATATTTCCCAAATAAAGTTTGAAAACCACGGTTCCACTTTTAAAATTCATAGATAATTATCTTAGCCCGAAAAGGTTTATTTAAAAACAAGTATTTTTCTCCAAGGCAAAATAATTTTTAAAAATTCAACAAAATTATTTTTAGGCAAGATAATTTATCTAGACTTTGATAAAAATACTTCCCAGTCATAATACAAGTATTGACTTGTATGCCCTTTAAAACTTCAAATGGGTTTTGGATTTTGGCTAGGAAGGGAAGTTTTTATTTGCAACATAATGCCCAATATGTAAATATGAACGGTGATGCCATGAACAGCATCTCATTACTGTTATGAATAGTACATCATTACTGTTCATAAAACATTTTATTACTGTTCATAAAATTAGAGATGTTACACCACCCAAGCAAGACTTGGTTCTTTTTGGCTAATGGTTAACTATTATATATATTGGACATTATAAATCACATCTAGCTTTTGTGACCTTTGTGTCATTTTCATTCTTATCATCATGATAGGAGAAAGCGACTGATGCCTGCGCTAGGGCAAGAAAACATCCAACACGTCATGAAAGGAATAACGTACGAAAACCATATATACCAATATCCCATAAGAGAGTAGTGATCGTAACAGAAGCATGTCATGAATTGAAGACCTCAAGTGTTGTTCCTTCTAGATTGAAAGGGGGGAAAGCAACTATATGCATCCGTAACATTCCTTCTTTTGTGGCTTAGAAGTTAGAACTGGAGTACTCCTAAACAGAATAATTTATGGACAGCAAAAATAATAAAAAAAATATATACTCTATAATGGTTGTTCGAAGTTTATATGCAACTCTAACGCAATTATATTAAAATTCATTACTACCAACTTGAACATAGTTCAAATAGGTCATGTTACGGACCTTCTTCACAAGGGTACTCACTTAAGAGCCATCCTTCGATTGGGTTCTCTATTTTTTCCTAACAATAGATAGAAGTACAGAGCTGATTAGTTTTGCTAACCATCAGGTCATCAAGGTTCAATTATTTGGTGCTTTCGTGCTACTGCACGTAGCTTTACTGTTCTAATTAAACTGAAGGGCTTAATTGCGTCGGAAGCTGTTCTTGTTTTTGCACACCTCCAATGGCACTCAACAATAATATTTACTAACAATAATCATCGATTTAATTTGTCTTATTAATATTCTTTATAAGAGCCAAGCACTATAGTGAATTTTTTTTTTTTTGCTAAAATGACATGTTTTTAAGCGAAACGGCAAAAATAACCCTATATAAACGAAATGACAAAAATAGCACCCTACTACAAGAAAACACGAGGCAAGCCACCTTCCACGTCCCGTGCGCGTCGTGAACAGCGTTTCTTTTGCACTGTGCTACAGCACGCAACAATGCGCGCCATCAATCCACTACTATTGCCTTGCCACGTACGGGGCACAGTAGGTCCTCTGCTCTGGCGTTTAAGAACGGTATGAGTGCTATTTTTGCCATTTCATTCATCAGGAGACTATATTTGCTATTCCGTTCTAAAAAAGAGGCCAAATGAGCCGAAAAATCAATATAATGTGATGTGCA
Organism: Ampelocalamus luodianensis; assembly: GCA_036346255.1. NCBI lineage: Eukaryota > Viridiplantae > Streptophyta > Magnoliopsida > Poales > Poaceae > Ampelocalamus > Ampelocalamus luodianensis. The sequence continues at coordinate 60,191,627 of CM070634.1, forward strand.
AAATTATGTATGGGCCTATCTAACTGCTAATATAACTTTCCTCTGTGTGTGCAAGCTCTTATGAAGTTTGCGTGGAAGTTTTTTTAAAATTTAACAAATTACCAGATGTTGAGCGAAGATGATTTTTATAACCTTGCACAAAATTGAATAACCAAACTCAACCAAACTTAAGAGAAATGAAATTGACATGCATTGAAAAGATAATATTGATAAACAATGTGGGAAATCATCACTATTCCTTCCTGCAGACTTTGTATTTTTCATATCTTACGAATGCAATTTAAGTCTGAGATCCAAATTTTGCATGCAGGGTTTATATATAACTAGTTTGACACATACTCTCCTGTGGCTCATTTGCCCATAATTTGGGTGCTTTTAGCACTAGCTGCGAATGGATGTAAAGACCGGTTTTCTGAATAAAGAGTTGGATGAGAAGGTTTATATGCAGCAACCCGATGGCTTTGTGGTTGAAGTGCAAGAGAAGAAAGTATGTCATTTGATTAAATCCTTACATGGTCTGAAGCAAGCTCCCAAGCAATAGCATGAGAAATTTAATAGTACTCTCACATCGTTTGACTTTTGTGTAAACGAAGCTAATAAATGTATCTACTATCGATTTAATGGGGGCGAAGTTGTCATTCTTTGTCTATACGTGGATGACATATTGCTTTTTGGGACCAACATGGATGCAATCAATAAAACTAAGTCTTTTTGCTCCCAAAACTTTGATATAAAAGACCTGGGTGAAGTTGATGTTATCTTAAACATCAAACTATTAAAGCGTGAGAATGTGATGAACTCTATCACAATCCCATTATGTGGACAAGGTCATAACCAGATTTGGGTTCATGGACTATAAATCAGTAGCTACACCCTATGACCCAAATGTTAAGCTACATAAAACCACTAGACATGGAAAAAACCAGCTTAAATATTCTCAAATAATTGGGTCCTTAATGTATCGAACTAGTGCAGTGAGATATGACATCTCATATGTTGTAAGCGGATTGAGTCGTTATACGACCAATCCAGAAGATGGTCACTAGATAGCTCTAGAGAGGATACTTAGGTACCTGAAGGGGACCACAAATTCAGGAGTACATTATTCTGGTCATCCGGCAACCTTGGAAGGATTTAGTGGTTCTAACTGGATTAGTGACTCAAATGATATGAAGGCTATGAGTGGCTATGTTTTTACTCTAGTAGGTGGGGCTGTTTCGTGAAAGTCTTCTAAAGAGACTATCCTTACATGGTCCACCATGGATGTTGAGCTACCAGCTCTTGACTCAGCGACTGTAGAGGCAGAATAAATTAGAGAACTCCTTTCAGACCTACCGGTGCTGGAAAAGCCAATTCTAACTATATTAACCTACTGCGATAACTAAACTGTTTTGGTTAAGGTGAAGAGTAGGAAGGACAATATGAAGTCCTCGAAACATATAAAGAAACGACTTAAGTTAGTAAGGCATGCAGAGAAACGGGTGTCATTACTGTGGAATACATCCAGTCTGAAAGGAACTTGGCAGATCCTTTCACCAAAGGAATGGCACGGAAGGCCATCTTTATAGTGTCTAAGGGAATGGGGCTCATCCCCTATAAAGGTCCACATTGGTGGTAACCTATCCTAGAAGATCGGAGATCCCGTGAACTAGGCTCTAGGACAATGAACTGTGTGGGATTAGAGAGAACATCTATGTCCCATTAGTTGCGGTGCTCCATCTGTATGGTAGGTTGAGCAATAGCTCTTAATCAATTCGATACCTATATGGCAACGGGTATCGTCCTACAGGATCCCTTGAAGAATTCACCTACCTAAGTACTATCGTGAGGTCGCGATCAAAGGAAGATAAGGGTATGATTTCTTAAGTACTCATGAGCTAGATACGGGGAATTAACCGTAACATCCCAACCTGAGAGGGAAAATGACAAGCCGCCTAGTACAGAATGCAACTTTGGCGAAAACTCTCACACCAAAGCATTGGATTAAGGCAAAGTACTCCTTTGTCTGTGCAGAGTTGTAGTCCTTGGTCCTAGGCTTTGGGTTCAAACTCGCAAGGTACCCATCGTCGAACAGCTGTATATCAAACAAGAATTTGAGAATCGATTATCAAATTGATAAAATTTGTGTGGATTGTTGTATCTAAGGGGGAATTTTAGTAATTTCTCAATTAGAGAAAAGGAAAATAAAAGAAAAGGTGGGGCCACCTATCATAGTGATGTGGATCAAACTTCCTAATGAGATTCAATCTGTTAGTTGCCCGATCTTTCGCGGTGGAACAACAAACTCACAAACCAATTCGGTTGAATTGAATTGCAAGAAAATCAGTACACTCACAAACCAATCTAATAGATCGAATTGCAAGTATTGTAGTAGCCTTGGTGAACAGTGCACACGCATGAACAGTACCATGCATGAACAGTATCCAAACTCTTGATCTCTCTCCCAATCCTTCTCTCCCAATCTCTCTCAACCCATCTCAAGAACACACAATAAGCGCCACAACAGCTTTTCTGAATTTCATTATCTAAATCATAACTTGTCTTCTCTGCAATTCCTACAATTAACTCAAGCAAAACAAATTCCACACAAGAATTAATTTTAGAAACTAAAATAGTGGAGTTGGCTGCATCACATAGGAAGAGAGGAAGAGATAAGGATGGAGACTTAGTCTCTAACCAAAGCAATGCACGAGAGGGGATTCATCACTCTCTTCGGTCCGATGCCACAGGCTTGGGGCGGCTTGGGCGAATTTCTCGCTGACCGTTGGTAGCATCATGGTGATCCTCCTCCACTTCTTAAGGGGCCTTCTCCTTCCTCTTTTCCCCGTACGGTACATCGAGTCTTCCTCATTTGGTTTTCCTCTCCTTGTAATATCCCAAAATTATTTGAATGATTATCCCGGAGAGAACGATTGAATTAGGAGAAGGACCAAATATAAAATAGTTTAATCAGCTTTTATTGGAGGGGTTTTCTGCTAAAATTGGGCAACCTCTGCCTGGGCCTTGGCCCAGGTGCCCTTGTGGTGGCTGGCCAAGGGGGGAAGGCGCCACCCTCCTCGAAAACCCTAGTCGCCCGCCCTTTCCCCCCTCCTCCCACTTGTGGCCGCCACCACCCATCCCTCCCACTCCTTTGGCCGCCATCCTCTGGACCCCCTGCGCCCCCTCCCCTCCAGCAGCACCTCCCTCCACTGGTGAAGCCCCTGCTACCGGCCAAGATCTCCCCTTGCTGCTACCGGCCAAGAGGAGGAAGAAGGTGACTCACCCACGTGATCGGTTGGTCAAGAAGAGGAAGGAGAAGGAGGGAGAAGGGAAGGAGAGAGATCACATGGTGTGCATCACGTTCAACAGCAGGTTCTTCAAGGGTAATCCCAATTCCCCTCCGATTAGTTGCGCAATTGGATAATTAGCAATGTCGGTATTATGGTCTGCTCAGGACATATTTCGTTAGACAGTCGTTTTTATGTAGTTAAGTGCGGATTCAGTTCTAGGCATCTCCTAGAGTATTGTAGAGGATGTCAACAGCTTTCGATGAAGTGCTAGATCGCATTATTTGGACCTCTTCATAACAAGTTATGAATTTATTAGTGTGACCGTTCTGCGAATCTGTTAGTACTCCGACAAGTTTTAGTAATCTGACTTGAGCGATCAGTTAAGGAAAGATTAGAGGAGCTCAGTATAATAAAAGTTGTAGATAATTATCGTAGCTTTCAAGGAAGCCCAAGAACGCGAAATTTGGACAAACGAGCTGAAAGTTATGATAGTTTTAGTGTACTGTCCAGAGAACCTGACGTGAAATCGATGTTCTGTTAATTAGCATGATAAGGATATTAGATGACCGAATCAGGAAGGCCCACCAACTATGTTTAGTTGGAGAAATTGATAACCTCTCAATGAAGTCCAAGAACACCTCATTTGGACTCCTTTACTAAAATATATGAATTTTAGAACGCGACTATCCACAGAGGGAACAAAACAACATCTAGAAATTGGAGTTGGGTTCGCGTTAAAAGAACTATTGCAAGTTCGTGTTTCCTTTTATAGTTTATGTGGTACATTACTGTTCTCTTAGCATGCTTTATATTTATATTCAGTTGAGGGATTGGTTCCGGGGGCAGCGCCCTCTTCGTGTCCTTCGTTCCCGCACGGTTGAGGCAAGTACCCTGTTTGGTAGAGTAATTATGGATGGTTTGACAGTGCTTGCTAGTATTCGATATTTATTAGCTGTGCTTGATTCATAGTGTGATATGCTGGTTAAAGATGATGAATGCTTACGATACATGCTAGTATTTGGTATATATTAGTTGTGGATGATTGATAGTGTGATATGTTGGTTAAAGATGATGAATGCTTATGATACATGCTAGTATTTGGTATATATTAGCTGTGATTGATTATAGTGTGATATGCTTGTTAAAGATGATGAATGCTTATGATACATGCTAGTATTTGGTATATATTAGCTGTGGTTGATTGATAGTGTGATATGCTGCTTAAAGATGATGTATGTTTATGATACGAATGGTTGTTATTCATGTACAGTGCTGATGTTGTTCATGCTTATTGCAAAACTGTAATTGTTCATGTGCACTGTGAGAGCATACATAAGACCGGGTCACGTGGTGATCAGGAATGCACATTTGTGGTCCCCACATTCGTGGAATGTGGGCATTAAGAATAGGTCCCCGTCTTGTAAACGATGGGCTTATGGTCCCCACACTTGTAGAGTGTGGGCTTGAGGTCCCCTTTACTTGTGGAGTATTGGGCAATTGGTCTCTGCGCTTGCGAGCACAGGCATGGGTACGTAGCGACGATTGCATACCCTGTATTACGAGTGTAATGCGCAAAAGAGTGAAAAAGAGAAAAGATGTATTGCACGTCTGCATTCATACATCATGAGATATGTTTCTGAGCAAAGTTTAGAACCAGATGTTGATGTTGTAATTGTGAAGTTAATGTTTCTTTTTTTTTATACTTGCTGAGTCCTTGGGCTCACTCTTGCTTTTGTTCTGTTTGAGGTACCTTTGCAAGAACGTCATGTGTGGGAGGGAGTACATCTGAGTTGGATTCACACAGTGCCATGCATCATTAAAAGTTGATTAAATTTTAGATTGTCCAATAATAAATAAGCAAACTGCTTAAGTATTGATTATGGTTAAGCTTCATGCTTCGAGTTTTTGTAATAATGATGAGTAATATACTTGGGATATCTTTGAATATGTTCTAGCTGATTAGCATGTTTCTAATGCATAGTGAGGATATTGGATGATGGAATATTTAGTTATGATACTCTTTTATCTGTTGGAACCTCCGTATAGTTAACTATAGAAAGTAGGTTCTGCCGAAATTTAGTAAAATTGTCCTAGTTTAGATTTGTTTGATGTTTCTTTAGTAGCATTTCGCTCATCTTTGAAATGAGGTGTTCTGATTGGTATTAGAGCTGTGTGAGGTCCGTGGTGAATGGATTAACAACTTAGGTAACTTAATTTGCTAAAATTTTGTAATTGTTAATGAACTTAAAAACTTGACACACTGGTGCACAGTAGGATCGGAATAGGTCAAGCATTGCATTTACGTTTCCGTATGTCGCATTGATCATTGCTGTTATGAATTGATTATGAATGCTTATGACTTGATTATTAGGATAGCTATGTAACAATAGTTGTTGTTGAGAGGTTGATGTAACAGCCCTAACTTAGGGTTTGTATTTCAAATGTAAAATTTTGAGGAGAAATAAAAACTTTTGTTGTCTCTTCAAATCATTTGAAAGTTTCTACAATTTTCCCTAGCAATTTCCAATTTGTAGAATTTAATTCTTGTGATTGGAAATTGTTGATTATCAGATTCTAGCCTTCAAACTTGTGATCATCCTCTGAAGCTATTTTTCCTAGCATCTTGATCATCCTATCTACCTCCCTGAATTATTTCACAATTTTTAGATTTTGTTTGCTATTTCAAATGGCCAAGTCAACTCTGTTTGAAATCTGGTCAAACTCCTGTACAGCAGCTTGTGAATTTTCTCTAGAATAATGCAGTGCATAAAAGTTCTGGAAAAATTATACAAGGTTGTCCTCTGTCCCTAGTAGCTACCATAAAAATTTCGAAATTTTTGTAGCTCTGGGTCTACCTCTAAAATTCCCCAAACCTTCTCTGTCTTTTAAATCAAAATCTAAAAATCTTGTTCCTCGGGCCCGAACCCAACTCGGGCTCGAGTCCGACCCGCGCCACTTGACTCGGTCGCGTCAACTATCTGCACCGCGAGTCAATTGATCGTGACCGCCGATGCAAATCGAGCGATCCACGTCGCGCGTGCAACCGACTGTCGAATGCATACATCAATCTCGGTAGTCCATTTGAGATCCAACGGTCGGTGCGTTACGAACGAGCCAAACCTCGGTTCGCACCGCTTCGTCCGTCGTGGCGGTGGACCCTACCGCGAGTCCACCTCGTCTTCTCCGCACCTCACCGGAGTTCGCGGCGTGCGCGCATGCTTGCCACGTACCTCGCCACGCCACCTATTTGCCCTCGTGTGCGTCGTGGAGCATCGCGAGCTTCATAACCTCACCGCACTCATTCGGTCATCGTTTCGCCGCTCTCTCACCTTCTCGCCCAAATTTTCCTCTCGGCGGAGAAGAACTCGGCGAGCGCGCGCCGTTCTGAGCCGCCGCCAGGCGGCGACCGCCGGTCGTGTTCCTCTCGCCTCGCCGCCTCCATTTTGCCTATTCCGGGTCCTTGGCGTCCAGTGGATCACCAGGGGCGGTATCGTCGTCTCTGCCTCCGGCGATCTCGGCCCCGCGAGCTTGCTAGCGCGTTACGGTGAGTCTCAAGCCTCGGCGTTTGGTTCCACTTGATCGCAATGCTCCACGATGCTCACGGTGGGTTCGTTTACGTCTTTGGTGCATCATGGAAGCCGTGCGACCGATTTTCTCGAGCTCGGTGTTTCGCGCCGTGGTGATTCCGGCCGTCTCGAACCTCCTTCGTCGCCATCATCTTGTGCTTATTGTTCCGGGATCAAGGCGGAGCTGTGGCGCACCTTACGAGTCTTCGGCCCGTAGCGTCTTCTCCGCGAGCACCGCATCTTCTTCTCCGCCTCCGTTCGCCGCCACCGCCGCGGCATTCCGTGACTCAGCGTCACCGTCGCCGAGTTCGCGAGGTCCTTGCGAACCCGGGTACCACTCACTCGTCTTGAAACTCATCGGTTTGCTAGATCACTGCGCGCCGCACCGCGCGCCAGCAGCTTTCGCCGATGAACCGCCGGTGAAGATTAGTTTAACTCTAATCATGTCTTCTTTGAGTCAGCGATTTGTGGGCCCTCTCTGTAATCGCATTTAGAAATCCTTTAATCCACCCGTTATTTGTTCTGCGAGTCACCGCCATGTGGGTCCATGTTGTCGATTAGGTTTGTGTAGTTACGGTTATCGTTTTCTCGATGGGAAGCGTATTTCTGCGTGTGAGTGTTTTAGGTTTGCACCTTAGTGAGCCAAGACGTATTCTTTGAATACGCCTTCGACGTCACTTTAGGCGTGCGCTGTCTGGTCAGCGTTCAGCGGGCCCATTGTCGATGGTGGGCTTCTTGTTGGCGGTAGAAAAAGTATTAAGTGCTTTAGTATTTCAAATGCTTTTCATTGCAATTTGTTAAATCATTTAAACTTGTAAATGCATAACTAATTCAATTTTTATCCAAATTGCATGAAACCAGTCTTGTTATTTTTCATTTTAAATGTATTACTTACTAAAATTAGTTTCATCCATGTCTCTGTAGCAAAAATCTGTTATCTAATAAAATGATGTCTTATGTATCTTCTAAATTAGAAAATGCATATCTTTTCCAATAATTGTCCAAATTCAATGCACCCAGTTTTGTAAAATTTCATTTTCAGTATACTAACTGTTAGGATAGGTTTTATACACTGTTTCTTTTATGAAAAGTTGTTAAGTAACTAACTAGTGACATGTTGTGTTTTTAGCTTAGAAAATTCATAGAAAATTATTAGCATCTTAAAATGATTTGTTCTCTGTTTCTAAATTTTGTTATATCTTGTTTAGGCTCTGTGTGAATTTTGGCATGAGTTGATGTTGTTGTATGCTTGAGTTTTGTCGGTGTTATTCGTCCTTATTTCTTTGTTGTGTTCGATCGTTAGGCTTCGATATTTGCGGCAACCACGAGGACGATCCTCCGCACCTTATTGAGCAACGACATCCGAGCAAGCGATTTGATCATGATTAATCCCAGTATTTTAAAGTTTAATATTTTGTTTCAATTTGTATGTATGCATCGCTTAATTTGTGTTAAAATGGTTAGTTAAATCCGTGATTGCATATCCTGTAGACAAAATATGGATCTCTACTACAGAGCCTAAGTTATTTCTTTGTGATTAGAGATCATTGGATGATCTCTTGTCACTTAGTAGATTCGGGTCAACTTGCTTAGACATGCTTAGCTATCGGTAGAACTGGGCGGTTATCGACTTTAGTCGGTAACCTTGATCACACAAAATTTACTATAACTTTATGTTTTAGCATTTCTGCTATGTTTATCTGCAAAACTAAAAATGAAAACAAAAATGGTTTAGACTTGGGCACAATGGTAAGACTGGTGTGATCTGTTGGGTGTGTTGGAAAGGTGCAGTCAATTAAGGACCGAGTTACTTGCGCCACCGTCTTGAGCATTTTGCGTGCTAACCACACTAGAGTATATGGGACCTCTCTTGACCTAGTACTTTGGCGTGTATTGGCTCAGGGTCGCGGGAGGTCGCGGGAGGGATGGAGGTGGGAGCATGGTAGTTGTCCGAAAAGCTTTATCCTGAGTGGGTAGTTGTCTTTTCGGCTTTACCATGTAAGCGTATGGGTTTCTATCCATACGAGCGGCTCGTAGTTGATACACAATATTGGAAACAGTCTCGTAGGACTTAGCTGTGCGGCATACCTTCGAAGTGTGCTTTGGCTTAAAGGCGGTCCAAGTGTGGGTACATTGGTACACCCTGCGGGGTTAAAACTATTCGAATAGCCTCGTCTAGGTTATGGACACGCTGGATCGCCGTAAGAACTAGACTACAACATTTAAATTAAAACTTGATGGGTGGTACGAATGCGGGATTAGTGCTATTGTTGGGGTGACTATTGGGATAGTCACTTCTAGGTTGTTTATCTTTCGCTATTGTTATTAATATCCTTCTTGTTATTTCAATCTTAAAAATGAATTGCAAACTTGCCTTCAAATCTGTATTACATTATTGCAAATGAAAATTGGCTTTATGCAAATGAACCATATGACCTCCACCAAACAAGCTGCATGTAGCATATGAGCAGTGCGCTAGTTCACACGTCGGTCTTGCGGGTACAAAGACAATCTTTGTACTCGGTGCTTTGCTTAATGTTTTTGTTGCGGAGGAAGAAGGTGAGCCTCGGGGCCTCACTTACGTGAGTCAGTCTTTGTCGCTTACCGTGGTGACGACTAGTCTTGGCGTTCGGTCGGATGCCTTGTGGGTTGGAGGCACACCGATTGGCTTTGTTTATAGCCATCTTATGGCACTTTTGCTTCATTGTCGTTGTTGTCTATTTGTGTATCTTGTGGCACATCGGCCTATATACATAATATTGTTACTATTTGTTTATCTTCCGTTTGTAGTGTGATGTTTGGACTCTATGTTTGGAATGGAGTTGATGCATACTTTTGTTGTGAGGTGTGTATCTTGCAGGAAGTATACATATCTCGAGATCGATTTATTTGATTTGTGATGCTAGGACCAGGTGGTTGGTTAAGCATTACAAACCAAATAAATTGGGTCCTCACAAAGTTGGTATCGAGCCATTCTGACCAAGTAACAACCCAAGCATAGTCGTCCTTAGGATATTTTGAAAGTCTTATTTTCAAATTATAAAAGGTTTATGAAACCTAGGCGATTCTCGATTTTATTCCTTACCTATCTTAGCTTTCTACTCTCACTTACTCTAATTTGAGTTTTGAGAACTTGGTTTCTCTCTTCCCTTTTCAAAAGGTAGTTACTTAGCTGGTGGAATTAGTTTTGGGAGAACTATGGAAAATCGTGGGAGTAATAGGGTAAGATGTAAAGTGAGTAGTTATATGTCTGATTTTTCTTTGGTCGAACTTTATCCTGCGTTGTGTTTGTTTCTGGACTGCTTTCAGTAAATTTCGGGCTTTCTTGCTTTTAAATTGTTGCTAACTTGTTTTAGTGGAACAGGATGGCTGGCGGAACCCGTAGTGGTCGGAATCAGCCAGCTGGTCATGATGAGGAGCTTCCCCCTCCTCCGACCATGGCTGAGGTTCTCGCTCAGATCGAGCGAAACCGCATGGACCAGACGCGCATCTTGGAGGTTATTGCTAGGAATACCTCCACTCTGCCGTGGTGGCGGCCACGAGCTCGCGGGGACTTGCGAGTTCCTCCGTACACGACCGCCGACTTTCTCCGCTCGAGGACCCTCTCGATGCGGACGATTGGCTGCGCATGGTTGGCGAAAGCTCAACATAGCTCGATGCGAGCGCGAGACAAGGCGCTCTTCGCGTCCCACCGGCTTGAGGCGCGGCACTCTCATGGTGGGAGAACTATCTCGCCATGCGGCGCGCGGCCATGTGGTCGCGTGGGAGGAGTTCCGGTCGGCTTTCGTCGGGCCCACATCCCGAGCGGCTGATGAAGTCGAAGAAAAGGAGTTCCTCGCGCTCAAGCAAGGGCGCAAGTGCGTGACGAGTACCTTTACGAGTTCAATCATCCGCTCGTTATGCTCGGGTGAGGTGGCCTCGGATGAGGCTAGCGAGAGAAGTTTATGGATGGCTTGTCAGAGAGCTGCGAGACAAGCTATCCATTGTGGACTTCTCGGACTTTCGAGCCTTGGTAGATAAGGCCATTGTTGCTGAGCATAAAGCGAAAGCGCTGGGTGAGTCCATAGCGCAAATGGGAGCGCATCGATGCGCTCACACCGCCTCGTTCGTCCTCGGTGCGGGCGGCACCGATGGCCCGTTCTTTTGCTCCACCGCGCCGAGACCATCTGCACCAGCTCCTCGCCCACGCGGGCGTGTTTCACCACGTGCGCTGCGATCCAGCAGCGAGCGGTCTCCGCAATCCGGCGGCGAGGTGACTTGTTTTCGCTGCCACAACAAGGGCCATTATGCGAATGCGCCCCTCGAGTGTTGCGGCAGCCTCGTCCTAATGGAGGACGCGGCGGGGGAGCGGTCACCGCGACGACCGTAAGATGATCGAAGCCCGAGTGCGGCGGCCGAGTGAACCACCTTCGGTGAGGAGGCTCGGGGCGCGGATGTCGTGATTGGTACACTTCTTGTTAATTCTCGTCTGCTGCGGTATTATTTGATTACGGAGCATCGCATTCTTTATTTCAAGATCATTTGCTGCTGCTAGTGGTCTTCATTGTGTTCCTTTAGAAGTTCCTTTGCTCATCCGCTCTCGGGGTCGGAAATGAGAGCCGATTTACAATGCCGGGATGTTCCTATCATAGTCAAGGGAGTGGGATTTTTAGCAAATCTTATTACGCTCTGTTCACAAGTGCGGATGTGATTCTTGGCATGGATTGGTTGTCCGGCACTTGGGGCGATTGATTGTGCGGGAAGACTGTCTATCTTACCACCCTTGGGCGGCGGTCGGATTTTCGCGCGGCCGGGGCGCATCTATGTGCAATAGAAGCGAAGCCGACCTTGCGGTTCGGGATGTTCCCATAGTATCGACTTTGGGGATGTCTTTCCGAAGATTTACAGGATGCCTCGGTTCGAGATCCGAGTTTGCCATCGAGTTGCTGCCGTACGCTCCGATTTGGCGCGCGTGTCGGATGCCTCCCAATGAGCTAGAAGAATTGAAGAAGCGACTTGGCGAGCTCCAAGCAAAGGGTTTCATCCGTCCCAGTTCATCTCCTTGGGGTTGTCCGGTGATCTTTGTGAAGAAGAAGGACAAGACTTTGCGCATGTGTGTTGATTACCGTCCTCTCAATGAGGTGGCGGTGAAGAACAAATATCCTCTCGCCCGCATTGATGATCTTTTGACCGGTTATGCGGAGCTCAAGTGTTCTCCAAGATTGATCCGAGATCGGGCTATCATCAAGTCCGGATCGAGTGAGGATATTCGAAGACGGCCTTCACTACTCGTTATGGTGCATGCAGTACACCGTCATGTCTTTTGGTTTGACCAATGCTCGGCGTTGTTCATGAACCTTATGAATTCGTATTCATGGAGTATTTGGACAAATTTGTGGTGGTTTTTATTGATGACATTCTTATCTATTCCAAGATGAAGCGAGCATGCCGAGCATCGAAGATTGTTTTGGGCAAGTTGCGGGAACATCGACTATATGCAAAGTTCGGCAAATGTGAGTTAGTTGAAGGAAGTGGCATTCTTGGGCCATGTTCTTTCACCGGAGGCATAGTGTGGATCCCAAAAGTCGGCGATGTTCTATCTTGGGGCCAGCCAAGTCGATCAACGATGTGCGGAGTTTTCTTGGTTTAGCGGGCTACTATCGCGCTTTATCGAGAACTTCTCCAAAATCGCAAAGCCGATGACCGAATTGCTTAAGAAGGACAAGAAGTTTGTATGGTCCTCTGCTTGTGATGAGAGCTTTCGGGAGCTCAAGCGATTGACTTCACTCAGTCCTCACTCTTCACGATATCCGCAAGAGCTTGATATTTATTGTGATGCCTCTCGTCGGGGACTTGGGTGTGTTCTTATGCGGAAGGCAAGGCGGTTGCCTATGCATCCGAGCGATTGAGACCTCACGAGCTCAACTATCCACCCATGATTTAGAGCTTGCTGCGGTGGTTCATGCACTCAAGATTTGGCGGCATTATTTGATCGGTAACGTGAGGTGTATTCCACCACAAGAGTTTGAAATACTTATTCACTCGGCGGATCTGAACCTCGAGCGGAGGAGATGGCTAGAATTAATCAAAGATTATGACATGGGTATTCGGTATCATCTGGCAAAGCCAATGTGGTTCTTGATGCACTTAGTCGAAAGGTGTATTGCAATACTTTGATGATCCAAGAGCGACAACTGCGCTTCTTGCGAATTCGGCGTCTCAACTTGGGTTTGGTTGAGCATGGTTCCCTTCTTTGCCTTGGTTGTGCAACCAACCTTGGTGGATCGGATCAAGGCGACACGACAATCGGATGATGGCGTGGGTAAAATCAAGCGAACATCGAGGATGGTTCAGCCAAGTGTTTCACGAAGATGAACACGGTGTTGTATGGTTTGGGCAGCGTCTCGTGGTCCCAAAGATCCCGAGTTGCGGGATTTGATCCTTCGAAGCCCATGATTCGCCTTTGTCCATCCATCCGGGGCTACCAAGATGTACCAAGATCCGCGTCGAGAGATTCGGTGGACTCGCATGAAGCGAGATTGCGTGTTCGTGGCGGATGTGGCGTATGTTGTCGCGTCAAGGCGAGCATCGGCGTCAGTGGTCTTCTTCACCCTTACCTATTCGAGAATGGAAGTGGGATTACGTAGGCATGGATTTTATCAGCGGTCTGCCTGTACTTCTTGGGAAGGATGCATTATGGGTTATAATTGATCGATTGACGAAGGTGGCCCATTTCCTTCGGGCGATCGAAGATTGATGTGAATCGGCTAGCGGATCTTTACATATCCCGCATTGTGAGTCCGCATGGTGTGCCACGAGCGATAGTGTCGGATCGTGGCTCTCTTTTCACTTCCCGATTTTGGCACGGCTGCGGAGGCCATGGGTACCGTCTTTCGTTCACTCGGCCTATCATCCTCGGGATCGATGGTCGACGGAGCGCGTCAACCAGTGCTTGAAGACATGCTCGTGCTTGTGTTCTTTCCTATGGGAAGAATTGGGAGAAGTGCCTACCACTTGCGAAGTTCTCCTACAACAACGACTTTGAGCTAGTCTTGGTATGGCACCGTTTGAGGCTTTGTATGGGCGGCGCCGCGAACACCGTTGAACCGGTGAGAGAGGCGGTGAAAGGCGTTCTTTGGCGATTCCATCAATGAGGCTGAAAGTCAAGTGCGATTGATTCGTGAGCACTTGCGCGTAGCTCAATCGAGCGTAAGAGCTATGCGGTCGGCGTCGCCGTGAGTTGAGTTTCGGCCCAATGACTTTGTGTATCTCAAAGTCTCACCTTTGAAGGGACATCGTCGTTTGATGTCAAGGGCAAGTTGGCCTCGGTATGTTGGACCATATCGCGTCATCGATAAAGTGGGAGCTGTTGCATACAAGTTGGAGTTGCCGGCTACACTTGAGGGTGCACGATGTTTTCCATGTGTCACAATTGAAGAAGTGCCTCCGTGTTCGGTGAGAAACGCCCTTGGAAAATATTGATGTGCGGAAGATCTGTCTTATCGTGGCGCCCGTTCGTATCCTCGAAGAAGCTGAGCGCAGAACAAGGAACCGGGTGATCAAGTTCCTTAAAGTTCGGTGGTCGAACCACTCGAGGATGAAGCCACTTGGGAGCGGGAGGATCGTCTCCGAGCGGTTACCCGTCCTTCTTCTTCCGGTGATCGAGAATCTCGGGTCGAGATTCTGTAAAGGGGAGATTTGTAACAGCCCTAACTTAGGGTTTGTATTTCAAATGTAAAATTTTGAGGAGAAATAAAAACTTTTGTTGTCTCTTCAAATCATTTGAAAGTTTCTACAATTTTCCTAGCAATTTCCAATTTGTAGAATTTAATTCTTGTGATTGGAAATTGTTGATTATCAATTCTAGCCTTCAAACTTGTGATCATCCTCTGAAGCTATTTTTCCTAGCATCTTGATCATCCTATCTACCTCCTGAATTATTTCACAATTTTTAGATTTTGTTTGCTATTTCAAATGGCCAAGTCAACTCTGTTTGAAATCTGGTCAAACTCCTGTACAGCAGCTTGTGAATTTTCTCTAGAATAATGCAGTGCATAAAAGTTCTGGAAAAATTATAAAAGGTTGTCCTCTGTCTCTAGTAGCTACCATAAAAATTTCAGAATTTTTGTAGCTCTGGGTCTACCTCTAAAAATTCCCCAAACCTTCTCTGTCTTTTAAATCAAAATCTAAAAGTACTGTTCCTCGGGCCCGAACCCAACTCAGGCTCGAGTCCGACCCGCGCCACTTGACTCGGTCGCGTCAACTATCTGCACCGCGCGCGAGTCCAATTGATCGTGACCGTCCGATGCAAATCGAACGATCCACGTGCGCGCGTGCAACCGACCTGTCCGAATGCATACATCAATCTCAGCCGTCCATTTCAGATCCAACGGTCGGTGCGTTCTGAACCGAGCCAAACCTCCGGTTCGCACCGCCGTCGTCGGCGGCGGTGGACCCTACATCGAGTCCACCTCGTCTTCTCCGCACTCACCGGAGTTCGCGGCGTCGCGCGCATGCTTGCCACGTACCTGCGCGCCACCTATTTGCCCTCGTGTGCGTCGTGGAGCATCGCGAGCTTCATAACCTCACCGCACTCATTCGGTCATCGTTTCTTCGCTCTCTCACCTTCTCGCCCAAATTTTCCTCTCGGCCGGAGAAGAACTCGGCGTAGCGCCGCCGTTCGAGCCGCCCTTGAGCGGCGATCGCGCGTCGTGTTCCTCTCGCCTCGCCGCCTCCATTTTGCCTATTCCGGGTCCTTGGCGTCGGTGGATCACGAGGCGGTATCGTCGTCTCGCCTCGGCGATCTCGGCCGCGAGCTTGCTAGCGTTACGGTGAGTCTCAAGCCTCGGCGTTTGGTTCCACTTGATCGCAATGCTCCACCGATGCTCACGGTGGGTTCGTTTGTCTTTGGTGCATCATGGAAGCCGTCGACCGATTTTCTCGAGCTCGGTGTTTCGCGCGTGGTGATTCCGGCCGTCTCGAACCTCCTTCGTCGCCATCATCTTGTGCTTATTGTTCACAGGATCAAGGCGGGTGTGGCGCACCTTCCGGAGTCTTCTCGAAGCGTAGCGTCTTCTCGCGAGCACCGCATCTTCTTCTCCGCCTCCGTTCGCGCCACTCGCCGCGGCGTTCCGTGACTCGCGTCACCGTCATCGAGTTCGCGAGGTCCTTGCGAACCGAAGGTACCACTCACTCGTCTTGAAACTCACGGTTTGCTAGATCACTGCGCGCCGCGCCGCCGCAGCGCTGCTCGCCGGTGAACCGCCGGTGAAGATTAGTTTAACTCTAATCATGTCTTCTTTGAGTCAGCGATTTGTGGGCCTCTCTCGTAATCGCATTTAGAAATCCTTTAATCCGGCCGTTATTTGTTCTCGAGTCACCGCCATGTGGGTCCATGTTGTCGATTAGGTTTGTGTAGTTACGGTTATCGTTTTCTCGATGGGAAGCGTATTTCTGCGTGTGAGTGTTTTAGGTTTGCACCTTAGTGAGCGAAGACGTATTCTTTGAATCGCCTTCGACGTCACTTTAGCGCGTCTGCGCTGTCTGGTCAGCGTTCGCGCAGACCCATTGTCGATGGTGGG
Source organism: Ampelocalamus luodianensis (assembly GCA_036346255.1). Classification (NCBI taxonomy): domain Eukaryota; kingdom Viridiplantae; phylum Streptophyta; class Magnoliopsida; order Poales; family Poaceae; genus Ampelocalamus; species Ampelocalamus luodianensis. The sequence goes on from CM070634.1 coordinate 60,208,022, forward strand.
GCTTCTTGTTGTGGTAGAAAAAGTATTAAGTGCTTTAGTATTTACGAAATGCTTTTACATTGCCTTTGTTAAATCATTTAAACTTGTAAAATGCATAACTAATTCAATTTTTATCCAAATTGCATGAAACCAGTGCTGTTATTTTTCATTTTAAATGTATTACTTACTAAAATTAGTTTCATCCATGTCTCTGTAGCAAAAATCTGTTATCTAATAAAATGATGTCTTATGTATCTTCTAAATTAGAAAATGCATATCTTTTCCAATAATTGTCCAAATTCAATGCACCCAGTTTTGTAAAATTTCATTTTCAGTATACTAACTGTTAGGATAGGTTTTATACAGTTTACATTTTATGAAAAGTTGTTAAGTAACTAACTAGTGACATGTTGTGTTTTTAGCTTAGAAAATTCATAGAAAATTATTAGCATCTTAAAATGATTTGTTCTCTGTTTCTAAATTTTGTTATATCTTGTTTAGGCTCTTGTGTGAATTTTGGCATGAGTTGATGTTGTTGTATGCTTGAGTTTTGTCGGTGTTATTCGTCCTTATTTCTTTGTTGTGTTCGATCGTTAGGCTTGATATTTGCGGCAACCACGAGGACGATCCTCCGCCTTATTGAGCAACGACATCCGAACAAGCGATTTGATCATGATTAATCCCAGTATTTTAAAGTTTAATATTTTGTTTCAGCTGTATGTATGCATCGCTTAATTTGTGTTAAAATGGTTAGTTAAATCCGTAGCTGCATATCCTGTAGACAAAATATGGATCTCTACTACCTGAGCCTAAGTTATTTCTTTGTGATTAGAGATCATTGGATGATCTCTTGTCACTTAGTAGATTCGGGTCAACTTGCTTAGACATGCTTAGCTATCGGTAGAACTGGGCGGTTATCGACTTTAGTCGGTAACCTTGATCACACAAAATTTACTATAACTTTATGTTTTAGCATTTCTGCTATGTTTATCTGCAAAACTAAAAATGAAAACAAAATGGTTTAGACTTGGGCACAATGGTAAGATGGTGTGATCTGTTGGGTGTGACCGAAAGGTGCAGAGTCAATTAAGGACCGAGTTACTTGCGCCACCGTCTTGAGCATTTTGCGTGCTAACCACACTAGAGTATATGGGACCTCTCTTGACCTAGTACTTTGGCGTGTATTGGCTCAGGTCGCGGGAGGTCGCGGGAGGATGGAGGTGGGAGCATGGTAGTTGTCAGAAAAGCTTTATCTGAGTGGGTAGTTGTCTTTCGGCTTTACCATGTAAGCGTATGGGTTTCTATCCATACGAGCGGCTCGTAGTTGATACACAATATTGGAAACAGTCTCGTAGGACTTAGTGTGGCAGCATACCTTCTGAAGTGTGCTTTGGCTTAAAGCGATGCGAAGTGTGGGTACATTGGTACACCTGCGAGGTTAAAACTATTCGAATAGCCTCGTCTAGGTTATGGACACGCTCGGATCGCCCGTAAGAACTAGACTACAACATTTAAATTAAAACTTGATGGGTGGTACGAATCGGGATTCGTGCTATTGTTGGGGTGACTATTGGGATAGTCACTTCTAGGTTGTTTATCTTTCGCTATTGTTATTAATATCCTTCTGTTATTTCAATCTTAAAATGAATTGCAAACTTGCCTTCAAAGCGTATTACATTATTGCAAATGAAAATTGGCTTTATGCAAATGAACCATATGACCTCCACCAAACAAGCTGCATGTAGCATATGAGCAGTGCGCTAGTTCACACGTCGATCTTGCGGGTACAAAGACAATCTTTGTACTCGGTGCTTTGCTTAATGTTTTGTTGCGAGAGGAAGAAGGTGAGCCTCGGGGGCCTCACTTCGTGAGTCAGGCCGTCGCCGTGGGTGACGACTAGTCTTGGCGTTCGGTCGGATGCCTTGTGGGTTGGAGGCACACCGATTGGCTTTGTTTATAGCCATCTTATGGCACTTTGCTTCATTGTCGTTGTTGTCTATTTGTGTATCTTGTGGCCAGCCGGCCTATATACGTAATATTGTTACTATTTGTTTATCTTCCGTTTGTAGTGTGATGTTTGGACTCTATGTTTGGAATGGAGTTGATGCATACTTTTGTTGTGAGGTGTGTATCTTACAGGAAGTATACATATCTCGAGATCGATTTATTTGATTTGTGATGCTAGGACCAGGTGGTTGGTTAAGCATTACAAACCAAATAAATTGGGGTCCTCACAGTTGAGGTCGTGGTTGTGGCCCTGGGATTTACCAGGTTACACCACCGTTCGTAGTATGAGATTAGCGAAGTGATTACCCCCAAATACCATAGCTATAGGTGTTGTGGGTGAATTCATTTAGGAAAGTTGTTCTCTTCTTGAGCTTGATTTAGACCAATTCTGGGTATAAATGCGGATGGTGAAATTTGTTGGGATTTCACTTGGTCTGTATTTGTATCTTGGGAGTTCTGCCCTTCTTATTGGAAAATCTGATTCATTTATTCGCTTGGTATTAGGATACTGAAAATCTGATTTTCTATTGTAAGTTCTTTATCATGTGAAAGCTTTGGCTTTATATATATCTTTTGGATTATTTCGAGTTTTGAAGTTAATGTGAGGACCCCGGTTTATTCGGCTTGTACTGTTTAACCATCCACTTGGTCCTAACAGTACCAATCAAATAAACCAAGCCTCGAGATATGTATACTTCCCAGAATTGCAGTATACACACCCCGTTACAAAATCATGCATCAATGCCATTCATACACATAGAGCCGAAGCAAAAGCAACAACTGAAAGACATAGATAATATAAAGAGAGTTATTACAAAAGAGAGGCCGACCGGCCAAAAGTCATACAAATAAGTAAATACACAGCAGAAGCAAAATGGCCATAAGATGGCGATAAAGAAAAGCCAATCGGTGTGCCTTTACCCACAAGGCAACCAACCGGACCGCCAAGCTAATCGTCCCAAACGACACATAACACGACTCACAAAAGTGAGGCCCTTGGTGCTCACCTTCTTCCTCTGCAACAATTAATATTAAGCAAGCGGATGAGTACAAAACTTATTTTTGTACTCAAGAGTGGCGTGTGAGATAACAGAACTATAATTAACTACATGCAAGCTTTATTTAAGTGGATGAGGCTCGGACTTATTTTCAAAGATAAAGCAAGCTTTCATTTGCAATAGGGTAATAGATTCAAAGCAAGTTTGCAATTAACTTTTATTGTTCAAATAAAGAGAGACAATTATAACAATAGATAGATGACAACACCAACCTAGAAGTGACTAACCCATAGTCACCACAACAATAGCATGAAGTACCCTTCATACCACCCATGTCAAGTTTAAGTTCTTAAAAGGTTGTAGTCTAGTTCTTGCACGACCTTACCAAGCATGTCCATAACCTAGGGCGAGGCTATTCGAATAGTTTTAACCTGCAGGTGTACCAATGTACCCACACGATAGACCGCCTTTCCACCACCCACGGTTAGCACACTTCCTTTGGTATGCGGGCATGGCTAAGTCTAACAAGACGCTTTCCAATGGACGATGCTAATTAAGAGCCGCAACCCACGGAGAAGGACACATTAGACACCTAACCGGCTGCTAATGCTCCTCCAACACCACACACAGAACACACCCACCAACCACTCATAATTAACACCTTCCAAAGTACTTAGTCAAGAGGGTTCCATATCCCCTCGTGTGGTTAGCACGCAATAAGCGCTTGGCTTAGTGACACAAGTAACTCGGTCCTTGGGGACTTAGGCACCATTCCAACACACCCAACAGATCACATCAACATACCATTGTGCCCAAGTCAAGATATAGTTTTGTTTTCAGTTTTTGATTTGTAAATCAATAAAACACAAGGGTTGGACATAATGGAGTAGTATAAGTAGTTGTGTGATCAAGATCACCGACTAAGTCGATGATCGCCCAATACTACCGATAACTAGGCATGGCTAAGCAATATTCATTCGTAATCTACTAAGTGATAAGAGTTCATCCATCGAACTCTAACCACAGCAAATAACCTAGGCTCAGGTAGTAGAGGATAATCGTTTACCTACAGATTATGCAACTAGAGGATTAACTAATCAATTTAACAACAAAATAACAATGCATACATAGAAGTTAAACAAAATATTAGACTTTAAAAGTAATGGGGTCAATGGGAAATGATCAAGCGCTTGCTCGCTTGTTGTTGCTCAATTTGTTGCGGAGGGTCGTTCTCGGGTTACATAAATATCGAATCCTAAGCGAAAGAGCGAAAACAACCAATAAGACGAGCAACACTTAAACAAAAGAGCAAGCAAAAATTATCCAAATACGACGAAATTTATACACAAGGTAAAATACGAATATACCTAGACATAGAAACTGGAAAAACCTAATTTGGATTTGTGGTGCAAAAGATATTCTCTAAAAACCTATTTTCGGCCATAATTAGCACTGTAGCAAAAATATTTTCTAGAAAGATTTTGAAGCTGGAACTTTTATGGTAGCTACCTACTGGTATAGTGATAATCCATATAAATTTTCAGGTCATTTGAAGTTATAACGAATTAGTTATGATTTTTCTAAGTTCTAAAACTAGGACATCATTTATATCAGTGGCAAAGACCACTAGCAAACTGGTCCTTCACTAAAGTTCATCCCTAAAGGAAATTACCAAAATTTAGTTCGCTCTATTTGGACTTACAGAGAACAAGTTATGGATTTTCTAAGTTTTTATAGCATTTTTGGAATATTTAATAGAGGCTGAAAAGGCTAAAATCGATTCACAACATTTCTGGTTCTTAACAGGGCCTGGAAACATTGTTGGATTAACCTCTAGCCTAAAAGAAAATTAACACTCTGAAATCACCCAAAAGGATCAGTAATGAAAAGATATGAATTTCTAAAGTTTTAACAACATTTTTCAGTAGAAAGATAAAGCTCACCGAGGAATTTATATCCCTTAACCGAAAGAAAAGACGTGGTTGATTATGGACCGTCGATCTGGATCGAACGGCCCACGCCGCACGGCCGACTCAACATGCGCACGCGCGCGCACCGTTGATTTGATTCCAACGGTCCGATCGTGTGACCTTCTGACGGTCAATTGCTCGCACAACCGGACCGTTGATCAACCGATGAAGGGTGGGATTGAGGAGCCTTCGGACGGTCAATTGCTCCCACGATCCGACCACGCATCCAATATCGAGCGGTGAGGTTGATTGGGCCGCTACGATTTGAACAGGGCTCACGACAATAGGGGCCCACCGTCACGACTCTAAGTCACATGTCGGGTTTAAGCGCGCGCGCGCGGGGAGGGTTTGAAAATGGCGGGCCTGCAGTCGACAGCGTGGGCCACGCACGTGGTTTAGCGCGGGGTGATTAAAATGTGCGGGCCCACATGTAGCGGCGAGGAGGTGGGTTTAGGACAGCTAATGATTACTAACCCATGATTAACAATGATTATCATTAATGAACGCCATTCGTGTCCGAACGATATTACGGCACCGCCGTTTCGTCCGACAACAAGCGAGGGCACCCTCGCTTGTCGCCGCGACCCAAGGCACGGCGGCGGGAGCTAAGTGCCAAAATGGAACCGCAATAGCATTGCGCACCCATCGGGACCATCCACACCATCGGCGGTGTCCCAGAACGGCGGCTAGCCGACGATGAGCGGCGGCGACCAAAACGGCCGAAATGCATAATGACCAAAAGCTCCGCAACAAACCATTCCAGCGGGTGCCCAAGCTTCTAGGGGCTACTAGAAGGGTACCTGAGCACTGGTGGAGCTCGGAGGTGGTCGAGGTGGCTCCGGCGACGAAGAACGGCGTCGGCACCGAAGAAGAAGAAGTGAAGATGACGACCTGAGTACCCAGGGTGAGACCGGGTCATCACAACATCTTCCCAACAGCTCAGAGATGCCACAAGAGCAAGGAATTAGAAAAAGGAGCTCCTTACCGGCGGTGAGGAAGAAGGGGGCGCTCACGGCCGAAGAGAACAAATTCCCAAAATTGAGCTGCTCCTGTGAAAAGCAACCACAATTAAGTTAGGGGTTTTGCTCCAGGAGGTGAGAGGCACACACTGAAACGAAAAGAGAGGAAGAAACGCCACCGGAGCACGGTTGCGCCGAGGAGCTCCCAGCTCAACAATGGCGGTTTTAGGTGCTTTTGGTGTTTCAAGCTCACAAAGCACCAAGGATGCTTGGCAAGACTACTGGGTTTTGAAAGGCGAGGAGAGCCAGGAGCTACTTATAGCTCAAGGAGCTCAAGCTAGGTTAAGCCCAAGCTCTCGGGTGGGTGGTTCATGCCCACGCCATGGGCATCGTGAGTGACGGGGGCAGGTAGGAGACGACTTTGGGGAGGAGGAGCTGGTGTGCATTTAATGCATGGCAGCATTTAGCCGTTTAAAGGGCTCAAGGAGGTGACAAGTCACCTCCTCTCTCTGCCATGGCGCACAGGCGAGCATGCGCGCGGTGGGAGGAGGAAGATGACCAACGACGCGAGCGGGGCCACCAGTCAGCGGCACAAAGCGGCTCGAGCCCAAAGCGTTTTAGTGGGTTGAGCCCAACCTCAATAGATGCTGGCGCGGATAAGATTTGAACGGCCACGATGCGATCGCTAATTGGAAAGACTGAAACGAACCGGTACGATCCCGCGACGGTTGGATCAGAATCCAACGGCTGAGAATCAGATGGCAACCGGAGTTGTCCGAATGCTTACACGAATGAGAGCCGTTCGATGGAGATCCAACGGTGATAGCGCGCAGTTTGAGCAGCGCGGCGCGTTAGTTGGCTCGGTCGAGTCAAGTGACTCGAGCCCGAGCCCGACTCGAGTCAATGAGCAGTGCAAACCGATTAGGGTTTGGTTTTTAAACCTGAAACTTTGGGGATTTAATTGAGGTATCAAATCAACTCCAAAATTTATGAAATTTTAACTGGAGCTTCCTGACCTTAGGGTTAACCTCCCATAAAATTTCCAGAGATTTTTGTGCACTGGAATTTTCCCAAAAATTTCGAGAAGGTTAAAACAGAGGTTTGAACAAGGTTTGACTTGCCTCTAAAATATTTCAAATAATTTCCAAAAATTATGAAATAATTCAGAGGTGTTACCAATCAACCTTAGAACCAAGGAAAATTATTTCCAAGGGTTTGAAACAAGATTTCACCAAGGAGGTTGTTGACTTGATAAATGAGGCTTTTGATTTTGAATTTCCTAGAATTCCTTTACAAGAATTTCAGAAAAGTTTCAAGAGTAAGAGGATGAAGGAAAAGTTTTAATTTACCCTCATTTTATTGTATTTGAAACACAAGCCAAAATGGGGATGTTACAATTAATGCCTCTTTTTCCGAAGGGAGTTAAAGTCCTTTTGTGAGGTCTTGATATGTTTAAGCGAGAGGTATTAAACCTAGAAGTTCATTCATAACGTTTGAGTTATCAAGTCGGATCTACAGCGTCGTGCATGAATTGGTCTTAACCCATATCTTTGGAATTGGAGTTGATTAATGTGATGTTGTTATATAGTAATTATTTGATGGGTAGTGACTAAGAGTATGTCCATACTTAATTGGGGTCAAAAGAGTTATTGAGAAGTGTGGAGTAGTGATGAAACTGGTTTGATCACTAGGGGTGACAAATTTGGTAAGCTTCTCTGGTAGATTGGATTTGTTGGACTCGACGGATTAATCAAATCCTTTGGGATGGATAAGTCCAGAAGGTGTTAGATTAGTGTCATAGTGGGTATTCATCTTGGAAGTTATCTTTTATGGATAAGTACTGATCATATGTAGTTGCTAGGTGCAAGTATAATGTATCGAAGTATGGTGTTGAGCATCGCTAAGAGATGAACTGATGAGATTTAATAGGCGACCTGTGTTTGCTTGATGGTGAAATTGTCGGATAATAGTATGTCTTTGATGAAAGGGTTTTGGTGTAACTTTTTTTAAAATTGTGTAGTAGGTTCCTTATAAAATAGAGTGGTTGTTGTATTGAGGGTGTAAGAATTTGGTATACACTCATTTGAGGATGAGATGATAAAGAGATATGTAATATTTTGGTAAGCCTTTGGGGGCTTTATAAGGGAAGAGTTGACGATAACGAATCGTGTTAAGAGTGAATTATTCTTGATGTTAGTTAGATTATCCACCAGAGATTGTGACGCGTTGGAGTGGTGATGATTTTTCTAGAGAGAAAGTAAGTTGATTGCTTTTGTAGTATCGGATAAATAAAATGTTTGGAGTTTGGCATTCTTGATCCTTTGGGAGTTCATAATTTATGTAGTAGATGATATTAGTTTGAGCAATGTGGCGTATTGGAAGGTTCTATTTAGTTCTTAAGTGATTAATGTGATTTAGTTTTAATGGCACTTTCTATTTGGGTTGGCAAGTAATGATGTAATCAAAGAAAATTACTCCATTTCTTGACGGAAAATGAGTACCATAAATATCTGGGGTTGGAGCTAAGAATTGTAATATGCAACTTTTCTGTCGTTACAGCTTAAGAGCTTCTTGGGTTTCCATAGCAATATTTTATTATGAATTTTGGAGGTTGAAATTTCCTCCTTGAGGGACATGTGCCCTCCACTATGGTTTCGACTTTTGTTTTTAGAGATCATTTCTATTTGACTGCTTCTCTTGGTCTCGTACTCACTCCGAGGAGTAATGTTTTGTGTGTGTTGAATCTTGTATGAGTTTGTCTCTTCCTTTTTGAGAAAGGAATTAATCAACTTGTGTTGTCGAGTCTTATAATGTGTAGCATGACGACTGGTTGGTGGTGGACAAGTTTATGATAGTGGTGAGATTTTTGGGGACCAAGCTAATCGAAGAGCAGTAGAAAGCGAATTGGTTTTGACTTATAACACCTGGAGAGAATTCTAATTAAATGGAAAGTTTGTCGATGAGATAAAATTGATTAGTGTTATAACTAGTGGAACCTATGGAGAAATATGATCTAATAACATTTGTCCATGTTGAAATGTTGGGATTATCGAAATTATGGACTCTTCATAAACTTACTAGAGTGTCGCAATTGTATACTGGGTATGATTGTGCAAAAGAGTTGTGGTGGTGAAGTTTAATGAGAGTAGCAGTGTGGAGGAACCTAAGCGTCGTGCTAATTAATGGGATAACAGGAACTGTTGAGCTATTGTCAAGTAAGACTCGACCTCAGAGAGTAACCCTATGTGAGTTAAATTACTTCTAAGGATATCTTAGACAAAGAATATATTTATTTATTGACGTTAGTGATTGTTAACTGGATTGGATTGGTGTGGATTAGAGAAGGTCTAAGATTGGTGACATAACTCGCCTTGGGGCGGTTACTTGATAAGTGAGGAATATTGATATTAATGGCTGAGGTTATAGTTGAGCTGTGTGAGATTTTAGTAAACGAATTTGAGAATTTTCTATCAATTATACCATAAATTCATGGAGGAAACCTGGAGGTTGATTTTGGGCTTTGCATTTTTATGCTAGAACCTTGGAGACCCAATATTATGTGTAGGGGTAGATGACGAGAAGCGAATTTTAAATAGTGTGTTGATCTTTGATAGAATACTTTGGGTAAAGTAAATGAGCATGTGCGTTGAGAAGTTACAGTTGATTATCAGTAACAGAATGAGGTGATATGGTTGTGAGTGAAAAATCTTTATTGAGGTGTCGGAAAACATATATCAAAATAATTCCTTGGGTATAGGAGTGGTCTAGAGAATCCTTTTGTGGGTCAGAAGAGTGTATCTAAATAAGTATGGTTGTTCTTTCAGTTTGAGGATCATTTTGGGATTATCGGTTAAGAGGAAGGAGTTAGTGTGATGGCTCTGGACACCCATGATTTGGGCAAAGTGATGAGGGCATCCCTAACACTTATACATCTTTCCCTATTGGTGGTCATACACATACTGAGGTGGACGCCATACGTGACGCTACAAATAATTCAAATCTGAGAAGTGCATATTGGTCCACCGACGAGCAAGAGCTAAACTTCTAAATCAACAGTGCTTTTGTTTCTTAATGAATCTTCTATTGTCATTGATGAGAATTGGGTATTACCTCATGCAAATGTTTTGTGCATTCTCGAGTTTGAACATTGTGAAGCCTTTGGAACCAAGAGGAGGCGGAGTCAAAGCAATGGAGGAGAAGCTCACGTGGGTCAACCAAGGAGAAATGCCCAAGAATTCAAGCCCAATTCGGATCTTCCACAAGTGCAACCGAAATTCATCTCGGAATCAACTCGAATTCAATTCGGATTCGGTTCGGGACAGCCCAACAGGGCTGTAATAAAACCATAACTTTTGCATACGGAGTCCGATTGGGGTGTTCTTGGACTTGTTTGAAAGCTTATTCCAAGGCCCACACAATGGTTTTGGCCCCAGCTTCAGAAGACTTACGGTCGCGCCTCTATGGCGAAACAATGTGACGGACTTAAGTTAGGTTTTCCTTTTGTGTGTTTTTAGGTCTTAGCCGAGTTAGAGTTTGATTCGGCATGTGTGGCCGGCCCTAGGCCGTGCGTGAGTCGTGGAGGGTGCCTTAAATACCCTTGCCCCTCCCTTGTATCCATGAGACCAGTTTATTCATAAGATTGAAACATAGCTATTGCTTGTTCTTTCGACCCCAGAGTTCATGCGAGGACTTTGAGAGAGGACTAGGCGATCCAATTGTTCGTTCTGCAATTCAAGGTCAAGCCGTCGTTCTATTGGGAATCGGGACTTGGCGTTCGTCGTTCGTGGTCTCGCGACGAACAACTACCCGGTGTGTTGTGGGCGTATTCCGAAGAGTTGAGGGTTCGTGCATTGGCGCGAGTGTTCAGCTAGCGACATCGTCTACTTCGCATCAACTATCCACGGTTTCTCACTGAGAAGATCGGGCTTCCCCCGTATCAAAAAGGTTATTTCTTAAAAGAATATCTGAGAAAAGAATGTTCTCTCGAGCAGAGAAGTGCTCTATTGGTTCTTGTTTGAGTTGGATTTTTATGATGGAGATCATATACAATTTGAGTTGACCTATGTTGACAAGGTGGTTCTGTTTGGTTCAGGAAAATAAATGAAGTATTTGGTTTGGGTATTCGAGTGAATTCTTTTTGGCTTATGTGATGTTTAGTTGCAAACTGTCGAGTTGGAAGGATAGAAGTTTTTTCATGAAGAATCTCTGATTTTGGATTTGAGTGTTTTGGAGGACCTCCTCGTTATGACGAAGAGATCGACTAAGAGATGGAATAAGAGTTTCATATGTTTACGTGCAATTTTTTGTGGTTTGGTCTCGAAGAGACAGATAGCCTAAAGTATATTTCGTTATTCTGGAAGTTGCAGGGATTTCGGAAGGTAGCCATTCGCTATAATCGTCTTGAGTCTTGGAGCGGGGTATACAACATTTTGGATGAACGAGTGTTAAGAGAATGCTTGAGCTATTCTGGAGTGCGAAGATTCGTTAGAGCCAGTGGCCTACGAGTAAGACCGTGCCCTTGAGTCATGTCCGTTGAGTGACTCTTGAAAGGTTGGGGCTAGAAAAAAAGGCGTAACACGTAAGTTACGTCAGGATGCGGAGGTCACAGTAGGCCGAGAGAGAGGTTATCTGGGAATCAGAGTCTCGCATGCACGAGCAATATCTAGAACTATTCACAGCAGGTACGTGGTATTGTTGGAAAATAGGCTAAATGTGATTGATCTTTAGTATAGCGTGACGAGAATTCAGGGTCAAATTCTGTTTAAGGGGGGTAGAATGTAATATCCTAAAATTATTTGAATGATTATCCCGGAGAGAATGTTTGAATTAGGAGAAGGACCAAATATAAAATAGTTTAATCAGCTTTTAGAGGAGGGGTTTTCTGCTAAAGTTGGGCAACCTGTGTCAAATCTGGGAGCGAAGGATCCCGAATTCTCTGTGTTCAAACACCAGTCCAGGATTTCCAGTGTACACAGTCTCACAAAAGGACAGCACAATCATATCACGAAATCGTAAATGACATTAAATAAATAATTGTTTAATACAAACGAGTCTGAATAACAATATCAAATGTCAAATAATAAACACAGCGGAAACATGATAATAGTGGTGAGCCACACGATGCGCCACAGGCAATCGTCTGGGTCAAAAGGCCTACTTGTCCGGATCCTCACCGTCGGGGAAGAAGTCTTCTCCTGAATAAGATTTATTCAGCAAGGATGAGCACAACTTCCGTGCTCGCAAGTTACACCCAATATTGAATTAAAATGCATGCATAAGGTAACAAGTGAGTAAGGCAAGGGTTGTTTTGCATAAACAGCATTTTCAGTGTATATAATCATAGTAATTTCTAAGGCAGTTTTATATTAAGACTAAAATCATATTTTAAAATGACAATAATACAATGTGGATAACCTCCAATGATTTAGTGAAGGATCCCCTCCTAACACTTGGCTTCCTTAATTTTTCATAAGGATTAACCATCCTCGGCATTTAATAAAGCATTTTAAAACCAAAACAATTCTAACTTTAAGTGGCTCTGCTAGCATGTCCATGATCATGACGCGCTATTCGAATAGTTTCTACTCTGCGAGTTGGTACAACTTTACCCACACGAGGTGACATGCTCGTTATGTCGGCCAATTCACGCTTAGTAGGCGTGTGGTGAGCAATTACCATGAGGCCTTTACAATGTTCGTCCTAGTATACTCATGTCCGCTAAGGTTTCGCCCTTTGGACTAATCGTCCTCCTAAGCCCTCTTGCGCCAAGTGGGAATAAAACGTCTAACCGACACCTACATAATCACATGACATAAATACACTAGAACATCACAAATTAATTAGCCAAATCCTGCCCATACAGGACATGTGGTAGTACGATATGGCATAGCAATAAGCGGATCAAAGACCGGTCCTCAATTGACTTGGGCGTCATTCCTACAACCCATGGCCTTAATCTTAACCAGATCAATCCCGTGCATAAACCTGCACCCACCATTCCGACCATTTCGCCCAAGTCCAAACCCATTTTTGATTTTATTTTGAATAAAACTCTATTTATAAACCCATGTGGTAAGACAATACCACAATATCAAGTTTGAAACAAATTTGTAAAAATTTGGTGAAAACCCTCCCAAATTCTGTAAGTGTGAACTAAGCCTGGCTAAGCATATGTTTAATTTTGATAATATTTTGCCTATGGTGTCAAGGTAGTCTCATACAATATTCAAATTGGCCATACAAATAAACATGGAATTAACTATATGTAAAACAGGATATTAAAATATTTATACAAACATATGCATGCGATAAAGAATTTAAAAACTGAAAATAACTTAAAATACTGGGGGCAATATGGTCAATGGTGTAACTTTCGTTAGTCGATGTTTTGGAATTCTAAATCTTCAGATTGATCGAACTCTCCGGAGTCGTCGAAGTCTAAACGTCAAAATACGACAAATTCAATACTCAAATTCAAATAAATTCAAAAACATAGATCAAAATAACTCCAAATTGAAATATTTTGGTTTAGTTAGCTAGATTATAATTTTATATAAATTTTGCAATTTGAAACACCCAATTTGGAGTTCATATGCAAAAGTTATGAATTTTAGAAGTTTTAAACCTAATTCTGAAATTTAATTGAATTTCCCGAATTATTTTTCTACTGAAAAATCTATTTATTGCGCAATGCTGACGCCAGCGAGGGATTTTCGGAATTTAAAAGAATTAAAATGATTTCTGACATGCGGGCCCCACGTGTCATAGACACGGCTCACGGTGGATTGATTCCACCGAGCCGAGTGGGATTCGGTGCACCTGAGGTGGCACGCACGCGCACGCGTGGCGCCGAATCAGCAGCCACGTGGGATGCCACGCATGTGCGAGCGCCGAGGTGGACACCACCGTGGGCGTGCCACGTCAGCTTGACGGCGGCGACCCTCGGATGTGTGCGACAACGGCGCTCGGCGGCTTTCCGGCGAGGGTGAGTGGTCGCAAGATGTAGAGGGGGATATTGCGAACATGTTGGTACCGATTTGGACGTGAATGGTCGTCAGAGTTGGCCGGCGGCGAGCTTTTGGCGGCGAAGAGGTTCGGGTGTTGATGACAACGGGGTTCCGGTGGCGCTCCGGAGCGATGAAGGGGTCCCCGAGGTAGCTCCGGTGTCGGTGATGACGATGGCGCAGACCACGACGACTCGACGATGTCGACGGCGGCGAAAACCACAAAAACAGCGGCGGCGGCGGAATACCTAAAACTCCGATTACGATGGTGGTAGAGCTCGAGAGGGGAAAAGAGTTGGGGGATGAGATGAGAGCGTAGATGCGATCCCGGTGCTGCCTTTTATAGAGGCTGGGAGGCTCTGAGGCGGCGTGGAGGAGGTGGGGGCGTGCGGTGGCAGTTTCGGCGTTCATGGGTAAAACCGACGCGAAGAAGGGGGAAGAAGGTGGGAAGTGGGGCGGTTGGAGACGAGGAAACAGTTGCGCACGACCATGAGGGGAGAGAGAGAGGGAAAGGCAACGAAATCGGAGCTTCTCCAGACTCGGTCATGGCGGCAGTTGCGTGAGCGACGCGGAGAAGAAGGAGAGGAGGAAGAAGAACACGGGCCGTTGGATTTTGATCCAACGGTCACGATTATTAGAAGTGACGTGGGGCGGTACGGGCGAGATCTGGCCGTTAGATTAAGATCGCACGGCTCACATTGATTATGATATTCGGACGGTGCGGAGGTTACAAAAGATCTTGACCGTTGGTTCAAGATCCAGCGGTGGAGATGGGTTGGGGGCGCGTGCGTTGGATTTCGATCTAACGGTGGATAAAGAGGAGGGGGGTGCGGCGGTGTGGGCCGCGTGCGGGCTGCGCGCGGGAGGAGGTTTGGGCCGAGGCCGTTGGGTTTCAGCCCAAAGATGTTTTTGGATTTTCTTTTGCTTTTCTATTTGTTTAAATTCTGATAATTCATTTAAGATTTAGAAAATAGTAAAATAATTCCAAAATTTATGGAAAAATTCACAGAAATTCCCAGACTTATTTTGGACTTAATAAAATTATTTCCAACTTTATGTTGGCTTTTAATTTTGCAAATAGATTTGTTTTGACTTAAAAATATTTATAAAAAGCTTTTAAAATTTCAGAAAATTCTACAAAGATACATAAATTTTAATTTTTACTGAAATTTGAAAATTGGGCTATTACAAACTGGGCCTGGGCCTTGGCCCAGGTGGCCTTGTGGTGGCCGGCCAAGGGGGGGAGGCGCCACCCTCCCCCAAAACCTTAGCCGCCCCACCCTTTCCCCCCTCCTCCCACTTGTGGCCGCCACCCCCCATCCCTCCCACTCCTTTGGCCGCCATCCTCTGGACCCCCTGCGCCCCCTCCCCTCCACCAGCACCTCCCTCCATTGGTGAATCCCCTGCTGCCGGCCAAGATCTCCCCTTGCTGCTACCGGCCAAGAGGAGGAAGAAGGTGACTCACGCGCGTGATCGGTTGGTCAAGAAGAGGAAGGAGAAGGAGGGAGAAGGGAAGGAGAGAGATCACATGGTGTGCATCACGTTCAACAGCAGGTTCTTCAAGGGTAATCCCAATTCCCCTTCGATTAGTTGCACAATTGGATAATTAGCAAAGTCGATATTATGGTCTGCTCAGGACATATTTCGTTAGACAGTCGTTTTTATGTAGTTAAGTGCGGATTCAGTTCTGGGCATCTCCTAGAGTATTGTAGAGGACGTCAATAGCTTTCGATAAAGTGCTAGATCGCATTATTTGGACCTCTGCATAAGAAGTTATGAATTTATTAGTGTGACCGTTCTACGAATATGTTAGTACTCCGACAGGTTTTAGTAATCTGACTTGAGCGATCAGTTAAAGAAAGACTAGAGGAGCTCAGTATAACAAAAGTTGTAGATAATTGTCGTAGCTTTCAGGGAAGCCCAAGAACGCAAAATTTGGACAAACGAGCTGAAAGTTATGGTAGTTTTAGTGTACTGTCCAGAGAACCTGAAGTGAAATCGATGTTCTGTTAATTAGTATGATAAGGATATTAGATGGCCGAATCAGGAAGGCCCACCAACTATGTTTAGTTGGGAAAATTGATAACCTTTCAATGAAGTCCAAGAACACCTCATTTGGACTCCTGTACTAAAAGATATGAATTTTAGAACGCGACTATCCATAGAGGGGACAAAACAACATCTAGGAATTGGAGTTGGGTTCGCGTTAAAAGAACTATTGCAAGTTCGTATTTGCTTTTATAGTTTGTGTGGTACATTACTGTTGTATTAGCATGCTTTATATTTAAATTCAGGTGAGGGAATGGTTTCGGGGGCAGTGCCCTCTTCGTGTCCTTCGTTCCCGCACAGTTGAGGCAAGTACCCTGCTTGGTAGTATTCGATATTTATTAGCTGTGGTTGATTGATAGTGTGATATGCTGGTTAAAGATGATGAATGCTTATGATACATGATAGTATTTGGTATATATTAGCTGTGGATGATTGATAGTGTGATATGCTGGTTAAAGATGATGAATGCTTATGATACATTCTAGTATTTGGTATATATTAGTTGTGGTTGATTATAGTGTGATATGCTTGTTAAAGATGATGAATGTTTATGATACATGCTAGTATTTGGTATATATTAGCTGTGGTTGATTGATAGTGTGATATGCTGGTTAAAGATGATGTATGCTTATGATACGAATGGTTGTTATTCATGTACAGTGCTGATGTTGTTCATGCTTATTGCAAAACTGTAATTGTTCATGTGCACTGTGAGAGCATACATAAAACCGGGTCACGTGGTGATCAGGAATGCACGTTTGAGGTCCCCACATTCGTGGAATGTGGGCATTGAGAAGAGGTCCCTGTCCTGTAAACGATGGGCTTATGGTCCCCACACTTGTGGAGTGTGGGCTTGAGGTCCCCTTTACTTGTGGAGTATTGGGCAATTGGTCTCTGCGCTTGCGAGCACAGGCATGGGTGCGCAGCGACGATTGCATACCCCGCACTACCAGTGTAATGCGCAAAAGAGTGAAAAAGAGAAAAGATGTATTGCACGTCTGCATTCATACATAATGAGATATGTTTCTGAGCAAAGTTTAGAACCGGATGTTGATGCTGTAATTGTGAAGTTAATGTTTCTTTTTTTTGGTACTTGCTGAGTCCTTGGGCTCACTCTTGCTTTTCTTGTTTTTTAGGTACCTTTGCAGGAACACCATGCATGGGAGGGAGTAGACCTGAGTTGGATTCACACACTACCACGCATCATTAAAAGTTGATTAAATTTAAGAATGTCGAATAATAAGTAAGCAAACTTCTTAAGTATTGATTATGGTCAAGCTTCATGCTTCGAGTTTTTGTAATAATGATGAGTAACATACTTGGGATATCTTTGAATATGTTCTAGCTGATTAGCATGTTTCTAATGCTTAGTGAGGATATTGGATGATGGAATATTTAGTTATGATACTCTTTTATCTGTTGGAACCTCTGTATAGTTAACTATACAAAGGAGGTTCTGCCGAAATTTAGTAAATTGTCCTAGTTTAGATTTGTTTAATATTTATTTAGTAGCATTCCATGCTCGTGCTGGACTGGGGTGTTACACTCCTCTCTCCTGATTTGATCTCGGGCTTGGGTTGTGTGAGCAGCTACACCACCATGGTTGAGCACGACGCCGATGGTGGTGAGGTTCGATCCCCTCCTCCTTGCGCACTCCTTGTCTGCCTCCTTGCATCACCTCCTTGTTGAGATTGCTAAGGAAGCCGGGGTGATGCGCCATTGAGGTTGGGTCCGTCCGGCTCTATGCATGTTTGGGTGAGAAGAAATGTGTTGATATTGGTGGATTTACTCACTGGTGCTCTCATTCGGTGCATCATGTGGTGATTCTTGTGTAGCATATTTTGTGTACCTCGACTTCCCAATTGGTGTGCCCCGAATTGTGAAGAATGGTATTTTATCTTCAACAACCATGTCTGTTCACTATGGCACACCGGGGCAATTGGTTTTCTGAGACAACGTCTTGGTGTGCCTTGTCGGCCAACTCGGTGGGTTTGAGTATCATATGCTCGGTGAGTATCACTTTTTTCTTTTCTGTTACTGTGTATAAGTAGGTCGTTCTAGTACTTTTCAAATTATCTACTCTTTGGTTTATCTCTAGCATAGTGTGAGACCCCGGTTTATTAAACTTGTAATACTTAACCTTCCTCTGGTTCTAGTATCACAAATAGAATAATCCGCGTCTCGATGAATATGTGCCTCCCAGAACAAGCAGCACACATACATCATATCAAAGCATGCATCAATTTCATACAACAGAATATAACAAGTCTACTAAAAGACATACATAATATAAGTTATTACAACACAGCCGACCGGCCAAATGACATAAATAGCAAATAAGTAACAGCGGAAGCAAAAGTTGCCATAAGATGGCTTAAACCAAAAGACGACCGGTTAGCCACATAACACCACGGGGCACCCGACCGGCCGCCAAGCTAATCGCCCTTAAAGCGCCACGGCACAACTCACAAAAGTGAGGTCCATCGGACTCACTATCATCCTCTGCACAACACAAGCAATGCAGGTGAGTACAAAAATGTACTCACAAGACTTACGAGTAGCAAGCCTCTACATAGCTACATGAAAGCTGTATTCAAAGGAATGTGGTTATATGGTTATTTAGACGCACAAAGCAAGTTTCATTTGCAATATTGTAATAGATTGAACAGCAGTTTGTAAAATCTGTTTTTAAGCATTAAAATAACAGCGAGTAAACATAAGTAGCAAGTATCCACCTAGAAGTGACTTTCCCAAAAGCCACCACAACATAGCATGAATCCCAGATTCATACGACCATCAAGTTTTAATTTTAAAAGGTTGTAGTCTAACTCTTGAAAAGCTTATCCAAGCGTATCCATAACCTAGGACGAGGCTATCCGAATAGTTTTAATCCCTGCAGGGGTGTACCAATGTACCCACACTTCAGACCGCCTTTTTGCCAAGCTATTAAGCACACTTCCTTTGGTATGCCGGCACGGCTAAGTCCTACGAACCCTTTCCAATAGAATATGCTAATCAAGAGACGCACGTATGGGGGTTAATCCTTAGTGATCTGCCGACGAAATATAGATCACAAGGACCCATACGTGGAGCAGGACACACCGGCCTCGGCGGGTGCTCCTCTCCCTACAAACGTGTCCATGTTGCATATAATCAAATATGCAACCCACCACGCGACTCATTAATTAACACAGCCCAAAGTACTCAGCTAAGAGAGGTCCCATATCCCTCTAGTGTGGTTAGCACGCACAGAATGCTCGGATAACAGATACTCACAAGTAGTTCGGTCCTTAATTGACCCGGGCACCATTCCATTCACACCCAAAAGATCACACCATCTTACCATTGTGCCCAAGTCTAAATTGTTTTCATTTTCAGTTTTAGTTTTCCAATTTAGACAAAGCACAAGGCCGAAATATACATATCATAACAGTTTGTGTGATCAAGGTTATCGACAAGTCGATAACCGCCCATTTCTACCGATAGCTAAGCATGGCTAGGCATGACACGTAAACTACTAAGTGACAAGGGTCCATCCAATAACCCAAAGTCACGACAAGTAACCTAGGCTTGATAGTAGAGGAATAAACATTTCCTACTGATATTGCATCTAGTAGGCCAGCTATCGACAATAGTTTAAAACAACATAGCAATGCATACATAGAATTTGCAAACAACATATTAGAATTTGAAAATAGTAGGAACAATATGATCAAATGAATGCTACATCTGCTTGCCTGGCTGAAGTGTAGGATCTGATGGCTGCTGTGGCTCAATATCAGCAATAAAATTATCTTCGGAACCTAACGCGAAAAGGCGATAAGCAAATAAGAACGAAGAACACCAAATAAACTCCAACAGCAAAACACATCCAAAATTTACACAGCAGCTAGGGAATGATCTAAGACAAAGATAGGAACAAGAATTATGTAATTTGGACTAAGCATGCAAAAGATATGAACAAAATGCTCTTTCTCAGCCTTACAACAACCTAATTAATAATTAGCTTTGCTCATGTGAAATTTTCGAGAATGATCTAAGGTCTGAAATTTTTATAGTAGGTAGATTATAACATCCTAATAACAGCAAAATTGGATATACTAAATTTGGAGTTATAGACATTTACTTATGATTTTTCTAAGTTGTAAATCTAATGCAAGTCATTTTACATAATTATGAACATGCTCAAATCCTATTTTATATGAAAGTAAACTAACAGATGAAATTAACAAAATGGATTTTGCACAAATTGGATTTATACAGAAAAAGATATGCATTTTCAAGATTAAATATATTTCTAGAATATTCAAAGTGACAGAAATCATGTTATTTCTAGTTACACAATTTTCTGCTACTAGAATATGCTTAAATCCATTTTTATAATAAACTTAAGTGATAACACAATTTATTACAGTTGGAATTATCTAAAAAACAGTTAAAATGAATTAGTTATGAGTTTCTAAAGTTTTTATATCATTTTCAGTTGTTAAATAAATACTTACCGAAAAACAGACAAACTCCAATAATAGAATAAGACGTGGACACACAACCACCCTTGATCTAAAATCCTACGGCTCACGCGCGAAAAGCAGCGCCTTGCCGCGCGAAACCTGTCGAGCCCACCGTTGGATCACGATCCAACGGCGCACACAATTGTATGCATCCGGGCGGTGCGGTTGCTTGGGCCAATCGGCCGCGGATCTGCGGATGGGCGGTCGAGCGCACCAACGGTCGGAAGGTCCGATTGCATACACGATCTCAGCCGTTGATCGCAAGATCAACGGTCGAGAATGATCAAGGCATCCGGAGGGTCCGATGCACTCACGATCAGGGCCGTTGATCAAGGGATCGACGGTGACTAAAGATTGGAGTTCAAAGGGGGATGCTGACACGTGGGGCACGCATGTCAGTGACCTTGAGTCACCCACGCGCCGCTTTTAACCCACGTGCACAGTGCACTGGGCCCACATGTCAACGACTAAGAGTGGCGGTTAAGACCAAATTAATGCTTCTAATGATTAACATTAAATAGACACTAATGACTCCTGGATTTGGATTATAACCTCACGGGCCCACATGTCAGCGACCCAGAGGTGATTTCCGACAGTGATAAAATGCCGACACATTAATTAATCAATGATTAAGCCTTAATGATGTTGAAAAAGCGCGGAAACGCGCCAGCGGGTGATTAAAGTATTTTGGGCCCACTGGTCAGCGGCTCAACGACAAAGGTTAAGACACAATTAGTTAACTAATGATTGGCAATTAATGTGTCCTAACCAAATGACGAAAACGGGAGCTCTGAGCCGGCAAAACCAAAGCGATTTCAACGGCTTGTCGCCGGCGACACTGGCCGCGGCGGCGCCGAAGAAGAACCAAAATGGAATCGCAATAGCACTACGAACCTAATGGTGGCATTCTCGCCGGCGGTGAGGGACTAGAACGCCGGCTAGCCGGAAAACGAAAAAGGGAGCTTTTACTGCTAAGTGCGAAAATAGCGAAAGCTCACCAGCGATCAAGGAAGCGGGTGCGAGCCTCTAGGACTAATAAGAAGCTACCTTGATGATGGGAAGCTTCAGAGATGGCCGGAGAAGCTTGATCACGGAGGAAGCTCGCCGGACTTGGAGAAGAAGGATTGAAAATGACACCCTGAGCCAAATGAGTGATACCAAAGCATCAATATAGCTTCATTAAGGTCCACAGAAGCTACATGAGCAAGTAATTAGAAAATGGAGCACTCACCTGAGCTGAGGAAGAAGATGACCAATTTCGACCGAATTTGAACAAACCCCAAATTGGACAATTCCTGAGAATCAAATCCAAAATTAAGTGAGGGGAAATGTTCAAGACAGAAAATGGATAAGGATAGGGCAAAGAAACATGAAGGAGAACCACTGGAACACCAAGAACACCAATGGAGCTCTTCGGGTCAACAATGGCGACTTGCCATTTTTGAGGTGTTAAGCTCCAATACTGAGAATGGGGCTTGATGGTGGTCTAAAGAAATACCAGGAAGTGATTTGGGTGCTTATAAGGCCTTGGAGGCATTAGGGTTGCACCACAAGTTTTTCGGGTGGCAAAACACAGAGCACAAGGTGCGGCCGACAAGGAAAAAGATAGTACATGGTGCAATAGGGTATGGTATGGCGGAATGTGTCTCCCACGACCCACACTATTGACTAGGGTGGCTGTAGGAAGCATGACAAGACACTGCCATCACCCCTACTGTGCTCGCACGGCCGGAGGTTGAAGATGACCAGTGAGAAAGGCTAGGGCGTTCCAGAGCCGCACGACCCAAATCGGACGGCTGAGATAGCGCCACGCCTCCGGGCTTTAAAGCACAACGAAAGGTCACGAGCCTAGGATTAGAAACGAATGGCTCGGTTGCCCCACGCATAAACGCGTTTACAACGGAGGAACGGCGGCGTTGGATCTTAATCCAACGGCTCGATTCAAACCAACAACCGGAGGGTCCGAAAGTTTCGGAGGATCTCGGCGGTTGGATGGAGATCTAACAGTCGACATGCATTTAAGCAACGGAAGGTCGAATGTTAACATGCGCGCGGGCGTGCGATTTAGATCAAAGGCGAGATCGATCGCGGGCTTTTCAAGCGAACGCGATGCGATTAGTTGACTGGACCGAGTCGGTTGGCTCGAGCCCGAGTCTGACTCGAACCCAAGGCACAGTGAACCAGGTTTGACTTCCAAATTCAATCAGAGACTTTGAAGGATTTATTTGAGGTAGCAAATTAACTCCAAAAATTATGAAATTTTTACAGGAGCTTGCTAACCCAGATATTAACCTTGTGAAAAAATTTCAGAGGTTTTTATACTTCGAATAAATCTCCAAAAACTTTGCAAGGCTCTGTTTTGAGGTTTGACTAAAAGTCAAACAAGTTTGACTGCCTCTAAAAATATTCAAACAATTTCTAAAAATTGTGAAATTTTTCAGAGGGGTCACAAACCATCACAGGAACTTAGGAAAAATATTTCCCAAAGATGATCACAAAATTCGACAAGATTTGTTTTTGGAATATCAAACTTTGGATCAAAAAGACTTGTGACAATGTATTTCCATAATCCCTTGTACAAGAATTGTTTGGCACAACAGGAAATACATGATGTAAGAAAAAGTTTTAATTTCTACTGATTTTCTTACATTTGAAACACAAGCCCAAAATTGGGATGTTACAAAACCTCCCCCCCTTAGAAGAATCTCGCCCCGAGATTCTGTTTACTCGGAGAAGAAGGATGGGTAATCTGCACGAAGACGATCTTCGCGCTCCCAAGTTGCCTCATCTTCAGAATGGTTTGACCATTGAACCTTAAGGAACTTGATGACACGGTTCCTTGTCCTTCGTTCGATTCTTGAGAATCTGAGCAGGATGCTCATGATAGGTCAAATTTTCTTGCACATCGAGATTTTCCAATGGAGTTTCCTCAACTGGAACGCGGAGGCACTTCTTCAAGTGTGACACATGGAACACGTCGTGCACACCCTCCAGTGAAGCTGGCAACTCCAATCTGTATGCAATAGCTCCAATCCTCTCGATGATGCGATAAGGCCCAACATAACGAGGAGCTAATTTGCCCTTGATGCCAAAACGCTGATGGCCCTTCAAGGGTGAGACCTTGAGATAAACAAAGTCATTGGGCTCAAAGCTCAACTCCCGACGACGACGATCCGCATAGCTCTTTTGCTCGGGTGGGCCACGCGCGGATGCTCACGAATCACCGAACTTGGCTTTCGGCCTCATTGATGGAATCTGGCCCGAAGAACTGACGCTCACCAGTTTCTGACCAGTTCAAAGGGGTTCTGCACCTCCTCCCATACAACGCCTCAAACGGTGCCATGCCAAGACTAGCTTGGAAACTGTTATTGTAGGAGAACTCTGCAAACGGCAAGCACTTCTCCCACTTCTTCCCATAGGAAAGAACACAGGCACGGAGCATATCTTCCAACACTTGGTTGACTCTCTCCGTCTGACCATCAGTTTGAGGATGATAAGCTGAATTGAAAGAAAGACGTGTACCCATCGCTTCTTGCAGACTATGCCAAAAGCGAGAGGTGAAAAGAGAACCACGATCTGACACAATCGTGCGTGGCACACCATGCAAGCATACAATGCGAGACACATAGAGATCCGCCAGCTGTCTAACACTGAGATTGGTACGCACTGACAGAAAATGTGCTACCTTCGTCAATCGATCAATGACAACCCAGATAGCATCTTTCCCAGAAGAAGTACGGGGCAGACCGGTGATGAAGTCCATACCAACGGAATCCCACTTCCACTCGGGCACTGGCAAAGGCTGAAGAAGGCCCGCTGGACGCTGATGTTCAGCCTTGACACGACAACACACGTCGCACTCGGCTACGAACCTAGCAATCTCGCGCTTCATGCGAGTCCACCAGAATCGCTGTCGAAGATCTTGATACATCTTGGTAGCTCCAGGATGGATAGACAAAGGAGAGTCATGGGCCTCGCGGAGAATCAAATCCCGCAATTCCATGACCTTCGGAACCACCAAGCGCTGTCCAAACCACACAACACCGTGCTCATCCTCAGAAAAACAATTGGCTGACCCATTCTTGATGTTCTGCTTGATTTGGATCACACCAACATCTGTCTGCTGGGCAGCCTTGATTCGCTCCACCAAAGTCGGTTGCACAACCAAGGTAGCAAGAGAACCATGCTCAATCAATCCCAAATTAAGCCGCTGAAATTCTTCAAGAAGGGTAGGTTGTTGCTCTTGAAGTAACAAGGTATTGCAATACACCTTGCGACTGAGTGCATCCGCAACAACATTAGCCTTGCCCGGATGGTACTGGATGCCCATATCATAGTCTTTGATCAATTCCAACCATCTCCTCTGCCTGAGGTTCAGATCTGGCTGGGTGAACAAATATTTCAAGCTCTTGTGATCAGAATACACCTCACAACGGTTACCAATGAGGTAATGCCGCCAAATCTTGAGTGCATGAACCACTGCAGCTAACTCCAAATCATGGGTAGGATAATTGAGTTCATGAGGCCTCAACTGCCTCGATGCATAGGCCACTACCTTGCCTTCTTGCATAAGAACACAACTGAGTCCCTGCCGAGAGGCATCACAATAGATATCGAAGCTCTTATGCACATCAGGGAGAACAAGCACTGGAGCTGAAGTCAATCGCCTTTTGAGTTCTTGAAAACTCAAATCACAAGCCGAAGACCACACGAATTTCTTTTCTTTCTTGAGCAATTCGGTCATGGGCTTTGCAATCTTGGAGAAGTTCTCGATAAAGCGGCGGTAGTAGCCCGCTAAACCAAGGAAACTCCTCACATCGGTGACTGACTTGGGCTGCCCCCAAGATAGAACATCACTGACC
This sequence comes from Ampelocalamus luodianensis, assembly GCA_036346255.1. Taxonomy (NCBI): domain Eukaryota; kingdom Viridiplantae; phylum Streptophyta; class Magnoliopsida; order Poales; family Poaceae; genus Ampelocalamus; species Ampelocalamus luodianensis. The sequence continues at coordinate 60,233,360 of CM070634.1, forward strand.
TTGCTAGGATCTACTGCTACACCACCTGTTGAAAGAACATGGCCTAAGAATGCCACTTCCTTCAACCAGAACTCGCACTTGCTGAACTTGGCATACAGCTGATGCTCGCGTAGCTTGCCCAAAACAATCTGCAGGTGCTCAGTATGCTCCTCTTCACTCTTGGAGTAGATAAGAATGTCATCAATGAAAACCACAACAAACTTATCCAAATACTCCATGAACACCGAGTTCATAAGATTCATGAACAAAGCTGGAGCATTGGTCAAACCGAAAGACATGACGGTGTACTCGTAAAGGCCATAACGAGTAGTGAACGCCGTCTTTGGAATATCCTCAGCCCTGATCCGGACTTGATGATACCCCAATCTCAAGTCAATCTTGGAGAACATACAAGCTCCATTCAACTGGTCAAAGAGATCATCAATACGGGGCAAAGGATACTTGTTCTTCACCGTCACTTCATTAAGCGGACGGTAATCAACACACATACGCAGGGTCTTGTCCTTCTTCTTTACAAAAATAACTAGACAACCCCAAGGAGATGAGCTAGGACGGATGAAGCCTTTTGCTTGAAGCTCACCCATCTGCTTCTTCAGCTCCTCCAACTCATTAGGAGGCATTCGGTACGGCGCCTTAGAAATTGGAGCGGTACCGGGCAGCAACTCAATAACAAACTCCAAGTCTCGAACTGGAGGCATACCAGGCAAATCTTCAGGGAAGACATCCACAAAGTCACAGACTGTGGGCACATCCTGAATCTCCATGGCTGGCTTAGCTTCAAGGGCACAAAGATGTGGCCCTCGCAGCTGCGGTGAAATCCCAACTTGCTACTTTGAGGACTAGTGAGGAAGACCATCTTCCTGGCACAATCGATTTGCCCCAAGTGTTGGGACAACCAATCCATGCCAAGAATCACATCCAGGCGCGCCGAATCAAGTAAGATGAGATTCGCCAAGAATTCCACTCCTTCAATATTAATGGGAACACCCCGGCATTCTTGATCAGCTCTCATTTCCGCTCCTGGAGAGCGAATAAGCAAAGGAATCCCCAAATGAACAAGGTGAAGGTCACAATCAGCAGCAAAATATCTCAAAATAAAGGAATGCGATGCTCCAGAGTCAAACAATACTGCAGCAGGACGATAACTAACAAGGAACGTACCCAACACAACGTCGGGTGCCTCCTGAGCCTCCTCAGCCGAGATGTCGTTGACTCGACCACTCCCGACACTCTGGGTCTTCTGGATCACCTTCTGGTCAGGTGTGTGACCATTCCCGCATCCTCCATTAGGACGAGGGGCTGCTCCAGTCCTCTGAGGGCAACTGCTAGCATAGTGGCCCTTCTTGTTGCGGCGGCGAGTAACATCGCCACTGGGTTGCGAGCGCAACTCGCTTCTTGAGTCGCAGGTGCACGTGGCTGAAACACGGCTTGCGAGGGACGAGCGACTGGCGCTGACGGCCTCGGCGGTGGTGAAACCAAAGCACGAGCCCCCGGCGTGGGCCCAACACGGGGACGAGTGAGGCCGGCCTGTGCAGACCGATGGGCCTCCCACTTGCGCTTGCGGGACTCACCCAGCGCCTTCGCCTTGTGCTCGGCGGCGATGGCCTTGTCAACCAAGGCACGGAAGTCGACAAAGTCCACTATAGATAGCTTGTCCTGCAGCTCCTCGGACAAACCATCCATGAACTTCTCCTGTTTAGCCTCATCAGAGGCCACCTCTCCCGGAGCATAACGAGCCAAGTGGTTAAACTCGTAAAGATACTCCGATCTGCACTTGCGCCCTGTTTAAGCGCAAGAAACTCCTTCTTCTTGAGCTTCATCGGGCCATCGGAATGTCGGCCCGACGGAAAGCGGTCGAAACTCATCCCACGAGACAACGTGGCCTGCGGGCTGCATGGCGAGAAAGTTCTCCCACCAAGAGAGTGCCGCACCCTCGAGCTGATGGGATGCAAAGAGTGCCCGCTCCTGCTCCTGGCACTGAGCGATATTGAGCTTTCGTTCAACAAGACGCAGCCAATCATCCGCGTCCAGAGGGTCCTCCGATCGAGAGAAAGTAAGCGGCTGCGTACGGAGAAACTCCGCAAGCCCACCACGAGACTGGTGGCCACCACCTCCAGATCCCGAAGCACCAGCAGGAGTGGAGGTGTTCCTCGCAATGACTTCCAAGATCCGGGTCTGGTCCATGCGATTCCGCTCGATCTGAGCCAGAACCTCAGCCATGGTCGGAGGAGAGGGAAGCTCCTCATCGGAACCAGCTGGCTGACTGCTGCGGGTGGTTCTTGCCATCCTGTTCCACAAAAATAGGTTAAACACAACTCCGGAACAGGAGACAAAGAAAACAACTAACCACTAAACAAAACAATCTTTAAAAGCTCAAGAACAACATAAAACTGCAGCAAGATCACCAAGATAATATCCATCTTCCCATTATGACCAACTCGTATTAAAGAACGAGTAATCAATTTTCAGGAAGACAAATTTCAGAATAATAATTTCTGTTCGAAATAGCTAGGAAATAGGGTGAGAAATTTACTAAAGAAAGGTTAGACACTTAGCTATCTCATATCACTTTTTACCCTTTCATTCCCACAGATTTTAGTTGACTTAACCTCTCATTTTCAGCACTTTTACTACCTAAATGCTAGCTGTCCAGAAATTCCTGCTTGCTGTCCAGATTTCCTTCTTCACACCTCTGGCCGAAATTTGCAGCTTCAGCAGCTCCTAATCTTCTCAAGACAGCCATACTTTCATTTTATAACTCTCATGATGTACCCAAAACCAATCTACTCGGTTAACAACTAACTTTTGAAGGAAGATGAGAGGAAAACTCAGCTTTCAAATCCAGTTCAGAATAAGGTGAGATGAGCAAGCTAAGATAGATGAGGAGTAAAATCTGAGAACTTACTTAAGATTTTCAGGAAAGCACTTGATATAAGGAAAGTAAGTTTTTCAAAATATCCTAGGGACAACCAAGCTAGGGGTCTCTACGGTCAGTATGGCTCTGATACCAAGCTCTGTGAGACCCCGGTTTATTAAACTTGTAATACTTAACCTTCCTCTGGTTCTAGTATCACAAATAGAATAATCCGCGTCTCGATGAATATGTGCCTCCCAGAACAAGCAGCACACATACATCATATCAAAGCATGCATCAATTCCATACAACAGAATATAACAAGTCTACTAAAAGACATACATAATATAAGTTATTACAACACAGCCGACCAGCCAAATGACATAAATAGCAAATAAGTAACAATGAAGCAAAGTTGCCATAAGATGGCTTAAACCAAAAGACGACCGGTTAGCCACAAAACACCACAGACAGGCAACCGACCGCGCCAAGCTAATCGCCCTTAAACTTCCACAAAGACAACTCACAAAAGTGAGGTCCATCGGACTCACTATCATCCTCTGCACAACACAAGCAATGCAGGTGAGTACAAAAATGTACTCGCAAGACTTACGAGTAGCAAGCCTATACATAGCTACATGAAAGTTGTATTCAAAGGAATGTGGTTATATGGTTATTTAGACGCACAAAGCAAGTTTCATTTGCAATATTGTAATAGATTGAACAGCAGTTTGTAAAATCTGTTTTTAAGCATTAAAATAACAGCGAGTAAACATAAGTAGCAAGTATCCACCTAGAAGTGACTTTCCCAAAAGCCACCACAACATAGCATGAATCCCAGATTCATACCACCATCAAGTTTTAATTTTAAAAGGTTGTAGTCTAACTCTTGAAAAGCTTATCCAAGTGTGTCCATAACCTAAGACGAGGCTATCCGAATAGTTTTAATCCCTGCAGGGGTGTACCAATGTACCCACACTTCAGACCGCCTTTTTGCCAAGCTATTAAGCACACTTCCATTGGTATGCCGGCACGGCTAAGTCCTACGAACCCTTTCCAATAGAATATGCTAATCAAGAGACGCACGTATGGGGGTTAATCCTTAGTGATCTGCCGACGAAATATAGATCACAAGGACCCATACGTGGAGCAGGACACACCGGCCTCGGCGGGTGCTCCTCTCCCTACAAACGTGTGCATGTTGCATATAATCAAATATGCAACCCACCACGCGACTCATTAATTAACACAGCCCAAAGTACTCAGCTAAGAGAGGTCTCATATACCTCTAGTGTGGTTAGCACGCACAGAATGCTCGGATAACAGATACTCACAAGTAGTTCGGTCCTTAATTGACCCGGGCACCATTCCATTCACACCCAAAAGATCACACCATCTTACCATTGTGCCCAAGTCTAAATTGTTTTCATTTTCAGTTTTAGTTTTGCAATTTAGACAAAGCACAAGGCCGAAATATACATATCATAACAGTTTGTGTGATCAAGGTTATCGACAAGTCGATAACCGCCCATTTCTACCGATAGCTAAGTATGGCTAGGCATGACACGTAAACTACTAAGTGACAAGGGTCCATCCAGCGAACCCAAAGTCACAGCAAGTAACCTAGGCTTCAGTAGTAGAGGAATAAACATTTCCTACTGATATTACATCTAGTAGGCCAGCTATCGACAATAGTTTAAAACAACATAGCAATGCATACATAGAATTTGCAAACAACATATTAGAATTTGAAAATAGTAGGAACAATATGATCAAATGAATGCTACATCTGCTTGCCTGGCTGAAGTGTAGGATCTGATGGCTGCTGTGGCTCAATATCAGCAATAAAATTATCTTCGGAACCTAACGCGAAAAGGCGATAAGCAAATAAGAACGAAGAACACCAAATAAACACCAACAGCAAAACACATCCAAAATTTACACAGCAGCTAGGGAATGATCTAAGACAAAGATAGGAACAAGAATTATGCAATTTGGACTAAGCATGCAAAAGATATGAACAAAATGCTCTTTCTCAGCCTTACAACAACCTAATTAATAATTAGCACTGTTCATGACTAAATTTTCCAGAATAATCTAAGGTCTGAAATTTTTATAGTAGGTAGATTATAACGTCCTAATAACAGCAAAATTAGATATACTAAATTTGGAGTTATACACATTTACTTATGATTTTTCTAAGTTGTAAATCTAATGCAAGTCATTTTACAGAATTATGAACATGCTCAAATCCTATTTTATATGAAAGTATACTAATAGATGAGGTTAACAAAATTGATTTTGCACAAATTGGATTTATACAGAAAAAGATATGCATTTTTCAAGATTAAATCTATTTCTGGAATATTCAAAGTGACAGAAATCAAGTTATTTCTAGTTACACAATTTTCTGCTACTGGAATATGCTTAAATCCATTTTTATAATAAACTTAAGTGATAACACAATTTATTACAGTTGGAATTATCTAAAAAGCAGTTAAAATGAATTAGTTATGAGTTTCTAAAGTTTTTATATCATTTTCAGTTGTTAAATAAATACTTACCGAAAAACAGACAAACTCCAATAATAGAATAAGACGTGGACACACAACCACCCTTGATCTAAAATCCTACGGCTCACGCGCGCCGAAAACAGCGCACGCGCACGAAACCTAATCGGAGCCCACCGTTGGATCACGATCCAACGGCGCACACAAGTGTATGCATCCGGACGGTGCGGTTGCTTGGGCCAATCCCAGCCGCAGATCTGCAGATGGACGGTCCAGAGCGCATCAACGGTCGGAACGTCCGATTGCATACACGATCTCAGCCGTTGATCGCAAGATGGACGGTCGAGAATGATCAAGGCATCCGGAGGGTCCGAATGCACTCACGATCAGGGCCGTTGATCAAGGGATCGACGGTGACTAAAGATTGGAGTTCAAAGGGGGATGCTGACACGTGGGGCACGCATGTCAGTGACCTTGAGTCACCCACGCGCCGCTTTTAACCCACGTGCACAGTGCACTGGGCCCACATGTCAACGACTAAGTGTGGCGGTTAAGACCAAATTAATGCTTCTAATGATTAACATTAAATAGACACTAATGACTCCTGGATTTGGATTATAACCTCACGGGCCCACATGTCAGCGACCCAGAGGTGATTTCCGACAGTTATAAAATGCCGACACATTAATTAATCAATGATTAAGCCTTAATGATGTCGGAACAGCGCGGAAATGCGCGAGCGGGTGATTAAAGGATGTTGGGCCCACTGGTCAGCGGCTCAACGACAAAGGTTAAGACACAATTAGTTAACTAATGATTGGCAATTAATGTGTAATTAATGTGTCCTAACCAAATGACGAAAACGGGAGCTCTGAGCCGGCAAAACCCGAGCGATTTCAACGGCTTGTCGCCGGCGACACTGGCCGCGGCGGCGCCGAACAAGAACCAAAATGGAATCGCAATAGCACTACGAACCTAATGGTGGCATTCTCGCCGGCGGTGAGGACTAGAACGCCGCTGGCCTGAAAAGCGAAAAAGGAGCTTTTCGCTAAGTGCGAAAATAGCGAAAGCTCACCGCAGTCAAGGAAGCGGGTGCAGAGCCTCTAGGACTAATAAGAAGCTACCTTGATGAAGGAAGCTTGAGAGATGGCGGAGAAGCTTGATCACGGAGGAAGCTCACGGACTTGGAGAATAAGGATTGAAAATGACACCACGAGCCAAATGAGTGATACCAAAGCATCAATATAGCTTCATTAAGGTCCACGAAGCTACATGAGCAAGTAATTAGAAAGCGGAGCACTCACTTGAGTGAGGAAGAAGATGACCAATTTAGCGAATTTGAACAAACCCCAAATTGGACAATTCACGAGAATCAAATCCAAAATTAAGTGAGGGGAAATGTTCAAGACAGAAAATGGATAAGGATAGGGCAAAGAAACATGAAGGAGAACCTCTGGAACACCAAGAACACCAATGGAGCTCTTCGGGTCAACAATGGCGACTTGCCATTTTTGAGGTGTTAAGCTCCAATACTGAGAATGGGGCTTGATGGTGGTCTAAAGAAATACCAGGAAGTGATTTGGGTGCTTATAAGGCCTTGGAGGCATTAGGGTTGCACCACAAGTTTTTCGGGCGGCAAAACACAGAGCACAAGGTGCGACCGACAAGGAAAAAGATAGTAGATGGTGCAATAGGGTATGGCATGGCCGAATGTGTCTCCCACGACCCACACTATTGACTAGGGTGGCTGTAGGAAGCATGACAAGACACTGCCATCACCCCTACTGTGCTCGCACGGCCGGAGGTTGAAGATGACCAGTGAGAAAGGCTAGGGCGTTCCAGAGCCCCACGACCCAAATCGGACGGCTGAGATAGCGCCACGCCTCAGGGCTTTAAAGCACAACGAAAAGGTCACGAGCCCTAGGATTAGAAACGAATGGCTCAGATTGCCCCACGTCGCAAACGCGGTTTACAAGGGAGGAACCGGCGAGCGTTGGATCTTAATCCAACGGCTCTGATTCAAACCAACAACCGGAGGGTCCGAAAGTTTCGGAGGATCTCGACGGTTGGATGGAGATCTAACGGTCGACATGCATTTAAGCAACCGGAAGGTCCGAATGTTAACATGCGCGCGGGCCGTGCGATTTAGATCCAAAGGCTGAGATCGATCGCGGGCTTTTCAAACGGGCGCGGTGCAGTTAGTTGACTGGACCGAGTCGGTTGGCTCGAGCCCGAGTCTGACTCGAACCCAAGGCACAGTGAACCAGGTTTGACTTCCAAATTCAATCAGAGACTTTGAAGGATTTATTTGAGGTAGCAAATTAACTCCAAAAATTATGAAATTTTTACAGGAGCTTGCTAACCCAGATATTAACCTTGTGAAAAAATTTCAGAGGTTTTTATACTGCGAATAAATCTCCAAAAACTTTGCAAGGCTCTGTTTTGAGGTTTGACTAAAAGTCAAACAAGTTTGACTGCCTCTAAAAATATTCAAACAATTTCTAAAAATTGTGAAATTTTTCAGAGGAGTCACAAACCATCACGGGAACTTAGGAAAAATATTTCCCAAAGATGATCACAAAATTCGACAAGATTTGTTTTTGGAATATCAAACTTTGGATCAAAAAGACTTGTGACAATGTATTTCCATAATCCCTTGTACAAGAATTGTTTGGCACAACAGGAAATACATGATGTAAGAAAAAGTTTTAATTTCTACTGATTTTCTTACATTTGAAACACAAGCCCAAAATTGGGATGTTACACATAGGGTGACTTTGCATGGTAATATTGTCGGCTTTTGAATTACTAGATGAGGATTGTTGTTCCTAGTGAGATTAGACTGACAATTTAGGTTATAAATCATACTTGAGCTTGTTAATTGCATACTGAATACTACTGTTGTCAAATTGGTCAATTATCTCTATTGATAGTGTCACATAGCAATGTTTCTATATTGTGGTTCAATTGACATTATTCTGGCCAAATTTGTTTTAGTGTAACTCTGATCTTGCACTGTATTTTGCTTGTCCTTTTGCTGGACGAAATTGATAAGTGTTGTCTTTGTGACTTATGTGATAATTTGACATATATTCTTTGTCACTGTGGTAAGGCATTTAGTTCAGCTCAAGGTTTGATTTATTTCTTAGTAATTGTCACATCTAATCATTGAAAATACTAGACCTAAGTGGCGAGGAGGCCAAGTATTAATAATTGAGCAGCCCGACATCTGAGAGAAATAAGTAACTCAATAAATCTAAGTAATATGCTGATTTTAGTTGTCCACTTGTTCTATCTTTTGAGCATATTATCATGCTTAATTGTCTTAAGAAGTTTACATGCTGAATTCAATTCTTTCATGCCACTTCTGTCAATTTTATGGTGCTGGAAATATGTTTTTATCATCATAATTATTGCTGGAATTATTTCTAAATATTTGCTGAAATTGCTAAATTTACAACATAATCGAGGGTTCCAAACCGAAATGCAACATCATCATGTATACACCGAGTGTTGTAAAAATAAAGATTTTCATTAAACCATAATATTAAATCGTTGTAGAAAGGGAAAAACATAATATAAACCTGAAATACTATATTTTACAGCAATCATAAAGCGTATATCAAACGATAGTATATAGCAGGAAATAAAAATCGAATCAAATTGCTGGCAATATACTTCAGTTTTGGCCAGTTCTCTAACATGGAAATTGGGATGCACTATTGCACTCTCATATGCTGGGAACTTCGAATTGAGTTTGAAGTGAAGCACAAAAAATTGCAGCATTCACACTAAGTAGGTAAAGCATAATATGAAAAAGCAAGGAAAATAGATGTACAAAAATGCTGCAAGAATCAGTTCTAATGGTAATAGGTTGTAACATAGCAAACACGTTTTGCAAAACACATGAAATTTATATGCTACTAGATATTTATATTTTTTTACTTTGGACAACAATCTAGCGTCGTGATAGTTCGAAAACAGAGAGGGTATGCTTACACGCGAAACTAAATGAGAGTAGAGCTAACTGTGGGTAGCCTGTGTGAAGTTGACTCATCTAGAAACAAAAACATGTTCCAAACATCTTTAGGAAAAATATACGCTGCATAGATAGTGAGAACTGTTGAGAATTTGGTGCCATTTGTCATCATCTAAACAATACACAACCAAAATTAATCAGAAGTTGAGAACATCAATGCCTCTAACGCTTGCAGCAATTAACTTCAGATCTCATAGCAGTAGGGCCATTGGTGACGGTGGTGATCGAAATGGCCTGAACCCTGGCCTACGGATCGCCCCCCATCTGAATCCTAGCCGCAGCGCGTGGTGGCCGATGCACGAACAACAACTACGGTGAAGGACGGCATCTGAGGAGGTGTATAGGGCGGCGAGGAACAGTGAGAGGGGCGGCACGGGAGGGAGTGTGGAAGGAGTCGGGAGGGGATAGGGTGAGGGAGATGATGATGCTTGCGAGGATCAGGGGGTGTCGAGCAGAGGAAGGGCAAAATGGGGGCAGAGGGGCGGAGGCAAGGCAATGAGTGACAGATGGACGGATGGCACGCATGTGGAAGATCGGGCGGCCCGACTAACCATGGATGAATAGTAATATAGTAGGAGGGGCAAATGTTGTAGGCAAAAACAATAGGTTTTATATGACATATATAACTCCCTCTACATCTAATCTAAGTGCTGCTCAACATATGCCAATGAGATGATTAACGATAACCATTTTCTAAACGAACGACTGTCAAAGTAGAAGTGTCAGTTTTCAACATGCAATGTGTTCAATAGGAACTTTATGAGCTTGTTGATTTATCTTTGGCTTCGTTATAGACATATTCTAAGAGAGCATACTCGCATGTGTGTGTGTGTGTGCGAGTGGTGTGCATGCTGGTGGTTTGTGTGCATTTTCCTTGTAATAAAAAAGGCACATAGCATCCGGTCAGCTACTGGGTATAGGGCTAGAAAAAAAGCTCGCGGCTCATGAGTCGGCTCGGCTCGGAACAAGCTCAAGCCAGTTCGGCTCGGGCTCATGAATTTTCTAGCAAAGCTGAGCCCAACGTCCAGCTCGGGAAAAAATCGAGCCGAGCTCAAGCCGGCTAGCGAACCGAATTTGGCTCGTGCAACTGCGCACCAAACCCAGCCCAACCAGGTAGCCAACCCACACCCCTAGCCTAGCCCACTAAACCAACCCTAACCCTAACCCTACCATGTCGCTCCCCAATTCCCCATCCCGAATTGCCATTCCTCTCTTGTCCCGATCCCAATTCTCCTTCCTCTCCTGCCCCGTCCACCGCGCTGCTCACCCCATCCACTGTGGCACCACACCCTGTCCTCCCCTGGCTTCGTGCACCCCCGTCCTCCCTTGGCCCCATGGTCCCCTCATCCTCCTCCCTGGCCTCGTGCTCCACCCCCCCCTCCCCCGTGCTCCACCCGTCCTCCACATCACCGCTCTGTCCACTATGCTGCTCACCCTATCCACCATGTCGCTTCCCCTGTGCCTCCGTGTCGCCGCCCTGTGCTCCCCCACTCCTCCACATGACTCCCATGTATCGCCAATCGAGCATGGAGTCTCGTGCATGAGGGACGAAGTTGGCCAGCGTCGGGGCCTCCACCTTGACACTAGGAGGCGAGCATGCCATCGGTGGACACCTCATCAACTCCCAGCCGCCTCCTGAACACGACAAATCAGCAAACTCGATGAGTTAGGTTCAAAATGTTGAGAATTTTTGTTGATGTTTTGTAGTGTAGTGTCTCTCAATTTGTGAATGATTTTGTGGTGTCACATATTGTAGATTTTTATCACTTGCTTCCAATGTAATCCTCAAAAAGCAATTTTCTTTGAGTGGTCGACATACAAAACTGTGTCTATGTAACTTGTCTTGTTGTGTGACTTGTGTGTTGTGTCCATGACCATGAGTACCAGACCTGAATTGCGTCTGTGTTGTGTGACTTGTGTATGTGTTATCACTTGTAGCTCAGAATTGCGTCTATGACATGAATCCTCATAATGTAATCCTTAGAAAGCAATTTTCCAGTTATCACTTGTCTAAAAAAGTAATGGCTGGAATGATACTTTTCCCCAAACAAAGTTCAGCGTTAGCGAAGAGACCGAGAAGGATGCACAATGTTCCTTACATTTCTTGTCTATGACATAACTATCTTATTTCCACAGCTGCTTGTTCTTTTACTACATTTCTACTAACATTAACAATAACAGTATATCCACCAAGTGCAGTCACATATTGTAGCTATTTTGTAGCACTTTAGTGCAGTTAGTGTATTCACTATTTTATGAATGATTTCATGAAAGATTTTGCTCTCATATATTCATATGTTCATAAGCCATAACTCATATGTATTCATTGTTTAATTCATATGTTCATATATTCATTGTTTTACTCATATATTCATGTATTGATTGTTTTACAATCGTCAAGCGAGGATGCGGATTGGGAGGATAAGGCTGATGATGATCACGATGGTCTACCATCTGATGAGGAGGAGGAACAAGGACATGTTTTGGTGCATTCTTCAAGTTCGAATGATGATGAACAAACAGCTATGGTTTTGATAGAAGATGGTACTGTGTCTCAAGGAAGATCAAAGAGAGGGTAAAAAAAGCGGGAGGGATCTCCGAAGGCAACTGAGAGACAAAAACAAAGATCAGATTGTTAGAAGATTTTCAAGATGGTGACTGTTCCATCCAAGACAAAGAAAGGGGAGATCGATACATGTCTTACAAGCAAGGGAGAGCTACTTCACATCTAATGAGGCACATACCAAAGTGCGCACCATATATGAACAAGGTGGCTAAGATGAAAGCTCAAGATAAGCTCAACTTTGGTCCTGCCATGGTAGGTGAGACTGGTTTACCTGATCTATTGCCACTCCTAGGGAATATGATCAAGATGAAACTCATCGAATTATTGCTAAGATGATAATTGTCCATGAGTATACTTTTAGGATGGTCAAGCACACTTGGTTTGATGTTTTGATGAGTTACTTAAATCCATCATATCAATTCATCGGTAACGATAAGAAGTGAATGCATCAAGATTTATGACTCAGAAAGGGAAATCCTTAGGAAGAGTCTCAAAAGTGTCTCCCATATAAGTTTAACTTATAATTTGTGGACCTATAACCAAAACCTTTGCTATATGAGTTTTGTAGCACATTATGTAGATAAAAATTAGGTTACGCAATGTCGTGTGCTGAAATTTACTGAGTTGGATCCTCCACATAGCGGGGTTATCATAGCTTAGGCTATCTTTGATTGCATTACTGAATGGAATAAAGAGGATAAGATTATCACACTTACTCTTGATAATGCTTCCTCAAATGCTGCTGTTGTACATAGTTTAATAGCCAAGTTTGTTGCTAGAGGATCAACTCGTTTCATTGCAAAGTATTTTCATGTTCGATGTTGTTCTCATATAGTGAACTTAGTCATAAATGATGGCCTACTACCAATAGCACATTTGATAAATAAGCTTAGAGAAACAGTCAAGTATATAAAGAAGTCTCCATCTCGTATGCACAAATTCTTACAAATTTATTCATCACATGCTTTGCAAATTGATCGTGGGTTGAGCTTTGATATGTCCACACGATGGAGTTCCACATACAAATTGTTGTCAGTTTGCATTGCTTATAAGGACGCTTTGGTGTGTTATGCCGATATGGATGCAAATTATCAATGGTAGCCATCAGGCCAAGATTGGGTATTGTATGAAAAAATTGCACCAATATTGAAGTCCTTGGCTGAAGTGATTAGTGCATTTTTCGGATCAACTTATCCAACAGCAAATATTTTTTATCCTTACATAGTTAATGTGAAGGTTGCATTAAGAGCTGCAATTACTTCTGGAGATGATCATTTGAAGAAAATGGCTACTACAATGTTGAAAAAGTTTGACAAGTATTGGGAAGAAAAGAACAATGTCATGGTCCTTGCTAGTATTCTTGATCCTAGGTTTAAGATGAGATTCATTAGTTGGTGCTTCAACCAAATGTATGAGCCCTCAAAAGCTACAAAAGAGCTTGATGATGTGAAGGTCGAATTGGAAGATTTGTATTCATAGTTCAAGATGGATCATCGGCACAACAAGGTGGCTAGTAGAGGTGATGTAACCTCCTCTTCAACTATGTGTACAAGCAACTTATTATCCTCCGTCTCATCTCAGTTTCAGTCATTCTTGCATTCCACTTCTATCGAGCCTTCAAAGTCAAAGTTGCTTATCTATCTAGATGAAGTGAATGAGAGTTTAGATAATAAGGGCTTCAAATTGCTTTAGTGGTGGAATTTGAATGCACATAGATTCCCAGTAGTGTCAAAGATGGCTAAGAATTTCTTAACTATACCAGCTAGCAGTGTATCTTCATAATCAACTTTCAGTGCTGAAGGTAGAGTACTAGATGCTATACAAGTTCTCCATGTCTACCTATGGTTCAGTATTTTGTGTGTGCCTCTAACTGGATAAGAGGTGCACATGATGACATGAGACCTCCTATATTTGTAGTAGGTTCTTGCATACTATAACATGTCTTTTCTAATCTTTTTTGTTCATATCATGGCTAACTTGATTATTATTGCTGTTTTAAGGAAGAAGATGATGAGGATAATGTTGAAACTATTCTATTTCCTCAAAGCATCGTAGAGAGCAACTAGTGAGTGCTACTACTTCTAAGTGTGTACAAAACTCGATTTGTTAATTGAATGTTCTTTGGTGCTTCCATTAAGGTCCTTTTTTATGTTCAGTAGACTCATTACCAACTTATGTCGAGCAAGTCTTAGTATAGCAGCTAGAAGGGGTTAGATTTCAGGTTCAGCATGCACCTATGATAGTCTAAGAGCCAAATTCTTATGAGTCCACATTCCACTTACTCTTTCAGATCACTATCAAAGCATATATGGTAAACATTTTGGTATGGGTTGGCCAAGTATATGTGTGTAATTAAAGATTTATCAACAATAAAGCATCTAGAATTCAAATGGATGGAATTTGTGCTGACATTGTAAAAAAAACTACTAAAAGTTTAAAATGTGTCTGTCAGATCTCCAATTGCAAGCCCTGAGGAACAAGTATTATGAAATCAAAGGCCTAATTAGGGATGTGATTGCAAAAATATTTATTAACATACCAAAATTGAATCCATGTGTAGACATTAAAGCTTTATTGACCATGATGACTAGTGCATTGCGGGCTCATTATCTGATTGTGCATTGTAGGCTCATTGGATGCTTTGGATGAAAAGAAGACGCCATGACATGTTCACAAGAGGAGAGGACCTTTTATTTTGTTTCGTCATGTACTCATGTGCTTTGGAGTTTAGATGGTTATTTTGGACTGTAGTATAATAAGTGTTTATCATGGATTGTCTTGTTGACATGGACTATTAAATATTAAGTGTTAGTATTTCACCCTTCTTATTGATTAAATGGATTATTGTCGAACCCGGGAATGAAGGATCCTGAATTCTCTGTGTTCATACACAAGTCTAGGATTTACAGTCTACACATTCATACAAAAAAATGATATCACAATCATATCATAGTAAATTAAATAACATTAAATATTCAGAGTTTAATACAATCGGGCCTAAGGCCAAATAAACAAATATCAAAGCGGAAGCATAAACGGTAGAAGTAGACCACACGATTCGCCACAGGTAATCGTCTAGGGGCGTAGGCCCAAGCGTCTGGGTCCTCACTATCCTGGTAGAAGTTTTCTCCTGAATAAAAGTTATTCAGCAAGAGTGAGCACTACTACCGTGCTCACAAGTCACACCCAATATTGAATTATGATGCATGCATAAGGGAAACAATTGAGACTGGTAGGGTTTATTTTGCGTCAAGCGGCATTTTTAGTTTAAATACTCATATTAATTTCCAAGGCCATTTTTATACTATATCTAAAATCAGATTTTAAAATAAACACTTTATAGTGTGAATAACCTCCAAGATTAAAAAGGTGAAGGATACCCTCCTATCACTCGGCTGACCGCCCCAATTTATACCACAAGGATTAACCATCCTCAGGTCATTTGATAAAACATTTTGAAACCAAAAACAAAGTCTAACTTTAAGTGGCTTTACTAGCATGTCCATGACCGCGGACGCGGCTATTCGAATAGTTTCTACTCTGCAGAGTTTGTACAACTTAACCCACATGATTTAATTTGCTCTTTATGTCGGCCAATACATGCTTCCGTAGGCGTGTGTCTGAGAAGTTTATCATGAGGCCTTTAGAATGCTTTGTCTTAATGTGCTTATACCCGCTAAGGTTTCACTTCCATTGTACTAACCGTCCTCCGGAAGCCCCCTCTTGCGCTAGGTGGGAATAAATGTCTACCCGACACCCACTCAATCAACATGGCACAAATAACACTAAAACATCACAAATTACTTAGCTAAATCCTGCCCATACAGGACATGTGGTGGTACAGTAAGGCCAAGGAACGCTCAAAGGCCGGTCCTCAATTGACTTGGGTGTCTTCCAAAATGAACCCTGGGCCTTAATCTTGACCAGATGAAGCCTGTGCATAAAGCTGCACCCACCATCCATCCATTTCTCCCAAATCCAAGTCCATTTTTTATTTTATTTTATATAAGACCATCTTTATAAATTTCTATGGTAAATCAATACCACAGATTCAAATTTAATCCAAGTTTGTTTTGGCTAAATCCTCCCAAAAGTTATAAATGTGATCTAAGCATTGGCTAAGCATAAGTTTATTATCGATATCATTTTATCTAATGGTGACAAGGTAATCATACTCAACATTCAAATTGGCCATACAAGGGGATTTGGAATAACTAAGCATTTAAAACAGGGAATTGAAATAATTGAATAAAAGTATGCATGCAATAAAAATTTAAAAACTGAAAATAACTTTAAAGTAATGGGATCAACATGGTCAATAGTATAACTTTCCTTCGTTGAAGTCCTGGAACTCTAAGTCCTCGAAAGAATCGAACTCTCCAGAGTCGTCGAGTCTATATGCGAAAATACGACAAATTCAGTTCAAATTCAAATAAATTCAAAAAGACAGATCAAATTAACTCCAAATAGAAATATTTTGGTCTAGCTAGCTAGATAATGATTTTATACAAATTTAGTGATTTGAATCACCCAAATCGGAATTCGGATGCAAAAGATATGGATTTTAGAAGTTTAAATCTATTAAAAACCCTAAAACTGAAATTAATAGAATTTCCTGAATTATTTTTCTAAAGGAAAATTCATTTATTGCGCATGGCTGACATCAGCAGGGCTTTTCGGTTGAAATTAACTACAAAAAGAAAACCAATATGCAGGCCCCACTTGACTGTGACTTGGTCCATGGACCAAGTCCACCTAGGCCTTGCCACTACCACAAGGTAAGGGTGGCTAGGTGGTGCTCACGTGACATCTACGTGGCCAAGCTACATTGGCACAAGGCGGCGCCGGCGCGGTGACCAAGGGTCGCCGGCGATACGCTGCACGGCGGTGGCCGGCGAAGCACGCGAAAAAGAGAAGGGAAGATGGCAGTCACGGTGCACTCACCCACACGAGGAGGAGAGGACGGAGGTGGTCGAAGGCGTCGAAAGAGCGGCGGTGAGGTTGGGGTCGATGGCGGAGTAGCGGTTCCGGTGGTGCGCACCGGGTTGACGTCGATGCGGCGAAGCGAACGGAGACGGCGGCGTTGACGGCGGCGGCGCAATCGACGCTCCAAGCCCTCGTGGACGGCGGCGAGAAAACTCCAAATACGGTGATCTCACGGTGGGAGAGGGGAAGTGGGTGGCGGCGTTGGCTTCGGTGTGAAGAGGGGCACCCGGGGCTCCCTTTCATAGAGGCCGAGGGGCTCCGAGGCGGCGTGGAGGAGATGGGAGCGTGCAGTGGCAGTTGTCGGGATCGTGAGCCCGGTCGCAGAGAAAGGGAAAGAGAACGTGGGGGTTGGGCGGAGGTGGGCGCGAGTCTCGTGCGCACGCGTGCGGGATACACGGGCAGTTGGGGAACAGCTAGTGCGAAGCTCGCATGCAGCGGCCATGGCGGCTGCGCGAGGCGGCGCGCTGGGGAAGAACAGGCGCGGGGACGAAGGGGTGAGAGAGGGAGGAAGCGGGATCATTGGATTTCAATCTGACGGTCAAGATTGATTGAAGTGGCGCACGGGAGGAAAATGGTTGGGTGGGCCGTGTGCACGCAAAACAAAAATGGGCCAAATATGCTTTTGGCCGAAAACAGTTTTGAGGTTTTTCTTTTGATTTTCGAATTGATTTAATTCAGGTAATTCAAATAAACTTTAGAAAATAGCAAAATAAATCCAAAAATTATGGAAAAATTCACAGAAATTCCCTTATTTATTTTGGACTTAATAAAATTATTTTCAACTTAAATTTGGCTTTTAATTTTGCAAATAAAGTTGTTTTGACTTTAAAATAATTGCAAAAAGCTTTTAAAATTTCAGAAAATCCACAAAAATAAATATATTTTATTTTCTTCTGAAATTTGAAATTTGGGCTGTTACAAACCTACCCCCCTTAAAGGGAATCTCAACCCCGAGATTCAGACTTGGCCAGCAAAAAGGTGGGGGTACTCGGCCTTCGAATCTTCTTCTCGCTCCCAGGTGGCTTCTTCCTCTGAATGATAGCTCCACTGTACCTTGCATGAACGGATGACCTTGCTTCTGGTGATTCGTTTTGCCACATCAAGGATCTTGATTGGCTGCTTCATATAGGTGAGGTCTTCCTGAAGATCAATGCTTTCAATCGGTGTTTCTTCTGTTGGCACTCTGAGGCATTTCTTCAATTGAGAGACGTGGAATACGTCGTGGACTGCTGACAAGGATGCTGGTAGCTCAAGCTGATACGCAACTTCACCTCTTCTGACTAGAATCTTGTAAGGTCCCACAAATCTAGGTGTGAGCTTTCCTTTTGTCCGGAATCTTCTGACTTCTCTTAGTGGAGTAACTCTGAGATAGACAAAATCTCCTATTTCAAAGGTCAACTCTCTTCGACGGTTATCAGCATAACTCTTTTGTCGAGATTGAGCCACCTTCAAGCGCTCTCTAATTGCTTTAACCTTGCTTTCAGCTTCTTTGATTAACTCCGGCCCAAAGAATTGATGTTCTCCTACTTGATCCCAAAGGAGCGGAGTCCTGCATTTTCTGCCCTACAAAGCTTCGAATGGGGACATCTGCAGACTAGCTTGGTAGCTATTGTTGTACGAGAATTCTGCATTGGGCAGATTTTTGTCCCAACTTTTCCCTAATCTATGGCACAGGCTCAAAGCATATCTTCAAGAATTTGGTTGACACATTCCGTCTGGCCATCTGTCTAGGGTTGATAGGCTATACTGAAGTTGAGTCTGGTCCCCAAAGCTTCATGTAGACTCTTCCAAAATCGAGAAGTGAAGTGGGAGCCTCGGTCAGATACAATCTTCTTGGGTACTCCATGTAGACAGACGATCTTGGCCATGTACATCTTTGCTAACTTGCTGCTTGGGTAGGTAGTCTTGACTGGAATAAAATGAGCTACCTTATTCAACCGGTCAATTATCACCCAGATGGAATCACATCCTGATTGGGTCCTAGGAAGTCGAGTGATGAAATCCATACCAACTTCTTCCTACTTCCATTTGGGAATTGGTAATGGCTGCAACAATCCAACTGGTCTCTGGTGTTTTGCCTTGATCACTGACATACATCACAACGGGCGAAGTACTCAGCAATTTCTCGCTTCATGCTGATCCACCAATATTTTTCCTTTATATCTTGGTACATCTTAGTACTTCCGGGATGAATGGAGTAAGGCGAACCATGTGCTTCTTTTAGGATCGACTGCTTTAACTCCTGCTGATCGGGTACACAGATGCGGTTTCCAAACCACACTGTTCCTTGCTCGTCCTCAGAAAATCCTGGGGCTTTGCCTCTTCTCATATTCTTCTTGATTTCTTTGATGTCCTCATCTTCTAGCTGCTTTTCTCTGATGTGACTCTGAAGAGTTGGTTGAACTTCCAAAGCATTCACACAACCCTGGTTGACAACCTCTAAGTTCAGATGCTTCAGTTCTTCATAAAGCTTAGGCTGATTCTTCTGAACCAAGATGGTGTTGCAATACACCTTTCTGCTCAGGGCATCCGCAACCACATTTGCTTTGCCCGGATGATAGTGAATTCCAAGGTCATAATCCTTTATCAACTCCAACCATTTTCTCTATCGAAGGTTAAGTTTTGACTGCATGAAAATGTACTTTAGACTCTTATGATTCGTGAAAATCTCATAGTAGTTGCTAATGAGATAATGATGTCAAATCTTTAAGGCATGCACAATTACTGCTAACTCAAGATCTTGTGTCGGATAATTCCTTTAATGTGGCCTCAACTGCCTCGATGCATAAGCCACGACTTTGCCTTCCTACATTAATACACATCCGAGACCTTGACGAGATGCTTCATAGAAGATCTCAAAATCCTTACGGATGTTCGGTAACATTAGCACAGGTGCTGAGACTAGCCTCTTCTTCAGTTCCTGAAAACTTTCCTCACAGGCGTCTGTCCATTCGAATTTCTTTTCCTTCTTTAGAAGTTGGGTCATGCGTCTCGCAATCTTGGAGAAACCTTCAATGAATCTGCAGTAATAACCTGCTAGACCGAGGAAACTCCTCACTTCAGTGACTGATCTGGGTTGCTTCCAATCCATTACTGCCTCAACTTTGGCGGGATCTACTACAATTCCTCCTGCTGACACGATATGTCCAAGAAAAGCCACTTGTTTTAGCTAAAATTCACTCTTGCTGAACTTGGCATAAAGCTGATGTTCCCTGAATTTTTCCAGAATCATTCTGAGGTGCTTCTCATGTTCTTCTTCATCCTTTGAATAGATGAGAATGTCATCCATGAACACAACCACAAACTTATCCAAGAATTCCATGAAAACTTTGTTCATCATATTCATAAAATAAGCAGGGGCATTTGTCAAACCGAAAGACATTACTGTAAACTCGTACAGTCCATATCTCGTGGTGAAAGTTGTCTTCAGGATGTCTTATGGTCTGATCTTCAGTTGATGATAGCTGGATCTCAGGTCAATCTTCGAGAATACACTTGCTCCTTTTAGCTGATCAAGCAAATCATCGATCCTAGGTAATGGGTACTTGTTCTTGATTGTCACCTCACTGAGCGATCTGTAATCCACACACATCCTCATACTATTGTCCTTCTTGACAAATAGTACTAGTGCTCCCCAAGGTGATGAACTGGGTCGGACATATCCTTTGCTCTACAATTCTTCAATTTGCTTCTTTACCTCTGCTAACTCATTGGCTAGCATTCTGTAGGGTCACTTCAAAATTGGAGCGGTCCCGGGGACCAAGTCAATTAAGAACATTATATCCCTGTCCGGTGGCACGCCGGGTAAATCTTCGGGAAAGACATCGGGGTATTCTCGCACCACAGGTATATCTTCAAGCTTTACTTTATTCAGACTGGTGAGGATGGAACTTCCTCCGGTACAAGTCTTGGGCTTGAATTCAACTGCGATTCCTTGCTCATTAGTGAGGGTGATAGACCTATTGGCACAGTCTATCTGTCCTTGGTTCTTGGCTAGCCAGTCCATTTCAAGAATTACATCCAAACCTTGGGAATGCAAGACTATCAAGCCTACCAGGAAAGACACTCCAGATATTTCAAAGGTAAGATTTAGGCATAGAGAACTGGTTCTCATTTCTAAGTCCGGGGAATAAATTATCATAGGGTTGACTAAGGAAGATATAGGTAACCCATATTTTCCCACAAACTTATTTGAAACAAAGGAATGTGAAGCTCCGGAATCAAACAAGACTGATGCTGGTATCGAATTAACAAGAAACGTACCAAGAACGACATTTGGTGTTACCTGGGCTTCCTCTGCGATGACGTGGTTTACCCATCCATTGGTGAACTGGACCGTTGGCTTTGTGGTGTCGTCGTGAAGGATCGCGGGAAGGCTACGATAGCACAAACAAAAATTTTACCGCGCAACCAAGGAACCTCCACTAGTAATAGATCACGAAATTACCACTAGATGCGTTGACCCATAGCGGAAGTAGAGTCGATGTAGCGAGTTGAAGCAGTCGTAGTCGTACTTGCCACACGCCTTCTCCTCCTATTCCGATGAATGTCGTGAGTCGCGGATCATCCTAGTGCTGATGCTTCGCAATAGCACCTCCAAGGTATCCACACGTACGGGGCAGGGACACCACGCGCAGGAGTGCTAGCGCCGGCGGCGTGGTTGAGGAGAGCGTGGCTATTAGGGTTTCTGGATTTCTTCCAAAAAGATTGATCAATCATACCCCATGCCACCGCTCCTCTATATATAGGCATCCATAATGTGTCCCGAACAGGAGGCCCAATAGGAACTCGTGGCCTATAAGAATTCAGATCACCATCCAAATCAAATCCTAGCCCTTTAAGTGTGTGACCCTATAGGTTCGTGTGTAAACGGTTGTGACTCGGAAACTCTTTCCCGATCACGAGTCATCAGCGGTACCTAGCAGTACATAACGATTCCTGAACACACACAGAATATATCGGACGAACCTTAAAGCAATATGATCTACGACTAGGTCCTTATCACTTACGACCAGCTCGTACTTAGTCACGACCAGTTCGTAACTCCTTACGACCAGTTAGTATCTAACTACGACCAGTTTGCAACTCCTTACGACCAGTTGGTGATTATGTTCGAGTAGTCTTCGACTGGGTCGCATCTCCATACGACTTCGACTAGTCTACGACCACGGCAACTGAACGACCTTCTTGTGTATTCTCCCTTTGCCTCACGACATCTGGTTGAACTCCAGGTTAGATAATATGTCATCCATGGACTGTTCAATACTTTCTCGATCAAGTGTCGAATAACTTCATGTGGTCGACACTTCAACCACTAGTGGCATGGCCATGCACTTTCTTTATTCGACCACAACGAGGGGCCCAGAGACATCTCTCCCGTTATGTTAGCAGGGGCAAATCCCATATCCGACCAGTCACATTCCTCCGCATGTTTCATAGTATACCCGAAAGCTACCTTTATAACTACACAGTTACGGAGTAGCGTTTGGTAACCCCTAAGAGTGCTATTACACATGTAGGAAACCATGCTGATCTCAGGTCTAAGGATTATCATCACCATTGCTTGAGACCAACTAACGACACATAGAATCATAACAATCTCAATAGTGTCTCAAGGTGGGTCTTATCCAACACTATGTTCTCTAACATGTGTCCACATTATTGATTCGATATCTCTATATCCATGACCGGTGAAATATGGTCATCAATCAATACATGTACTAGTCGTAGAGCCACTGGTGTTCCGACCAGTGACATTCGACCAGGGATACTTTTAGAACGACATCATATAGGATAAAGAGTTTCACCAACAAGTCACATACTCATTGATCTATATAATTGATGATTCATTCAAGGAACAAGATAACATACTATCAAATGTTATGAACATAATAAAATACAATCATCTCTATGATTGCCTCTAGGGCATATTTCCAACAGTCTCCCACTTGCACTAGAGTCAATCATTTAAGTATCTAATACCGATAGCTCTTGTGTGCGCCTCATGCTTTGGCTGTGTGAGAGGATTTATTAACGGATGAGCAACATTTAAATCCGTATGGATTTTGCATATCTTAACATCTCCTCTATCCACCAATTCGCGAATAAGGTGGTAACGCCTGAGTATATGCTTGGACTTCTGATGGGATCTAGGCTCCTTAGCCTGCACAATGGCTCCATTATTGTCACAATAGAGATCCATTGGGCCCGAGGCACTCGGAACCATACCCAATTCAGCAATGAAATTCCTTATCCAAACACCTTCCTTCGCAGCTTCAGAAGCCGCAATGTACTCGGCCTCCGTCGTAGAATTAGCAACCGTCCCTTGCTTGGAACTTTTCTAGCTCACTGCTCCTCCATTCAAATGAATACATAACCAGATTGCGAACGATAATCATCTTTGTCGGTTTGGAAGCTTGCATCGGTGTAACCATTTACAACGAGCTCTTCATCACCGCCATAAACTAGGAATGCATCCTTAGTCCTTCTCAAGTACTTAAGAATATTTTTCACAGCTGTCCAGTGACCTTCACCGGGATCAGCTTGGTATCTACTCGTAACACTTAGAGTATATGATATATCTGGTCGAGTACATATCATGCCATACATGATGGATCCAATAGCTGAAGCATACGGAATACCATTCATACGGTCTCGCTCATCAGTTGTCGAAGGACACTGACTCTTGCTAAGACTTATGCCATGTGACATAGGCAAGAACCCTTTCTTGGCATCCTGCATGCTGAACCAAATCAACATCTTGTCAATATAAGTACTTTGGCTTAATCCAATTAGCCTTCTTGATCTATCTCTATAGATCTTTATTCCTAAGATATATGCTGCCTCTCCTAGGTCCTTCATAGAAAAACTATTTTTCAATGATACCTTAACATATTCCAGCATTGGAATGTCATTCCCGATCAATAATATGTCATCTACATATAAGATCAGAATAACGAGTGCGCTCCGACTAACCTTCATGTAAACACAAGGTTCTTCTTTGTTTTTGACGAAACCAAACCTTTTGATCTCTTCATCAAAACGTATATTCCAACTCCGAGATGCTTGCTTCAACCCATAAATGGACTTTTGAAGTTTGCATACTTTCGTAGCATTCTTTGGATCGACAAAACCTTCAGGTTGTGTCATGTACACATCCTCACTTAGGTTTCCATTAAGGAAAGCCGTTTTGACATCCATTTGCCATATCTCATAGTCAAAATATGCAGCAATAGCTAGAATGATCCGTATAGATTTAAGCATCGCTACCGGTGAGAAAGTCTTATCGTAGTCAACCCCTTGAACTTGTCGAAACCCTTTTGCGACTAGTCGAGCTTTATGAATGTGAATATTTCCATCCATATCAATCTTTTTCTTATAGATCCATTTGCACTCAATGGTTTTAACACCATCAAGAGGATCGACCAGATTCCAAACCTGATTGTCACTCATGGAGTCTATCTCGGATTTCATGACTTCAAGCCATTTCTCAGAGTCTGGGTCCATCATTGCTTCCTCAAAAGACTTAGGCTCACCATTATTCAACAATAATACGTCATGCCCATACCTTATAGGCAATTGACGTGGCCTTTTAGATCTACATGGGGCTGATGCCTCATCTACAGGTTCAACAACAATTTGTTCATCCTGTAGAGGTTCAGTAGGAGTTGAAACACTTTCAGATGTTTCCCGAATTTCTTCGAGTTGCATCTTTCTCCCACTGACTTCTTTTGAAAGAAACTCTTTCTCCAAAAAGACACAATTTTGAGCAACAAAAACTTTGCCCTCTTCCCTGTTGTAGAAGTAATATCCTTTGGTTTCCCTAGGATATCCTATAAAGAAGCATTTATCAGACTTGGGTGTGAGTTTATCAGACGTCAAACGTTTAACATAGACATTACAACCCCAAATACTTAGAAAAGACAAACTAGGACCCTTCCCAGTCCATATCTCATATGGTGTCTTATCTACTGATTTTGATGGTAACTTATTTAAAGTGAAAGCGGCAGTTTCAAGAGCGTAACCCCAAAAATACAATGGCAGATCAGATTGGCTCATCATCGACCGAACCATGTCCAACAAGGTCCGATTATGCCGCTCGAACACCCCATTCCATTGTGGAGTGCCCAGTGGTGTAAGCTGTGGAACAATTCCATATTGCTTCAAATGATCACCAAATTCATGGCTCAAAAATTCACCTCCACGATCAGATCATAAGGATTTGATTGTCTTGCCAAGTTGATTCTGTACCTCACTCTGGAACTCCTTGAACTTTTCAAAGGATTTCAACTTGTGCCTCATTAAATAGACATATCCATATCTACTATAGTCATCGGTGAAGGTAATGAAGTACTGAAAATCACCTCTAGCTGTCGTGCTAATTGGTCCACATACATCAGTATGTACGAGTGCCAACAGGTCAGACGCCTTCTCAGCTTGACCAGTGAAAGGAGTCTTGGTCATCTTTCCGAGTAGGCAAGATTCACACGTTTCAAATGATTCTAAATCAAATGAGTTTAGAATTCCATCATCATGGAGCTTCTTCATACGTTTCTCACTTATGTGACCCAAACGACAATGCCAAATAAAAGTGGAATTCATATTATTAGGCCTAAGCCTCTTTGCATTAATATTATGAGCAGTGCAACATCAAGATTCAAAATAAACAACCCATTCAAAACAGGTGCATAGCCATAAAACACTTCATTCAAAAATATAGAACAACCATTGTTCTCAATAATGAATTTATAACCTTCTGCCGTCAAACATGAGGGAGAGATAATGTTTCTACTCATGGCTGGAACGTAATAACAATTATTTAATTCCATAATAAATCCTGAAGGCAAAAGTAATAGCAAGGTCCCGACGGCTAATGCAGCAACCCTTGCTTTATTCCCGACGCGAAGATCCATCTCGCCTCTTGCAACTCTCCTAATCCTTGTTAGACTCTGCATCGAATTGCAAATATGAGCAACCGATCCGATATCAAATACCCATGAGTTAACAGAAGAATCAGCAAGAAAAACATCTATAACATTAATACCTGAAGTAGAAGGTTTAGTCCCACCATTCTTTTTCAGATCAGCCAGGTATTTCTTGTAGTTCCTCTTCCAATGGCCTAGCTCCTTGCAGTAAAAGCATTCATTCTCTTGAGTCGGGCCAGACTTAGTCTTGGGCTTAGGCTTATTGGTTTGGATCCTATCCGAAACTTTAGCCTTACCCTTTCCATTGACCTTAGTCTTAGCCTTCTTCTTGAAACTCGTACTCTTTTGCACCATCATCACATGACTGTTGCTTTTCTTAATGCTGTCTTCCGCAGTCTTGAGCATCATATGCAGTTCGGTGAGATTCTTGTCTAAACTATTCATATGGAAGTTCAGAATGAATGGCCCATAGCTTGCAGGAAGCGAAGCAAGAATCAAATCTGTAGCCAACTCTTGACTAAGTGGAAAACCAAGTTTTTCCAAGCTCTGTGTGTAACCAACCATCTTGATTACATGTGGGCTCACCGGACTACCCTCAGCTAGCTTACACCCAAATAATTTCTTTGAGATCTCATATCTCTCAGTTCTTGCTTGTGTCTCAAACATGCCTTTGAGCGCCACGATCATATCATAGGCCTCAATGTTCTCAAACTTCTTCTGAAGGTCTGAGTTCATGGCAGCAAGCATGAGATAGCTATCATCAAGGGACTCATCACATGCCTTTTTATAGGCGCTTTTAAGAGCAAGCGAGCAGACATTTTCAAAGAGCACATCGGAATTGGTTCCTCTAGAACATGTTCCTTTTATCTTGCCTAAGAACAATTCTTAGGTTGCGGACCAATCCATAAAATTTGTTCCATTTAGTTTTTCCTTATCAAGTACCGAACGCAAAGCAAAACTGGATGTAGGTACAACAGTTGGTGCCATGATCTACAACATAAAATATGCAAAACTAAGACATATGTTCAAAAAGTAACTTGTATTAAACAATTTAATAAAGATACTCTCACTAAATACCATATCCCTCTTATGACATTCTAGTGATTCATGATCCATAATTAATTAATCTCCTAGTGAGATTTGGCATCACTGCTAGAAGATTAGTGAATATGGTAAGCAACCCTTTGCTAATCATATCTCTATATGACTCTTGTTGTTGGGCAGCATCTCTATGCTCCGGCACCCAACCCTATGCCCCAAAGTCCATAACCGTTATGATGACCTTGTCAAGTTAGACCAATGCTAAGCGTGTAAGTGTCTGACACAAACCCATCTAGTCAAGGAGAGTTAATGGCACTCTGCTTTGGCAAGACCTACCATTAAAATACAAGACTTTGGATGGTGCAGCAAATTGGGAGGGCATCAATTTTAACTCAATATTAAGTGAGGGAATTTTACTTCTACCATGTCAAGAGCATTCAAAGCAATTAAATAACATGCATAGAAATAAATAAACAAAAGAAAGGCATTCACAGACAATCATATTGTGTTGTGATATAGTATGACCCTTCCACAAGGTGATCTCCATCACCGTGCTTCCTGTGCGCCGTGTCTCCAAGTACTCCCACTAAACCATTACTGCTAATAGCACTAGTGATAAAATACAAAGGGTGAAAAGGCATCATAAGTCGACACGCAGGCCGTTATACAAATAAAGACAGCCTTGGGCTGCAATAAACATGACACGCAGGTCATGAACATTACACACATACATGCATCTCATACATTACGGGTCATACTATTCACAAAATCCTGCAAGAACAAGTTAGGCATAGAATTGCATTCTATCTAACGTATGACGTGAACAGCAAAACCAAAAACAAGATAAGGTCCTAATCCACAGGGGTAGCAACCCGCACCAGAAGGGCGGAAACCCTATCTATATTCCAAGGTCCTGCTCGGCGGTTCCGTCCATGTAAATCGCATTGGATTAATCACAGTAACCCTTTCCGATCGCAATTCTGATTCGATCAACCAGATTGATCTTCGCGCGCACCATGGATTTACGATCACTATGCGCCTGATGGCGAAACCCGGCCGTAGAGGCAAGTCGTGATCGACCATGAACACACGATCACGAATAACGATCATCAATCACCTTACGACCACCGCGCATGGACGATCATATCGACCATTGCCAAGAACGATCTATCACATAGAACGACCAACAGAAACAGAAATAGATCACATCTATGACCCCCCGCATATCACCATATGCATCTAATCCGAATCTAAAACTAAACGGGATGGCTCTGATACAACTGAAGGATCGCGGGAAGGCTACGATAGCACAAACAAAAAATTTACCGCGCAACCAAGGAACCTCCGCTAGTAATAGATCACGAAATTACCACTAGACGCGCCGACCCGTAACGGAAGTAGAGTCGATGTAGCGAGTTGAAGCAGTCGTAGTCGTACTTGCCACACGCCATCTCCTCCTACTTCGATGAACGTCGTGAGTCGCGGATCGTCCTAGTGTTGATGCTTCGCAACAGCACCTCCAAGGTATCCACACGTACGAGGTAGGGACACCACGCGCAGGAGTGCTAGCGCCGGCGGCGTGGTTGAGGAGAGCGTGGCTATTAGGGTTTCAGGATTTCTTCCAGAAAGATTGATCAATCATACCCTATGCCACCGCTCCTCTATATATAGGCATCCATAATGGGTCCCGAACAGGAGGCCCAATAGGAACTCGTGGCCTATAAGAATTCGGATCACCATCCAAATCAAATCCTAGCCCTTTAAGTGTGTGACCCTATAGGTTCGTGTGTAAACAGTTGTGACTCGGAAACTCTTTCCCGATCACGAGTCGTCAGCAGTACCTAGCAGCACATAACAATTCCCGAACACACACAGAATATATCGGATGAACCTTAAAGCAATATGATCTACGACTAGGTCCTTATCACTTACGACCAGCTCGTACTTAGTCACGACCAATTCATAATTAGTTATAACCAGTTCGTAACTACTTACGACCAGTTAGTACTACCAGTTTGCAACTCCTTACGACCAGTTGGTGATTATATTTGAGTAGTCTTCGACTGGGTCGCATCTCCATACGACTTCGACTAGTCTACGACCACGGCAACTGAACGGCCTTCTTGTGTATTCTCCCTTTGCCTCACGACATCTGGTTGAACTCCAGGTGAGATAATATATCATCCATGGACTGTTCAATACTTTCTCGATCAAGTGTCGAATAACTTCATGTGGTCGACACTTCGACCACTAGTGGCATGGCTATGCACTTTCTTTATTCGACCACAACGAGGGGCCCAGAGACATCTCTCCCGTTATGTTAGGAGGGGCAAATCCCATATCCGACCAGTCACATTCCTCCGCATGTTTCATAGCATACCCAAAAGCTACCTTTATAACTACCCAGTTACGGAGTAGCGTTTGGCAACCCCTAAGAGTGCTATTACACATGTAGGAAACCATGCTGATCTCAGGTCTAAGGATTATACATCAGCATTGCTTGAGACCAACTAACGACACATAGAATCATAACAATCTCAATAGTGTCTCAAAGTGGGTCTTATCCAACACTATGTTCTCTAACATGTGTCCACATTATTGATTCGATATCTCTATATCCATGACCGGTGAAACATGGTCATCAATCAATACATGTACTAGTCGTAGAGTCACTGGTGTTCCGACCAGTGACATTCGACCAGGGATACTTTTAGAACGACATCATATAAGATAAAGAGTTTCACCAACAAGTCACATACTCATTGATCTATATAACTGATGATTCATTCAAGGAACAAGATAACATATTATCAAATGTTATGAACATAATGAAATACAATCATCTCTATGATTGCCTCTAGGGCATATTTCCAACATGTTAGTGGCTGGAACTCCTAATGCTGGCTTGGTTGGTGCTGCTGCTTCCTGTTTCTTCGGGCATCTGTTGGCATAATGCCCCATCTCATTGCAGTGGAAACAGGTCACTCCTGTTGCCGAGGAAGTCGGGTTCTTCTACTAGAACTAGCCTCCAGATGTAATGTTGCGGGAGCTGAAGGTGTTGGGGCGTTGTGTCTGTGTTGGGGCTCTGGACGTAGAGGACTGGAATCTTTCGCACTACAGGGGCTGAGGGTGAGTGAAACAAGGCTTGGGAAGACCTCCTGAGTTGAACTTCTGAGGGGCCATCCTCCGCTTGTGGTTTTCCATCTCTTGGTGCTTGGCCTGCTGGCGGATTGCCTTGTCCACTAACTGTTGGAAGTCAGTGAAGTCCTGGGAAATCAAACGAACTGGGATCTCATCATTCAGCCCTTCCAGGAATCGCTCCTATCTATCTTCATCCTTGGCTACGTCACCCGGAGCGTAGCGAGGTAGCTAGTTGAACCTATGCAGATAATCGCTTACCGAGTGGTTGCCCTGACAGAGTGAGTGAAACTCCTTGTTCTTCAAAGTCATCATCCCAGCGGGAATGTGTGCGTGGCGAAAAGCTCACACAAACTCAATCCAAGTAATAGCTCGTGCATCAGCACGGGAAATACAGAAGTTATCCCACCATTACGAAGCGGGACCATTGAGTTGGTGAGAGGCAAACAGGACTCTCTCACGGTCGGTGCACTGAGCTATGTCTAACTTCTTCCCGATGGCACAGAGCTAGTTGTCAGCGTCCATGGGTTCTGTACTACTGGAGAAAGTTGGGGGACGCATGCGCATAAACTCCGACATCGTCAATCTTTACGGCGGTTGAGGTGGTCCATGAGCTGCGGCGGCGGTTGCTGTTGTTGCCTACACATTCTGAGAATTACTGATTGACTGGGCCAGGAAGTCAATCAAGTGTGTCTGATTGGCCATCGTCTGGCGCCAATCAGGTCCTTCCGCTGGCGGTGGGGGAGGGTGCTGAGTGGGGCTCTCCTGATAGTCAGTGTTTTCATTGCCTTGGCCGCTGGCACTGCCACTGCCGGTGCGGGTGGTCACCATCTGCTGGATTTTCCAAAGACTTAGAAGAGAGAAAAGAAGAAAGATAGCACTAAGGGAGATAAATTTAAAATAGCCTAAAAACTCACAAACACAAGACAAAGAACAGATTTTCCTTTTCAAAGTAATTACTTTATTTTATTCATTGATTATAGCTACCACAAAGGGTTAGTAGCTCATAATTCGCAACTACTGAACAAAACTAAGGGGAAGAATCTATGGGGTGGCTGGGGTGTAGTCTGGGGAGTTGCTGGTACTAGCTTGGCCCGCTTTGTAGGGAGCCAGCTCTTCTTCAGCGGCCTTCAACTTCTCCTCCGCAGCTTCCAATCTCTCTTGGATGAGGTACAGCTCATCTAGGGCGTTCCCGTAGGCATAGTCCATCGCCTTAGCCAGCTCCACCTGGTGGGTGATCTCAGCGAAATCCTCATCTTTGGCTGAGCAGAAAGCACTGCCTAGTCCGGTCGGAATGTGCATCGGATAATAGTGAAATCCGATGCCTTGGAGGCGGTGATCATATGTGTACCGAAGCCTACGAACTGCCTCCCTAGCTGCCTCTTGAATACCATCATAGAAGGTGTCTCGACGCATTGGGGCGTCAAATATTTCGAACATTGTGTCGTGCGCCAGATTGGAGTAGAGGATCACCTCCACCCTCCAGTGTTCTTGACGTCCCACTCTATACTTGTAGCCCTGATATGTAGGCCTCTTCTTGAAATCCAAGTGCTGCATTATCTTCCAAAGCACATCAGCCCATTCCCCGGCGAAGACTTCGTGGGAGATGCGGGTGGGTCTCTCGGCCATCTACAAGTTTGAAAAAGATAAGAGTTTAGAAACCACTTAAGAGAGAAAAGGATGAGTAAAACTTTGGAAAGACAAGCAAATACTTTTAAATTTTTGAAAATAATCCTTAATGGTTTTGCCATTCCTATATAAGGCCACGACCTACAGTCGATATGGCTCTAATACCACTTTTGTCGAACCCGGGAACAAAGGATCCCGAATTCTCTGTGTTCATACACTAGTCCAGGATTTTCAGTGTACATAGTCATACAAAAAATGATATCACAATCATATCACGGGAAATTAAATAACATTAAATATTTAGAGTTTATTACAACCGGGCTTGAGGCCAAATAAACAAATATCAAAGCAATATCAAAGCGGAAGAATAAACGGTAGAAGTAGGCCACACGATTCGCCACAGGCAACTGTTTGGGGGCGTAGGCCTAAGCGTCTGGGTCCTCACCATCCTGGTAGAGGTCTTCTCTTGAGTCAAAGTTATTCAGCAAGAGTGAGCACTACTACCGTGCTCGCAAGTCACACCCAATATTGAATTATGATGCATGCATAAGGGAAACAATTGAGACTGGCAGGGTTTATTTTGCGTAAAGCAGCATTTTTAGTTTAAATACTCGTATTAATTTCCAAGGCCATTTTTATACTATATCTAAAATCAGATTTTAAAATGAACACTTTATAGTGTGAATAACCTCCAACATTAAAAAGGTGAAGGATACCCTCCTATCACTCGGCTGACCGCCCCAATTTATACCACAAGGATTAACCATCCTCAGATCATTTGATAAAGCATTTTGAAACCAAAAACAAAGTCTAACTTTCAGTGGCTTTGCTAGCATGTCCATGACCGCGGACGCGGCTATTCGAATAGTTTCTACTCTGCAGAGTTTGTACAACTTTACCCACATGATTTAATTTGCTTTTTATGTCAGCCAATACACGCTTCCGTAGGCGTGTGTCTGAGAAGTTTATCATGAGGCCTTTATAATGCTTTGCCTTAATGTGCTTATACCCGCTAAGGTTTCACTTCCATTGTACTAACCGTCCTCCGGAAGCCCCCTCTTGCGCTAGGTGGGAATAAATGTCTACCCGACACCCACTCAATCAACATGGCACAAATAACACTAACACATCACAAATTACTTAGCCAAATCCTGCCCATACAGGACATGTGGTGGTACGGTAAGGCAAAGGAACGCTCAATGGCCGGTCCTCAATTGACTTGGGCGTCTTCCAAAATGAACCTTGGGCCTTAATCTTGACCAGATTAGGGCCTTAATCTTGACCAGATTAAGCCTGTGCAAAAACCTGCACCCACCATCCATCCATTTCGCCCAAGTCCAAGTCTATTTTTCATTTTATTTTATATAAGACCATGTTTATAAATTTCTATGGTAAAGCAATACCACAGATTCAAATTTAAACCAAGTTTGTTTTGGCTAAATCCTCTCAAAAGTCATAAATGTTGTCTAAGCACTGGCTAAGCATAAGTTTATTATCGATATCATTTTATCTAATGGTGACAAAGTAATCATACTCAACATTCAAATTGGCCATACAAGGGGATTTGGAATAACTAAGCATTTATAATAGGAATTGAAATAATTGAATAAAAGTATGCATGCAATAATAATTTAAAAACTAAAAATAACTTTAAAGTAATGGGATCAACATGGTCAATGGTATAACTTGCTTTCATTGAAGTCCTGGAACTCTAAGTCCTCGGAAGAATCGAACTCTCCGGAGTCGTCGAAGTCTATACACGAAAATACGACAAATTCAGTTCAAATTCAAATAAATTAAAAAAGACAGATCAAATTAACTTCAAATATAAATATTTTGGTCTAGTTAGCTAGATAATGATTTTATACAAATTTAGATATTTGAATCACCCAAATCGGAATTCGGATGCAAAAGATGTGGATTTTAGAAGTTTAAATCTATTAAAACCCCTAAATATGAAATTAATAGATTTTCCCGAATTATTTTTCTAAAGAAAAATCCATTTATTGCGCTCGGTTGATGCCAGCAGGTCTTTTCGGCCGAAATAAAGTAAAAGAAAAAGAAAACCGATATGCGTGCCCCACTTTATAGTGACTCAGTTTGTGGACCAAGTCCACTTCGGCCTTGCCACTGCCACATGGCAAGGGTGGCTAGGTGCCGCTCACGTGGCGTCTAGTGGCCATGCCACGTTGGCACAAGGCGGCACCGGCACGGTGACCAAGGGTCGCCGGCGCGAAAGAGAGAGAGGGGAAGATGGCGGTCACGGTGCGCTCACCTACACAAGGAGGAGAGGACGGAGTTGGCCTGCGGCGTCGAAAGAGCGGCGGCGTGGTCGCGGTCGACGGCGAAGTAGCGGTTCCGGTGGGGCTCCGACGAAGGCGAGGTGCGCACCGGGTCGGCGTCGATGCGGCGAAGCGAACGGAGGCGGCGGAGAGGATGCAGCGTTGACAGCGGCGGCGCAATCGA
The DNA here is from genome assembly GCA_036346255.1 of Ampelocalamus luodianensis. Lineage (NCBI taxonomy): Eukaryota > Viridiplantae > Streptophyta > Magnoliopsida > Poales > Poaceae > Ampelocalamus > Ampelocalamus luodianensis. The sequence goes on from CM070634.1 coordinate 60,267,513, forward strand.
AGCTCCAAGCCCTCATGGCTGGCGGCGAGAAAACTCCAAATACGGCGATCTCATGGTGGGAGAGGGGAAGTGGGTGGCGGCATTGGCTTCGGTGTGAAGAGGGGCACCCGGGGCTCACTTTTATAGGGGCCGAGGGGCTCGGAGGCAGCATGGAGGAGATGGGAGCGTGCGGTGGCAGTTGCGGGGATCATGAGCCCGCTCGCGGAGAAGAGGGAAAGAGAACGTGGGGGTTGGGCGAATGTAACATCCCAATTTCGGGCTTGTGTTTAAAATGTAAGAAAATGAGTAGAAATTAAAACTTTTTCTTACATCATGTATTTCCTGTGTGTACTAAACAATTATTGTACAAGAGCCATGGAAATACAAAGCCACAAGTCTTTGATCCAAATCTTGATCCTTCAAAAACAATCTTGTCAAACCTTTTGATCATCCTCCGGAAATATTTTTCCTAAGTTCTTGGGATGGTATGTGGCCCCTCTGAAAAATTTCACAATTTTTGGATATTGTTTGAATATTTTTAGAGGGCAGTCAAACCTAAAACCAGTACCTTGCAGAATTTTTGGAGAAAAATGCATAGCATAAAAACCTCTAAAAATTTTACACAAGGTCAATATCTAAGTCAGCAAGCTCCTGCAAAAAATTCAGAATTTTTGGAGTTATTTTGCTACCTCTAATAAATCCTCAAAAGTCTCAGCTTAATTCAAAACCTAAAGCTGATTCACTGTTCCTTGGGTTTGAGTCGGACTCGGGCTCGAGCCACTTGACTCGACTCAGTCAACTAACTGCACCGAGCCTTTTCAAACGCCCGCTGTTGTTCTCGGCCGTTGGATTTAAATCGCTCGGCCCGCGTCGCTTGTGCCGTTCGGGCCACCGCGATCGAACCCATCCTTTTGAGCCGTTAGATTTAGATCTGGCCGTCCTTATTGAATGGGCTGTTCGGGTCACCCGAACATCCCCGTTAATCGTAGCCGTTGGTTCTTGATCGGACCTCTCTGATCGCTAGGAGTGTTAAAAACCCTCGGCTGGACCCTTTGAATCGTGACCGTCCATTTTCAATCCAGCGGCCATGATTTCTTTTCTGTTCTTCTTCCTCCTCTGTCTCTCCGTGCCGCTCGTGCGTCCATGGCGGAAGAAAGAGAGAGGAGAGCGGCTTGTTGTGTCACTTGAGCGTGCCTCGTCAACATCACTCGTGGGGCATTTAATGCACCCGGGCTTTCGGCTCCTCCATCCCGAGTCTCACTTTCCCCATCATTTCTTGGTCCATGACGCACCATGAACCGAGCTCACCGTGAGCTCTTGTTCTTGCTCAAAACCCTAATCCTTCCTCTATAAATAACCCTTGGTTCATCACGGTGTTCCTTTACACCACCCCTAGCTCTTCTCGTGTTTGAGCTCAAAACCACTTCAAATCAACTTGGCACCATTGTTGACCGAGGAGCTCAATGTGGATCAGGTGTCCAGTGGTTTCAACTTCAATATTTCTTGCACCCTTTTGAGCTCCTCAACTTCCTTTATATTTCCCTAACTTAATTTTGGGTTGCATTCACGAGAATCACTCAATTTTAAGTTTGGAGATTTCAGTGATTTCACCCCTTTCTTCTCCAACTCGGTAAGTGGTTCTTTTTGCAATTGCTTACTTATGGAGCTCGTGGGAACCTTAATGGAGCTATTTTGATCACCCATCGGTGTTCACTTTGCTTAGGTTGTCATTTTCATATCATCTTCCTCGCTCAGGTGGACTTCATCGTGTTCAAGTCTTCCCACCATCTTTGTAGCTCATCCGCATTAAGGTAGCCTCTTATTAGTCCCTAGAAGTGTTGGCACTCGCTTTAGTGGATCGCAATGAGCATTTGCAATTTTCATGTTTTGCGAAATTGGCTCCATCTTAGTTTTCCGGCTCACGGCGTTCTGAACCTCCACCGCCGGCGAGGTCATCACCTTTGGGTCGCGACACTATTGCGAACCCATTTTGATATTTAGTTGGCACCGCCGCTGACGAGTCGCGGCGACATGCCGTAAAGCACTCGGTTTTGTCAGCTGAGAAGCTCCCATTTTCGTCAGATTATTAGGACACAGTTAATGCACAATCATTGTCAATCATTAGAAGTATTAATTGTGTCTTAATCTGGCCTAAATGTCTCACTAACATGTGGGTCCAACCCTCTGTAATCACCCACTGGCGCTAACTGATGCTTTCGGACATCATTAATGCTAATGATTATCATTAAATCCCTGTCTTAGCATTAATGTGCCCGAAATGGTCTTTTGGGTCAGCGACGCGTGGGCAGTGAGGCCTTCAACCTCAGTCTCGGGGTCATTAGGACTAATTTCCGAATTCATTAAATGTTAATCATTGTTAGCATTTAATTGGTCCTAAATTGTCCCTTTTGCCACTGCCAGGTGGGCCCCCAATCACTTAAATCACCTCTGTTCAAAATCGTTACGACTCATTGATTGCTAATCATCATTAATCATTGGTCATTAGTAATTAATTAGCTGTCCTAAAAATCCTCCTTAAGTCGCTGCCATGTGGGCCCCGAGCCCTGTGCATGTGGGTTAAAGCTTGCATGTGTGACTCGATCAGCGACAAGCGACCCACATGTCGGCGCTTCATTTTGAACCGTTCATTGGCCACCGTCCATTTTGTGATCGTGGTCGGATCAATTGGTGATCGGGTCACCCGATCCTCCCATTCGTCGTGGGCCGTTCATTTGTTGATCTGCGGTCCTGATTCTTGCGCCGATCGCGAAGTCCGAACCTTCCTCGCTCTTGACCATCTAATCTTCGATCCACGGTCGCGATGGTTTGGGCCGTTCGGGTCGCTCTCGCGCACCCCTCGCACGCGCCGTTAGATTCCAAATCAAGGGCCCATAATTGTCCACGTCGTTTCTTTTCTGTTAAGTGTTGTTTATTTCTGTAAGTATTTACTTACCAACTGAAAATTGTATTAAAACTTTAGAAATTCATAACTAATTCATTTTAAATCCCTTTTGGATGTTTCCAACCGTAATAAATTTCTATGCCTCTGTAGTTTAATATAAAAATGCATTTGGGCATGTTTCTGTCACACAAAAAAAAAATTGTAACTCAAATAACTTGATTTTTGCCAATTTTGATTATCCCAAAAATAGAATTAAAATTGTAAAATGCATATTTTTTCTGTGTATCTGTAAATTGAATGGTTTTAACTTTGATAAATTTGTTATTAACTAAACTTTAATCTAAAAATGGTTGTAGGCTGAATCGATGCAGAAAAAAATATGCTAATAGATTTAACCTTATTGGTAGCATTTAAAAATTCATTTAATGCTGTAAAAGACACAAGTAATTCCCTGTAAATCCTAAATATATAAAATTGATGTTGGAAAATCTCTCTGTTGTCATACTTTAATATGAAATAGGTTTTGCACCTGTTTATGTTTCTGGAAAATATAATGTGCTAGGTTTACAACTTAGAAAAATCATAAGTAAATCATTATAACTCCAAATTTAGTAAACTCAACTTTGCTGTCATTAGGATGTCGTAATCTACTTGCTATAAAAATTTCAGAGCTTAGATCATTGTAGAAATTTTCACCATGAACAGTACCAATAATTAATTTAGGGAATTTATAGGCTGAGAGAACTAGTTTTAGCCATAACTTTTTCATGCTTTGTCCAAATGAAGTGATTCTTGTTTCTAAAATTGTCTAAAATCAACCTCTAACTGCTGTGTAAATTTCATGGGATTTGGATGTCTTTTGCTGTTGAGTTTTGTTGGTGTTCTTCGTTCTTATTTGGTTTTATCGCATTTTCGCGTTAGGTTCTGAAGAATATATTGAACCTGAGAATCCTCCTCTGCAGCAAGAGCCAGACCAGGAAGGCAAGCAGTTTGATCATGTTAATCCCAGTATTTTAAGTATTTATGTTGTTTACAAATTCTATGTATGCATTGCTAGTTTGTGTTAAACTATTGTCGCTAGTTGACCTAGTAGATGCATTTCCTTAAGACAAATGATTATCCTCTACTACCGTGAGCCTAGGTTATTGCTGTGATTTAGGGTTCGTGGATGAGCTCTTGTCACTTAGTAGTTTGCGAATTAATTGCTTAGCCATGCTTAGCTTCCGGTAGAAATTGGCGGTTATCGACTTGTCGATAACCTTGATCATATAAAACTTATTATGATTTATGATTTCCACCTTGTGCCATGTCTACTTATGAAAACTAAAACTGAAAAGCAAAATGATTTAGACTTGGGCACAATGGTAAGATGGTGTGATTTTGGGTGTGGTGGAATGGTGCCCGAGTCAATTAAGGACCGAACATCTTGTAAGTACCTATTATCAGAGCAATTTGTGCGTGCTAACCACACTAGAGGGTATGGGACCTCTCTTGACTTAGTACTTTGGAGTGTATTGGCTTGGTCGTGGGAGTCGCGGGAGGGATGGTGTTGGGAGCATTGTAGTGTCAGAAAGACTTCACCGTGATGGGATTTGTTGTCTTTCGCTTGCAATGTAGCGTATGGGTTTCTATCCATACGAGCGGCTCCTAGTCAATGCAAAATATTGGAAAGCGTCTCGTAGGACTTAGCCGTGCGCATACCTTCGGAAGTGTGCTTTGTGGCTTAAAGGCGATGCGAGTGTGGGTACATTGGTACACCCCTGCAGGGTTAAAACTATTCGAATAGCCTCGTCCTAGGTTATGGACACGCTTGGGTAAGCTTTCAAGAGTTAGACTACAACCTTTTGATTAAAACTTGACGGGTGGTACGAATCGGGGATTCGTGCTATGTTGTGGTGACTATTGGGATAGTCACTTCCAGGTGGTTACTTGTATGTATCTTTATTTCACTGTTATTTTAACAATAAAACGGATTTGCAAACTTGCTTTTAAATATATTACGTTATTGCAAATAAAGTTGGCTTTGTGCAAAATGAGACATACAACCTCCACCTAAACAAGCTTGCATGTAGTTTATGAATAGGTCTGCTATTCCACACGTCAGTCTTGCGAGTACCTTTGTGTACTCAGTTATCTTGCTTAAATGTATTTGTTGCAGAGGAAGAAGGTGAGTGGAGGGCCTCACTTCGTGAGTTGTCTTTGTGGTAGCCTTAGAGGCGTCTAGTGGCGGCCATCGGTTGCCTTGTGGGTTGTGTGGCTAACCTGGTCGACTTTTGTTCTAGCCATCTTATGGCACCTACCTTCATTGTCATTCTTGTTTATTGTTCTATTTGGCCGGTCGGCTCTTTTGTAATAACTTTACTTTATGTATGTCGTTGTTGAACTTAGTGATGTATGTTGTATGGAAATGATGTGTAAGTTTGTGATGATGTGCATATGCTACAATTCTGGGAAGCATATGTCCATCGAGGCTTAGAATGTTTAATTAGTAATGCTAGAGCCATTTGGAGGTTAAGTGTTACTAGTTAAATATTCCGGGTCCTCACAGCAGAGGTGGGCGCGAGTCTCGCACGCATGCATGCGGGATACGCTGGCGGTTGGGGAAGAGCCGGTACGAAGCTCGCACGTAGCGCCCATGGCGGGGACGAAGGGGTGAGAGAGGCAGGAAGCGGGATCGTCGGATTTCAATCCGACGGTCAAGATTGATTGAAGTGGCGCACGGGAGGAAAATGGTCGGGTGGGCCGTGTGCGCGCGAAACGAAATGGGCTGGAGATGCTTTCGGAACAAAATAGTTTTGAGGTTTTTCTTTTGATTTTCCAATTGATTTAATTCAGGTAATTTAAATAAGCTTTAGAAAATAGCAAAATAAATCCAAAAATTATGGAAAAATTTACAGAAATTCCCTTATTTATTTTGGACTTAATAAAATTATTTTCAACTTAAAGTTGGCTTTTAATTTTGCAAATAAATTTTTTTGACTTTAAAATAATTGCAAAAAGCTTTTAAAATTTCAGAAAAACCGCAAAAATAAATATATTTTCTTTTCTTTTGAAATTTGAAATTTGGGCTGTTACAATTATGCTCAATGACTAAATGTAAACTTGTGATTTTGTCATGCATTTCATTAAGAAAATAATTTTGGACCCTATTCCTGGCTCTCAAGAGATTCTAGCTGGCCTCCGGCTCTGAGAGTCTGAGACTTGAACAGAGGCAAGGCCTCTGATGTTTCTGGCTCTGTGCCTCGAGCCGCCGAGCCAAGCCATCAAGCTGAGCCACTCGAAGACAGCCGTGTTCCTGGCTCGCGAGGGCTCGCAAGCCGGCCCAAACCTTCTTTCGAGCCGAGCTGAGCCAAGCCACCCTCCTCGCTCGTGGTCGAAACAAGCTGAGCCTACTGTTCAAACAAGCTTGACAGAGCCTAGCTCGAGCTAGCTCGACTCGTTTCTAGCCCTAGCTGGGTAGCATAGGACACAACCGGTGAATAAGTGTGTGCATCTTGACCTCTCTTATGCTACACATGCACATGCGACTCGTGTGTCTCCAGCTATTTGTCCACCAAACCATGCACACAGCTCAATCGGCCCCATCGGTCATCAGCTAATTTGCCAATGCCACATGTAGACACAAGATCGCGAGCGTCCATCACCAGACTACTTGCTTACAAGTACCGTAGCAGACAAGTGACACATGATGCCGTGGAGAAACATAGGGGTGGGAATGGTCCAACCTGATCTAATGGATCACCAATCTGCCCCTAAAATTTCAAATAGATGGGCCAGAGGTGCGACCCAATAAAATATCGGGGCAAAAGGGTTGGCAACCTATTGCTCCTTAGGATGGAGTGGGGTGACCCTACAATTCTCTCATCGTCGCTCCACCCCGACTTCTTGATGCGAACACCCTCTAGCTTTCGACGTGTAGTGCCTGCTTGATCCATCGCCTCCAATGCGTCGTCACCTCGATCTTCCACGCTGACGCACCGCTGCTTCCATCCCTCCATGCTATGCACCACCACTCAGCAAGACCCTCTTCCTCAGCCCTAAAATGGAACAATACTACCCTCCTCTTTGCTCTTCTCTGTTCAAATCCATTAGCTTAATGTTTCTTGATCCGTCTCTTTCCCAACTTTGGTCTAGTTTTGCTTTGCAATTGGGTAGAGACTTGATTCTGATGGCGGTAGTCGATGGTGGGGGTCACTCTAACGTAGTACGTGGGAGAGGAGGGAGGCGGTGGGGTGCTCAGCTTCATCATGCCATGGACGAGCTCCGGATGCAAGAAGGAAGGGTTGCAGTAGTACACCATTCGTCGCTGGTGGGAAGTGCTCTGGTGGTGATGTCTCCGACGGCAACATTCTCTATCGTGACGAGGTCTCCAGCGACACCGATGCCCTTGTTAGTACCCGTCATGGTGAGATAGAAACCTTTTCTTGCCATGCTAGTAAAAAATACTGATATATGGTGGTTTTCTTCTAAGAATAAATAATTTGTCACTCTTTGTTGCATCAGTTCTACATTTCTTGCATGATTTCTAGGCTAGTGGATCAGATTTTTGCATGATTTCTAGACTAGTGGATAAAATGGTTTCTGCTTGGTCTGCTGGTCAAGTATTAATCTGGTGGTTTCTGCCTAAAATGGTATCCCTCAATTATTTTTCTTGCTGGAGTAACATGAGATGCTAATATACATAAAGTATATTAGAAAGCATGCCAAGGCCAACTTATACAGAAAGTTAATTGTCAACATTACAAGATATGGGTTGATAATCAATTATGTAACTACGTGCACTAGCTACAGATCTAGGGACTAGTCCTAATATATACAAAGGGTTCCGAATTCATAAATCTGGGTGGCACACACACACACTAGGGATGGATTTTTAGGCTAATGATCAAGGCGAACCTCGGCTGCAATGGTGCTCCAGCCGTCTTTTTGGGCTTGGACACGAGGAAGCGGCGGTGTGCATACAGAATTTGTGTGGATTTTTGTTTTGGTGAATAATGACTCCTAAATTATCGGGACTAACATGTTTATCAAGTTTGAGTAAAAGGTTAGGTCTCGATGATGGCTAGGATTGGTTATTGTCATGTGTATTGACCAAAAGTGACCTTTGGATGGCAAAGCCTGGAGTTCAATGAAGATTAATGACCTTGTGACTAGAAATAATCCAAAGAGTTGGGTATAGATCATTTTAGTGATATGTTTTGTTTTTTGCTTTGATGTAATGTAACATCCCAAGTTTTAGACTTGTGTTCCAAATGTAAGAAAATGAGTAGAAATTAAAACTTTTTCTTACATCATGTATTTCCAGTTGTACCAAACAATTCTCGTACGAAAGTTATGGGAATACCAAGTCACAAGTCTTTTTGATCCAAAATCTCATCTTCCAAAAACAATTTTGTCAAATCTTTTGATCATCTCCTGGAAATACTTTTCCTAAGTACTAGGATTGGTGTGTAACCCCTCTGAAAAGTTTCACAATTTTTGGAAATTGTTTGAACACTTTGGAGGCAAGTCAACCCAATTCAAATCCTGGTCAAACTTTGGATCAGCACCTTGCAAAAATTTTAGAGGAAGTTGTGTAGCACCAAATCCTCTAAAAATTTTATTCTAGGTAAATCTTTGAGTCAGCAAGCTCCTCTAAAATTTTCAGAATTTTTGGAGTCTTTTTGCTACCTCAAAGAAATCCTCAAAGGTCTCTATGCTATTTTGAAAACCAGGTTTGGTTTACACTGTTGCTCTGGCACGAGTCAGACTCGGGCTCAAGCCCGAGCCTAACTCAACTGACTCAGTCAGACCTTGTCCACCTAATCACACCCGGGCGCGTGCAAGCAGAGCCGTTGGATTCATATCCAACGCTCACGACCTCCCCCGGGTGCGCTAACCTCCTGAGGTTGGAAGTGCTCGTGGCCGCCCATATTCAATCCAAAGGCCCACGACCTCCCCTCCTCCTCCTCTGTTGTTTTCAAAGCGCCAGAGCTCTGAGATCGTAGCCGTTCGAGATAGATCTAACGGTCGACAATCACCCGAGTGCATTATAGGTCGTCTCCTACCTCTGGACGTGCGTGAGCAGTAGCTTGAGTAATGGCAGTGTCATTTCATGTTCCCTACACCTGCCCTAGTCGACATCAAATGTTGTGGGAGACAGGATCGGCCATGCCATGCCCTAACCTACCTCTTTTTCACCTTTTCACTTTCGGCTGGCCTCGAGCCTTGCTCCTACGTCTCCGAAGGACTTCTGTCAAACCCTAACCCTTTCCAAGCTTTTTAAGCACCTCTCATATCTCCTGGTCTCTCTTTAGACCACCCTCCAGCTCCACTTTCAACTTTGGAGCTTAATACTTCAAAATCCGACAATCCCCATTGTTGGCCCAAAAAGCTTCTTTGGTGTTCTTGGTGCTCCAGTGGTTCTCCCCCACAAATTTTTGCACCATTCCTACCTCCTTACCATCTTGGACATATCCCCTCACTTAATTTTGGATTTGATTCACAGGATCTGTCCAATTTGGGGTTTGTTCAAGTTTGGCTGAATTTGGGCATCTTCTTCCTCAGCTCAGGTGAGTGGCCCATTTTCAAATTAATTGCTCCAGTAGCTTCTGTGAACCTTATTGAAGCTCTTTTGATACTTGGGTGCCACTCATTTTGCTCAGGGTGCCATTTTCCAGCCTTCTTCTTCAAGTTCGGCGAGCTTCTTCTTGTGCAAGTCCTCTCCGACCGATTTTTGAGCTTCCCTCCATCCAGGTAGCTCCTTATTAGTCTATAGGGGTCCTGGCACCCACCCCCTAGGATCACAGTGACTTTCGGTACATTTTCAAGTTCCGATATTTAGTCCCTTTTTCATTTCCGGCTGGCCGCGTTTAGAAACCACCACCATCGGCGAGGTTGCCACCACTAGGTTCCTCTCTGCTATTACGAGTCCATTCCGGCTCTTGCTTGCTTTGCACCGCCGCGGCGGGATCGCGGCGGCAAGCGGGGAAGTCACTTGGATGTTGTCGGAGGAATCTCCGTTTCGTCATTATATTAGGGCACATTTAAGTCTAATGATTTTCAATCATCGGGGATCTGAGCTTGTCTTAAAGCCGCGCCCGTGAGCCACTGTCTCGTGGGCCCGAGCCCTTTGAAACCCCGCGGCGATTCCCCGCGCTCCATTAATGGTTAAGACCAGGATTTATTGAGTTCTCCCCGTTAGCGCTGTCGGAAAGGTCCATTCGAGGCCACTGACACGTGGGCCTCAACCTACTGTTGTCGGAATCTAAGCCACCGCTCAGACCACCCTCACGACCTCCCAGTTTGATCTCCACCGTTTAGGACCTCCTTAGAGTTAATCAGGGCCGCGGGACCTCCCTTGGGGTCCTCTTTGCAAAAAGACCTCCCCTGGTCATTTTTGCAAAGACCACCCCAGGACCACCTCAGGGTCCTCTTTGCAAAAAGACCTCCCACTGGTCATTGTTCGGAGAAGCTAATTCACAGGACCTCTTTTGGGCAGATCTGGACCGTTGAAGACCTCCCCGTGGAGATCGTAGCCGTCCAGACCTCCCTCTGTAAAACCTTATCGCTTAAGACCTCCCCCACCTCGATCTGGACCGTTCAGGACCTCCCCAGATCCATCTGAGCCTTCCAGATCTCCTCCCGCTAAAACCCTGTCGCATCGGACCTCCCTCGGTTAAATCTGGATCGTTCAAGACCTCCCCGGTAGATCTTGACTGTTCCGACCTCCCCTTCCTTAGATCTTACCGTTCAGACCTCCTTCGCTTGATCATGACCGTTAAGACCTTCCTTGGGAGATCTTAGCCGTCGGGACCTCCTCGGTGGTCTTAAGCCGTAGGACCTCTCCTGGAGATCTAGACCGTCGGGACCTCCCCCGAGAAATCCTGACCGTCCAGACCTCCTCCGTTGGATTGGAGTTCTAGGACCTCCCTTAGTGCTCGGGACCGCCAGATCTTGATCTGACGGTCACGACCTCCTAGGCGCACGAGGAGCTCCTCTCGCGTGCGCTGTGCGCCCATCTGGTCATAGCCGTTGGATCTCATCTCAACGGCCACGACCTCCCCTTTTTCGTTAAGCCGGTTGGACCTCCCGAGAGCTCCAGTTTTCTAAGTCTTTTGTAGATTCAAATTTCTTAAGTGCATAAGTTGGTCATTTTAACTCCTTTTTGAATGTTTCAAGTTACAGTAGCTTTGTGGTAGGATAAATTTTAATTTGAGATTGTATGTGGTCACTATTCTAGGCTGGGATTTATTAATATTGCAGTAGGAGTTTGAATGGTTCAAGAGTTAGGAAAATCACTTCAAAATTTGTAGAATATATAACTTTATGTGTGTAACCCCAATTTGAGCAAACCCAAGTCTGTAAAATCCCTCTGGTAATGTACTTTAACTTAGCATAGGTTTTGTTCATGTTTATATTCCTGTAGAATGGTATATGCTAGTTTTACAACTTAAGAAAATCATAACTAATTCATTTTAACTCCAAATTGTGCAAACTCAATTTTGCTGTTCTTAGAATGTCTTGACCTACCTACCATAAAAATTTTAGGTTCTAGATCATTCTAGAAATTTTCTCCATGAACAGTAACAGATAGGAATTAATCTGGAATTAGTCAGGCTGAGAAAAATTGTTTAAGCCATAACTTTTGCATACTAAGTCTAAATGAAGAAATTCTTGTTTCTAAAATTGTCTAAAATCATAATATTGCTGCTGTATGAATTTCATGGTATTTAGAGAACTTTTGCTGTTGAGTTTTATTTGGAGTTCTTGTTCTTATTTGATTATCGCCTTTTCGCGTTAGGTTCCGAAGGAATTATTGTTTACGTGAGTGAATCCTCTGCAGCAAGAAAGTGATCTACAGCAAGGCAAACAGTTTGATCATATCCACTCCATCCCATTACTTTTAAAATCTAATACTTTGTTTTACTTGTATGTATGCATGCTTTTGTGTCAATGATTAATTTTGCCGAATAGAGGTAGCTAATCCTATTGCATTGTTTCCCTTAAATTATTCACCCCTGCCACTACCTTAGGAATATTATCCTCATCGGTGAATTAGAGCCCGGTGAATGATTTAGGGCCTTTTATTTGTCTTTACGATATGATGCTTAGCAATGCTTAGTTACCGGTAGAATTGGGCGGTTATCGACCTAGTCGATAGCCTTGATCACATAAAACATATTATCACTTATGATTTCAGCCTTGTGCCATGTTTACTTGTGAAAACTAAAACCTAAAAAAAAAACAAAATGATTTAGACTTGGGCACAATGGTATGTTGGTGTGCTTCGGTGTGGTGGAATGGTGCCGGGTCATTAGGACCGAGTTACTTGCGCCACCGTCTTGAGCATTTTGCGTGCTAACCACACTAGTGGGTATGGGACCTCTCTTGACTTAGTACTTTGGCGTGTATTGGCTTGGTCGCAGGAGTCGCGGGAGGGATGGTGCTGGGAGCATTGCAGTGTCCGAAAGGCTTCCCCCGTGATGGCTGGTTGTCTTTCGACTTGCAATGTAAGCGTATGGGTTTCTATCCATACGAGCGGCTCGTAGTTAATACACAATATTGGAAAGCGTCTCGTAGGACTTAGCCGTGCCGGCATACCTTCGGAAGTGTGCTTTTGTGGCTTAAAGGCGGTATGAAGTGTGGGTACATTGGTACACCCCTACAGGGTTAAAACTATTCGAATAGCCTCGTCCTAGGTTATGGACACGCTCGGATACGCCCCGTGAGAACTAGACTACAACATTTAATTAAAACTTGATGGGTTGGTATGAATGGATATTCATACTATTGTTGTGGTGACTAATGGGTTAGTCACTTCCAGGTTGTCCTTATTGTTGTTATTATTATTGTATCGCTGTTATTTCAACTATTACAAACAGTTTGTCAAATTGCTTTGAATCTATTACATTTCAAGAGTTAGACTACAACCTTTTAAATTAAAACTTGACATGGGTGGTACGAATGGGTAATTCGTGCTATGGTTGTGATGGCTATTGGGTTGGTCATCTCCAGGATGTTGTTACTACTTATTGTATCGCTATTATTTATGCAAATAAAATTCAGTTTGTTACAACAACCTTCAATCTATTATCTATTGCAAATAAAACTTGCTTTATGCTGAAAATTAACCTTGAGCCTTATCATTTGATCAAAGCCTGCATGTAGTAGTAACTAGGTTTGTTACCCGTAAGTCTTGCGAGTACAATTTTGTACTCATTTGCTTTGCTTAATTGTTGCAGAGGAAGAAGGTTGATCCTCAAGGGATCAACTTTGGTGAGTTTGGCGGCCCGGTCGGTTGCCCTGTGGTTATGTGGCTAACTGGTTGGCTTTTGTCTTAGCCATCTTATGGCACTTTTGCTTCCGCTGATATTGATACTTGTTGTTATTTGGCCAATTGCCCCTTGTTGTAATAACTCTATATTATGTATATCTTTTGATAGACTTGTTATATTGTGATGTGTGGTAATGATCCATGATTTTGTAACGGGGTGTGTATACTGCATTTCTGGGAAGTATACATATCTCGAGGCTTGGTTTATTTGTTTTGTGATGCTAGGGTCAATGGAAGGCTAAGCATTACCAGTCAAATAAATCGGGGTCCTCACATCTATATTTATGAGTTATTGAATAAATGTTATTTTCTTCCTTCAATGAATCATCAGTTATATAGATCAATGAGTATGTGACTTATTGGTGAAACTCTTTAACTTATATACTGGTCGGAACACCAGTGACTCTACAACCAGCACATGCATTGATTGATGATCATGTTTCACCGGTCATGGATATAGAGATATCGAATCGATAATGTGAACACATGTTAGAGAACATGGGGTTGGATAGACCCACCTTGAGATACTATTGAGATTGTTATGATTCTATGTGTCATTAGTTGGTCTCAAGCAATGATGATGTATAATCCTTAGACCTGAGATCAGCATGGTTCCCTACATATGTAATAGCACTTGTAGAGGTTGCCAAATGCTACTCGTAACTGGGTAGTTATAATGGTAGCTTTCGGGTATGCTATGAAACATGCGGAGGGATGCGACTAATCGGATATGAGATTTGCCCCTCCTAACATAACAGAAGAGATATCTTTGGGCCACTCGAAGTGGTCGGATAAAGAAAGTGCATGGCCATGCCACTGGTGGTCGAAGAGTTCGACCACATAAGGTTATCTGGTTGTATGGAGATACGAGCTAGTCGTAGACTGGTCGAATGTAATCACAGAGTGGTCAAAACCTGGTCGTAAGGAGTTACGAACTAGTCGTATGGAGATACGAGCTGGTCGTAGACTGGTCATACTTAAGTACTAACTGGTTATAAGGAGTTAGGAACTAGTTGTACCTAAATACAGACTGGTCGTGACGAGATACAAGCTGGTTGTAAGTGATGAGGACCTGGTCATTGATCATATTGCATTAAGGTTCGTTCGATATAATTTGTGTGTATTCGGGAATCGTTATGTCCTGCTAGGGACCGCTACGACTCATGGTCGGAAAAGGATTTCCGAATCACAACCGATTACACATAAACCTAATGGGTCACACACTTAAAGGGTTAGAACAAACCAGTACGAATACGATTCGTCAAACGTGTTCGGATAGGATCCGTCACGAGGCACTTTATAAGGAGATGCTTGAGGCTATTGTGAAGGAGGCGACACACGTGAGTTGTTCTACGGAAAGCCTAGCCACCATCTTCCTGAGAGCCATGTCGTGCGACTTGGTGCTAGCACACTGGCGTACAGTTGTTCTTTCCCTAGACGTGTGGATACCGTACAGGCGCTGCTGCGGTTTCTGTTGCGCTTGAGGATGATCCGCAATCTTCATAAGGAATATTGGGGATTGCTGGAGGAGACGATCGACTACGATCACTTCATCGACGCGCTCTTTGTTGGACCAGGCTGCTCTAACTCTTCTTCCGCTGCACTACGCGTCTGGTGGTAATGATCTGTGATCTTCTACTTATTTGGCTTCCTGGTTTACGTGATAGAAATTTTTGAATTGTTGCTCTTGTAGCCTACTTGTATCCCTTCAAGACGGTGAGTGAGTACTATCAAGATATACAAGTACTCATGATCCATACAAGTGTGCGTGAGACGACGGAGGTGACCATGACATGTTTCTTCGAGGGGTTGAACGAAGATGTGCATAACCATGTTGATTTAACGCAATACAACACCATGTAAGAACTACCTCATCAAGTAGTGGCCAAACCAGTCATAGCACTTAGAGGCATGCAAGTTCGCATGAAGGAGATGTGGGATCAACTCCCAAACCGGCTACATCAACTACATCGGTTCAGCTGCATTCAAGGAAGCTTCAAAGGTTGTACGTGTAGCGGGCAAAGAAGCATCACATGTTGATGCTAGTGTGTTCTCTACGGCTAGAACTAGCGACATTAAGTGCTTCAAGTGCAAGGGCCGAGGTCATATGAAGAAGGATTGTCCGAACATGAAGATAGTACACACATGACAACTATGCAATGGAGAGCGACAACAATGAATATGAACTTTCCAATGAATCTGAGAAGCTAGAGGCAATCATTTGTTATCCAGAACAAGGTATTAGCTTTATGGCTCAAAGGCTGCAAAGTGATAACACTGTTATTATTGGGAAGGATAGCAGCATCATATCTTTCAAACTGATTGCAAGATCAAAGAAAAAGTATGTAAGCTGATCATTGATAATGGGAGTATGAGCAACATGATTGATAAGGATGTGGTGGATTCGCTCTCATTGTCCACATGGAGGCATCCAATGGTTCAACAACGTCGGCAAAGTCAAGATCACACATAAGATGAAATTGCCACTTACTATTGATGGCTATGTCGACAAGGTGGAGTGCGACATGGTACCTATGCATGTTGAACATATCTTGTTGGGACATCCATGGCAATTTTATTTGAATGCTACACATCAAGGACGGAACCGGTACACTTTCATGCATAAGGAGGAATTACATGCTTTGCTGTCTAAGACTGATGAAGAAATCAAGAGTGATTTGGTCATGGTTAACAAGAAGAAGGCCGTGAAAACTACACTAAAACTGAGGATGATTTTGCTTCAAGACGGAGGGGTGATGAGGCCCTAGGTGCATCTAGTATAAAAGTGAGTGATGTTAAATCACAACCTAATGCTAAATATTCACTCTATGCTATTTTGCCACAAGATAGATAGAAAGGGCCAGTTTCGGCCAAGAGGGAGGAGAGGGAGGAAGGAGGAGCTAGAGCCAAAATGGAGGAAAGTTCCATGCGGCCAAAAGAGGTCCTTGTTTACTTTCGCCCAAAAGAGGAGCTAGCCAAGTGAAAGCATGTGGAGAATTGCCTTGTTTACTTTCGGCCAAGAACAAACAAATGGAGAGTTGGCGTCATGGGAGAGTGGTCCAAAGGGAGAAGGGTTTGTGGGGAGATCATGCGGTGCCCAAGAACCAAGTTAGGCAAGAGATTACCGAAAGAGGGAAGGACCAAGATTTTGGCCAAGACAATAAAAAGGAGGCAAATTCGGATTAAAAGCCGAATTCATTTCAGATTCAACCTCAAAATCCTAAGTGGATTTGGATTGGTGTAATTCGAATTCGGATCTTTCTTTAAAAAAAATATTTAATTCAGAATTATGTGTAATAGGTTAGTTTAGTTTTGGAATTAAAGTAGGAGTTGATTTTGGCACTATTCATGCATGCACTGTTCACTAATTCAGACACTGTTTGTCATGTACTATTTACCATCTCGGACACTGTTCAGGCACTGTTTATTCACGTGTATTGTTCACAGATAATGTATATTCAAGGGTAGGCCCTCCATTGTAACCAAGTTTGAGTTTAAGAAAATACAGAAAAGACAAATGTTTATGTGGTGCATAATGAGTATAGGTATTTCGAAAATTCTTATCTAGGGTTTTGTGATTGCGTGAATATTGGAGGGTAGCTATTCTTCTAATATCAATGATTTCTTGTGGATCATCTCACCAATTCGTTACATCATCAATTGCTCACGATTTGGTGTTGTTCTTTGGTTTTGATTTTGTTTCTCTCTTCGGATTGATTCAAAATCAATCACGTATCATTACTTGTTTTGGAGATATATTTGTTTTTCCTTTTTACCATACCAAGGAGGAAATATAGGGTTTTGCTTTGATCAAGATTGAAATCCAAGTACCGTGAAAGATTGGGCAATATTACGCATCAACCACACATTGATATGTACAATTACCTTTATGCCTTTAGTTTCCTAGATCACTAGACTTGTTTAGGGTTCGACTTAGGTTGCAAAACTTTAGTAGACTTGTATAAGAGTTATTTGTTCTCAGTAGCCTAAGTCACTCTAGGTTAGGTTAGAGAGAGGCTTTTCATTTACTTAACTGCAAAAAAATCTCTTTAGCCAAAAAATGTCAAAAATCCCAATTCACACCGTTTTGGGCATCCGATCCTTTCAGTGTGAGAAGTCGGGCGAACTTGGATTGGGTTAGTACGCTGGATGGAGGAGGGAGAGTGGTGCAACATGGTGGGGAAGAAGCTCTTCTTGTCAGCTGGGATGGAGGGAGAAGGATGAAGAAGGGAGAGAAGTTTTTCATCTTTTCAACAATTTTATGCCAAAGGGCGAGCTAGACATTTCACGCACCTCTCTCTTCTTCTAGCCGAGATAAATTTTTTTTAATGACCGCAGTGTGTTTGTGGCAGCTAGCCACTATTTGGGAGTGTCATCATGCCAAACAATGATTATATAGTGTCCTAGAGCAAATGCAACTATTTGCGGTGTCCTGTAGCCCATGTGAGAGTGATTAACCAAACAAGATTACCATAATCCACCGTAGTGCCAAATGGAGCTTTAGGTTAATACATGATGTTGACAGAATTATAGATAATTGAGCATTTTTTTTTGTTTTTTTCTTGAAGAAGCAATCATGACTTTTTGTATATCAAATTGGGATACGACTGTTTGGTGTATCTCTTCTTTTTATTTCAATAAATGTTCAACAAGAATATTAAAAAAAGAAGAAGTACTTTGTTTACCAAATTTTGTAGAACTCTATATGGTTTATAGATCTGATTGGGGCATGAGCCCTATGGATCCAACTTAATCAAGAAAAAAAATCCTGTTAGAAAAGTTTCTTGTACTGCTGTCAACTCTCGTCTACAGCTGCAGCTGGTAGTCACCTTGGGATATCATATTTTGTGTGATTTCCTTCACTAAAAAATGATTTTGTGTTTTTAGATGGAAGACCACTTCCATTAACCAATTGGCTCGGCAAATCGCCGACCACCAGAACTGATCCAGTCATACCAGAGGATCAACAACATGCTCACAGGAATTTCTGGCGTACGAAAGCAACAACATAACTAAAAAAAATTGTCTAATTTTAAAAGCAAGCATGCTAGTCATGTTTATCAGTATATTTAAATCTCGTGCCGGCCAGCATGCATCACGTTCGTTAATACTGACCTTTCTTCACCTACTCTCTACATATATTACTTTATCCACATTTCATAGTCGCATACGCTCAAATAAAATGTGGCATGAACAAAAAAGAATACTGCATACTTCTTTTCTTCTCGTAAACAATAAACTAAGAAGATAAATTCAAACACACACAAAAAAAACCTGTGGATATCGTCGGTGAACACATTTGAGTATTGTGTGTACGTATAAGCAACAGTTATGTGTGAGTTTTGTCAAATTTGATACGAGATTTACTTTCTCCAATTGCAAATATAAATCTTTGTAGCCATAAATTCTTCTTTAGATATATGATATTATATAACTTTGAGGCACAATTATTATGTACATTGACCAGCAGTGTGTACTAGTATTTCTAAAAATAAATCTAAGAAGAAGCAGGAGGAATTTTAGAAAACGAAGGTAGCGAGAGTTTCAGGAAGAAAAGTCACTTATGAACTTTGGACCAAACTGTCCATATCTCATTTATGGTCAACATAGGCAACGCATGGCAGAAAGCGTGAAAGAATAAAATTGTAGGGATAATTTTGAAAAAGAACATTTACTTACTTCACTTTTGGTATGATTTAGACTATAAATTAAGAGACTCACAAGATCAAATAAGCGTTGATGTTTGAACCCTGATCTCTTATTAAGAAATCCAATTAACTAATCTTTGAGATTTCAACTCTCGGTCTCTTGTCAAGGAAACCTAATTACCTTAACGACTGATAGTTGGATAACAATGAATTAATGCATTAGGTCCTTCAGAAATAAAAAGTTGTGAGATCAGATCGTAGAATTGTTCCCTTCAGTCATATTTTTAAATTTATGTAGGAAAAACTATGTCATATTATATGTGTATAAGCTACACAAGAATTGTAGCTTGTTAGTAAAATTACTATCGTAGTATTATATCATTTACTTTAATTTTTTTTACAAATATCAGTCTGAAAGTTATATACGACTCTAACCACTAATTTCTATCAAATATGCTGATAAAGTGGTACAAAATATGGTCATATGAAGTTTTTTTTTTTATCTATTGCTATTATTTATATGTCACCAATCTAAATAAATACCTTAACTTAGGGTAATAGTTTGTGTTAGATCTCGTAAACGATATCTTTTCGTAAAAGAAAAGGTCTACTTACCCCCTAAAGTATGGTGGTTTATCTACAAAACCCTCTGAAGTCTAATACAAGGTGTTTAATGTGACTGTTGTCCCAATCTTTTGGTAAGGATGATATAACTTGATTGGTGGAAGCTAACTCTCACGATCCAGGCTACAACCGTGCAATGACTGTTGCACCCGCAATCGCTGAACCAACTTCACATTCGTTATCGATCTTGCCGGCAGTGAGATCGACCAAACCACGAAGGTCTTTGCCTGCAAGCAATCAAGAATCAAGCAAAAAAAATTGATGAAGCAATGAACTTGCTGAATAGGAATTGAAGAACAAATTTAGATGTATTCAATAATTTGGGGTTCCGATGACAACGTCTGGTTACACTAGCCGTACAAGCAAACAATGGTGTTTCTAGCCTAAGCTGAAATCAATCTATCAAAACTCAAAGAACTAGAAGGATGGCGGCCACTATGTATAGGAGAAGGGTGGATAGCCGCGGTACTGTTCACGCATAAATAGTGTCGTGTGAACAATACCACAAACCCTAGGTGGCCGACCATATGGGCCATGCAGGACAAATCAGCCCATTCATTACAAAACCCATGGGCCAACGATTAGTGACGTAACAGCAAGGCATGTAGACGCAGCACCATGGCATATAGACGTAGCACCATGGCAATGCAGTAGCCAAAAGTCCTATCAAAGAAGATGTGGTTGAAGTAGAGGATGCAGTGCAGCGAGTCGAAGCAGTGGTTGCATCCTTAGGGTTAATGTCCTCATCAGTTTTGCACAGCGGTTTCGCCACTATGGCTCTACACGTTGGCACATCGTTGTGGAGCCCGCTTGTTATAGAGAGAAAGAAAGGGAGGGACCAAACAACGATGTAGGGTAATGGTGGTGGCACTGGGCACGACGATGGGGAGATGGTGTCGGGCCCCTCACGGGATATACTAGGAAAAGGTCTCCCAAGACCTCTTAGGGAGGTCTGATAGGACCACCCGGAGGTCTACCGAGCATATTCTGAGAGGAGGTCCTCCAAGACCTCCCAGGAGATCTCAAAGACCTCCTGGAGGCTTGGCCTCTGTGCATTGAGTTAGTTGGGAACCGAAGCTAACTCGGACAAATCAATATAGGTGAAATCATAACCACACAGTCCAACAACTAGAACAACAGATAAAGTAAAACTTATATTAAATAAGGGCCTTATGGCTAGGGTTGTTTACAGAGGTTGCCAACGAGGGCTTACAAAACCGACAACAAAACCTCACAACGGAACCACCAAAACGCTTGGAGCCATCCGGTAAGCCCACAGGCTGTCGAGTGGAGGACATCTCCTAGAAGGTCGGGTCATCAAAGAACTCCTCCTCGAAGAGGTTTGAGCATCCCTGGGCTTGATTATCTTCGGCCACAGCTCAAACAGAGGGTTTACAGCCATGAGTACGTTGAATGTACTCAGCAAATCGCAGGGAAACAAGTACGCAATTATTATTCATGCTTTGGCATTGACAATGGAGAGCTGTAGGGTTAGTTGCAGAAGGCAATATTTTGTAGGAAATAACATAGATAGATTGCAAGCTCAAGTTAAAAACAATAAAACAATAATACATAAGTACATTTGTTTTAAAAGGAGGTCGTAAGCACCAACTAACTCCCAAACCACTCGTGGGAGGTTCGGGCGCACCCACGTCTAAGACCACCCCCACGACCACTCTAGAGCACCAACCCCAGACCTCCCAAAGACCACCATAGGGCTCCAAGACCTCTTTTGAAAAGCTACCCCTTGCGCAAAATCACCAAGCAATGTCCATGACCAAGGACTTGGCTATTCAAATAGATTTTCATTCTGTAGAGGTGTACAACTTTACCCACAATTCACGACCTCTCTAGCGGATCGAGTTCCCGTCGGAACCCTTTGCTCATTTCCGAAGATGAGTAGTCTAGAGAGCGTGACAAGGCCTTTACAAAGTTTTGAACTGACTCAGTTCTGTCCGTTAAGGTTTCGCTTCTAACGGGCATCAGCACCCTCCACATTCATGCCCCCTCTTACGCCAAGTGTGAATCAGCACACACTTCCACCACAACAGAACCGAACCAGCTCATTGCTAATTATTTGGCCCATACCACCCCATAAAATGGTCTTGTGGTTGCACGGTAATACCCGGATCAGTGGATCACAAAGTTAAGTCCTTAGACCACTCAGGTGAGACAACCTTATCCCATTGTGGTATAGCACCCCCTTTACTGCACGATCACTCGCCCGAGTGAGAAAACGTTTGGGTTCAATCTGGCCAAAAGACCACCCTAGTCTTGGCACCACAAGTTTTAACAAAAGCGGCATCACACCACAATCGACACAACGGTGGCATCTCATCACAGTTGCTCAATAGTGGCATCTCACCGTAGTTCTATAGTTCAATTAGTCAAGTTTATTAAAGAAGAAAATAAGGTTCTCAAGACCAGCGGTTCTAAAGCTAGGGCTAAGCATAACTACAGTCCCATGTTGGCAATATCAAACAATACCAACTAAAACTACCCATTCTAAGGTGTCCAAGGGGGACATGGCAACATGTCGGGTACAACTATTCAAGGAGGCATACCATCAAAAGAGATTTAGCTACTACCCAAACCATTTCTATAAAAGTAGCCATGCATGTAAAGGTAAAACAATATATCTTTGAAATGCTAGGTTCAACATGATCAAAAGCCTGCGACTTGCCTTCGTTGAGCAGTGGCAAGCCTTCGGCAGAGACTGCTGGATCCATGTACTCCTCCACGAACTCAGGATCTATACGTTCGCAAAGAACCAAATTAACCAAGCAAACTCGGGCAAAAGAACTTAAAAGACTCAAAAGAACTTAAACGAATTCAACTCAAAATCCAGAAGAGCAGGAGGTCCTGGCGAGAGGAGACGTCCAACCCAAAGGAGGGTGAAGCTCCAGGCACAAGCACAGAGAGAACCTAGGCGAGAGCAAGGAAGTTGGAAATAAGGAAAAAGGTGATGAAGGGAGGAATGCTCGGGCTACAAATAGCCAGAGGTGGCGGAGAAAACACTGAGGCTTAGGGCATACGTGTTGAGGGTAGGTGAACAACAGGACAAAGATAAGACAAGGTGTGCCATCAAAAGGAGGAAATAAGGTACCTTAGATGTGACCGCATTTAATATGCCACAGTGACATTAAATGTTCAGAGACTCTCTGCTGCAAGCGTGAAGAAAGCCACCACCCAATAGCCACCACAACATAGCACGAATCCCCGATTTGCACCACCCAAGTTCAAATTTTAGTAAAAAGGTTATAGTCTAACTCTTGCAAAACCTAACCAAGCGTGTCCATAACCTAGGACGAGGCTATTCGAATAGTTCAAAACCCTGCAGGGGTGTACCAATGTACCCACACTTCAGACCGCCTTTTCGTCACTAGATGAAGCACACTTCCAAAGGTATGCCGCTATAGCTAAGTCTTACGAGACGTTTCCAATATTGTGTATCAACTACGAGCTGCTCGTATGGATAGAAACCCATACGCTATATTGTAAAGCCAAAAGTCAACTACCCATCAAGGGTAAAGCTTTCGGACAACTACAATGCTCCCAAACATCTTCCCTCCTACATAACCTCCTGCGACTCGGAGCCAACACACACCAAAGTACTAAGTCAAGAGAGGTCCCATTTCCCTCTAGTGTGGTTAGCACGCAAAAATGCTTGGATAGTGTGACACAAGATGTTCGATCCTTGTTGACTCGGGCACCAACCATCCACACCCAAAAACACACCATCTTACCATTGTACCCAAGTCTAAAATATTTTATTTTCAGTTTTAGTTTTCACAATTAAACATAGCACAAGATGCTCAGAATAACGTCATAATAAGCTTTTGTGTGATCAAGGTTATCGACTAAGTTGATAACCGTCCAATTCTACTGGTAGCTAAGCATGACTAAGCAACATTAACTCGTAAACTACTAAGTGACCAGGGCTCATCCAACGAACCCTAAATCACAGCAAAATAATCCTAGGCTCCGTAGTAGAGGATAAACATTTGCCTACAGATTATGCATCTAATGGGTCAACTAATCGACAATAGTTTAACATAAGATAACAATGCATACGTAGAATTTGTAAACAACATATTAGACTTTGAAAATAGTAGCAGCAATATGATCAAATGATGCTACATCTGCTTGCCTTGCTGGTAGTCCTCTTGCTGCAGAGGATTGCTCTTAGGTTCAACAAATTCTTCGAAACCTAACGCAAAACGCAAAAATCCAATAAGAACGAAGAACACCGAAAGAGACTTAAAAACCAAAGTCATCCAAATCCCATGAAATTTACACATCAACAACGTCATGATTTTAAATGAATTTAGCAACATGAATCATTCAATTTAGACTAAGCATGCAAAAAGTTATAGCCTAAACAATTTCTTTCAACTTGAAAATTCAAATTAAATTATTTTTTGTTACTGTTCATGGCATAATTTTCCCGAAAGTTTTAGAACCTCAAATTTTTATGGTAGGTAGAACATGGCATTCTAAGAGCAGCAAAATTGGATTTACTTTATTTGAAGTTAAATTGAATTACTTATGATTTTTCTACGTTATGAAACTAGGGTATAGCATTTTTCAGAGGCAAAGACATGAACAAAACCTATTCCATATTAAAGTACATTATCAGAGGAATTTACCAAATTTAGTTTGCTCAATTTGGAGCTACAGAGAATTACTTATGTATTTTTCAAGTTTTATATGAATTTCTAGCACAATATTTAATGCTAAAGCAATTCAATTCAATATACAAACTTTTTTGGTATAGAACAGTGTCTACACACATTTTTGGATTAAAGTTTAGTCAAACAGAAATTTATCCCAATTGGAATCATCTAAAATGGAGCTAAAATGAATTAGTTATGAAATTTTGAAGTTTAAAACTATTTTCAGTTGACAAATAAAAGCTTATCGGAATTAAATCAAATATAACTAAATGAAAAAGGCGTGGACGGATGTGGGCCGTCGATTGCGAATCGAACGTCCCAAATGCGACGACCGAACATAATGCGCATAGTGCCACACACCACCAACCGTTGGATTAGATCCAACGATCCACAGCGGGGGAGGTGCTCGGCGATCTGAACGTTCCAACGAACGTGGGCCGCTGATCTAAAGATGGACGGCTCACAGCGAGGGTTCCATTCGGAGGCCCGAACGCTCACGCCATCGGAGCCACAGATCTAAAAATGAACGGCGAAAAGAGATCGGAATGTTAGAACTCCGAACGCGCTAAGGAGGTCTGGAACGTTGGATCTAGATCTAACGGTCCAGAGTGTAGGGGAGGTCCTAAAGTTAAAGATCTATAAGAGGAGGTCCTGAACAGCTCAGATCTCCAAGGGGAGATCCTAGACGATCAAGATCTACCCAGGGGTGGTCTTAAGGGTTAAGATCTGAGAGGAGGGAGGTCCTGAGGTTTTCTTTACAAAAGACCAAGGGGTGGTCTTTTGCACATGGGTGATCCTAATGGTCCAGATTAAGACCGAGGAGGTCCTTAACAGCTAGGATCTAAGCTAGGGGAGGTCCTAGCAACTAAGGTTTCACAAAGGGAGATCCTACGGTTAAGAGCTATCACACAGAGATCTTTAATGGCTAAGATTACGCCTAAGAGGTCCTGTGGTCTGCCTATCTTACCACAAGAGTACAGTACCTCGCGCTTTGCTCGCCGGCTTGCCGCTGGCGACCTCGGCCACGACGGCGCGAACCAAAAGTGGCAAAACGTTCGCAATACTATTGCGAACACTTTGAGGGTACTCTCGACGGCGGAGCTGGCCTAGAACGCTAGTGAGCCAGAGAGGTGCGGAGGAGCAAGTACGGCTAAAACCGAAAACGACGAAAAGCTCTGCAACGATCTAATTTAGTAGGAGCTCAAGCACTACGGGGCTACCGCGAAAGTAACTGGGCCCAGAGGAGGTCCTGAGGAAGTCGGAGGAGCCCTGGTGGCAGAGACTAGCACCGGAGTTAAAGACGACAATGAGGACCAAAGGTTCGGAGTTCGGGACGAAAGCGATGAAATGCGGCCGAAGGAGGGCAAATCCAAAATCAGTCGCTTCCTGTCAAGCAAACCAAAATTGGATTAGGGGTTTTGAGGGAGGTGCTGAGGGCTCAAGGTGATGCGAAGAGATTCGCAAAAGAACCCCAGGGACGCCGAAGACGATGAAGCTTGCTTGCGGCCGTCAATGGCGGAAAAAAAGGGAGCTCTCGGCGGTTTGCGCACAAGCGCATAGAGAGGAAGCTAGGGTGGCAAAGAGTGCTGAGGAGGAACCCAAGGAGAGCCTGGAGGTCCTCAAGTAACTCGAGGGTCAACGGTTGCATGAGGACGAGGTTTAATGGCGACGAGACCGAAAGCTTCTGCCACGAGCGAAAAGGAGGAGGAGAGCAGGTGAAAGTCAGAGGTAAACACTCACAAGGTTGAAAACGAGGGGCTCAGAGCCGTTGAGGGGCCCCACGAAGTGACTAGGCGTTGCACCTCACCTGCCATGGCGCACGCTTGCACGGCGCGAGGAAGAAGAAGACCATAGGGAGGTTGGGAGGTCGTGACCGTTAGATCAAGGATGGACGGTCGGGATTACTCAAGATCTCTAGAGGTCCAATGCGGCAGGGGAGGTCGTGGGCGTTGGATCGACTTCCAACGGCTCAACCACGCGCGCCCAAAATCGAGCTCGAGTGCGGCTTGGTGACTTGGTTCGACCGAGACGGGTGGTCAGGCTTGGGTCTGACTCGAGTCCGACAGTGATTTGGATTAGGGTTTAAATCGAGATAGAAACTTTGAGGAATTGTTTGAGGTAGCAAACTAACTCCAAAATTTCTAAAATTTTTACAGGAGATTTCTAACTTTAGGGTTGACCTTGTATAAAATTTTCAGAAGTTTTTATGTAGTGCATTTTCCTCCAGAAATTTTGCAAGGTTTTGAGCTAGGGTTTGACTGGCCTCTAAAAGTATTCAAACAATTTCTAAAAATTATGAAATTTTTCAAAGGGGTCACACAATAACCCTAGAGCTTAGGAAAAATATTTCCAGAGGATGGTCACAATGTTAACCAGGAAATTTTTGAAGGGTCAAGATTTAGGTCAAAAGAGGCTTGTGATTTGTATTTCCATAATTCTTTTACAAGAATTTTCAGAACATACATGAAACGCCAGATGCAAGAAAAATTTTAAATTTCTACACATTTTCTTACATTTGAAATACAAGCCAATACTTGAGATTTTACAGTCTAGACTACAGAAAGGAGGTCTGAACCTTAAGAGAGGTCCTAACCGAGGGAGAGATCTAGACTTAAGGGAGGTCTAGGAGAGGAAAAACTAGGTTAAGGGACACACACACATAGCAAGCAAAGAAGGGGGACTAAAGGCCAAAGAACACCAGAGAACTCCAACAACGAATAAGGAGCTAGTTTGACTTAGTTGAAGTTAAGTTAGTTCAAGTTAAACCTCCAATATTTTCCAAAGTTCCAGGTTAAGCTTGAGCAAACCAATAAAATGAATAGTTTCTTTTTTTGGTTTTGAACACTAGCAAAAACTCTAAAACAAACGGGACGTTATAAACCTTCACCCCTTAAAGGGGATCTCAACCCCGAGATTCAGGCTGGCTAGAGAATAGGTGAGGGAACTCTCTCTTGAGGTCCTCTTCACGCTCCCAAGTCGCTTCTGTCTCAGTGTGATTGCTCCATTGCACTTTGCAAAGACGGATGGTCTTGGTTCTTGTGACCCGCTCAGACACGTCCAAGATCCTGATAGGTTGCTCTTGGTAGGTGAGGTCTTCTTGGAGGTCCAGGGCTTCTAAGGGCATCTGCTCTTCTGGTACCCGTAAGCACTTCTTCAATTGTGACACATGGAAGACATTGTGTACTCCAGTCAGCTAGGGAGGGAGGTCTATTTTGTAGGCAATAAGTAATAATCATAAAGACAACCTAGAGACGACTAACCCAATAGCCATCACAGCAATAGCACGAATTACCCATTCGTACCACCCACATCAAGTTTTGATTTAAAAGGTTGTAGTCTAACTCTTGAAAGACCTTGTCAAGCGTGTCCATAACCTAGGACGAGGCTATTCGAATAGATCAAACCCTGCAGGGGTGTACCAATGTACCCACACTTCAGACCAACTTTTTGCCAAGCTATTAAGCACACTTCCTTTGGTATGCCGGCACGTCTAAATCCTACGAGACGCTTTCTAATGGATGGAGCTAATCAAGAGCCGCACGCATGGGGGTTAACCCTTAGTGACCTGTCGGCGAAATAGATCAAAAGGACCCATACGTAGAGTAGGATGCACCGGCCTATCTCAAGCCGCATGCGGGTGCTCCCCCCTTTCACGTGACCCTTGTTGCATATAGAAATATACAACCCACCACGCGACTCATCAATTAACACCCCCAAAGTACTTAGTCAAGAGAGGTCCCATATCCCTCTAGTGTGGTTAGCATGCAAGAATGCTTGGTTTAGTGTAACAAGATGTTCGGTCCTTGTTGACTCGGGCACCAACCATTCACACCCAAAAGCACACCATCTTACCATTGTGCCCAAGTCCAAATCATTTTATTGTCAGTTTTACTTTTCACAAATAAACAAGGCACAAGATGCTGAACATAAACAATAATAAGTTTTGTGTGATCAAGGTCATCGACTAAGTCAATAACCGCCCAATTCTACCGGTAACTAAGTATTGCTAAGCATCATAACGTAAAGACAATAAAAAGACCATAAATCATTCACTGGGCTCTAATTCACCAGTGAGGATAATAACCTAGGGCAGTGGCGGGGGTGAACAATTTCAAGGAAACTATGCATTAGGACTAACTACCTCTAATCGACAAAAATTAACTTTGACACAAGAAGCATGCATACTTAGTTTTTACAAACAAGATATTAGACTTTAAAAGTAATAGGAGCAATATGATCAAATGATACTACATCTGCTTGCCATGCTGGAGACCATTTTCTTGCTGTAGAGGATCA
This sequence comes from Ampelocalamus luodianensis, assembly GCA_036346255.1. Classification (NCBI taxonomy): domain Eukaryota; kingdom Viridiplantae; phylum Streptophyta; class Magnoliopsida; order Poales; family Poaceae; genus Ampelocalamus; species Ampelocalamus luodianensis. Next base: position 60,295,953 of record CM070634.1, read on the forward strand.
CTCATGCAATCAACAACTCTTTGGAACCTATCGTAAGAACGAGAAATTCTAATAAAAATGACGAACATCGAAAAGGACTCAAAAACCAAATTGCTCCAAAATCCATGAAATTTATACAATAGGTAGAGCATGATTTTAGACAAATTTGGCAACAAGAAACATTTTATTTGGACTAAACATGCAAAAGTTATGGCCTAAATAATTTCTTTCAGCCTGAAAATTCAAAATAAATTAATTTCGGGTACTGTTCATGGCACAAATTTTCGGAAAGATCTAGAACTTGCAATTTTTATGGTAGGCAGATAATGCCAATCTAAGGATAGCAAAATTGAGTTTGCTTTATGAGGAGTTGAATTGAATTACTTATGATTTTTCTAATTCAAGAAACTAGTACAACCTACCTTACAGCGGGCAACAGGGAAAAAAACGGTAGTACCGGCAAGTAATGCGCGGTAGTACCGCTCTCCTGGTAGTTCCGCAAGTAAGTCGGTACGCAAAATCCAGAGAAGGCGCCTTTGGAAAACGGTAGTACCGCGGTTGATGGAACGGAACTACTGCAAGCACGGTAGTACCGTTGCAAAGAGCGGTACGTAATTTCCAGAGAAGGCGCCTAAGGGGAGTTTTTGACGTCCCACGGGAAACGGTACTATCGGCGTTATGGAAATAGTATTACCGCAGGGGCGGTAGTACCGGCGCTAACACGGCGGTAGTTCTGATTGTGATAGATTGTCGGCCGACAAAGGGCCCGAGGGTGGTTTTTTTGCGAAAAGCCCAAAAGGAGGTCTTTAACGGTTGAGGTCTAATGTAGGAGGTCCTGGGGGTTGTCAAGGAGGTGGTTTAACGAACGACAAAAGGAAACACGACCCACATGTAAGCAACACGAGAGCCACTTCCGACAGCCAAAAGTGCTAACCAACGATTAACTATTGATGAACAAAATCTAAGTCCTGAGCAAAAAGGAGGGTAAACTAGAGTAAGGATCGTTTCAATATAGCTCATAGAAGGTCCATGAGCACATAATTGAAAGGTTGGGATGCGTACTAGCACTGAGGAAGAAAAGGGTGAGGTTGGCCGACAAAGAGCGAATCCCCCAAGTTTGACTTTCTCTGTGAAAGTCAACAAAACAAGTTAGGGAAATGCTCAAGGTGACCAGAAGAACAAGTTGACACACCAAGATTGCAATTGAACCACTGGAGCCCTGAGGTCGCCAAGGAGCTCCATGGTCCGGCAATGGCAAAAAGGAGGTCCTCTGGTGTTGTGAGCGCAAGAACACAGAGAGAAACTCGGGTTTGCAAGGTGGTGTCTAAAAGAAGCTAAGGAGGAGCTCAAGGGACTTAAATAGCTGAGAGAGCAAGGGAGTGGAGCAAGGTGGAGCTCCACGGTGCACTGAGTCAAAAGTCCCTGCCATGGAAGTACATGAAATGACAGGGCAGGTGGAAAGATGACTTTGGGGGAAAAGGTGCTGACACGCATTTAGGGTTGGCAGCAAAGAGCCGTTGATAAGGACATGAAATGACAAGGCACTGCACCTCACTACCATGGCTCTGGCACACACACACATGCGCGCGAAAACGATGATGACCAGGCTCAGAGAGGTCCCACCAGATCCGGAACGTTAGATTACGATCTAACGGTTGGAAACGCGCACTGTTTTTGACGAGCCCGGAACTACCGGGGAAATAAGCGGTACTACCGTTTGAGGCGGTACTTCCGGAGGAGAAAAGAAAAGGTACCGCATGGTTGGATTGGAAATGAACGGCCCGGATTGAATCTCACGTTCAGCGGCTTTAAAACGTTTGAATCAATCTAGGCGGTCCGATTAAGATCTAACGGCTAAAAACGCACCCACTCAACTTGAGCCCGGTACTACCGTTTGAGGAGAGGTACTACCATTTTGGAGAGGCGATACGATTAAGATCTAACGGCTGAAAACATACCCACTCAACTTAAGCCCGGTACTAACGTTTGAAGAGGCGGTACGATTAAGATCTAACGGCCGAAACCAGTGCATCCCAAAAACGCACCTAGTACTTTTGTTTGGAACGGTACGACCGGGGGTTAGACTGAGGTTCAAAAGTAAGCTGAAAACTTTGAAGAATTACTAGAGGTAGCACACTAACTCCAAAAATTCTAAATTTTTTACAGGAGCTTTCTGGCTCAATGCTTGACCTTGTGTAAAATTTCTAGAGGTTTTTATGCTGAGTATTTTCTCCAAAAATTCTACAAGGTTTTGAGTTAGGGTTTGACCAGAGGTAGAAAGGGTTTGACTACCTCTTAAAATTTTCAAACAATTTTTATAAATTGTTAAATCTTTCAGAGGGGTCACACAACATCCTTAGAACCCAGGAAAATCATTTCCATTGGATGATCACTAGATTTGACTTATTGGAAAAGAAGGGTCATGACTTTAGTCAATTTGGAGGTTTGGGTTTTTGATTTCCCATAATTCCTTTATAAGAATTATAGAAAAGCTCAAAAACTTCCCATTGCATGAAAAAGTTTTAATTTCTACACATTTTCTTACATTTGAAACACAAATCCAGATTTGGGCTGTTACAGGTATAACTTGCCTTGCTTGATTAATCGATGCTCTCAAATGGTGTCGAAATCCGGTCGTCCGAAGTCGTCGAAATCTATACGTGTAAACGATCCGAATTCAAATAACATTCAAATAAAATCCAAAAATTATAAAATAAATATTGGACAGAAGATATCGATTTTATATGAATTTAGGAAGTTGAATCGACAGAATCGAAGTTCGTATGAGGGAGAACGGATTTTTGGAAGTTTTGATGTCACATGAAATGATAGAGTTCTGAATTTACTGTTCACCCAAAAATCACTATTCACCCAAGAATGGCTGTTTTGGATTTATACATGCAAACTGAAGCAAAAGGATTGTGTGAATGCCTTGTGGACCCATTTGCTAGTGAAGGAAAGAAAAAGGGAATGGAGGAATCAATGTATGACATATGGATCCCATGTGTAAGTGACTCCATGGCTAATGAAGGAAGAAGAACAGAACACTACATAGGCTGCTATAGTGAACACGCATGGAGCTAGAGGTTGCACTAGTGAGGAAAAGGAGAGACGTCCGACGAACGGGCAAAATGGAACCCGGGTGATGAGGCAAAGATAAGGGCGCAAACGGATTTTGGGAAAAACTCACCAAGGAAGCGGGAGAACGCAACGCACGCGTTTCAGTGTCGTGGCTTGATATGGCCGGCGATGTTTCGGTGGTCTTTGGGCAATGGTGATGGAAGCACGATGTAGAACACGTTGAGGTGAACCCAACGCCGTAGACGGTTCGGCCGGAGGACATCGGATGGCGGCGGAACGCGACGGAGAAGACCTTCGGGTTGACGTCGCCGTTCTGGGCAAATGGAGAGGAGTTAGTGGATGAGGTTTGTGGCGAAACAAAGAGGGAACGCGGGGAACGCAACGCTCACCTTGGTTGGGGTGGAACGCGCAAGGTTGGCCGGTGGCGAGGAGAAATGCGATGACGCGAAAAATGAACCAAATAATTAACATAAATTGAATAAAATCTAAAAATTACAAAATAAATACTGAAAATAGTAGATGAATTTAGGAGGAAGAATCAACGGATTTGGAGTTTGTATGTGAGAGAACTAATTTTTGGAAGGAATAAAATGTTTATGTACAACGTAGGAAGCACATGACTAGATAAAGAAAAAGAAAAATGGCAGCGTTGGCCAAAGGAAGGGAAGGGGTGACCGGCAAATGACAAAAATGGATTGCTCAGCTTGTGACGAGGCCGTAGGAGGTGGCGACGCAGTCCGAGATGGCCGGCGGTGGTGGCGGCCATGGAGAAATGCGGCGCTCCGGCGAGGTTCCGGTGAAGAGGGAGGGTGCACCATGTAGAGCACGTTGTCGCGATGCCGATGGTGGTGACGAGGGCGGCGGAGACCCACCGGAGGCGGCACTAGAGGTATCGGAACGATGATCTACCGACGAGACAAAAAACTTCACTGCGTCGTGGAGAAAGGGAGGGAGGAGGGGAGTCTTCAGGGGTGGAATGGGGATGAGAAGGGGCACCCGGGGCTGCTATTTATAGGGCCGGAGAGGGACCGAGGAGGGAGAACGACGTGCGTGACCGTTGGCGGATAGTGGTGTGATTGGCGGGATTAGAGTGGTTATGGAAAGGGTTAATGGCAGAAAATGGGGGAGGTGTGACGGGGGGTTTGAATGCCTTAAATTTCAGGAGGAATGGTTGAGAAAATCACGACCAATTCAAAGCTTCTGTGTGGCTCTAATGGCATTGTGTTCTCTGGTCTAGGGAAGAAGAAAACACTTGGGGAAGAAAAGAGAAAGAAAGGAGGGAATAAAGAAATAAAGGGGAAGGTATAAACAATTGAAAGCAAAAGGAACGATGGTAACACATGCAAAGTTTAGTGAGTTGGTGTTGGAGCAATTTTGGGATGGGTGATCGAGCGGGAAATTTGATTTTTTTTATTGTTATTTTTTTATTTATTTTTGAAATAAAGATTAAGCAATAAATCTATTTTTATTTATTTTTGAAATAAAGATTAAGCAATAAATCTAATATTTTTAGAACATAGCCAATAGAGTCCAAAAATTCTAGAAAAATTCAAAAAAAATCATAATATTATTTTGAACTTAATTAAAATAATTCCAACTTAAAGTTGGCTTCTATTTTTGAACAGTAATTAATTTTATTTTTGGAAATTTATAAAAGCCTTTTAAATGCAAAAAAATTCTAGAAAATAATTAAAATTTTATTTTTCACTTTAAATCCAATAAAATCCTAGAAAATTCAATAAATTTTCTTTTTATTTTTAAAACCAAGAAATTAAATAATTGGTTTTATTTTAACAAAGAAAACTATTTTTGAATTACAGAAAATCAAGAAAATCTTTGACAGCTAGAAAATCCAATAAAATAACTTTATTTTTTTTTTATTTTGGTAACAGAACTTTGGGATGTTACAGATGCATCGTTCGGTATTGAATGCCTCAGCCAAGTCCGAGTGACGCAACGGGTACTTTCCGGGACAGGTATGCCGAATCGATGCCCTAGCATGGCATTCCACTCCACCGGCAGATGGCCTAGAATAAGTGGCTCACTCCGGATCAAGAGACCGTTGAAGAATGAGACGTCCTAGAGAGTGACCATCATCTCACCCCCACCAAAAGTGCAAGGTGTGCATCTCGGACCTCCATCTGTCGATAAGTGCCGATAGCACACTACCATCCAGGGTGAAGTGGCGTCCGACCGAGAGCAGACTCGCAAAGAGAAACAAGCCCGTGGACATAGCGAGCATCCAGCTACCAATAATCTCTCCCGTACCGAAGCACCAGGGGTGGAGGCCCATTCGTGTCCCCGGCGATCCACAACTTGCACCGGTGATTCTCGTCGTAGTAGAGTTCCAGAAGCTTCGATAGAGGCATAGCTTGCAAGAGATGGAAGAGACAAATTATTAATGAAAAAATTACTAGAAATTCGAAATTACGACTAAATACATACAACAAATTAATGTACACTAATTAACTACGACCAAATTGATTACGACTAATTAAGTACAACTACATTAGTTGTGACTAAATTAATTCGGACTAATTAATTACCACAAATGAACCTGTGTTTACATAATGACAACTACATTATTCACGGCAAAATTAATTGCGATGAACTAAATAGCACTAAAATAATTACGACAAATTTATTACCACAGATTAATAACAAACAAAAATTTTGGCTTATTAAGGCCATTAAATTAATTACAACTAATTAATGAAGGTTAATTAATTACGTCTGATAAAATATGACTAAATTAATTATGACTAATTAATGACGGCTAATTATTTAAGACTTAATTCCAACTAACTATTTACGACTAATTAATTGAGTACAACTAAGTAATTATGACTAATTAATTCATAACTAATTAACTATGCCTGAATATTTATAACTAATTAATTAGGTAAGATTAATTCAACTACGGCAAATTGATTATGACTAATAATCTCACACAAATTTAATTATGAAAATATGAAAATGACTAAATTAAGTACACCTAAATAAGTACAACTAATTAACTATGAATATTTCATTGCGACTAATTTAATAACCACACAATTAATAAATAAATTACGTATAAGGAAAAAAAATATCTGCTAATATGACTGCTAATGACGGGTACAAATAATGTTTAATCATTTGCGAAAACAAAATCGACAGAACGAGCGAGGATTTGAAAGCGAGCGAGCGAGAATGAGAAACGAAATCATTGTCGCCTCGGAATTTATAGCCGCTGTGGGAGAAATCAGATTCCCTCCCGCACACGACGCTTGCATGCATCTGCAGACAAGGATGCGATGGGAGGAGAATAAATGGTAAATGTGATGGTGATGGGGATTTGATGGAGGTGACGACGTGCGTGGGTGCATGCATGCATGTCCAGGCGAGGTGCAAGGATGCATGTCCGAGTGGTGGCCGTGCGGATGCGCCGCGTCCAGACGATGGGCATGTGGAGGAGGGGTGTCTGCATGGTGGGCGTGCGGAGGAGGGGCATCCAGGCGGTTGGCGTGCAGACGAGGGGCGTCTGCACGGTTGGTGTGCAGAGGAGGGGCATCCGGGCGGTGGCCGTGCGGACAAGGGGAATCCGGGCGGTGGCTGTGCGGAATAGCACACGTTGCAGTGTGAGGCTCGTCCGGGCTGCCTTTTTTACAAATACGACACGACGAGAGCCACGTTCACAAATACGACACGGACCGGTCCAAAAACCTCCCTTATTACCAACTACTTTACAGTAAGGCGCTGCTTAAACTAGGCCTTTCCAAAGTTAAAAGCAAAAGAAAAAAAGGACTTGCTGTCCCTTTTTAAACACCTTCTCATCAGACCCGCACAACGCACACCGCAAACACACGGTGTGTGAGCAGAACTGACCAAAGAACAAAGAAAGGGGAGGAGCTGAAAAGGCAAACAATACTTAACTTTCACCCCCTTTGACCCCCTCGGCCCTCGCCAAGTCGCGTGAAGGCTCTCCTCTCCCTCCACCGTCACTGGCAATGGCGGCCGCCTCGGAGGAGGGCATCAAGCAGTTTTCCGCGCTCATGGAGCAGCGTGAGTGCTTCTCTTCTCTGTGTCCTAAAAAGATGTTAAAATGAAAAAAAGAGCTTTTTTTTTTTCTCTGGGATTCTTGTTTGCTGAGATGTCGCTTGCTTGCTTTCGTTCTTGCAGTGGAGGAGCCGCTCAAGACCACATTCCAGGTGCCGATCTTCTCTAGCTTCCGCTCTTGTTGGATCTCTGCTTTCTTGATGTGTGTTTGGTTCTGCCATTTTTGTTAGTGGAAATATTTGGCCTGTTATAGCTGTATTTTGCTTGATTTTGCATGTTTCTTGCTTTTGCAATTTGGTGGATTTGGGAGTTGCTGTGCCCATTTCTTGCTTGATCTGTGGTTCGGTGGATTTGAGGTAGTTTGTTGGCCCGGTAGCTGGATAAAGTTTGGATCTTGGCAAGTTTATTGTGGCCCTGAGCTCAATTGCTGTTTCCCTAAGTGTTGTTCTTGTTCTAATTTTGATCAAATTGGAATTTTTCGGGTATGGTTTTCTTTTGCTCATTTGTTGCTCTTGTTCTTCAAAGTTGTCGGCTGACTTGTTAGATGAGTTAAATTTTGGATTTTTAACAGCTTGCTCTGTGATTTGAGCTTAACTGTGGTTTTGATCACAGTTTAGTAGTTCACATTTTTTCGGTCAAGTTGAAAATTTTGTTTGAACTGATTTTGGAGTGATCACTTGGCTCCTTAAGGAAGGACCCTTATTTCTCTCATAAAGCTTGGATTTTTATTAGGTTTGTACTTCGTCATCATGCTGGAGATTCGGAGCTAAACCATGCTTTCTGTTATAGTTGAGCATTTTTTGGCTTCTGATGCACACAGAGATATTTGTAGAATGAAGATTTCGTGAGATGTGTGAAGTAGTACTTTTGTTCGGTCCTAATTGCAATTTTTCGGTACTAGTCTAACAAAAAGCAATTTTGGTACAGTTGTGGTGTCGGTGTCGTTTACTGTTTCCAATTCGCCATTTGGAGCTCAAATGCTGTTTCTCTTCGTATTTGACTCGTCACTAAATTCAGTCATGTTGGCCGGCTTGGAGGATTTCCAAGCATGCGTTGATTGTTTTAACGGCAACGCTTCTAGATCCAAAGACTTTTGGAGGCCATGTACAGCAAGATTATCTTGGTAGGAGTTGGACGATGAGCCATTTACTCCATGGGAGGGTTTTGTCTAGCTTGGTGTTGTGCGACCCAGACATCGCTTAGCGAGCGGGAATTAATGGCCGAAGGAGTTGCTGTTGTTTCATTTGGACGTTTGCTGATGAGGGAGGGTGGACCTTGTATTCCTGAACTTGTGTGGCCTAGACTGTTCCTGGTGGAGATGTTTCAATTGCCGATTTGGACTTTTATTTGGTCCAGGAGTCATTATCCCGATAAGTACGATAACATTCGTGATCTCAGGAGGATGTGTTCGGTTGCGCAAGCGCGCACAAATCACAATATGTCCACTAGGAAGGAACATTTTTTTATTTTCTTTTCCAGGATGGAATCCAATGTCTCCACTAGGAACAACGTTTGCTTTTCCATCCTTCTTGTGATGCTTGATGCTTTTTGTTGGCATCTGTCTACATTCAACCTTTTTTTTTTCCTAATGTGTTTTTGGGTACATGAGTAGCATGTTTTTCATTTTCTGGTTTTTACGAATAATGTTGCATCGTTAAACAGTTAGATTTTGTCGCTGTTACTCATGAAAATAGAAATCGAAGGAGTGAAAAATGCTTACTTACTGCTATGTATACAGCATGTAAACCAAGGATACCCAAGAGGGACTCTGGTGCGTTTTCTGAAGGCCAGAGAATGGAATGTCCCTAAAGCTCATAAAATGGTAAAGCATATTATACATACTATTGCATTAAGATTGAAAAATTATTTATTCAGCTTCAATATGAAGTATTGAAATGTCTGGTGCAGCTAATGGATTGCTTAAATTGGAGGCTACAAAATGAGATTGGCCGCATTCTAGCTGTAAGTACCTTTTTCAGCGGACAAAGTCTTTTTTTTCTTCGGAAGAAGAAAGTTTGACAGCACTGCCTACCAATGACTTGCAATCTGTTACAATTGGCTGCAAAAGATGGACAAAATGAACTAAAGAAAAATAATAATCTCTTCGTCTGCATATTCTTACATTGGTAGCAGAAATAGCTTTTCAAATATCACTTCATTTGCATTAACAACAACAACAACAAAGCCTTTAGTCCCAAACAAGTTGGGGTAGGCTAGGAATAAAACCTCAGGTCAAAGAGATAAGAGCCTTGCAAATAAAATATAATAATAATAATAATAATAATAATAATAATAATAATAATAATAATAAAACCTATAAGGCTAAAATCCTAAGCCGTACATCTTGCCATCTGAGCCGAGAGCTTAAAACACAGTCTCTAAACCTTCTTATGGTTCAGTACATGGATCACTAGCTTCCATGCGCTTCTATCCAAAGCTAATTCTTTAGCTATATTCCAATCCCTCAAAATTCTTTTAATTGCTTCTTTCCACGTTAGTCTTGGTCGACCTCTGCTTCTTCTTACGTTTTTAGTACATCTTAAAATTCCACTGCATATCGGTGCCTCAGAAGGTTTACGTTGGAGATGTCCAAACCATCTCGAGCGATGTTGGATAAGCTTCTCTTCAATTGGTGCTATCCCCGCCATATTAAGTATATCTTCATTGCAGATTCGATCTCGCCTTGTGTGGCTACATATTCACCGCAACATTCTCATCTCCGCTACACTCATCTTCTGTATATGTTGTTTTTTAGTCGCCCAACATTCTGCTCCATATAGCATGAAAGGTCTGATCGTTGTCCTATAGAACTTACCCTTACCCTTTAACTTTTGAGGGACTTTTTTGTCACATAGGACACCCGATGCTTAGCGCTATTTCACCCATTCCGCTCTAATCCTGTGGCTCACATCTTCATCAATTTCTCTGTCTAGCTGTAACATCGATCCCAAATATCGAAATTTGTCCTTCCTAGGCACTACTTGTCCGTCCAGCCTAACATCTCCATCACCTGCCCCGGCACCGCTGAAATCACACTTCATATACTCAGTTTTAGTCCTACTAAGCCTAAAGCCCTTCGATTCTAAGGTCTTCCTCCATATCTCCAGGTTCCTATCGACACCTATCCTACTCTCATCAACTAACACTACATTATCAGCGAAAAGTATACACCAAGGGATATTTCCTTGTATGTCCCGCGTGACCTCGTCCATCACTAGGGCCATGGTTATTAAGGCGGTAAGGCAAGGCGAGGCGACCCACCCCCCTCACACCTTTTAAGCGGTAAGGCGCGAGGCGAGGCGACGCCTTAATAACATCCTAAGGCGCTAAGTTAACAAATAAAATGAGCATTTTAGGATCGAGGCCTATGGGGTATTCAAGGGTCTAGGGCGTCAATTTTTCCTTGGCTTTGATCTCCACCATTGGATCTTGAACGTGCGGCCATCGGATCAAGCTATGGATGGTTAGGTTAAAGGCTAGTGAGGTATTCCAGGGTCAAGGGCATCAATTTTTCCTTGGCTTTGATCTCCACCATTGGATCTTGATCGTACGCCCTCAGTGCGTGCTGCCTTGCTTTCGTAAAGGGCTAAAGCAGAGGATACACATCCATTAGGGATTCCCCCTGTCTCCACCATTGGCGGCGCACGAAGCCGGCGACGCGGGAGTGTGCAGGCTTCAGGCCGGCGGCACGGCGTGACGGTCGCGGAGACGCGGCGATCGTGGAGGCACGGATCCAGAGCGCCATGGAGGGGGCCGTCGTCGGGCTTGAGGAAGATAGGTGGCGGGAGATCCGGAGGCGGTGGCTTTGATCCTGATGTCCTTGGCGACGGGCTTGAGGAAGATAGGCGACGGGTGGCTCCCGCACCTTGTCGACGAACTCCAAGATCCAGGTGAGCTCTTGGCTCCTCTCTTCTCTCCTTCTACCTCCCTCTCCACCGAAGGCTCCAAGCAGAGGACGCCATAGGCATGCGTGGCAAGGCGGGGGTGACGCCTTGCTCCCCGGCGGCGCCTTACCGCTTAGGCGACGCCTAAGCGACGCTTTAATAACCATGACTAGGGCAAAAATGTATAAGTTCAACGTTGACCCTTGGTGTAGTCCTATCTTAATAGGGAAATCACTAGTATCACTACCACATATTCTGACATTAGTCACAACATCTTGGTATATATCCTTAATTAGGATAATATACTTTGTTAGGACTTTTTTCCTTTGAAACGTCCACCACATGACTCTTTTTGGCACTTAGTCATAGGCTTTCTCCAAGTCGATAAACACCATGTGAAGATCCTTCTTTTGCCCCCTATACCTCTCCATCAATTGTCGTGTTAAGAAAATTGCCTCCATGATCGACCTCCTAGGCACAAAACCAAATTGGTTTGTCGTCATGCTAGTCACTCTTTTTAAACAGTGCTCGATCACTCGCTCCCAAAGCTTCATTGTGTGGCTCATGAGCTTAATTCCTCTATAATTAGTACAACTTTGAATGTCTCCTTTATTTTTGAAAATTGGTACTAATGTGTTCCTCCGCCACTCGTTAGGTATCTTTTTCGACTTAAAAATCCTATTGAACAAATTAGTTAGCCAAACAATCGCCACTTCTCCCAAGCATTTCCACACCTCGATTGGAATGTTATCAGGCCCTAACGCCTTACCCACTTTCCTCCTTTTTAAGGCCTCATTTACTTCCTACTTTTGGATTCTTCGAACAAACCGCCTATCGGTGTCATTAAAAGCATCATCCAGTTCAATCATACTATCGTCATTGTCATGATTGAACAGCTCATCAAAGTAATCTCTTCACCTATCCTTGATCTCATCGACTTTAACCAAAAGTCTATTAGTGTCATTTTTGATGATTTAACTTGGTTGAAATCTCTCGTCTTCCTTTCTCGAAGTTTTGCCATCTTGTAGACATCCTTCTCGCCTTCCTTTGTACTTAGCTTCTGGTAAATTTCCTCATAGGCTTTACCTTGTGCCTCACCACTTTTTTTGCCTTCTTTTTTGCTGTTTTGTATTTCTGTACGTTGTCGTCGCTCCTATCATGATTCATATGCTTGTAGCATGTCTTCTTCTCCTCGATAGCCTTTTGCACTTCCTCGTTCCACCACCACGTTTCTTTAGGTTCACATTTTGTCACTCGGGTCACTCTAAGCACCTTCGTAGCCACCTTCCTAATACGAGATGCCATCTCTGTCCACATACTATTCGCTTCTCCTACGTTCCATATCCCTTCCGTGATCATCCTCTCCTTAAACGCCTGTGAGGTGTCCCCTTTGAGTTTCCACCATTTCGTCCTCGTGGCTCTGGCGACCTTAGCCTGTCTCGAACTCATGTCCTAAAATGAAAGTCAGAGACTACCAACTTATGTTGCTGGATAACACTCTTCAGGTATTAACCTTACGGTCTATCCCTCCTAACAAGGACAAAATCGATTTGGCTAGAATGCTGGTCACTACTAAAGGTAACTAGATGGGAATGTCTTTATCTAAAAAAGGTGTTAGCTATCAGGAGATCATAAGCTACGGCAAAATTTAAGATATCTTCTCCCTCTTGGTTCTTATCACCATAACCAAAACCCCCATGCACCCTTTGAAACCCCCCACTAGTTGTACCAACATAACCATTAAAACCACCTCCTAAGAAAAGCTTCTCACTATTAGGCAGACTTCTAACTATATCATCTAGGTCTTCCTAAAATTGCCTCTTAGCGGCCTCATCTAGACTTACTTGTGGAGCAGATGCGCTAACATTTAAAACCAAGTCGCCAAAGATTAGCTTGACTAGGATAATCCTATCCCCCTGTCTCCTCACGTCGACAACTCCGCTCTTGAGGCACTTATCGATTAAGATGCCCACCCCATTCCTTTTTCGTTCTGTTCCAGTATACCACAACTTATAGCCAGTATGCTCCACCTCCTTCACCTTTTGACCCATCCATTTAGTCTCTTGAATGCACAAGATATTTACACGTCTCTTAATCGCCGTATCAATTAATTCTCTTAACTTACCTGTTAAGGACCCTACATTCCAACTAGATCCTACTCTCCTCGGCTAGCTTTCTTGCCCCTCTATTAGATACATTAGGCAGGTCTATATGTGATTAGCTATAATTACCACCTGCCATGTATACTTGATTGCATTCCTTGTATACACCTGCCATGTATACTTGATTGCATTCCTTGTATACACCTGTCATGTATACTTGATTGCATTCCTTGTATACCCGACCATATTGGCTATATATATGAAAGTCACCCCCATATTGGGTGTGAGGCGATCTCTACATGGTATCGATCTATCCGATCCTATTTCCGCACTCCTTCCCGATCGCTTCTCCTATTCCCGATGGCCACCTCGACCTCGCTCACCTCAGACTCCTCACGCCACCGCGCGCGCACCATGCCCGCAATGGGCGCCGGTCGCCTTTAGATCGACCGTGGCTCACCCCTACGCCACGCTTCATGTCAAGTCCCACATCCCGACACGCCGACCTCCAATCCAACTACCTGCTGGGCGTTCTTCTTCGCCGGCGGCAAGTTCGCCTTCGCCGCACATCGACGCTCTCTGCTCCTCGACTGATGATCCTCGGTGGGATGCCGCGAGTGCTGCGCGTCGGCCGATCTCGGCTCGTCGACGACTCAGCCTCGACCTGCGCCATGGACGACGCCGATCCAACCGCCCGCGATCGTGGGTGGCCATTGAGGGGATCTTCCGCGCAAACCGGGAGCCGCGTGCCATCTTCCTCCTCAACGAATTCCACTCCATGGTGCAAGGCGATAGCACCATCTCGCCAGATCGCCGATCGGATCGGCCAAGGCCGCCGCCCTTCGCGACGTCGGCCACCCTGTGGAGGACTCGCAGCTCGTCCTCGCCCTTCTGCGTGGCCTCAATCCTCACCTCTCCAACACCGCCGACGATATCGCCAACTCCGCTGTACTTCCCACATTCGCCAGAGCCCATGACATGCTGGCACTCAAGGAGCTCCGTCTCGCCAACGAAGAAAAGATGGTCGCCAGCACCGCCCTCCTCGCCACCACAGGGTCTGGTTGCACCAGCCCGGGCGGATGCTGTGCTCTCGCTGCCACCGTCACCTCTGGAGGAACACCCAATCCACATGTGACCGGCTACGGCAGCAGCAACAAGGGCGGCAGCGGTGGCAAGGGCAAGGGCAAGGGCCGGCGTGGGTCGAATAAATGCTCGCATGCAGCCAGCCAGCGGCGTTGCGAGCGCGTCGCCGAAATAGTTAATACCGCCTACGGGCCTCGGATTTGCTACAATCCATGGGCGCCAAGGGCTCTCTTTCGGCTCAGCAGGGCGGCTGGCGCCCCGGCGTGCTTGGCGCCCCTCCTCCTCAGGCTCACACGGCCTTCGCGCCTGCACAGCCTCCGAGGACATTTGCGCCACTCCAATTCTCCCAACAAGCTCCCATGTGGAACCAGGATGGTCTTGTTGCTGCCCTCAATCAGATGCATCTCCAGGGCCAGCATCCCTGGGTCCTGGACTCCGGCGCCTCCTCCCACATGAGCTCCTCGGATGGTATACTCCTTTCTCGTCATCCCCCTTCTTACTCTTCCATTACCGTTGGCAATGGTCAAACTCTACCTATCTCATGCCGTGGCAAGTCTGTCCTTCATACACCAGAGTCAAATTTTCATCTTAATAATGTCTTAGTTGTCCCATCCCTAGTCTGCAATCTGCTATCTGTCCGTCAGTTTACTAGGGACAACAACTGCTCTATAGAATTTGACGCTCTTGGTTTTTCTGTCAAGGATATCCCGACCCGACGCGTGATGCTTCGCTGCAATAGTGCTAGCGACCTTTACACCTTCCCTGCTGCATTTTCCACTCCACACGCCAGCATCGCCATCTCCACCGACCTCTGGCATCACCGTCTTGGTCATCCCAGCTCTGCCACCATCAACATTCTTCGTCGTAATGCGTCCATCAGCTGTAATAAAGTAGAGCACCACCTATGTCATTCTTGTCAGCTTGGCAAACATCTGCGCCTTTCTTTTCCAGATTCTAGTTCCTTTAGCTCCATGCCCTTTGAACTTGTTCACTGTGATGTATGGACATCTCCGCTGCCGCAGTATCCGGGTATCAATATTATCTCGCTTTACTTGATGATTTCACTCATTTTGTTGGACCTTTCCTCACTCGCAAATCAAGTTCCACACATATTACAAATTTTTGCAATTATGTCCACACTCAATTCACCTTGCCATCAAAGTCGCCCAAGCCGATAACCAGACCGAAGTTCGTAAACAATACCTCCATACTCTCTTTGCTTCCCGTGGTATTCATTTCCGCCTCTCGTGTCCATATACCTCTCCACAAAATGGCAAGGTCAACGCCTTCTTCGCACATTGAACAACATCACCGCACGATGCTCCTTCATGCACACATGCTCGCCAAGATCGGGCCGAGGCGCCACCACGCCCACATATCTTACGAACAGCGCCCATGCTCTCTTGTCGCCACGCCATTCCATATACTCTACTCCACAACATACCTCCCGAGTACTCTCACTTACGTGTCTTTGGGTGTCTCTGTTATCCGAACTTGACCGCCACGGCTCGCCACAAACTCTCCCCTCGCTCCACAGCTTGTGTCTTTCTCGGCTATCCCTCTTCCCACAAGGGGTACCGCTGCCTCGACATGGCCACTCGGCGCGTCATCATCTCTCGCCATGTGGTCTTCGATGAGACTTGTTTTCCCTTCGGGCTTTACCCCTCCGGGTCTTCGTCAAGCGACCTGGATTTTTTGCTTACAGGTACTACAGTGCCGGTGCATCCTGCATCCTTGCCCACTGCTGTTGGGCAACCCCACCAAGGATTCCTCGAGGAGCTGACCGACGACCTCGCGATCTTGTTTCGTGGCCCCGTGCTGCCTGCTGCTCCACCAACAGCCGCTCCACCTCCTCCCGCGGTTGCCGGCCTAGCCGCCCCCACGCCGCCCACGCGGCTCCGGACTTCCGGCCACTCGATCGGCGCCCCCGAAGCGCTGACGGTCTCTCTAAAGACGGCGCCGGCTCACGCACTCGCAGCAAGAGCTCCTGCTCCTGTCCAGCAGCCACAGGTGCCCGCCGCTTCACCAGCACCTCCTGTACAGCAGGAACGACGCGTCACGCGGACCCAGTCCGGGGCCATACCAGTCGTGCGGTATATGGGTCTCTCTGCGTCGACCACTCCGTCTCCGCTTCCCGCCAACTACCGCAGCGGTTTGGCTGATCCCAATCGGTGTCGCGGCCATGGCCGAGGTACAAGGCGCCATCGACAACGGACATGGCGCCTCACCGGCCACCCGCCGCCAACGTGGTCACGAGCAAGTGGATTTTCGCACAAGTACCACTCCGACGGTACCCTTGCCCGCCACAAGGCTCACTGGGTGGTTCGTGGCTTCTCCCAGCGCCACGGCATCGACTACGACGAGACTTTCAGCCCGGTGGTCAAACCGGCGACCATCCGGCCGTTCGGCATTGCCGCCACGCGCTCGCCTATCCATCACCGACATCAAGAACGCTTTTCTCATGGACATCCGAGGAGACCGCTCATCGCCAGCATTTCGTGCTTCGTCGAACTCGCTTTCGACCATGTGTGTCTGCTGCGCGCTCCTCTACGGCTCAAGCAGCTCCCGAGCTCGGTACGGTGTTTTATGCGACATACATTCGCCAGCTCAGCTTCGTCGCCTCGTCTTCCGACACCTCCCTCTTTGTCTACAAAGATGGGACCAGTATCACCTACTTGCTCCTCTACGTGGACGACATCGTTCTTCTTGCATCCTCGACGCATTTCTTCAGGAGTCATTGGCGCCCACTGAAGTTTGCCATGACCGACCGGCGCACTCCATCACTTCCTCGGGATCTCCGTCACTCGCTCCACCGACGGCTTGTTCTTATCCCAACGACGGTACGCCATCGAGCTCCTTCAACGAGCCGGCATGGCTGAGTGTCACTCACGCCGACACCGCTGACACTCGTGCCAAGCCGCTCGCAACCGCCGGTGCTCCTCGCTGTCGATCCGTCGCGCACGGAGTCTTGCCGGCGCGCTCCAAGACTCACGCGACTCGCCCCGACTTGGCGACGCCGCCCAACAGTGTGCCTCTTCATGCATGATCTCGCGAGCCGCACTCTCGCCGATCAAGCGGATCCTACGCCACCGGCGGCACTCTCCTCCGCCTCCACATTGGTGTCGGCCCGTTCGATCCTCGTCGCCTACTCCGATGCCGACCGGCCGGCCGCCCGATTCTCGGCGCCCACCTCCGGTTATTGTGTCTACCTCGGCGACAACTGATTTCTGGTCCTCCAGCGCCGACCACGGCCTCCCACCCAAAGGCACGGCCGAGCACCGCGTCTTTGTTGCTCGCGTGGTGGCCGAGTGTTGCCGGTCGCGCTAGCTCTGCGCAGACCTCCACGTCTCCATTGCTTCGGCGACGCTTGTTCATCGCGACAATGTCGCCATTGTCTTCATGACACCAACCCGCTCATCATCGCCGCACGGCACATTGAGATTGACATTCACTTTGTCCGTGAGAAGGTCGCCTTGGGACAAGTTCGGGTCCTTCATGTGCCGCCCTCTCACCGATTCGCAGACGCCATGACCAAGGGCCTTCTGCATACTGCATCGAAGTTCAGTCCGCCTATGCGTCCGGATCCTCCCGCTTAGATCATGGGCGGGTATTAGATACATTAGGCGGTCTATATGTGATTAGCTATAATTACCACCTGCCATGTATACTTGATTGCATTCCTTGTATACACCTGCCATGTATACTTGATTGCATTCCTTGTATACACCTGCGATGTATACTTGATTGCATTCCTTGTATACCCAGCCATATTGGCTATATATATGAAAGTCACCCCCCCATATTGGGTGTGAGGCGTATCTCTACACCCTCGCACTTGTCGAGTAAAGTGCGAAGACCCTTGCACATTTTTCACTACATCCGGGCGACGACGTAGCACGTCACTAAGGGAGTGACGTCCCCGTCCTTGCTCATTTATCATCACACCCGGGTTCCGATATGGCGCGTCGCTGAGAGGGTTACGCCCCAACGAATTATCACTTCATTTGCATCATGCACCGGAATTGCTAATTGTTTAGCATATGATATTCATCTGACCAACAACCTGGCATTTGCTTTCAATGCAGAAACCAATAGTGCCATCTGATTTATATAGAGCTATTCGGGATACACAACTTGTTGGATTAACAGGATACTCCAAGCAGGTACAACGATCAGACTCAGTTTTTTTTTTCAATTTTTTGTAGTTTTTATGGCACCATTTTACTGGTCATGTTGGTCCATCACCATTCATCAGAGTATTATGTTCCAGTCCTCACATGTTTGTCTAAAATTAGTTGGCTGTGAACAGCATTGCATTTCTGATTATATTTACTACTGATAAAAGGATTTGCTAGCATCTCCCTTTCTTTGGCAAAATAAGCAACTAGTCTCGAGATGTTCATAAACCAATCTCTTCATTTCTCAGCAGTTTGTTCTCTGTATTGAGTAACGACTTTTGTCATGTGCTTCAATTCCCGGTCATTTCCTTTTTGTAGGGACAACCTGTCTATGCATTTGGTGTTGGGCTCAGTACCTTCGACAAGGCATCGGTAGGTGTTAACTGCTTTTGAAAAATCGAAATCTTTTGGTTTAAATTCAAAATAATGATGAGGGATTCTAGTATTAGTTATGTGTCTGATTCGTAGAGCTAAAGATAAGTATCAGTGATATAAATGATCAGCTAAATATTATTTTTTTCTTTAGTTATGGGACTAATAGTTAGCCACCTTTTAGCAATTAGCATCAACAATTTAGTAGGTAAAAGCGTACTGTTTTTTTAATAAAGAGATGCTTTCTCTAAATTTGTCTCACTCATTTTGTCATAGGTGCACTACTATGTGCAGTCTCATATACAGATGAATGAATATCGAGACCGCGTAGTCTTGGTAAGTGCTTATTATTTATGACTCATAGTACAAAATTATATAAGCAGATATTTAGTATATGTTTCTCTTTATTAGCCGGCTGCATCTAAGATGTTCGGGAGACAGATTAACACCTGCTTGAAGGTTATGGATATGACTGGCCTGAAGCTTTCTGCCTTGAACCATATAAAGGTGGGTTTTTCCATGGTTTCTTTAATGTCTTTTGTCCAAATCTTTTCATTTTTGGTATAACTTCTGTAAGGATCTGAATGAGAACTGTTCGTAAGTTTCTCACATCTGTAATATATTTTTTATTTATGCAAATCTGAACATAAATGTTTGGTGACAGTTGTAGTTTGCATCTACATGTCATAATAAGAGAGCTGTGTGGTATAATAGGAGTTTAAGGGCAAACAAAATCAAGAATACAATATCATGTCTAGAATTGAGTTCATTGGTTGTCGGATCTACCTTGTTGACATTCATAACTTGGTGGTTTGAAGCAATACATTAGGTCTCTTGTTTTTGCTAGTCAGAAACTGAATCTGGAGCACAGATCAGCAGTACCTTTTCTAGTGCTGCCAAACTGCATCACTAGTAGGATGACTGGAAGTCACAAATTTTGGTTTGTTCATTCTTGAATGGAAGTAGTTGTACAAATGTTTTGATTAAAAGGCACCCGAGTCATGATGTTATGGTCTAGCTTAAACCATAACGGGTAAAAACCGCCGATAGGATGGCCGGGCGGCGGCGGCGTCCTTGGGGAAGAGAAGGGAGTCTAGAGATGGGATGAACTTTGTTATTCTTTCTTGCTTAATGCTAACAATCTTATATCCCTGAGACCAACATTTTTTCTTGATCAAAATTACCTTGTTGGTATTACATTGAGACGTACATTTTTGTTGGTTGACAATTCACTGTTGTATTTGATCTAGCAATTCATTAGTTCAGCTTTTGTTTATGCATTCAGTTTTTGCCAGCTACGTGCTTGTAGTTTTCAAGGAAAATAAACATTGCAATATGCTTATCAATAGTTTCTACATAATGCAGATGTTGACAACAATAACAACTGTTGATGACCTTAACTATCCTGAGAAAACTGAGACCTATTACATTGTGAACGCTCCATATGTTTTTTCGGCATGTTGGAAGGTCAGTGTAGTTTCGTATTTTTTTTTCCTATTTTGGCTTTTTATAATTCTATTTCCAAAAATGGCCTCAACCGCAAACTATTTCGGAAAATGACCCCTTTTCTCAGCCAACACAAACAGCGCTGAGATGTAACATCTCAGCATCATAAAGGTTGGCACGGAGATTTGGCACCATGTCAGCCTCCGTTGCCAACATGGCACTATGCTGCCATGTCAGCCAGACCTCAGCGCCAGAAGATTTGGCACTGAGCTGTAGAATTTCAACGCTGTATTTTTTGGCGTTGTGTATGTATGGCTTTTTGGTGCCATGTATTTTATTTATTACGAACAATTTGTTGAATTCGTAATTTGTTGGACATGTAGATGGATAAATAATTTGAATTCGTAATTTGTTGGACATTTAGATGGATAAATAATTTGTTTTGTTCTTGTTGAGAAAAGCAGATGTTATTAGAATTGAGACGTACAACACGACATAAAATTTTAGAACTCCGATGTAGTTGATGGAAGACGAGATAAGGCATTTACTTTCACATGGTTGACATGCGGTTTGCGAGAACACATCAGATGGATATAATTGAAGAAGCAAACGGGGAGTTACATGGCGAGTGTGGTGTTCTTAGGTTTATATGTTACTTGGCTAATACTACGGTACACATTGCAACTAGCAGGAACCCACCACAAGAACTACAACTAGGGGACATGCACACCTTTTGGAATGAAAACGATGTGGTGGATTTAGATCTAACTGGGCTATTGACGTACTCCCCTATGGTGAAAATGGAATACTATAGGGCACCCACATGGAGTGCTGGTTGTGAGGGTGTTGTGGACGTGGTTGGTTGTCACGGTAGTGGCAGGCTCAAGGGCAGCTCGGATCGACGCGGTAGCACATTGAGTGGTAGTCCTTGGCTCACTGCCAAGGTGGACCACCTTCTTGTTGTACCTGTCCCGGAGCCTTTGCCTTCAGAGCTCGTCGTTCTTGGCCCTCTCATTTTGGAGTTGATCCTCCCAACTCCTTGGTCCGCACTCCGAGGTGGGCCATGTTTGTTCGAGTTGGTATGGGATACTCTAGGTTGACCTACGGGGTGAAGCGGCAATCATGGGTCTAACGATATGAGGAGGCTAGTACGAGCGTTGTAGCATCACACAAAAGGAAGAGCACAAATGGAAGTAATAACTTGCCCTAAACCGAGGGCTTAGAATCGATGTCCTAGGTTCTCCCAGTCATCGCAAACCTGGACCACCACATCTCCATGTGCGCATCGCGACCAAGGCTCAGAGTTGTGTGGGTAGTCACAGAAATGGTTGTTAGGACATAATCCTCCCTAGATCGAATAGGAAGAATTGGGGGGGGGGGGGGGTAGGGTTTCTTGGTCCGTAGTGGTCCATTCCCTCAAATGGATCAGGGTCTTGTCCCCTCCGTCCACGACCTCTCTGGCTCTCCCTCTACTGGTGTTGGTGCGGGATTGTGGTTGTGTTTACTGGCCATGCCGTGGCAATTTATATGTCCTCTTGGACTTGAGCGACGAACTTTGGCCCTGTACATGGGGCACAGACTTGAGGTGGATTTGTCGTGGTGAGTGGTGCGCTCGCAACCCATTGGTGCATCCATGCAGCTTTTGTAGCGAGGTGTCTTGTCGTTCTGGCAAAAGGATGGCATGCAATGAGTGCAGCGATTGGTCAAGCCTTAATTTGAAAAGTCAAGCGTCCAACGAGGCCAGTGAGTTGTCATATCCTCCTGTGCAAAGTTCAGCACCGATGAGTCTGTAGGCGCTCAACAGTGTGACCACCATCAAGAACAACCCCTTCGGCCAGCCTGAGATCCCAGAATTCTGGGGTCATGCCCAAACAATTTCTGAAAGACTTTAGCACCTCCCCGATCAAGACCGCCTCCGGACGTTCCTCATCGGAGTCGGATACGTATTGCTACTCGTACGTCTCGTCATCATCGATTGTTTCACCAAGTACTCTACCATCCAACTCGACTGAGGCTCTTGCCCCATCAAAACACTCCACTCGTGCACCTACTGCCCCTACCTCAGGACATCGCTGTGTTAAGGGCTCCACAAAGTTGTCATTCAAAGCGTTAGGGGAAGGGTGGTTCGGCTGGCTTCCATGCAGATTTTCCTCCATCTCCATTAGGTCAGGGCCATAATCCTCCATAGCTGCTGGCGACAAGTAAGCAACTTTTGTGTCATCGTCCTCCGCATTGGGAGAACAATTGAGATCAAAACCTGCCTCCCGTGGCTCAGATTCAATGACCTTCACTGCCTCTAGGTCGATCGACTTGAGTTGGGATCGGGCGACCACTTCCCTGCACGTGACCCACTAAAGATTCGACATAATTGGCAATATCATCAGTGACCGGGGGCCAACACCAACATCATATCTCCCCTCCAACTGAACACTCACCCCGTCTTTCGTCCACCCTAACTTCCCTTTCACACTTGCCACCAACTCATCGAATGAGGGTCGTGCGGTGTACACCAACACGCTCAGGGCATCTCCCCTCCAATCGAACACAACCCTATCTTCCGTCCACCCCAACATCCCTTTCACACTTGCCACCAACTCGTCGAATGAGGGTCGTGCGGCATACACCAACACGCTCAGTGCCATGCCCACCAACTCGGCACCATTGTTGTTGTACGTCACTGTGCCACCGTGATGCACACACATGATTCTATCCTTCTAAAATAGACACATGCGACAACCGGACATAGCAAATATGCCATTCATCTGCCAGAGCAATAAGACATGCCATACTAACCTAAATTGACGGATTAAACTGAAACCAATCAATCCAACAACATTTTCTAACGACGATATGCGACATACATTCGTCCACAATATTAACAAGCTACATCAACATGGCATCAACAAAATGAAATCACAAAAAATAGCACACCAACACATAGCTAATACTCATACCACATGAACTAGGCCGAGTTGCTACAATTTACAATTGCATAATAACCCTAACCCATACCAGTTCCATCCAAACCAACCAAGCATACAGAACAAAAATAACAAAATCTGCCCAACCATCGGAGTTCCTACCATTGGTAAACATCCAAGGACACCAAATCCCAACAAACACCAACTACTCATGAGATTAATTTCGGCATTTTGGACGTCACCTCTAATCTATGGTTTGCTCCAAGTGATCAAATAAACCAAATCCAAGCGGTAAAAGGTGGGGAAATTGGTGTGTGTGTGTGTGGGGGGGGGCGCTTACCTTGAGAATCAAATCCCACAAGAGATCTTGCAAGAAATTGGCAAATTTTGGTGCATATGTGGAGGGTTCGGGAGAGGGACGAGAGAGGCTGCTCGGTTGGGGCTTCGGTTCCTCCTGCGCATGAGGGCTGCGAGTGGGCCAATTCATTTGCAGCCTCCACGCAGGGTTTAGATGCTAGAGCTCAGTGCCATTGGGCTTGGCGCGGATGTCAGTGCTAATGAGAATGGCGCTGAGGTACGGTCACAAGAAATTTGGCTAAGTCCTTGAATCCCATCTCAATGCCATCAAATACAGATTCGCCTCTCCCTCCCCGGCCAGCGTGTTACAAATCTCAGAGCTACCACGTGTGGCACTGAGACGTTATACCTAAGCTCCAGCTCAAACGATGTTGAGCAAATGGGCAATTTTCAAAAATAGTTTGTGTCCAGGGCCATTTTTGAAAATAGAATAAAAAGGGCCAAAATAGGCACAAAAAAAACCTTGATTTGAGCTGCCTTACTATTGAGTTCAATATTTATTTTGTTCTTTTCTTTTTTTCCCTCTTTTTCGTTTCACATTTTCAATTTTGACACATCTACATCTTTCTAGTAAATTGATTGAAGTTTCTGTTCACTCATGGCCAGGTTGTGAAGCCTCTTTTACAAGAAAGAACTAAAAAGAAGATCAAAGTGTTATATGGCTCTGGAAGAGATGAGTTATTAAAGGTAAAG
Source organism: Ampelocalamus luodianensis (assembly GCA_036346255.1). Lineage (NCBI taxonomy): Eukaryota > Viridiplantae > Streptophyta > Magnoliopsida > Poales > Poaceae > Ampelocalamus > Ampelocalamus luodianensis. The sequence continues at coordinate 60,320,087 of CM070634.1, forward strand.
ATTCTTAATTTATCTTTCCCTTTGTCTGGAACAATTTTCTTGCTTCTGGAATCAAGGTGCTACCTTTTAGGTTCTCATCACCTGGTTTTACATCCTGTTTCAAAGGTTATGAGCTTCAACCCAGTTCTGGAATTGATTTTGTTAGCATGTGAGCAAAAGTTATCTGGACTGACCTTCTTCACTGGAGCTTATAAGTGCATCTTAGTTTTACATTTGGTACAAATAACAGGTCTACTTGCTTAAAGGCATCCATTTGGTAGTGCACAACATTGCTCTGTTCTTTATATTCTCTAATTAGGCACACTTCTGTTGGTACGAATAAACTGACTGGAAAGAAGTGCTTACTTTTGTACTACTGTGCCCTCCTAACTTTTTGGTGGTCCGTCAATTGATCTGGCAACTGATGGGTCCCATGTATCCCCACGTTTTTGACTAAAAATCTCTCTTCTATCACTTGTAGGTTATGGACTATGAGTCACTTCCACACTTTTGCAAGAGAGAAGGATCAGGCTCATCCCACGATTCGTTTGACGGAATTGATTGCTACTCCTATGATCACCCTTTCCACCAGCAGCTGTACAATTACATCAAACAGCAAGCTCTCAATCAAGACTTCATTGGTCCCATAAAGCATGGCTCACTGCATGTCGATGTGCCCACACCGGCCCTAGAGGAGGCCAAGATCGTGGAGACGATCGAATCGGAGCTCCACAGTTTGAGGGGAGCTAACGGGCTCTCCCGCTCATTCAACAGTATCAAGATTGAAGGTCCATGAGAGTGCTGTGATTAGAGTGCGCTCGAGACAACGATCTGCGGAGATATTCTGCTTATTTGAACCTCTGGAACATATTCTGGGGTTATAGCAATTCTTGCTTGCAATCAATGGCTGCAGGCTTGACTATGACGAGTAGAGGAGGTAGTAAAATGCAATTCTAATAACCGAGTCTGTATTGTCGAAAATCGTAGTCAGTTTTAATTAACCTAGCGAATGTATCATTTGCATGTTACTGTTTTCATGCTTATGGCAAGGAAATGTGATGCTTCCATCCATGAAAGCAACCAGTTTGAAGTTCTCTATGTATGAATATATGTATATATAACTGCCCTTTGATGGAGTGGTATATATCAACTGTTGAACTCGCTGCTAGATGGATCCACATGGCTGTTACTACATTGATGTGAAATTTCACACAATGATATCTGATGTTTAGTGCGTTACATATAAACCTGTTGCAATGTCTGAATTACGCGGTTGCTCGGTACGCTGGATTTTGTGATTCCACACGATTAAGGTTGTTGACCGTAATAGTTGGAGGAAGAAAATTTTGATGGTTCAACTGTTGGGTCTTATTTGTAACTTGTGTAACAAAAAATATCTTCCAGACAATTAATCATTAACCAAGCACCATTAACTGCTCCCTCCCAAAATAGCGGTTTTGGTTGCTGTGGAGGTAGACCTGCGGTTACCCAATGACTTTAACACCGAGTCCTTTAGCCTCGTGTATAAAAATTCACGTACACGTCTCCTTTCACCCATTCACCTAGCCGAATTGCAGCTTACATCGATTTTTTTTACCAAGTGATACACCCAGTTAATTTTCAGTTCTTGATCAGGTGAGGTAGATACAGAGAAACCATAGAGCCGATGGCCATCGTGACGATCATCGGCGGCGTGCTCGGCCCGATCTTCGTGCTGCTGTCGCGGATCGAGCCGGTAGTCAACTTCTTCCGCCGTCTCTGCGATTGTCTCCGGCACCCTCGCCCATACCCTGCGCGGCCGGTCAGGGCGCTATGGAAGCGTGCAAGCGCGGAAGAGTAACCAATGTTCTATTACTGCATTAGACGTTAACTACGGATGGATAATTGATCATGTAACTGCATGCTATTCTACTTTTACCGACCGTAGCTCTTAATTATATGAGAACGGAGTTATATGCGACACCTATATATGTGAGTCTTTTGGTGAGTAGAGCTTGATCACCATTGCAGCCATGCGATGGAAAGGGACAACTTGCTCGTTCCCTTGTTTTCTCCATTTGTTAGATTAACTTCTAAAATAGTGCATGGGGAGGGAGTCATAGGTATTCTCGTTGGTCCAAATACCTGTGGGCCTCCGTATTCCCATGGCTGTGTTTCCATTGTTGTTCTTCTAGGGGCCCCAGCCCCCAGGCCACTCCATCCAAAGCTAAGCTCTCTCCCCCATCCACTATTTCAGAAGTTAATATAACAAATGGAGAAAACAACGAATTCAGTGCTGTTGTCGCTTCTTCATAACTAGGATCGGGATGGCTAGTCGCCGATTTGGTGACGTGCACAGACCTCAGAGTAGTGAGGTCGGCCTTCCGCATTGCAAGCGCTAACAGCAACATAATCCCCGCCGTTTGCGGATTCAGACAGCGTGGAGATGTCATTGTTTATCATCGGAAGCCATGACACGACCCGTGAGCTCCTGTGACGTTCCGTGTTATTACCTTAAGAGTAATCACACTTAGACATATGGATTACTGGGCAAACCCCGTTGTAGCAGTGTTCTACTGGGCAAACGAATAGTAAGCTTTTACCAGATTAGCACAACAGAACAATAAGATAGAAACTATTCTTTATTACAACAGTAGCCACACAAGGCTAAGGTTATGGATACAATTACTTAATTACAAAAAGGGGTAATACAATACAATCCCCACGCTTGCCTACTGGGTCCAATCGGCAGTATACTCACCCTGCTCCTCGCAACCAATGCCCTTGTCACCAGCGCCCTCCTCGGTACCTGCAAATCCCTCATCCCACTCGGGATAACTCCCGGCCGGACTAGGATCTAAGCAAAGGGAGAGATAGCAAGAGTGAGTACTAGTGTACTCAACAAGCATTAATAACAAAAATACACTGGATGCCTCATCTCTGTTGGTTATTACATTTTCTAATCATCTCTGTTCTAGAAAATAACTAACTCATTCAAAACGTTAAGTGGCAACTTTTAATTCTGAAAAGACTACTTGTCACTCGAATAGAGGAAAGACCCCTAGCGGTTCCCGTAAGCTCCAATCCAGGAGACAGGTATGAATTCATGATTTTGTATAGCACTGCGCAGACTTGTACCACTTTACCCATAGCTACTATGAACTCTCTGTGCTAGGTTCTCTTGCATTTCCTTTGATGCGGATTTGAGTTCAGAATACAGAATGTTTTCTAAGTTACGTGATTAAATTCTCCACCCATTACTTTCTGTCAGTGCTGACTCCTTCACGGTGCTGATCTCGTTACCCACCGAGTTCCAGTAATGTTGGTTGGGCCGGTGCTCCGGTCCCCAACACTCCACTTAGCGCCATAGCACCATCTTTATCCTACATAAGTACTTACCCATTGTGGAGAACAAAATTACGTAACATGGTAGCATTTTCTGCCCGCTGAAACGGGAAAATGGTTGGTACTTAATTTACGGTCTCTAATCATGGTGGGAGTTTTGTTGATCCTTATATTTTAACCATATGTAAAGGGTTCCTCTTCCCTCATCTCTACCTGCCACGGGCCCCCTTTACCAGCTATAATATTCATCTTCTCTCATCTCATATCTTTCATCATCTTTGTCTTTCATTTAGCCATTTTAAAGTTTGAGATATAGTTTTCATGCAATAGATATATTAATACAGAATGTAACTTTTAGATTTAATATAACTATATTGATGTTCAAGAGATAAGCTTGCCTTTAAAATGGTAGCAAAGATCGTCGGTGAAGAACTCCGTATCAACTACTCCTGTCGGTGTTGATTCGTCTGCTGCAATTACGTGACAGAGTGAAATAATGATACATAATTAAATACTTAGTGGTATTTGTGTGCTAGTAAGAGTATAATAGTCAGTGAGTTCTCTTTTTGACATATTTTTAACTTAATAAAAAGTTTCGACTCCTTAGCTAGGTTAGCACTTTCCACTATGGTTAATTTATGGTCTACTAGTCTAGGGTCGTAGTTGCCGAATTCACGATTTAAGGTAGTAAAATAATATACGACTTTTACTCACATTATACTAAACTCATCGATTTTTTTTTTAGGTAAAAAGGCTTAATTGATTTTATTTAAGTAAGTACACATTCATTTACTCATCTAACTAAACTCGATGCCGATTCCACTAGTTATTTACATCGCGACTAAGATATTTCCAGTACACCAAGCCATCTATTTATTTTAGTGGTTCATACAGTTGATTGATTTATTTTAGAAATCTCAGATTAATTTTCTACACCCTATTCTTATTTACCAGGACTTACCTTTAATTCCTAATCTAATCCTACCCTAATTTCTAACCCTAATCCCTCCCCGTCTTCTCTCCCTTATCCTTTCTCCACCGAACCGACAGCCCCCAGCCCCTCTTCCTCACTGCCTTCTTCCCCAAATCTCACCTCTTCACTTCCTTGCTCTGGCCGACTCCCCCTTGGTGTCTCCTCTCCTTCACCCCTCCGGCCGCCACCAGCTAGCACCACCGGCCTTGCGTCGCCCTCCACCAGTGCCCGCGTGCCCTGGTCCTCCCTGCCGCCGGTCTGCCCGGCTCGGTCCCCCCGCGTGTGCGCTCCCGAACCCCCACGCTTCCATTGCTGCGCCCATGATCAGCCCGTAGCTCGCTTACGTGCCTCCCTTACTGACCCGGTCCCCCTTTTGTTCCAATGGATTTTGAGTTTGATTAATGGTTTTGTTTACTGAGTTGATTTAGTCACTGATTTTTGTTGATTGGTGCTCATGCATGAATAATGAGGATGGAGTGGGCCTGAGGTGGTGTTGCTGCGGGTGATGCTGAATGGCTACTATACATCGGTAAAACTACTCCCCCTTTACTCCCTTTCTACTCCCTGCCCCTTAGATGCTCTGTGGTGTGTTGAACTAAAAGTCATGGTTGCGTTCTACTGCTAGAGGTTCTACTGCTAGAGATGCTGAGATCTATTGACGATGTGAATGTGAATGTGAATGACACTGAAGTTATGCAGTTGGAGCTCTTTGATGAAATCTTGTTGCTCTGAGAGCCCTAGTTTTAGGTGTTCTGCTACTAGAAATGTTGAGATCTAAAAGATGCATGACTTCTGTGACGTGCAGAGGAGGTCCTAAAGATTATCTTTATGAAAGTCCACTGGAGTGGGGTGGTCTTTGCAAGAAAGATCATGTGGTGGTCTTTTACAAAGAGGACCAAGAAGGTGGCCTTGAGGGTGGTTTTTGCAAAAATGACCACGGGTGGTCTTTTGCGAAAACACAGAGGGTGATCCTAACGGTCAAGATCTAACCCAAAGAGGTCTTAACGGCTACGATCTAAACCTAAGAGGTCCTAGGACTTGCTATAGTGTCGAACTGAACGACAACACGCAGAGCTCGTAACCGAGCTCATCGCCGGTGACTTCGGTCATGGCGGTGCAATTCAAAGACTGGAACGAGTGCGCAATAGCATTGCGCACCTTTTGAGGGTATTTTCAACTGCTGAACCGCCCTAAAACGACGGCGAGCCAGAAAGGAGCGGTGGTGCAAAGCACGGCCAAATACGAAAAGCAAAATGAGCTCCGTAGTGGTCCAAAATAGCAGGTGCCCGAGCATCTAGGGACTACCGCAAAGTTACCTGAGTACAGAGGAGGTCCAAAGATGCACGGAGGAGCCCTGGCGACGACGACCAGCGCCGGCGACGAGGAGGACAATGCGGAGATGAAGGTCTGGGCAAAAAGGTCAGAAAAGAATGGTAAGGATAGCTCCAAAAGACCTCCTAGATGGTCTAGTAGCAAACAATTGAGAAGCAGAGGCCTTTACCGGAGTTGGGGACGAAGGAGACCACCTTCAGCCGCAGCAGCTCAAACTCAAAATTAGATGAACCCTGTGAAGGTGATCCAAAATTGAGTTAGGGGAAAAGCTTGAGGTGATGAGAGACACCAAAAGATGCGAAAGAAATGGGTAAAGAACCACTGGAACACTATCGGCGATGGAGGTCCTCCACGGCTAACAATGGTGGAAAATAGTTCTCTGAGGTTTGAGCCTAAAGAACAGAGAGGAGTTGAAGTGGTGCTGTAAAGGAACGCAAAGGGGAGCTTGTGAGGCCCCAGTTTACTTATGACTTACGGGTAACAAACCTAGTTACTACTACATGCAGGCTTTAATCAAGTTACCCACTCGTACCACCCACGTCAAGTTTTAATTTTAAAAAGGTTGTAGTCTAGTTCTTGCACGACCTTACCAAGTATGTCCATAACCTAGGACGAGGATATTCGAATAGTTTGAACCCTGCAGGGGTATACCAATGTACCCACACTTCAGACCGCCTTTTTGCCACTAGATGAAGCACACTTCCTTTGGTATGCCAGCAAGGCTAAGTAATATGAGACATTTTCAATGGATTGCATTAATTAAGAGTCGCACGCATGGGGGTTAACCCTTAGTGATCTACCAGCGAAATATGGATCATAAGGACCCCATACGTAGAGTAGGATACACCGGCCCAGCCGTAGCAACAGCGGATGCTCCACTCAATCACGCGACCCATGTTGCATATAGAAATATACAACCTTCCACGCGGCTCATTAATTAACACCCCCCAAAGTACTAAGTCAAGAGAGGTGTCATATATCTCTAGTGTGGTTAGCACGCAAATTCACTTGGCTTAGTGACACAAGTAACTTGGTCTTTACACGACATGAGCGACATCCTCAACCCTGGGGAGTCGGATTACCACGACCCCCCATGCACTCCCAGTGCACCCACCATGAAACCAACCAAAGTTCGCCCACATCTAAAATATTTTGTTTTTTAGTTTTGGTTTGAACAAATAAACAAAGCATAAGGTATGGATCATAAGTGATAACAATTTTTTGTGTGATCAAGGTCCTCTTCTCAGCTGCTCCCGTCAATTTCATGGTCCATGGCCGCACCATGAACCGAGCTCACCGTGAGCTCTTGTTCTTGCTCGAAACCCTAATCCTTCCTCTATATAAACCCCTCCAGGTCCTCCTGGTGTTCCTTTACACCACCTTTAGCTCCTTCACTTTTTGGAGCTCAAGGTCCTCAAAAACAGTAATGCACCATTGTTGACCCGAGAAGCTCCATTGGTGATCTTGGTGTCCAGTGGTTCATCTTCAATATTTCTTGCACCCTTTTGAGCTCCTCAACTTCCTTTATATTTCCCCTAACTTAATTTTGGGTTACATTCACAGGAATCACTCAATTTTAAGTTTGGAGATTTTCGGCTGATTTCACTCCCTTTCTTCTCCAACTCCGGTAAGTGGTTCTTTTTGCAATTGCTTACTTGTGGAGCTTGTGGGAACCATGATGAAGCTATTTTGATCACCCATTGGTGTTCATTTTACTCAGATTGTCATTTTCTTCTTCATCTTCCTCGGCTCCGGTGAACTCCATCGTGTTCAAGCTTCTCCGGCCACTTTTGAAGCTCACCTTGGCTCAGGTAGCTTCTTATTAGTCCCTAGAAGTGTTGGCACTCGCTTTCGTGGACTGCAGCGGAGCATTTTGCTATTTTCATGTTTTGCCGAAAATGGCTCCATCTTAGTTTTTCGACTCGTAGGCGTTCTAGACCTCCACCGCCGGCGAGGTCATCACCATTGGGTCCGCAACACTATTGCGAACCCATTTTGATATTTGGTTGGCGCGCCATGATCGAGTCGCTCGGTGACAAGTCGCCGTTTCGCTTGTGTTTGTCACCGAGAAACTCCGTGCTGCCAAATTATTGAGGACACAGTTAATGCCCAATTATTGTCAATCATTAGGAGTATTAATTGTGTCTTAATTTGGCTTAATGTCTCACTGACATGTGGGCCCAACCCCCCTGTAATCATCGCTGGCGTTAACCAATTGCTTTCGGACATCATTAATGCTAATGATTATCATTAAATCCTGCCTTAGCATTAATGTGTCCAAATTGTCTTTGGTCATCGACTTGTGGCCGTGAGGCCTTAAACCTCGATCCACGAGCCATTAAGACTATTTTTCAAGTTTATTAAATGTTAATCATTATTAGCATTTAAGTGGTCCTTAGTTGCCAACTTGTGCCACTGCCAGGTGGGCCCCCAATCACTTAAATCACCTCTGGTCAAAATCTTTAGGACACATTAATTGCTAATCATCTCTAATCATTGGTCATTAGCATTTAATTGTTGTCCTAAAATCTCCTTGTGTCTCGCTGCCATGTGGGCCCCGAGCCCTGTGCGTGTGTTAAAGCTCGCATGTGTGACTCCTAGTCACTGACATGCGGCCCCACATGTCAGCGCTCCTAGTTGCACTTCGTTTATTGGCCGCTGTCCATTTTGCGATCTGTGGCCCAGATCATTGCGCCGATCGGGTCACCCGATCCTCTCATCGCCATGGCCGCTCATCGCTTGATCGGCCCGTGGGTTCGTGGCGCTGCTCGGTCGCCCGAACGCGACTTCGATATGGACCTCCGATCTTTGATCAACGGTCGTGATGTATTGAGCCGTTCGGGTCGCTCTCGCGCCCCCTCGCGCGCGCGGTTGGATTTCAAATCAAGGGCCCATAATTGTCCACGTCGATTCTTTTCTGGTTAAGTGTTGTTTATTTCTGTAAGTAGTTATTTGTCAACTGAAAAATTGTATCAAATCTTTAGAAATTCATATCTATTGCAAAATAGATCCTTTTTAAATAAATCCAACTGTATCTCACTAAATTTTATTATAAAAATGCTTCTAGCTATGCTTCTGTGGTAGAAAATTTTGTAATCTTTAATAGCTTGTTTTCTGCCATTTTTGTATATTTCAGAATTGAATTAAAACTTAGAAAATGCATATCTTTTTTTGTATATCTGCAAATTGAATGGTTTAAACTCTGATAAATTTGTTATTAACTAAACTTTACTCTAAAAGTGGTTGTAGGCCTAAATCAGCACCAGAAAAATATGTTAATAGATTTAACCTTATTGGTAGCATTTAAAAATTCATTTAATGTTGTAAAAGACACAAGAAATTCCTTGTAAATCCTTAATATATAAAATTGATGCTGGAAAATCCCTCTGTTAGCATACTTTAATATAAAATAGGTTTTGCACATGTTTATGTTTTTGGAAAATGTAATGTGCTACGTTTACAACTTAGAAAAATCATAAGTAAATCAGTATAACTCCAAATTTAGTAAACTCAACTTTGCTGTCATTAGGATGTCATAATCTACTTGCTATAAAAATTTCAGAGCTTAGATCATTCTAGAAATTTTCGCCATGAACAGTACCACTAATTAATTTAAAGAATTTATAGGTTGAGAGAACTTAGTTTAGCCATAATTTTTTCATGCTAAGTCCAAATGAAGCGATTCTTGTTTCTAAAATTGTCTAAAATCAACCTCTAGTCATGTAAATTTCATGGGATTTGGATGTCTTTTCTCGTTGAGTTTTTGGTGTTCTTCTTATTTGGTTTTATCGCATTTTCGTTAGGTTCAAGATTATATTGAATCGAGAATCCTCCTCTGCAAAGAAGAGCAAGACCAACAAGGCAAGCGCTTGATCATGTTAATCTCAAGATTTTAAGTATTTATGTTGATTACAAACTCTATGTATGCATTGCTACTTTGTGTTAAACTATTGTCGTTAGTTGACCTAGTAGATGCATTTCCTTAGCCAATGATTATTCTCTACTACCGTGAGCCTAGGTTATTCTTGTGATTTAGAGTTCGGGATGAGCTCTTGTCACTTAGTAGTTGCGAATTAATTGCTTAGTCATGCTTAGCTTCCAGAAATGGGCGGTTATCGACTTGTCGATAACATTGATCACATAAAACTTATTATCGCTATGATTTCACTTTGTGCAATGTCTACTTATGAAAACTAAAACGAAAACAAAATGATTTAGACTTGGGCACAATGGTAAGATGGTGTGATTTTTGGGTGTGATCGAATGGTGCCCGGGTCAACAAGGACCGAACATCTTGTTACACTAAACCAAGCATTTTAGCGTGCTAACCACACTAGAGGGTATGTGACCTCTCTTGATTTAGTACTTCTGCGTGTATTGGCTTCGGTCGCAGGAGTCGCGGGAGGATGGTGCCGAGTATTGTAGTGTCCAAAGGCTTCCCACGATGGTGGTTGTCTTTCGGCTTGCAATGTAAGTGTATGGGTTCCGATCCATACGAGCGGCTCGTAGTCAATGCACAATATTGGAAAGCGTCTCGTAGGACTTAGCCGTGCAACATACCTTCTAAGTGTGCTTTTGTGGCTTAAAGCGATCCAAGTGTGGGTACATTGGTACACCCCTGCAGGGTTAAAACTATTCGAATAGCCTCGTCCTAGGTTATGGACACGCTTGGCAAGGTCTTTCAAGAGTTAGACTTCAACCTTTTAACTAAAAACTTGATGGGTGGTACGAATCAGGGATTCGTGCTATGATGTGGTGGCTATTGGGATAGTCACTTCCAGGTGGTTACTTGTATGTATCTTTATTTCGCTGTTATTTTGACAACAAAACAGATTTGCAAACTTGCTTTTAAATATATTACATTATTGCAAATAAAGTTGGCTTTGTGCAAAATGAGACATACAACCTCCACCTAAATAAGCTTGCATGTAGTTTATGAATAGGTCTGCTATTCCACACGTCAGTCTTGCGAGTACCTTTGTGTACTCAGTTGTCTTGCTTAAATGTAATTGTTGCAGAGGAAGAAGGTGAGCTTGAAGGGCCTCACTTTTATGAGCTGTGTTGTGGTAGCTTGCGGGGCGACTAGCTTGGCGGCCCGGTCGGTGGCCTTGTGGGTTGTGTGGCTAACCGGTCGACTTTTGTTCTAGCCATCTTATGGCGCTTTTGCTTCCGCTGTCATTCTTGTATATTGTTCTATTTGGCCGGTCGGCTCTTTTGTAATAACCTTACTTTATGTATGTCGTTGTTGAACTTAGTGATAAATGTTGTATGGAAATGATGTGTAATTTTGTGATGATGTGCATGTCTTTGCAATTCAGGAAGCATATGTCCATCGAGGCTTAGAATGTTTAATTAGTAATGCTAGAACCATTTGGAGGTTAAGTGTTACTAGTTAAATATTCTGGGTCCTCACACCACACAACACCATGCTCATCCTCCGGAAAGCACTTGGCGGTTCCGCTCTTGACATTTTGCTTGATTCGGCTTACCCCAACATCCGAAAACTGCGCCGCCTTGATCCGCTCTACCAAGGTTGGTTGCACAACCAAGGCAGCGAGGGATCTATGCTCAACTACTCCTAAGTTGAGACGCTGAAATTCTTCAAGGAGGGCGGGCTGCTGCTCCTGGAGTAATAAGTTATTGCAATGTGCCTTTCGACTAAGCGCATCAGCAACAACATTAGCCTTGCCCGGATGGTAGTGAATGCCCATGTCATAGTTTTTGATCAACTCCAGCCACCTTCTCTGCCTAAGATTCAGATCGGGTTGAGTGAACAAGTACTTCAAACTCTTGTGATCCGAATACACTTCACAACGATTACCGACTAGGTAATGTCGCCAAATCTTAAGTGCATGGATCATCGCAGCAAGTTTCAAGTCATGGGTTGGATAGTTGAGTTCATGAGGCCTCAATTGTCTCGATGCGTAGGCCACTACCTTGCCTTCTTGCATCAGGACACAACCGAGTCCTCGGCGAGAAGCATCACAAAAGATGTTGAAACTCCGGTGGACATCGGGGAGAACGAGAACTGGAGCGGTGGTCAATCGCTTCTTCAGTTCTTAGAAACTCTTCTCGCAATACTCGGACCACACGAACTGCTTATCCTTCTTGAGCAATTCAGTCATCGACTTTGCGATCTTGGAGAAGTCCTGGATAAAGCGGCGATAGTATCCCACTAAACCCAGAAAACTTTGGACCTCGGTCACCAACTTGAACTGCTCCCAAGAGAGCACATCGCTGACCTTGCTAGGATCCACAGCTAGTCAGCTACGTCTCCTACTGAAAGAACATGGCCTAAGAACGCCACTTCCTTCAACCAGAACTCACACTTGCTAAACTTCGCATACAGCTGGTGCTCACGTAGCTTTCCCAACACAATCTGTTGGAAATATGCCCTAGAGGCAATCATAGAGATGATTATATTTCATTATGTTCATAACATTTGATAATATGTTATCTTGTTCCTTGAATGAATCATCAGTTATATAGATCAATGAGTATGTGACTTGTTGGTGAAACTCTTTATCTTATATGATGTCGTTCTAAAAGTATCCCTGGTCGAATGTCACTGGTCGGAACACCGGTGACTCTACGACCAGTACATGTATTGATTGATGACCATGTTTCATTGGTCATGGATATAGAGATATCGAATCAATAATGTAGATACATGTTAGAGAACATAGTGTTGGATAAGACCCATCTTGAGACACTATTGAGATTGTTATGATTCTATGTGTCGTTAGTTGGTCTCAAGCAATGATGATGTATAATCCTTAGACCTGAGATCAACATGGTTTCCTACATGTGTAATAGCACTCTTAGGGGTTGCCAAACGCTACTCCGTAACTGGGTAGTCATAAAGGTAGCTTTCGGGTATGCTATGAAACATGCGGAGGAATGTGACTGGCCGGATATGAGATTTGCCCCTCCTAACATAACAGGAGAGATGTCTCTAGGCCCTTCGTTGTGGTCGAATAAAGAAAGTGCATGGCCATGCCACTATTGGTCGAAGTGTCGACCACATGAAGTTATTCGACACTTGATCGAGAAAGTATTGAACAGTCCATGGATGGCATATTATCTCACCTGGAGTGCAACCAGATGTCGTGAGGCAAAGGGAGAATACACAAGCAGGTCGTTCAGTTGTCGAGGTCGTAGACTGGTCGAAGTCGTATGGAGATGCGACCCAGTCGAAGACTACTCGAACATAATCACCAACTGGTCGTAAGGAGTTGCAAACTGGTCGTAGTTAGATACTAATCGGTCGTGAGGAGTTATGAATGGTTGTAATCGCGATTATGAAGTCGTGACTAAGTACAAGCCGGTCGTAAGTGATAAGGACTCGTCGTAGATCATATTGCATTAAGGTTCGCTTCGATATATTCGTGTATGTTTGGGAATCGTTATGTCTTTGTTAGGTACCACGACGACTCGTGATCGGAAAGAGTTTCCGAGTCACAATCGATTGCATACTGAACCTATAGGGTCACACACTTAAAGGGCTAGGATTTGATTTGGATGGTGATCCGAATTCTTATAGGCCACGAGTTCCTAATGGGCCTTCTGTTCGGGACCCATTATGGATGCCTATATATAGAGGGGCGGTGGCATGGGGTGAGGGAATCAATCAATCTCTCTCGAAGAAATCCCAAAACCCTAATAGCCACGCTCTCCTCAACCACGCCGCCGGCGCTAGCACTCCTGCGCGTGGTGTCCCTGCCCCGTATGTGTGGATACCTTGGAGGTGTTGTTGCGAAGCATCAGCACTAGGACGATCCGCAACTCACGACGTTCATCGGAGTAGGAGAAGGCGCGCGGCAAGTACGACTACGACTGCTTCAACTCGCTACATCGACTCTACTTCCGCTACGAGTCGGCGCGTCTAGTGGTAATCTCGTGATCTATCACTTGCGGTGGTTCCTTGGTTGCGCGATAAATTTTTTTGTTTGTGCTTTCGTAGCCTACCCGCGATCCGACAGTGGTATCAGAGCCATCCCGTTTAGTTTTAGATTCGGATTAGATGCATATGGTGATATGCGGGGGGTCATAGATGTGATCTATTTCTATTTCTGTTGGTCGTTCTATGTGATAGATCGTTCTTGGCGATGGTCGATATGATCGTCCATGCGCGGTGGTCGTAAGGTGATTGATGATCGTTATTCTGTGATCGTGTATACATTGTCGTATCACGACTTGCCTCTACCGGTCGGGTTTCCGCCATCGGGGTAGACAGTGATCGTAAATCCATGGAGCACGCGAAGATCAATCTGGTTGATCGAATCAGAGTTGCGATTGGAAAGGGTTAATGTGATTAATCCAATGCGATTTACATGGACGGAACCGCCGAGCAGGACCTTGGAATATAGATAGGGTTTCCGCTCTTTTGGTGTGGGTTGCCACCCTTTTGGATTAGGACCTTAACTTGTTTTTGGTATCGCTGTTCACGTCATACGTTAGATAGAATGCGATTCTATGCCTAACTTGTTCTTGCAGGATTTTGTGAATAGTATAACCCGTAATGTATGAGATGCATGTATGTGTGTAATGTTCATGACCTGCGTGTCATGCTTATTGCAGCCCAAGGCTGTCTATATTTGTATAACGGCATGCGTGTCGACTTGTGATGCCTTTTCACCCTTTGTATTTTATCACTAGTGCTATTAGCAGTAATGGTTTAGTGGGAGTACATGGAGACATGGCGCACATGACAGGAAGCACGGCGATGGAGATCACCTTGTGGAAGGGTCATACTATATCACAATACAATATGATTGTGTGTGAATGCCTTTCTTTTGTTCTTTTATTTCTATGCATGTTATTTAAATGCTTTGAATGCTCTTGACATGGTAGAAGTAAAATTCCCTCACTTAATAATATTGAGTTAAAATTGATGCCCTCCCAATTTGCTGCACCATCCAAAGTCTTGTATTTTAATGGTAGGTCTTGCCAAAGCAGAGTGCCATTAAATCTCCTTGACTAGATGGGTTTGTGTCAGACACTTACATGCTTAGCATTGGTATAACTTGACACGGTCATCATAATGGTTATGGACCTTGGGGCATAGGGTTGGGTGCCGGAGCATAGAGATGCTGCCCAACAACAAGAGTCATATAGAGATATGATTAGCAAAGGGTTGCTTACCATATTCACTAATCTTCTAGCAGTGATGCTAAAGCTTACTAGGAGATTAATTAATTATGGATCTTGAATCACTAAAATGTTATAAGAGGGATATGGTATTTAGTGGGAGTATCTTTATTAAATTGTTTAATACAAGTTACCTTTTGTACATATGTCTTAGTTTTGCATATTTTATGTTGTAGATCATGGCACCAATCTGTACCTACATCGGCTTTGCTTTATGCTCGGTACTTGATAAGGAAAAATTGAATGGAACAAATTTTATGGATTGGTCCCGCAACCTAAGAATTGTTCTTAGGCGGATAAAAAGGAACATGTTCTAGAGGAACCAATTCCGGATGTGCCTCATCAAAATGCAATTCTTGCTCTTAAAAGCGCCTATAAAAGGCATGTGATGAGTCCTCGATGTTAGTTTGTCTCATGCTTGCCGCTATGAACTCGCACCTTGAGCGGTTTGAGAATATTGAGGCTTACGATATGATCGTGGCACTCAAAGGCATGTTTGAGACACAAGCAAGAACTGAGAGATATGAGATCTCAAAGAAATTGTTTGGGTGTAAGCTAGCTGAGGGTAGTCCGATGAGCCCACATGTGATCAAGATGGTTGGTTACACACAGAGCTTGGAAAAACTTGGTTTTCCACTTAGTCAAGAGTTGGCTCTGATTTGATTCTTGCTTCGCTTCACGCAAGCTATGAGCCGTTCATTCTGAACTTCCATATGAATAGTTTAGACAAGAATCTTACCGAACTGCATATGATGCTCAAGACTGCAGAAGACAGCATTAAGAAAAGCAACAGTCACGTGATGATGGTGCAAAAGAGTACGAGCTTCAAGAAGAAGGCTAAGACTAAGGTCAATGGAAAGGGCAAGGCTAAAGCTTCGGATAGGATCCAAACCAATAAGCCTAAGCCCAAGACTAAGTCTGGCCCGACTCAAGAGAATGAATGCTTTTACTGCAAAGAGCTACGCCATTGGAAGAGGAACTGCAAGAAATACCTGGCTGATCTGAAAAAGAATGGTGGGACTAAACCCTCCACCTCAGGTATTAATGTTATAGATGTTTTTCTTGCTGATTCTTGTAACATCCCAATATTAGACTTGTGTTTCAGATGTAAGAAAATGAGTAGAAATTAAAACTTTTTCTTACATCATGTATTTCCTATTGTACCAAACAATTCTTGTACAAAAGATATGGAAATACAAAGTCACAAGTCTTTTGATCCAAACCTTGAGCTTCCAAGGAAACATTCATGTCAAACATTTTGATCATATCCTGGGAATACCTTTCCTAAGTTCTAGGATTGATGTGTGACCCCTCTGAAAAATTTCACAATTTTTAGAAATTGTTTGAATGCTTTTGGAGGCAAGTCAACCCAATTTGAATCTTGGTCAAACCTTGGTCTAGCACATTGTAGAATTTTTGGAGAAAAATGCACTGCATGAAAACCTCTAAAAATTTTACACCTGGTCAATCTTTGAGTCAGCAAGCTCCTGTAAAATTTTCAGAATTTTTGGAGTCTTTTTGCTACCTCAAAGAAATCCTCAAAGGTCTCTGTGCTATTTTGAAAACCAGGTTTGGTTTGCACTGTTGCTCTAGCACGAGTCAGACTCGGGCTCAAGCCCGAGCCTAACTCAATTGACTCGGTCAGACCTTGTCCACCTAATCACACCCGGGCGCGTGCAAGCAGAGCCGTTGGATTCATATCCAACGCTCACGACCTCCCCCGGGTGCGCTAACCTCCTGAGGTTGGAAGTGCTCGTGGCCGTTCATCGCTGATCCAAAGGCTCACGACCTCCGCGACCTCCTCTCTGCTTTTTAAAAGCTCGAGCCGTTGCGATCCGAGCCTTCGTTTTCAATCTAACGGTCCAAAATCACCCGAGCATTTCGCTGGTCGTCTTCAACCTCGGAATCGTGCGTGAGCAGTACCTTGAGTATGGAAGTGTCGTTTCATGCTCCCTACGGTCGTCCTAGTGACATTAAGAGTTGTGGGAGACATGATTCGGCAGTGCCATGCCCTTACCTACCCTCTTCCACCTTTTTCGCTTTCGGCATTGTCTCGAGCCATGCTCCTTTTGTCCCTCGAAGGACTCCTTGTCAAACCCTTACCATTTCAAAGCTTTTTAAGCACCCCTCATACCTCCTGGTCCTTCTTTAGACCGCCCTCAAGCTCCATCTTCACTTTTGGAGCTCCATACTTCAAATCCGACAATCCCCATTGTTGGCTCGAAAAGCTCCTTTAGTGTTCTTGGTACTCCTGTGGTCCTCCCCCACAATTCTTTGCACCATTTCTACCTCCTCACTATCTTGAACATATCCCCTCACTTAATTTTGGATTTGATTCACAGGATCTGTCCAATTTGGGGTTTGTTCAAATTCGGCTGTAATTGGTCATCTTCTTCCTCAGCTCAGGTGAGTGGCCCATTTTGAAATTATTTGCTCCTGTAGCCTCTGTTAACCGCCTCTGTTAACCATAATGAAGCTCTATTGATACTTGGGTACCACTCATTTTGCTCAGGGTGCCATTTTCCACCTCTCTTCTTCAAGTCCGACGAGCTCCTCCGAGGACCAGCTGCTGTGGCCAACTTTCATGGCTTCCCTCCATCCAGGTAGATTCTTATTAGTCCATAGATGTCTGGGAAGCCATTCCTTTAGACCACCCCGAAGCCTTCGGCCGTTTTCAAGTTGCAGTATCTAGACCTCTTTTCGTTTTTTCGGCTAGCCGACGTTGAGAACCCTCACCGCCGGCGAGGTTGCCACCACTGGGTTCCTATCGCTATTGCGAATCCATTCCGGTATTAGTTGGGCGCCGCCGTGGCCGGGATCGCCGGCGGCAACCCGTTGAAGTCTCTCGGGGATTTGCCGGTGGGAGCTCCCGTGTTCGTCAGTTTTTTAGGACACCATTAAGGTCCAATGATTTTCAATCATCGGGGATCCGTGCTTGTCTTAAAGCCGCCCCCGTGAGCCTCTGTCGCGTGGGCCCAAATCTTTAAAACCCCACGGCGCTCCCCACGCTCATTTAATGGTTAAGACCAGGATTTATTGAGTTCTCCCCGTTAGCGCTGTCGGAAAGGTCCATTCGAGGCCACTGACACGTGGGCCTCAACCTACTGTTGTCGAAATCTAAGCCACCGCTTAGACCACCCTCACGACCTCCCAGTTTGATATCCACCGTTTAGGACCTCTTTAGAGTTAATCAGGGCCGCAAGACCTCCCTCGGGGTCCTCTTTGCAAAAAGACCTCCCTTGGTCATTTTTGCAAAGACCACCCCAGGACCACCTCAGGGTCCTCTTTGCAAAAAGACCTCCCACTGGTCCTTGTTCGGAGAAGCTAAGTCACAAGACCTCTTTTGGGCAGATCTGGACCGTTGAAGACCTCCCCGTGGAGTCGTAGCCGTCCAGACCTCTCGCTTTAAAACCTTATCGCTTTAGACCTCCCTCCGCCTCGATCTGGACCGCCCAGGACCTCCCCAGTTCCATCTGAGCCGTCCAGATCTCCTCCCGCTAACACCCTGTCGCATCGGACCTCCCTCGATTAAATCTGGATCGTTCAAGACCTCCCCGGTAGATCTTGACCGTTCCAGCCTCCCCTTCCTTAGATCTTACCGTTCAGACCTCCTTCGCTTGATCGTGACCGTTAAGACCTCCCTTGGGAGATCTTAGCCGTCGGGACCTCCTCGGTGGTCTTAAGCCGTAGGACCTCTCCTGGAGATCTAGACCGTCAGGACCTCCCCCGAGAAATCCTGACCGTCTAGACCTCCTCCGTGGGTTTTGATGTTCTAGGACCTCCCCTAGTGCTCGGGACCGCTAGACCTTAATCTGACGGCCACGACCTCCTCTCGCGTGCGTTGTGCGTCCATCTCGTCGGGACCGTTAGATCCAATCTTAACGGCCACGATCTCCCGAGTTAAATCTGCTCGATTGGACCTCCCGAGAGCTCCAATTTTCTAAGTATTTGATGTTTTAAATTTCAAAAGTGCATAACTTTGTCATTTTAGCTCCTTTTGATTGATCCAAATTGCATTAGCTTTGTGATAAAATGAACTTCAATCGAGAATGAACTTAGGCACTTTTCTATGGCGTAAAATGGAATAAACAGCGTAATGCTGGTTTCAATATAAAATGTTGTTTAGAAACTCATAAAAATTTATAAAATGCATAACCTCTTCTCTATAGTTCCAACCTGAGGAAACTAAATTTTGTTAAAATCCTCTAGTAATGTACATTAGTGTAGAATAGGTTTTAATACAGTCTTTCCCATTGAAATTCAGGATATACTAGTTTTACAACTTAGAAAAATCATAACTAATTCATTTTAACTCCAAATTGTGCAAACTCCATTTTGCTGTTCTTAGAATGTCTTATTCTACCTACCATAAAAATTTCAGACTTTAGATCATTCTAGAAATTTATGCCATGTCTGATATGAGATAGGAATTAATATTGATTTTCAAGTGATATAAATTATTTTAGCCATAACTTTTTCATGTTAAGTCCAATTGACTGTTTCTTGTTCCTAAAATTGTCTAAAATCATCCTTTAGTCTTTGTATAAATTTCATGAAATTTGGTTATCCTTTCTTTGTTGGATTTTATTTGGAGTTCTTGTTCTTATTTGGTTATCGCCTTTTAGTGTTAGGTTCCAAGAAAGTATTGATTACGTGAGTGAATCCTCTGCAACAAGAAAGTGATCTACAACAAGACAAGCGATGTAACATCATTTGATCATATTGCTCCTACTACTTTTAAATTCTAATATCTTGTTTGCAAAAACTAAGTATGCATGCTTCTTGTGTCAAAGTTAATTTTGCCGATTAGAGGTAGCTAAGCCTATTGCATTGTTGCCCTGAAATTGTTCACCCTCGCTTCGCCATAGGTTATTATCCTCACCGTGAATTAGAGCACAGTGAATGATCTATGGTCTTTTATTGTCTTTACGATATGATGCTTAGCAATGCTTAGTTCTGGTAGAATTGGGCGGTTATCGACCTAGTCGATGACCTTGATCACACAAACACATTATGACTTATGTTCCAGCCTTTGTGCTATGTTTATTTGTGAAAACTTAAAACTGAAAACAAAGTGATTTAGACTTGGGCACATTGGTATGTTGGTGTGAATTTGGGTGTGACTGGAATGGTGCCCGAGTCAACAAGGACCGAACATCTTGTTACACTAAACCAAGCATTCTTGTGTGCTACCACACTAGAGGGTGTGGGACCTCTCTTGACTAAGTACTTTGGGGGGTGTTAATTAATGAGTCGCGTGGTGGGTTGCATATTTAACTATATGCAACATGGACATGTTTGTGGGGGAGGGGAGCACTCGCCTAGGCCGGTGTGTCCTGCTCCACGTATGGGTCCTTGTGATCCATATTTCGTCGGCAGATCACTAAGGGTTAACCCCCATACGTGCGGCTCTTGATTAGCATTTTCCATTGGAAAGCGTCTTGTTAGACTTAGACATGCCTGCATACCAAATGAAGTATACTAACCGTGGCTGTTGGAAAGGCGGTCTGAAGTGTGGGTACATTGGTACACCCCTGCAGGGTTAAAACTATTCGAATAGCCTCGTCCTAGGTTATGGACACGTTTGGCAAGGTCTTTCAAGAGTTAGACTACAACCTTTTTAATTAAAACTTGACATGGGTGGTACGAATGGGTAATTCGTGCTATTG